>CM062929.1:79495116-80709045 GCA_031878705.1 Tapirus indicus
CGATGTTGGGTCTTGGCTTTGCCACAACCATGCTAGTCTATAAGTGTGTCTGCACAGAAGGAAGCTGTGGCATAGGAGAGGTGTGATCCTTTCCTCGAAATCAGTTAGAATGATTTGCAGTTGAATGTGTAGGTACCTATTGCAAAAGCTAGAAAAATATGTGTTCCAAGCAGCTGATCTCATCTTGAATCACCTTCTGAGCAGTCTGAGATAGGAGAAACCCTCATCTCAAACTTGACCTCTTGCATCTGCCTTGTGACGTGAATGTCAACACCAGCAAAGATGTACAGAATCAAAAAGTGGAGGGAAATCCTTAGGGTGCCTGATAGAGAGTGTGGATGGATGCCAGGTTCTGATCTGTGAAGCAGGAGGGAAGGCAGACAGAAACAGGTAAAAACTATATGGTGTAGCAGAGACTGGGACAAAGCTAGGTACACGGGGCTGTCCGAACAAAGTCTGTAGGGAGCCTGGGTCAGGGTAGAGAGAGGTGCGTGTGAGTTATGGGTGGGGCATAAAATGCTAGGTGGAGAGGATGTGAGGTGTGCCTGCAGGGGTGGGCAGAGGCCAGATCATGAAAGGGCTTCACATCCATGCTAAGGAGTTTCAACTTCATGCTGAAGACAGTGGGGAGACATGAGAGAGTCTTAAGACACTGGAGGACTGTAAGAATGATATAAGGAGATAATTGTACTTATGGTGTGGAGAATGGATTAGAGGGGAGCAAAGCTAAAGGCAGGGAGATTGGTGGAGTTGGCTACTCTGGTCCAGATAAGAAATGATGATGAACTGACCTACTGAAAAGACAGAGGTGGAGAAATGTTTTTAAAAAGTAGATGGATTCAAGGAGGTATGGATTTGTGATTACTTGACTGGTTACTGTGTTACCCTGCTTTGCTATTTGAAGTTTGACTGACAGTGAGATATCTCAGCCCCTACTTGCTTACACTCATGACAGCTAATACTTCCTGTTAAGGTCTCCGTTTACTGGTAGGTTCAAGAATCTAAAGATATCTAGATACTAGATACTCCTAAAGGGAGTATCCTCACACATCTCTCTTTGAATCTGAAAGACTGTGGTACTATTATAAGAAGCTGGGCCATCTAGTCTAGAAGGATCTATCATGTCACTGGTATTACCTCTAGTACTAGAGGCCTGGGGATTGCAGATGAAACATAGTCCATAAACCTAATCAAGAAAGATTGTCCTGCCTCCATGGCTGCAGCTACTGTCACTTTTGTGTGATCCCCTGTTATGTCCAAAGCAATGAGAGCTCTTGCTCTGTCCGCCACAACCATTGGTGCAACCCACCTCCTGAAACTATGGTGAGGTTTCTTAGTCTTTCACCACCCCTAGTGGTAATTTGCTCAGCTAAAGATGCACCTTGTGGGCATCCCAACATCAAATTTATTTAGATCCAATCATATTGTTTCTTCCTCAGAGTGTAGAAATATCCCATAAAGTGGAATGGAAGAGTTTCCATGTCAGGAAGCCAGAGCCACCATTTCTGTATGGCACCTATGTCTTAGATCAGGTTCCCAGAAGCTGACCCTGAGGTGATGATTAACGTGCAAGTGCTTTATGAAGAACGAGCTTCTAAAGGAAAACTAAGGCAGTCGAGCAGGGAAGGGAGAAGAAGCTAAGCAAGGGTGCGATTTCAGGCAAAGCTCCAGTCTCAGCCTGATCCTACAGGGAGCTATGAAGTGTAAGTTACACCTTGACTCGGCAAGGAGCTGGGTTTTCCCAGTTATTGGCCAAGGTCCACTTCAGGGGATGTAAACTCCAAGCACTTCCCAATCTCTGCCAGTCATGTGGGCAGAGAAGTTTCAGTAACCCAAGGATAGTCCAGCATTGATGTTTGCAGAGGTGAGTCTTAAGGCTACAGCACACAGAGCTGAGGAATGGGAATACAAAGAGGGTAAGAGGGACCTGAGGGGAATGGGGAGGAGCACCAGCAGTGCTCAAACTATATCTGGTTTTGTGCAGGAAGTGGCCCGCCTCTATTTTTGTATTCTCATAATGCGTTTATCGTAAGTGCCTCAGTGCATTCATTGGCTCTAGAGATTCTTTCACATCGAACTTTTTCTAACCAATCACGTTCCAAAGGTTTTGAACTTGAAGAGAGAAGGTGAGGGACTCTTGAATCCGCCCCTTCCAAAAGCCCTGAATTATTTGTGCAGATTTCCCTATAATCTTAAATCTCTGCATTTCAATATAGTCTCTCTCATATGGGTCCAACATTTAAGTTCCCACTTCATCAGAAATCCAGTTACCATTAGTTTGGGGGGATGAGGACAGAGTTTAGAATGATACCCAGAATTTTTACTCTATCCCCTGGGCCTCAGAGCACTGGCTTCTCTGAGCCATGCCAGCAGCCAAGGGGCAGCCTTGTGAGTCTGAGCTCCTAGTAGGCACTTTCCCTGGTTCATACAGCTTAAAGGGCAAGGAATCGACACTTTGGGAGATACTCTCAGGCTTCCTGAAGAACATGAGATAGCTATGAGTGAACTTCAGAGAAAACCTTTAGCTCAGATCCTTTTCTGAAACTGAAGATACAAAGCAAACTTAGGTATATTTGTTGTCCTATATACACAGGACAACTGTCCTAGATACACAGTTCCTATAATCATAAAGTTTTGGAGCTCAATCAGAGCCATGAGCTAATCTGGTTACCTCCTTCATGTTACAAAGGAAGAAACCAAAGCCCAGAAACATTAAGTAGTGTGTCCTGGGTGACCCGGTTAATTGGTTGCAAAACCAAAGCTAGAATCAAGGTCTTGTGATTTCTATCAAGATGCATACATTCCTGAATATGAAGATGAACATGGCTATTAAATTTTTCTAGATTTTATTGCCTGAAATTCACCATTATATTCCATTAGCTTTTTGCTTCCAATCTTCCTACTTTCCATAAAAATATTTGAAATTTTCTCAGCTTTTGCACAGCAAAGGAAATCATCAACAAAATGAAAAGGCAACCTATGGAATGGGAGAAAATATTTCCAAATCGTATATCTGATAAGAGATTAATATTCAAAATATATAAAGAACTCATACAACTCAATAGTAAAAACCCAGACAATCCAATTAACAAATTTTACATAATTCATGTGAAAAATGGGCAAAAGATCTGAATAGAGGTTTTTCCAAAGAAGACGTACAGATGGCCAACAGGCACATGAAAAGATGCTGAACATCACTAATCATCTGGGAAATGCAGATCAAAACCACAATGAGATATCACATCACACCTGTTAGAATGGCTATTATCAAATAGACAAGAAATACCAAGTGTTGGCAAGGATGTGGAGAAAAGAGAACTCCTGTGCACTGTTGGTGGGAATGTAAATTGGTGCAGACCCTATGGAAAACAGTACAGAGGTTCCTCCAAAAATTAAAAATAGAACTATCATACAATCCAGCAGTTCAACTTCTGGGTATTTATCCAAAGAAAACGAAAACACTAACTTGAAAAGATACATGCACCTCCACATGCATTGTAGCATTATTTACAACTGCCAAGATATGGAAATAACCCAAGTGTCCACTGATGAAGGAATATAAATGTGTAAAGAAAATGTGATATATATATATTATCACACATGTATGTAGTAGTATATTATTCAGCCATAAAAAGAATGAAATCTTGCCATTTGAGACAACATGGATGGACCTTGAGGGCAACATGCTAAGTGAAATAAATTAGAAAGAGAAAGAAGAATTCTGAATGATCTTACTTATATGTGGAGCCAAAAACAAACAAACAAACAAAACAAACTCATAGATACAGAGAACAGATTGGTGGCTGCCAGAGGCAGGGGATAGGGGGTGGGCAAAATGGGTGAAGGTGGTCAAAAGGTATGAACTTCCAGTTATAAAATAAGTAAGTCCTGGGGATGTAATGTATAGCATGGTGACTATGGTTAATAATACTGTATTGCATATTTGAAAGCTGTTAAAAGAGTAAATCTTAACAGTTCTCATCACAAGAAAAAAATTTTGTAACTATATATGGTGATGGATGTTAACTAGACTTATTGTGGTGATCATTTTGCAATATATACAAATATCAAATCATTATGTTGTATACCTGAAGCTAATATAATGTTATATGTCAGTTATACCTCAATAAAAAAAGAAAATCTTTGAAGCTTTTTATGTTGATTTCTGTCTGACTCACAAACTATTGTCTAAATATGCTATGGTACTCTATGCTGTTTATATTTAATTGTTAATCAATCTATAAATACTTTCCTCATGAACCCAAAAGAGTTCAAAGAATTTCCCTTTCAAGGAAAGTTGAGGCAAAATGCAAGCACATATCCCAGTGAATATAGTGACAACAAATAGCCATCTTTCTGGCTATAGAATTCTAGCACCTCCAAACATCCCAGATCAGGAACCAGACTCATTGCCCAGGTTCTATTCCCAATATCCCCAGTTCCACAAATGCTTATCTCTGTGGCCTTGGACAAGTTAGTTAATCTTTCTAACTTCCAGTTTTCTCATCTATAAAATGGGTATAATATTGGAATCTTCCTTATAGAGTTGCATATGGGTAAAAATTCATAATGTATGTAGAGTCCTTAGTGCAACACCTGGAATATAAACATCCTACTAATGGTAGGTATTATCATTTACTTTATTCCACACATTTGTCATTACTGAGATATAATTCAGACACCACAAAATTTATCATTTAAGAATGTGCAATTCAGTGTTTTTTAGTATATCCTCAAAGTCGTGCAATCATCACCACTATCTAATTCCAGAACATTTTCATCATCCGCAAATGAATCCTCATACCCTTCAATAGTCATTGCCATTCTCCCATCCCCCTGGTCCATGGCAACCATTAATTTACATTCTGTATCTATGAATTTGCTTACTCTGGACATTTCATACAAATGGAATTATACAATATGTGACCTTTTGTGTCTGACTTTTTTCACTTAACATTATGTTCAGAAGTGTCATCCATGTATTACCATGTGTCAATACTTCATTCTTTTTTTATGGCCAAATAATATTCTACCATATTGGTATATCACATTTTGTTTATCCAGTCATCAATTGATGGGAATTTAGGTTGTTTCCCTTTTTGGCTGTTATGAATAATGCTGCTGTGAATATTCATGTACAAGTTTTTGTGTGGATACACATTTTTGATTCTCTTGAGTATATGCCTAGGAGCGGAAATACTGGCTCATGTGTTGATTCTGAGGAACTGGCAAACTGTTTTCCAAAATGGCTGCACTATTTTACATTTCCATCAGCAATGTACAGGAGTTCCAATTTATTCACATCCTTTTTGATACTTGCTGTTATCTGTTCTTTTGATTATAGCCATTCTAGTATATGTGAAGCAGTATCACACCATGGTTTTGATTTGCAATTTCATAATGATTACTGATGTTGACCATCTTTCCACGTCCTAATTGGCCATTTGTATATCTTCTTCAGAGAATTGTCTATTCAAATCTTTTGCCCATTTTTAATTGGGCTTGTTGGTCTTTTTATTGTTGAGTTGCAAGAATTCCACACATTTTTATTGGTTATTATTTTATGGATCAGGTGTCATTCCAGAAGTTGCAGACACAAAGATGAAAATATAGACAAATCCCTGCTTTTATGAACTTACATTCTAGTGGATGTATAGATAACAAAAAGTAAACAAATAAGTGAACAAGAAAAATGTTTGAGAATGATAAATGTTATAAAGGAAAGAAAATGGGGGATGTAATAGTGGCAGGTGCAGTGGGGACAACATAAGATATGCTGGCCAGGAAAAGATACACTTTGAGTTGAGACCTATAGCAATAGAAATCATCTATCATAGGAGGATAAATAACTATTGAAAAGAGGTACCAAGACTTCAGTAGCACAGGCAAAAAAGCAAACTGTATTCCAAAATAAAATGTAGCCCATAGTTGAAAGAGTCCCTTTTAGCTTAGTGACATTGCTGGTAGAATTTTTAGTCAACTTGGCGCTAAATCTGCAATTACCTGAAGATAAGTAACTTCTTCCCAAGATTCCTTTCACATTTTATTTAGGTAGGCAAATTTTGCCTTGATCTATTTTTAAAAAAATATTGTACCTTTTAAATTCAGAGTCCATACAGTGCTTTTTACAGTTTATTGGGTAAGTATATATTTATTAAGTACATACAAATTCAAGGCTAGTTTCCACCAGTTTACAGTAATGAGGCCAAAGGTCAAGGTATAACTTTAAATTATCCTCTTTATTAAGAAAATAGATGGTATAGAAAAAAATTAGGCATTTAACAATGTTGGAGCTAAGTTTCTATGCTCCTAATACTAAACTTTCTTTGAAATCATTTTCCAAAGCAAATCCATAAAATATGAGGTGACCATGTTTCCTATTTGCGAACAATGCATAAAACATAAAGTAACGGGCACAATATTCACATTTTAAAAATGCAATTTGGAAGGCAGTGCTCACTTATTGTTTTGAAGCCAGCCGCCAGAGGATATGAATAACAAGATCAGAAAAATCCAATAAAGGCTAAGTGTGCTTTTGGGTAATTCCCCATCATTTGGGTGTAGGTCCACTTAGATGAAGGACAGATACCTGAAACCACTGCACACGTTTCACTAGAATCTAAGCAAAAGAAAACAGCGCTCTGTTCAAAAATCCAATTGAATGTCACTTGAACTATTCAACCGAGCATTCAGCCACGCCTCATTATGAAGTCTGGTGCTTCTGCAAATTGATTAAGAGCAGAAATTCAAAACTAGAAGTTAACAAAAATGCCTCAGGAATAACTAAAATATGAAAAGTAGTATCTGTTATTGGTAGCTGTTAGACCACAAATTTTTAAACAGTTATTTATTGGACCAGATACCATTTGTAGATGCTGGGACACAAAGATAAGAAAAAGAGATGAAACCTTATTCTTAATAAAATTTACATTCTAGTGGAGGACACAGATAAACAAATAAACAAGAGAACTTTGGAATGTAATAAATACTACAGATAAAAGCGAACGAGGTTATATGTAATGATAGGAGGGGTTGAGTGAGGCAAGACTGGGTAGAGTGACTAGTAAAGATCTCTGTAAGATGATAAAATCTGACCTGAGACTTGACAGGCTAGACTTGAATAAAATATTTCATGTTGTATTTTTGTATGTCATTCTTTGTTACAATTAACAGACTTCATTCAATTAACTGGACTTCATTCCAGTTTGTGTTATTTTTCACTACTTTTCTATCCCCATGTTTAGTACTCTGCATATCTAAAAAGGCTTGAATCAGTTACTATTACTGAGAGGTTATTACCATATTAAACAATTTCTGCATTTGTAAGTCTAATATTTTACAAACACTAACTCTATCATAACCAATATTGTCCTGTTCTAATGCTTAAAGAATTTGCTTGCTTACTTTCTGTATCCGTTAGCTATTGCACAATAGTACTGTGTAAAAGCCCACCCCAAAACTCAGTGCTTAAAACAATAATTTATTCTAGTTCATGTATCTGTGGGTGGGCTGATCAAGAATTGTCTTAAATGGAATTGGCCTAAAGCTGCATAGTGGATGCAGGTCTACCGCAGGTGTTTCATCCTTCTTAAACCAGTTGCTACCTGAGGCAGGTGCCTTTCATGTAGAAATGTAGATTCACAAGAGACCAACTCCAAATGTGAAGCACATTCCAAGTCTCTGTTTTGTCACTTGTACTAACATCCCAGGGAGCATTGGAAGTCACATGGCCAAGCCCGAAGTTTAGTGGTGGGGACCATACTCTGCCCATGATGTGGCCTGAGGAAGTTTAATTGCCAAGCCCAAAATCAATGGGGACAGAAGTAACCCCTCCTTTTTAGATAAAGGGTGGAAGTAAATACTCGCCATATAACAGCCCAGTGTACTACACCTTTCATTTATCAACTAAATATTGAACATCTAATGCGTTCAAAACCTTATGCTATATACTGTAGGATACACAAAAATAAAATAGAAGCACATTCTATGTGCAAAGAAACTAATTTAGGTATGCTTATTTGAGTCAATAACATGAGGTAGTAAGTGAGAAGTGTAGTTTCAAAGAATCAGGGAGAAGGTTTTGGATCTTCAGAGAAAAATGAAATTTTGGACACTCCTCATCTTACATTGTCTTTTCAATATAGAAGATTTCTCAAGTTGAAAAAAAGTACACATACTCACTACCATGTCTACACATAAACACACACAAAACTCATGCGAATATGATACGTTTTTATTGAATGTTGAGCATATATTATAATCTTTTATGTTTATAGAAGATGCTGTCAGTGCCCCACCGTTTTTCCTTGCCACACACCTTCCTGTAATTACCGATGGTTGCTCATTACAAGAACTTTCCTGCAGCCTTCTGCCTAAAGCCTTTGTCTGCCCCAAGGTGCATGCACGGCCTAAGCATGAGATTGGCAAGGAGGGCCATAGAGTTAAAGCCCTGGGAGCTGCCTTCAATCAGTGATGAACCACAGTTGATGGAAAAATCCCTCAACTCCTTGCCCCATGGCTCATTAAGAGTTCCCTAGCAGGATGGAGCCATAGTCACTCACAGTGGTACCTGGTTTATTAACGCACCCTCTGTTGGGCGCCTTCCCTTCTCTGTGTCACTTCCCCAGTCCTTTAGAGTGTGTGCTTCATGAGATCACCTCCCAGATAAATTAATTGCCACTTGTACTTGGATCCTTGTTTCGGGGTCTGCTTCTGGGTAATACAAACTAAGAACATGAAATAACTCAAATTGATGGTATTGGAATCTATTTGAGGCAGAAACATCAGATCAAAATCAAAAAGCCTTGAGGCAACCAATGTTTGACTTGGAGCTTTTTGTCTGTGCTTAGTGTCTGTATAAACAGCAGAAGTTTCCACCTCTATAGAATGCATTATATGCCTTGTCAAGTAATGCACTTCAAGTTAAATTTACATCATCCAAGAAAGCTCATACACATCTAGCTGAAGGAATTGGGAATAAATTCTTATGTAAACAGCTCATTATTCATGAGGACCTGATAAAACCAGAACCATGCATCTAGAATCTGATCATTTTCTTCCCTCCCCCATTACTTCTACAAATATTTAGTGAAAATCTATTACATGAAAGATACTATTCTACTTTCCTGAGATTAAACATTAGATTTAGGCCTGGTTTCCTCCTGCCCTCTAAGTATCTGTAATCCATTTAAGAGTCGGGCATGGAAGACGATAATGAAAATTAAACTGTAATATAAACTATGGCAAATGCCATAATTGAGGAATAAGCAAACTGCTCTGCATGCACCTGACCCCAGACTGAAATGGGAGTCACTAACAAGATAATCTCAGATAAACAATCAAATATAGGTTGGAATGGATTTTTGAAAGGAGAGAAAAGCCACTGCTGAAACTGTATAGTTTAATATAAAGAAATGTATAGTTTGATATTCTTTTTTTTTTTTGGTCAACAAAAGACTCTCCTTCTTTTGGAAATGGTCTGGTATTAGACCCAACTTTGTGAAATCTGGATCAGGTAAAATTTAGCCAGGAAATCAGAATTAGAGATATTTTACTCAGGATCAGGGAACTGGTTGCCCAGGTGCTGGAGGAACAAGAGAGAAAGGGTGTCCCACCTGACAGCAGAGACTCAGGGGGGTTGAGGGAGGCTTGCCTGGAAACATGTTGCCAGCGGGAACAGAGATAAGAGGCAACACTTCTTTTCCTCCCTCTCATCCTCCAGTCTCTCATTCCATCTCCCATCGGCTCAACCCAATGAGAAACCACTGCAGTGGGAGCCTGGGAAACAAGGCCCTTGAGGGCAAGCCCCCACTGAGTGAGGGCTGGCACGGATGAGGAAGGGACTGGAGGGCTACCCAGCCCAGGACTGGCACAGGAACTAAATTTCACATCTAGGCTTTTACAGGTTTTCCTTGCAAATAGAAAGTAATGCCCACTCCTCCCCTGAAAATTATATATGTATATGACTGAGATCCTGAGATCTCACTGTAACACGAGCAAGCCAAAGTTAAGAAATAGCTATCTGTTACCTGCAATGCACCTTGTGGCTAATTATGAAGTGAAAATGATGCTCATCTTTCTCAAATAAAATTTGCAAATATATATAAACACTTTCAAATCTTTAAGTCTTGGTGTTTTGATCCACTTTCTATTTTGAATGAAAGTTGTGCTGCCCTTCCTGGACGCTGCCTTGGTCCATCGCAATCACTCCTCTTCTGCTTTCTCTCTCATTGAGTTGACTACTTGTCACATCTATGCAGGATTTAGTCCCTCCTCCCATTCCCTCGCGCACATTGAAATGACTGTTTCCTTAACCTACAGTAGAAATGCAAGGCGGGGGAGGGGTGGTGTTCAAGAAAAATTGTTTAAAGGAGGATCCAGAAACAGACAATCAGTTGCTGGTAATTCCTGAGTTACTTTATATGCCCAACACTAGCTTTGTACTTATGTGGTCTCCAAAATATTTTGTGACATCTAAATTGTTATAATCCCACTGCCTCCTCCCTCCTTCCTCTCTTCCTCCTTCCTTATTCTGGCCACCCCCTCACCCCCTTCCCTCTTCTTTCTTCTTTAATACCCTACAACTTTCCATAAAATATTTGAGATTATGAATTTACAGTCTAGTTGGAGAAACATATTAAATGATTAGAGAACAATAGAACATATAATAAGGTGTTAATTATGCAATCAATATAACAAAGGAGATGGCTGTATGGGCAGTAGCAATCAGATTTCACACACACTCTGGGATGGGAACTGGACTTTGAAGATTAGAGAATTTGGGCAGACAGGGAGGAAAAGGAGTAATAGTGCAGAGCGAAGGCTATATCCAGTTAGAGTAAAAGAAGTGGGGAAGAAGAGGGGAGGGGCGGGGAGGGAAAGGAGATAGGTGTCTTAGGACCCTTCTTCACTAATGTGCCTTCTGACCAACCGTCCTGTTTCCTTTGTCTCTGTTAATGAACCAGACAGCATTTTCACCCAAGCTTCACTAGCCAGCGACCATTTAATGACGGTTCATGAATGATCTCCAGGCCATCTACATGAGGGAAAGGTTATTCTTACTTATGTTTTCTGCAGTCTTCATAGGTTTACCCCCAGCTTTCTTGCAAACGCCTCCATGGAGATCTCACAATTCCATAGTTGGCACACATGTGGCCTCTAAATTTGCACAGAATCAGATTTTTACCACCCCCACCCCAGGAAAAGCAGGGAAGTTCCTAACAAAGCACCAGTTCAACTGGAACAATTACCTGGCCAGAGAGAAAAATTTTTACATTTTAATAATAACAAAAAAAGAGAAGGGAGATAGATATTTTTTAATGTAATAGAGCTGTCCCTGAACTTTACTAAAATCAAAGTCCAATTTGACCTTGGGATGAGCCTTCTTAACACTTATTTTTCCTCTTCTCTGGCTATTGTTTTTTTTTTTTTTTTTTTTTTTTGTGAGGAAGACCAGCCCTGAGCTAACATCCGTCGCCAATCCTCCTCTTTCTGCTGAGGAAGACTGGCCCTGGGCTAACATCCGTGCCCATCTTCCTCTACTTTATATGGGACGCCGCCACAGCATGGCTGACAGGCAGTGCGTCCGCGGGCGCCTGGGATCCGAACCAGCGAACCCTGGGCTGCCAAGCGCGGACTGAACCGCTGTGCCACCGGGCGGCCCCTGGCTATTGTTTTTTGAGAAGAATTCTTGAACAAAGCTTTTATGTTTCATTCTGGGCTGGTGCACCTGACTCTCTTTGTCATCATTTTACAAAAAAGTGTACTGTATATTCAGACTCTAATTGTTGAAGATTCCACTGCACAACGTGATCAAAAATTTTCAATGACAACTCAAATTAAACTGAAGTTTCCATCTCAGTCTCTTTCTTGATAACAAACACCAAGCAAACATTTTAGGCCTGGACCAGGACCTGGACATATAAACTTATTTTAACTTTGTCAAGAATAGTGTGTGTTTTATTTTCCAGGTCATTTTTCAAAAAGAAATGATTTTTTATCACTTCATAAGTACTTACTCACCTGTAGCCTGCGTGACAATGGGTGAGAAGGGGACACGCATTCAGAGCCAGGGAGGAGGGTATTTGGTTCGTCTCACTAACTTGCTGAGCAATTCCTTCCTACCCACCAGCTCGATAGTAGGCATGGTTCATATTTTCATCCCAGCAAAATTACAAATTACTACCTGGGAGAGACGTTCAGGGAAGTTCTTGAATGGGCAACATTACATGTTAAGTCTGTAAGTACTAATCTACTCACGTACATTGATTCAGTTTCGCCTCCTTCCAGTGCTCAGTGTGCTGATGAACAGCACGGGCCCTGGAACCGGATTACCTGGATATGAATCCAGATTAGACTCATTATCAAATATGGGAGCATGAGCAAGTTCTTGAACCTCTCTTTGTCCCCGTTTTCCTTATGTAAAGCACTGAAAATAATAATACTGCCATCATAGTATTTTTATTTAGAATAAACGTGATAATACATGTTAAGGACATAGAAGAACACTTGGGTTATAATAAGCCCTCAATAAATGCTAGTTCATTACTTCTACCCATCAATTACCTCCATTCCACCTCACCCTCGGGCTGAACATCGTTTACATGATTTTCTAATGACTATTTCCAAAGCATGTTATCATGCAAAATAGATCAAATGAGCCTATTTAATGACTTAATTAATTAATCATTTGGGCTTTATTTAAATTAAGTCCTAGACATTTTTAGCTAAGATATATTAATTTGCTTGGCCTATTTCCTAGGCTGTTGTGAATAAAGGATGCTTGAATTAAATACACCCCTTATCCTTGTCCCAAATTACCCTGACTGGATGCTCTTTGAAATGGCATCCCTGTCAAGCAATTCAAAGAGTTTTGAAAACAAACAAACAAGCAAAACTCCAGCCAGTCCGGCTGTATTCTACATGAGAATTAAATGGAGCTTGGTAAACTTCTATTGAGTCAGAGTGCTTTAGCACCTTTTGCCTTCTTTAATGTCCATGTAAGATTTTAGCAGCTCTTATTTGGACTGGAATGCAGTTTTCAAACCCTGGGGAATCTAATCAAAATGAGTGAAAGCAGAAGAGAAACAATGAGTTGCCATGCTCTGTGGGTTGTGGGGGTGGATTTTCTTTTCCTTTCCATTTTATTTTTCGTTATGGTAATAAATCCAAAACATTTATGATTTGCCAAGATTATGTGCTTTGGAACTGGAAAAGTAACACAATGTAACAGAAATAATATTCCAATCCATTGACTATATTCCACGATGGCATTTTGGAAAGCAAAAAGGGCAACTTCTGTCCAATTCACTCCAGGTTTTTAAGAAACAAAGGGAAGTGTGTATCCCTTTAATTTTCTGGGCTTTGTCCTGTGACTCTCATCTTATTACATACAACAGTTACAATTTAATAAGGCTTGTTGAAAAGCATTTTCTTTAATAAAGATTTATCTTGAAGGAGACTGAGAAAACTAATTTCTATTTCTTTGTTTTTGAAATGAAACATGTTTTAATTCATATGCTGACTCAACCTTCCTCCTGAAGATACTGTGTGGGGCATATTCTTTATTTCAATACCATCCTCCTTGATGGTATTAGAGGTGATATTCAAGGTGGCTCCAAATAATCTATCAGAAAGGGGGGCATATGAACCTATGCATGGAAGGAGTGTTGAAAAAAAGAGTACAAAGGAAAGTTCATTTTTCCTATGA
Source organism: Tapirus indicus (assembly GCA_031878705.1). Classification (NCBI taxonomy): domain Eukaryota; kingdom Metazoa; phylum Chordata; class Mammalia; order Perissodactyla; family Tapiridae; genus Tapirus; species Tapirus indicus. The sequence continues at coordinate 79,508,825 of CM062929.1, forward strand.
AAAGGACAGCAGGTGGGCAGTAGATGAGAAGCTTCCATTCTCATTCCATTCCATTTAAAATGTCAAAATAGTATCATATTTTTTACTCTTTTAAAGCATTGAGTTCTTAATGTCTTCTAAAATGGTACTGTATCCAAGTCAATGATAACTCGTGAATCATAGACAATCTACTGCATCTCGGATTGTCTATTTGTTGTCCTTGGATTGTTTACTCAAAGGAAAGCAAAATTTTGACTTACGTTGCTCCTGCCCATTTGGAGATGATGTTTCTGATCTAAAATTTAATGTTATGTTCTCAGACTTCCTGGACAGTTGCTTTCACCATCCTCTCTGTGAACAGAGTTTAGTGTAGACCAGCAAAGACCGGAGCATGTCTGCAACGCCCATATTGACCAAATTCATCATTAAGTGTTTCAAGGAACCGTTTGTTTCAGGAAGGCAAAGCGTGACCATCCAGATTTCATATGTGAAGTGATTGAGATTCACAGAAATTATGGGGTTTATTATTAGAGATGATATCATAGGATGTAAGTAAAAAGAGATATAGGAGGGAAGATAGCTACAATGCTTCTCCCTCCACACAGAATTATTGAAATGACACTTTTTCTTTTGTCCTCTTATACAGTGTTAGAAAGAGTTACCCAAAAACATCTTCTAGCATTGTCTATATTATTTCCTTGGCAATAAATACTATTTAGCTCTATGGAGCTTCTTATTGAATTAGTATTTAGTATTTTTTCTTGTGTAATACATCTTCACAGATTTGTGTTTGTTTCTTCACCCCTCTCTACCCTTTTAAAGATACTAATAGCAGAGAAGTACCCTAATATAGTCTTCTTCTTCCCTGGGTACTTCACACTATGCTCTCCCTGTAGTTGGTTCCAGCATGGGCAAATATTTGTTGATTGCTCAACTTATAAAGTTGAGGTAATCATCATAGAAGGATCACTGGGCTGTTGAAGGCTCAAGTTGTAGGTCCATATCTTGTGATATGTGGAGCCTCACCTGAGGCAGGTCACTTTACATAGGTGAGCCTCGGGTTCTTTGTAGCCCATAGGGTAACTGGGCAGATCAGATGGGATAACGTGTGTGGAAATGCTTCTGTAACTGAACCGTTCACCTTCTTCACCCTATTTGCATTCTCTACGACTTTGGTCCCCATTAATTTCTCAGAGATTGAGTTAAATCAAGTGAATTTGTTGTGTGTTGGCTACAGTGGAGAAATTGAAAAGCAAGGAAACACCCTGAAAAAGCAAGGAACGCCCTGAACTCTGCAGATGAGAAACCAGCATGACACAGTGAATTTAAGTTACCACAAATGGAAGTAAGAATGGATTTTGACTACCCAACCTACAACTTTACCATAACAGTCTGGGCGTTGGGGAAAAAAAGGACAGATTACATCCTTTCTCCTCTTTCACTTTATATGAAATTACCCTCTTTGAGATAAATGCCGCTTGTTTGTAATGAAGAATATATAGGAAAGCTGGATGAGAAGAGTATATAGACCCTTGAGGAATTCCCAGAGGACCTGATCACCATGGTTCCCCGTGGTTATTATCTAAGTTGCCTCCTGAATAATGTAACAGTGGTCACCCAATTTATGGAGTCCATTGGGAGGAGAGATTCATTACTACTTTTAGCATGTGTTGAGTGACTATCTTTTAGGATTGCTTGTCCTGATTTGAGATGTCAGATCTCACATTTAAAAAGGATGCTGTGTTTTCATTGAGATAGTCCTTTGCACACGGCCAGGCCCCATTCACATTATGTGTAATATGCCATAGCAAGTAAATAAATCATCCCCTGCCAGAGCATTAATGCTAGGTTATCGTAATTTTGCCCTGAGTGCTGAAATCCTGGCACTTTCAGGGTTGTTACCCTATAATGTTATTTCAGTGAGCACTTTTCTCTATCTCTTGAAAATATCTTCTGGCACTTTCCAGGATATTAATCATACAATCCGTGTCTAATAAAAAGAGAAATGGAAAATAAGAAGAAATGAATTAGATTCCAAACAGCACTGAAGGGAACTATGTGAATACAGAGTATGTTGGAAGGTAAAGGTTTTGGATTTTTGGAATATTAGACAGAAGAATCTTAATAGTGAGATATTTCTCTATTCCTTTAAGGCAGGAAATGTTAAATAAAGGTGAGTGGGGTGTATTCCATTTTATTTTTAATTTTTTGTGCTTTTTCACTGTCATTTCCCCTAAATTATGCATTTAGAAAATAAAAACAGGACTGTGTCTTCAATAGTTACAATGAAACTCTGATGGCTTGAAAATAGCCAGTGGAAGGTAGTAAATAGAATTTAATTCACATTTACAGGAGGAAAATTATTCAATTAACATGGTTTTCATGGCCCAAATTTCCATATACTTGTTGTAAAGGCAGATTACTAACAATAAGAATGAAATGAGATAATTATGAAAGTAAATAGTGTAATTATATAAATAACCTCAGATATTTTGGGTCTCTCCCTTTATGACATTTATTAAAAATTGTAAGGGTCACAAAGGATAAATTTTCCTAAAAGTGGTTCATATTCAAGTCAAAATGTACAATGCAATGGCATAAAGTGCACTAGATAAACTTTCATAAGATCTATGTCTTGGTTTTTGTTTCACCAATTATTAACTCTAGGGTGACATGGGGGTAAATTATTTAACCTTTATGAATATTAGTATTCTCATTTTTTAAATGGTCAAAGTATTAGTTTCTTGTTTCTTCTTAGGTGGTTGTGAGCATCAAACAAAATGATGGATGCAATTGCACTCTGTAAAATGGCAAAATCCCATACCAAGGTGAAATATTATCCATCATCTCTGTTCTCTTTCAGTTCTAATTCTCAAAACAGCATTTCTTACCAACACATTTTAAGGGCTCTTAAAACTTGCAAATAAGACAGATATCATAACAGTCTTATAACCCTATCCTTCTTTCTCAGGAGGAGGATTCCTTCAGAACTAATCAAGAAACCCTTGCCACATGTCTAAGTGCATACACTTTCCAGAGCTCCTTCTCTGTAAGTTATTTAGAAAATGTGAATTTTAGACTGAATGGAATAATGCTGTTGGAAAAATCCTTGAGAATAGCACAATGCCTTAGTAGGTTCTTAATATATAGATTGAATGAGTGGACTTGGGGATTAACAGCGAGTGATCTGAATGTGACCTCACTGTGCAATAACACACTGCCTAATGAAGCTTTATGTATATTCTGCTTAACAGCAGTGATCTTTCCGCTGATGAACCATGCCCTCCCACAGGCATACCAGCTCACAACCAATCTATGCGTTTAAGCACTCTCTAGTCTGACCGTATTCCAAGGAAGGATGGATTCTCTTATATCCTACTAAAATTTAGTAAAATCAGAAAAATCAATCAACTCAGATTTATTGAGTAGCTGCTATGTACAAAACATTGCTTCACTACACAGAAAGAAATATGAGTTACTGTTCTTTCAGTGTAGTGAAATGAGTAAAGTGGATCCCTACAGGACCATAAATGCAAACTAATGCTGTGTTAAATAAAAGAATGAAAATGTTCAAACCCATAATTAGGCTCAGAATATGAAAAGAAGAAGAGAAAGAAGAAACTGTAATTTCCAGAAATGAATGGAAACACATAAGCATGTAAGTAAATGCACAAGTTGGTGATGTGGCTGTTGGGTACAGATATAGGTCCTTGTGCCTGGGGTTGGGGACTATGGCTTCAACACCCATCTGGAACGTGACACAGAGACCACAGCTCTTCCAGGTAGCGACTGAAACCAACACTCCTGCATGAAGTCAGGCACTGGAAGCTTCCTTGCTCAGTCCACCAGCCCAGGGAAATAGCAAGAAAGCTTGTCTCTGGTTTGAGAATCTGGGTGACTATTTTAACCCATGTTAACAATCAGGATATAGACGAGTCTCATTATTCTCCACCTCCCCCCAAAATACCCCTTGTGCTAGCTATTTGTAACCACATTCCCCTCCCCCACTCCTAACTTGTGACCGCTGATCTGTTTATCCCTCCAGAATGTCGTATAGATGGAATCATACCGTATATAACCTGATACTTGCTTCTTTCACTGACCATAATGCCTTTGAGATTAACCCTACGTAGATGTATCAATAATTCCTTTGTTTATATTGTTGAGTAATATTCCATTGTGTGGATGTGCCACAACTTGTTTATCCATTTAGTCATTGAGGGACATTGGATTGTTTCCAATTTTTGGTTGATTATGAATAAAGCTCTATATACTCTGATGTATATGTCTCTAGAGAAAATCTCTATAAGTGGGATTGTTTGGTCATATGGTAAATATATGTTTAACTTTATAAGAAACCGCCAAACTGTTTTCCAAAGTTGCTGTACCATTTTGCCATTTGCACCAGTGATGTATGAGAGTTTCAGTGGCTCTGCATTGTCACCAGGTATTGATCTTTTCAGTATTTTTTAATGATTATTTTAGTCATTCTAATAGATGTGTATCTCACAAAAGTTTTACTCAGCATTTTCCTGGGGGCTAATATTGAACATCTTTTCATGTATTTACTTGCCTTTTGTATATTCTTTCTGGTGAAGTGTCCAAGTCTTTTGCTACTTTTTAAATTGTATTTTTGTTTTCTATATGTCAAATTTTAAGAGTTTTTTACATATTTTGGAAAACAGTCTTTTGTTGAATATGTGCCTTGAAAATATTCTCTCCCAGTTCTATAGTTTGTCTTTTCATACCCTTTAAAGTGTCTTTTTCAGAACAATTTAAAAAAAATGTTAATGGAGTTCAACTTATTTTTTTTCTTCCATGAATTATACTTTAGGTATCATATCTAAGAACTCTTTGCTTAACACCAGGTCACAAATTTTTTTTGTTTTCTTCTAAAAATTTTATGGTTTTATATTTTGATCTGTTTTAGGGTAAAATTTCCTATTAGTTGTAGGGTTTAGGTCAAGAGTTGTTTGGTTTTGGTACTTAGATTTACATTGTTTCAACAACATCTGTTGAAAAGACTATCCTTTCTTTCCTTTGGTCTTTGTCAAAAGTCAGTTGGCCATATTCGTCTGTGTCTGTTTCCGGACTCTATGCTGCTACGTTGATCAATTTGTCTATTGCTTTCCAATACCACACAGTCTTGAATACTGTAGCTTTACAGAGATATTAAAGTTGGCTAATGTGATTTCCCCAACTTTACTCTAAACTCATATTACTTCTAAGTGGTGTTGGGTTTTTTTTTGTATGTCTTGGGGTTTCCTACATAGACAATCATGTCCTCTGTAAATAGTGACAATTTTATTTCTTTCATTGCAGTCTGTATGTCTTTTATTTCTTTTTCTTGTTTCACTGCACTATCTAGGACTTTCAGTGTGATATTGAATAGTAGTGGTGAGAGTGGACATCCTTGCTTTGTTCCTGATCTTAAGGAAGAAGGATGCCATCTTTTATCACTGAGTATGGTGTTTGCTGTGGAGTTTTGGTTGAAAGTCTATCCTTTTGGGGAAATTGCCTTCTAATCCTAATTTGACAAGTGTTTTTTATTATGAATGGATGCTGAATTTTATCAAAAACATTCACGCTTTGATTAATATGGTCATGTGGGTTTTATTCTTTAATCTGTTAATATTATGGAGTACATTGTATGATTTTTTAAAAAAACATTGAACCAAGACTTGCATTTCCAGCATAAACTCCAGTTGGTCATGGTGTATAATTTTTTAAAATATATCATTAGAACTGATTTGATAATAATTTTTGAGGAATTTTATTGTCTATGTCCATGAGGGATATTAATCTATATTTTGTTTTCTTGTACTATCTTTGCCTATTTTTGGAATTAGAGTAATTAGGTTAATGTAGTCCTCATAAAATGAGTTGGAAATTGTTCCCTCCTTTTCTGTTTACAGAAGGTATTGTGCTGTGTTAATTTCTTTTAAAAATGTTTGTTAGAATATATCTGTAAAATCTCAGGAGATTTTTTTCAGATGGTTTTAATTACAGGATTATTCAAGTTATCTGTTTCATCTAAGTGAGTTTTGTTGGCTTGTTGTTTTAAGGAATTTGTCAATTTTATCTAAGTTGCTGAGTTTATGTGTGCAGAGGTATCTGTAATGTTTCTTTATCATACTTTACAACCTAGGAGGTTTTATTGCAAAAATTTGAAGTTGATCAAGCCTCTGGCTCTATTAGTTTACAGGAAATTCAGGAAACAGATGAATATATTAATAGACACTACCTTGAAGTACTTAGAAGAATCTAGACTGTGGGAAACTCTATAGTATAAAATCCTGGTTTCTTCAATAAAAAAATAAAAGGAGAAAAAGAGAGGGAAACCTACTGATAAAAAAACTCAAGAAACAAGTTAAATAATATGCGAACATTATTTGAATTCAAATTTAAGTAAACACCCAGTGAAAAAGTAAACATTTATGAGACAATCAGATACATTTTAAAATGACCAGATATTTTATGATATTAAGGAAATGTTTTAAAATTCTTTATGTGATAACGCTACCATTAAATTATCTTAAAGCTTGAAAGATACACCTTGTTATAAATTGGAAGAATTAATTTAATTAAGATTTTAATTATGGACAAGTTAATCTACAAAAGCGATGTAATGTTAATCAAAATTACTTTAGTCTTTTCCCCAGGGAGTCTGACAAAACTTTTTATAGAGATATACGTAAAGAGTTACAAATGAAGTATTATAATGGATCACATTTGTTACAAAATAATTCATCAGGGAAGAGTGGAAAGTAAGAAAGATACATTTGAAACAAGATTGGCCATACCTTCATAATTTTTGAAACTGAGTACTGGTATTCTTCTCTCTGCATTTCCCATAATAAATTTTCATTATAAAATATTCCTATAATAAATATTTTCCATAATCAAATACATTTACAATAAGTTTTCAATAATTTATAAAAACTAATTATTTAAGAAATCATAATGGAAATGATACAAAACTTAATGAAAAGTTGAAGACAGTTAAGATATTATACAACACTGACGGGACACACATAGCCCAGTTCTTAGGGGGAAATGCATGTATTAAAAAAAGAAGATTTACAATGAATGAGCTAAGCATTATTCTCAAGAGATCAGTAAAAGAATAGCAGAAATTGACCACCACCACCACCAACAAAACAAATAGTCGGAAGAAAACAGTGAAAGAGAATAGAAGTTGATAAAATACAAAACAAATCTACAAAACCAAAAGTTGATTCTTTAAAAATGCTAACTATGAAAAGCTCTGGCAAGATCTAGGAAGAAAGAAGATGAGAAAGACACAAATAAATAATATTACAAATAAATAGTCTTCCAAAAGCTACTTTAAATGAGGATAATATTATAAAACATTTCATACAAAAACATCTGAAAGCATTCTAGAAAGATACAAATTACCACAACTACCTGTTTAAAAAATAGAAAATCTCTGTAGACCAAAACCCTTTTTTCAGGGCCAGACTTTGTTAGATTTGAGTTTTACTGAACCTTCAGGGAACAAATGACCAATGTCATGTAAAAGCTGTTCCAGAAAATTTCAAATGCAGAGAAATCTTTCCAACTTGTTTTTTGAGACTAGAAAAAACATAAAAATAATATTAGAAATAAAAATTGTAGTTCAGTCTCTGTTGTGAAAAAGGATGCAAACATGCTAAGTCAAATGCTGACAAAATGAATCTGACAATAAATGTTTAAAATTCATTATAAATAAGTTGAGTTTATCCCAGGAATGCAATAATTGTTTGACATTAGAAAAGCTAGGTGATAAAGTAACAACTCCATTCATTGTAGCAACAAAAGTTATAAGATGCCTGAAATACATATACCAGAAGATTTATAAGACTTTTATAAGGAAAACGTAAAGGATTCAAATAAATTGAGAGATATTTTGGTTATCAATTGAAAAATACAATATAATGAAAATTTTTATCTTTTACCCATTAATCAAAATTATGATTTTTAATGGAAGTTTAGAAGCAGTCCTAAAATGAATATGAAAGAATATAGAAAATAACCAAGATGATTTTGAAGAAAAGCAAGTTGTGGGACATCAAGACTCATTATAGAATTAGAGTATTGAAATTTATGTTAAGACAAAAAGCACCATAAATTGGTGAAAAGAAAAAAGAAAATCTATACAACCACAGAATGGGACAATATACTGATGATGCATACAATGGAGAAAGAGTTAGTATTGAGAATATATAAAGAATTCTTACAAATGAGTGAGAAAAAGCTGGCACAACTGAAGAATGGACAAAAATGTAAATAGACGTTATAAGAATATGAAAACCAGATGGCTAATAAGCATGTGAAAAGATAGTCAACCTCACTAATGATCAGGAAAAAAGTAATTGAAACAGATATGCACCAGTATTTCACATTCGTCAGTTTGGAAAAATTAAACATGTGTGTGTGAGAAAATCAGTGTCAGCTAGGATATAAGAGTTCCCATCCTGCTGATATGATCAGGAGTTTGCTGGTAGATGTCTAAAAACTGGCTCTTCAGGAAAACACATAGCCCCACTGGTAGCACTGGCTGATTTCAAGCCACCAATGGGAGGGGACATTAGGGAACAGCAAGTTGAGGAGAGATGTGCACAATTAGAATTGTGTTCTAATTTTAAGTATATACCACTGAGAAACTCTATTATATAGGAATAGGGGAAATCAATTTCAAAAGAAAAAAGTTGATAATAATCTAAATCTAAGTAAATAAATCTAAATCTGATCATCTAAATAGAAACATAATAAGTAAATTATATTTCCATAATGATACTATATAGCAGTTGAAATGAATAAACCAGATCTACATATAGCTATGCAGATAAATCTCAAAAACACCACTTTAAGTGAACAAATAAAATTGCAATGTGATAGCAGGTATGTCAATTTTAAAAGCACAATGTAACGTTGTTTATGGATATTCACATATATGTAGTAAAATATGAAAACATGGTTGGGAAAGACATACCAACATCTTCTGTGTGGCAACCTCCCAAGAGGGAGGGAGGGGAATAGGAAGGGAGTATGGGGTTTAAATAGTTTTGGTAGCACTATTTCTTTACAAAAACAGAGAAAGACCTGCAGTGACTGGCGCAAAACTTATTTTAGATCAGGATAGAGAGTACATGGTTGTTGGTTGCATCATTCTTTTACCTTCATTGTATGTTTGAAATATAACATTTGGGGGAAAATTCTATCTCTGGCCTGAAGATCTGACAGCCTACTGTGATGAGGGTAGGAGGTTTTGTAGACATGAATGACTTGTTCAGTATTACATGACAGTAATATGTCTGAAGGCCCTCAAAGGGACAGTCATAACCTGACGGAGCCAGGGGAGCTTTGCATTCCATCAACCCTGCATCTGGTTGTGGGAGCAGGAATGTCCCCTATTAAATGCAGTGGCTTTCAATCCGGGGCCACTGGGGTGAGGCATTGCTCTGCTCATTAATGATTACAGAGCATATGTTCAAGTGAGATGTCTGCTTTCATCATACACAAAAGCAAGGGGTGCCAAAAGGAGCCACCTAAGGATACCATGGGGATGTCAACCTTGAACCAGCACAAAGAAGGTGGAAGAAGCAAGATGAGACACAATTGCTCTGTTAACCACTGCATTCATTTCCTTTCTTTAAGTGGACTAGCTTCACTGAACTGATTTGATCTGCAACCCAGGCATCTGCCAGTCATTTCAAGAGACTGCCTGTCTAAGGAAGATGGAATAAAAACAGTCAGTTAAAGTTGAAAGCCATCGGTATGTGGACAGCCATTTAGAAATGAGAAATTTCGTAGAACCCCAGAATGTTGGTGTTAAGATCCACAGTTCAATTAAGTCACTCTTCTCTTCTTTCAAGTGAGGAAATTGAGGCCCCAGAGTGATCGTGTGACTTCCCAGACATCTATAGTGGCAGAACAAGGTCTGGGACTCAAATGATTTAATTACGGGCTCAGTGACCTGCACACTACCGCAAGAAATTGTTCCATCACAAAACTTCAAGAAGATTGTTTGGGATTCTCTCTCTCTCTTTTGTTCCAAGCTCAAAAAAGAAAAATCTGTTGAAAATCTCACAGGACCTGAAATTGCCGAAGACAACTAGCTCTTTAATTATGATGTGCGGTGATCTGCTGTTGCTCTTCCCTCATCTCTGAAGTCGGATTGCCTGGTACCTCTGAATGCTCCCTGACAGGTCCCTGTGATTTGTATCAGCTCACAAAATTAAAAAAATGCAGACTTGCAGCCCTAATTTGCCAGAATCCTTAAGATCTCTTTTATCATACCCTGCTGCCTGGATGGAAAGCAGCATTCTCTTTAGTGGCAATCTGCTCTCATCATTTTTTATTCAGGTGGCAGGCAGGGTTCAGGCAAAACATGAAAGAGAGTGATTGGAGCACAGTGTCTTCAGATGGCTGAAACCGCATCACTCAGGCAGTTTTGTTCCTTTTTTATTTAGCCACATTTAAACAGGTTTCTTTTACAGCTCAGGGGACCAAACCACTGCACAGGATGTAAATAAGTTGCATCAGAAAAGAACATGGCATTTGGAGACTAAAGTTACTCCCTTCTAGATGTGTGTGACCTTGGGTTTCTAAATCTCTCTGCATCCTCATTTCCTCGCGTACAAAATAGGGAATGAAAAAATGTACTCATCACCAGATTATTGTGAAGGGGAAATGAGCTTTGAGAATTGTATATAAAAGTGCTTTATATATTTTAAAGTGTTGCACAAATGTTAGTACCCTGTATCCATTTTGTATGTGGATTTTAAAAATTAACCATCTTGTCTAGAAATCAGTTAAAAACAAGACACGCTAAAAATTTCCCAGTAAATATCTAACTGCCCATGTCCTCTCTGAGTTATTTTTTAAAAAGCAATACAGATTCTGGCTTCATTTTTTCTTAGTATTCTGTATTGTGCCATTCTGAAAGGTAGACATAAGGACAAATTGTGTAATAAGCAATGGCCTTATTTACTACAGGTTTCTGGAGAGGGGAGAGAAATTGTTTCTTTGCTGCAGAACTACAGTAATTTATTTTACTTTATGAAGAAAAAAAAAATCAATGAGAAAAGAAAACAGCCACTGGGGCCACCAGGAAGAAATTCAAAATGGCAGTTGGTTTCGGAGTCTTTGCTTGTCTAGAGAAAGTCTCCAGCCTGTTGATGATGAAGCCCTTCGCTGTGGGTCTGGGACCCCAGGACCAGCTCCATGTGACGGGATAAGTCCTTTCGCTCAGTCAGTTGTTTTTCCTTCTTGCTTGGTTTGACTTGCAAATGTTGGAGTGGGATTTAAAGAATGGGTTACCTGCACTGAGACTGTCACCTCCAGTTGCTCAATCAGGTGGACTCTAAGCTGGCTGTCTCCAGGGGAGTTTTAATGTATTTTCATTGGATTGGAATATTCTTGTGTGCTCCTCACCAAGGGTAAAATCCTTTTGATGGAAACCACAATGGAACATTCACTTCTCATCCTTAAGGAAGTTGAGCCCCAGATCACAGATAATTGTTCAAACCACTGCTGGGTTAATATTGCTCTGCCACTTGGGAATTACAAGGCAATCATAAGTCCAATTTGACTCCCAAATATCTTACTATTGTCATTTTTTCCTACTGCCTAAAACTCCTATGAGTTCATCAAGAAATTGTTTATAACTAAATTTTGTGGTAAAGTGCTAATGCTAAGTATAGAGAGATAATACTCATTTCTGTATGATATAGGATTTCTCTCTTAAAAGTCTTCTTAACGATAACATGTACATTTTTTTAGCTTAAACATTTATTTATTTAAATTATTTTACTGAGATCATGTTGGCTTATAACATTGTGTAAATTTCAGGTGTACGTTATTATATTTCTGTTTCTGTGTAGACTGCATCATGTTTACCACCAACAGTCTAGTTTTTATCCATCATGATACACATGTGCTCATTTACCATTTCACTCTCCTTCCACTCCTGTCCCCTCTGGTAACCACCAATCTGTTCTGCTTATCTATGTGTTTGCTTGTCTTCCACATATGAGTGAAATCATGCAGTATTTGTCTTTCTCTGTCTGACTATTTTGCTTAGCATAATACTCTCAAAGTCCATCCATGTTGTCACAAATGGCACAATTTTGTCTTTTTTATGGCTGAGTAGTATTCTATTGTGTATATATACTACATCTTTTGTGTGTGTGTGTGTGAGGAAGATTGGCCCTTAGCTAACATCTGTTGCCAATCTTCCACTATTTTGTATGTGGGACACTGCCACAGCATGGCTTGATGAGCAGTGTGTAGGTCTGCACCCAGGATCTGAACCTGCAAACCCAAGGCTGCTGAAGTAGAGTGTGTGAACTTAACCATTATGCCACCCAGCTGGCCCTTATACCACATTTTCTTTATCCATTCATCTGTTGCTGGGCACTTGGGTTGCTTCCACGTCTTGGCTCTTGTGAATTATGCTGCGATGAATATAGGGGTGCACATATCTTTTGGAATTATTGATTTCATGTTCTTTGGATAGATACTGAGCAGTGGAGTAGCTGGGTCATATGGTATTCTTATTTTTAATTTTTTGAGAAATCTCCATACTGTTTTCCATAGTGGCTACACCAGTTTGCATTCCCACCAGCAGTGTATGAGGGCTCCCTTTTCTCCATATCCTCTCCAACACTTGTTATTTATTGTCTTCTAATTATAGTCATTCTGACAGGTATGAGGTGATACCTCATTGTAATTTTGATTTGCGTTTCCCTAATAATGGGTGATTTTGAACATCTTTTCATGTGCCTATTGGCCATCTGTATATCTTCTTTGGAAAAATGTCTGTTCATATCCTCTGCCCGTTTTTTGATTGGGTTGTTCATTTTGTCATTGTTGAGTTGTTTGAGTTCTTTTATATATTTTGGAAATTACACCCTTCTCAGATATATGATTTGCAAATATTTTCTTCCAGTTAGTGGGTTGTCTTTCCATTTTGTTGATCGTTTCCTTTGCTGTGCAGAAGCTTTTAATCTGATGTAGTCGCATTTGTTTATTTTTTCCTTTGTGTCCCTTGCATGAGTAGACATGGCATTCGAAAAGATACGGCTAAGACCAGTGTCAAAGAGCTTACTGCCTGTGTTTTCTTCTAGGAATTTTAGGGCTTCAGTATTACACTCAAGTCTTTAATCCATTTTGAGTTAATTTTTTGTATGGTGTAAGATAGTGGTTTACTTTTATTCTTTTGCATGTGGCTGTCCAGTTTTCCCAACACTATTTATTGAAGAGACTTTCCTTTCTCCATTGTATGTTTTTGGCTCCTTTGTCAAAGAGTAGCTGTCCATGGATGTGTGATTTTATTTCTGGGCTCTCAGTTCTGTTCCATTGATCTGTGTGTCTGTTTTTCTGCTGGTACCATGCCACTTTGATTACTATAGCTTTGTAGTATATTTTGAATTCAGGGAGTGTGTTACCTCCAACTTTGTTCTTTTTTCTCAGGATTGCTTTGGCTATTAAGGGTCTTTTGTTGTTCTGCATAAATTTTAGGATTCTTTGTTCTATTTCTATGAAGAATGTCATCAGGATTCTGATTGGGATTGCATCGAATCTGTAGATTGCTTTAGGTAATACGGACATTTTAACTATATTTATTCTTCCAAATCATGAGCACAGACTATCTTTCCATTTCCTTATGTTTTCTTCAATTTCTTTCAATAGTGTCTTACAGTTTTCAGTGTAAAGGTCTTTCACCTCCTTGGTTAAATTTATTCCTAGGTATTTTATTCTTTTTGTTGCAATTACAAATGGGATTGTATTCTTGATTGTTAGTATATAGAAATGCAACTGATTTTTGTATGTTGGTTTTGAACCTGCAACTTTCTGTATTCATTAATTATTTCTAATAGTTGTTTTCTTGTGGATTCTTTAGAATCCACAAAAAAAATATATAGAATCATGTCATCTACAAATAGTGACAGTTTTACTTCTTCCTTTCCAGTTTGGATCCCTTTTGTTTCTTTTTCTTGCCTGATTGCTCTGGCTAAAACTTCCAGTACTACTTTGAATAAAAGTGGTAAGAGTGGGCACCCTTGTCTTGTTCCTGTTCACAGAGGAATAGCTTTCAGTTTTTCACTGTTGATTATGATGTCGGCTATAGGTTTGTCATATATGGCCATTATTATGTTGAGTTACTTTCCTTCTATACCCATTTTATTAAGAGTTTTTATCATAAATGGATGTTGAATCTTGTCAAATGCTTTCTCTGCAGCTATTGAGATGATCATGTGATTTTTATTCTCCATTTTGTTAATGCGGTCTATCACTTTGATTGATTTGTGAAATTAAGCCATCCCTGCATCCTTGGAATAAATCCCACTTGATCATGGTATATGATCTTTTTAATGTATTGCTGTATTTGATTTGCTAATATTTTGTTGAAGATTTTTGTATCTGTTTTCATTGTCAATATTGACTGGTAATTTTCCTTTTTTGTGTTGTCCTTGTCTGGTTTTGGTATCACGGTAATGTTGGCCTTGTAAAATGAGTGAGGAAGCATCACATCCTCTTCAATTTTTTAAAGTATAGATATTAAATTTTCTTTGAGTGTTTAGTAGAATTCACCAAAGAAGTCATCTGGTCCTGGACTTTTGTTTCTGGGGAGGTTGTTTTTATTACTGTTTCAATGATCTATGTACATTTTAATGGCTGAGGGCATTAAACCCTGCAGAAATAATATATCACTTGGGTCACAATGATCAGTTTCTCTGATATGGTCATGTTCTTGACTTCCCTTTCTCCATGGGGGTAAAGGAGGGGGAATGGAAGAGAGGATATTCATCACTGAACTACCATCCAATGTAGATACCAGAGAGGGGGCAGAGTACCTGAAGAATATCATGAAGGCTCTGAGCCCACTGAAGTGGGCTGAAGGGCAGGTTACAGAAGAGGTAAAGCTCAGGTTTGCTTGTTTCAGGATCCTGTCCTGAGCTGACCACACAACAGGCTATAAATTGGAAGTGAATTCAAGCTGCATCAAAGCCTCCTGCCATATTGGCCCATCACCAGGTCTGAGGGACAAGCTGAAGTAGCTATTGTCTTGTTACTTGAGTTGTGGGCCCTGGACTGGTAGCATTATAATAATCTGGAGGCTTGTTAGAAATGCAGAGTCTCAGACCCACTAGAACTACTGAATCACAACCTGTATTTTAACAAGATCCCCATATGATTCTTATGCTCTTTAAGTTTTGAGAAGGGATAGACTAGTGGATTTAACAACAGGCAAAACAGCATATAGAGTTTATTGTAGTCCTTCTCAAGATGCTCTAAGGCTAGATCAACTGAGGACTCTTTAACAAGCTCTTAACAAGTAAAAGGGCTACTTTATTGAGTGCAGTGGACAAAGAAAGAAACAAACAAGGACGGAGTCCAAATGTTTTTCACCCTACCACACCCCTGCTCTTCCACCGTGGTTCCAAGACAGACTATTTTAGTGGTCTGGATATTTTCTTCTTGGGACAAATAGGACCTGTGTTAGAGGTGACAGTAACAATGCCTGCTGGACAATGACTTGGGTCTTCAGGGCTTTCCAGCAAGCTTCCTGTTTGGGAGATGTTGCAGGAGGAGATTTTGATCTCAAGCCACCTTCTAAATGTTCTATCAGTCACAGCAGCTCCATTTCACTGCTTCTATAATGCCTCCTCCCATTTATAAGCATCTTAGTCTACCATCCACCAGTCTGCCTCCTCCAGTGTTTTCACATCAGACATAGGAGTTGACTTGTCATTGAGCTAAGGAGACACCACTCAGTGGTTATTAGTATCTAACTATTATTAAATGCCAAGAAGAAAAAACATGTATCTAATTATAATGGTAAAAGTGTTTTCTCTTGCTTAGGGAGACACCATATAGAAAACACAAGAAATTTAAAACTCATATTATATTAAGTTCTTGATTACCAGAAGCAGAACATCTGCATTTTGGTTACTAAAGAAAGTGTATCTTAAACAAAGACATGCTCAGTGGAATGTATATTCTTCTTTTTCATGGGTAAGAAAATCCTAATAATATTCTATAGGAAATTCTCTGTAAACACTGTCACATTTGAATGCAAAGCTCACTCTTGTTGGGTTGACGCAGAGCTCTTGTGCACTGGCCTTCAGAATTCCAAAAGAAACATAATGCTGTTGGATTTATACAAATAAATATGATGCATATATTAGGTTGAACAATAGGTCAATTTCATATGGCTCAACCTAATGGAGATAGAGTCAGTATTGTTAGATTGGGATCCCCCTGTGGACTGGGAAGTTAGAGCTCATTTATTAAACACTTACAAAGCACCTAAAAGTGACAGGTATTGAACTAAGGTTGGCACTCAAACTTGAATAAGGCATGGTCTCTGCCTCCATGGAATATATGCTTATCAATCATTGTGTTTCAAACTCAGTTGTCCCTTACTATATGAACTCCTGTTAATCTCACTACTCACTATCCAAAGCTCAGAAATGGAATGCATTAGGATAGTCAGAGATATTTTACTTAGTAAAGGAAGTAGCATACCTCTCACCTCTGGATTCTACTGATACTTAACTGCTTTTCTAGCTCCCTGACCCTAGTTCCAGCTAAAATAGCTTTCAAGTTAAAGAAAATACCAATTAACATCTTATGGTCCCATGGAACACCTAGCACAACTCAGTAAATGTTTGTTGAATTTTGTTGAATACCCATAAACTTATGTGAGCATGTTAAATGGGAAAGTTCTTTACAAAGTAGAACATCCCTACAACATAGGAAAACATCCCTAATCAAGCCCTAGGATAATGATTTGTTATTCACTGCAGTTCTAAACCACATCACAGAAAAAACAGTTGTTTTCCTCTTCATCCATATGTTCATGAGAATAATCCCTTCAGGACAGGAGATGTGTCTTCTACTTTTTTTTTTTGCATATTTCCTTGGTAAAGGGCCTGGCAAAGTGATGAGCACACTTTCCAGGATTAGAATCAGAGAATGAGATCTTTGCAACTGGAATTTATAGTCCTTAATTTGCAGATGAAAAGCAAAGCTCTGGAAATATGACTTGCAAAGAGGTATAGGTTCAATTAATTCGAGAGCTCGGACAATTCTAGGACTCACAATTCCTAGTCTGGTGCCTTTCCAAAACTCATAATTGAGTTTTGGAAAACTTTCCAAAGATCATGATTGATGCATTGGCAGATCAAGGGTTGGAAAAATTCAAGACCACTGTGTGAATTTCAGGTCAGTGATGATACAGACATAACAGTCTTCATGAAACTCAACCAGGAATCTGAGGGACATTTTCTATTCTGACTCTACAGTTGGCTTGAAGCCCTAGAGAGAATGAATATACAAATGGACATTGGCCAAACTATATATGACAATAGAATTCTGACCTACAACTTCTGCAGCAACCAGTCACAGAAGCTAAACCACAGTCTCTGCAGCAGTCAGCTGAGAACAGTCAGGACTCTGTCAATGACTGCCAGCTTCCTTGTATTTTGTCCCTGCTTTCACCTCAGAACCAACTAGAACAAGCCACAAATGTCCCTAAACCAGTCACGGATGATGTCCTCTTCTAGTTAAACCGACTCCAGCTTCCCCATGCCAACAGCCTCCAATCAGGGCACACCTGAAGCCTTCCTTGTGTTTTCCACCCCCCTGCCCACCTTTGAGTCTCTGCCAAACACAAGGATGGAGGCTGACCCTCTTGCTATAGCAAGCTCTAACTAAACAGCCTTTGTTCATTCTCTTTGGGGTGGTCTTCTTTTATTTCCACATTCCCCAACCCCTCACCATCATCAAATCTCTGGGCTTCCAATTCCTGATAGGAAACAGTTATTCTCTCTTCTCAATGAGAAGAATAATGAGAGGCCAGTCATTTCTACTTTCAGTACATAAGCGGATCCAGGCTTTCCATTGGCTTGAACCTCTACCAACTGCACCATAGGTGTAGTCTCTCCAGATTGGGACCCTCCGTGCCTACCACGTGGCTGCTCTAGTTGGTAGTAGCTCCCAGGAATGAGAGCAGTGTCAGTTTTCCTTTCACCTTGGTACCTTGTAGAGTCCATGTGTACTCATAAAGCACTTTGCATATCGCCCAGTTGTATAGTAGTTATTATTAGTGTTATCATCATCACCATAATCAGTATTATTAAAAATAGTATATGTAAAATAATTAAGGCAGTCAAACATTAATGTTAAGGCTTACTCTATCTTTATTTTGGGGCAATATTTTATCTATATATTTCCATGGGTTTTGCCCAGCCTTGCAAATACCTATTTCTTTATCAATCTCAACCAGATAAAAGTGAATGCTTAGCAACAGGTAAGCATTAATATATTGATTAGCCTCTGGATTGCAGCAAAATGTAAGGAGGATCCCAAAGTACTTACAACAGATGGAAATACTATGATTACAAATAAACTTTTTAACAGAAAATTTTAAAATCTTAGGCCTGGAATTACTTTTCTCCCTTTACTTTAGGTATCTCACTACCAACTAAAATAGAGCAGAGGGCTGTTCAGGGTGATTTGCCTCAGACCTGATAATGCTCTTAAGAATGATCTTGGACTTTGAACTACTCTAGTTCAACCTTAACCACACCATATGGTTTAACTCTTTGTAAAATATGAAAAAGTACTCAAGAATATTCTTAGCTCAGAGAAAAGCATAGTGGTTACTGTTCACAGGCTTTAAAATCAGACTAATTTGCCTAATTTGTGACATTTATAGGAAGTCTACTTTCCCCCATTTGTGTTTATCTATTCATTTGTTCATATATTTAAATGTCTGCTCTTTGCTAGGCACCATGTTAAATACTCAGCATATAGTATTTAATAAGACCTAATCCTTCTCTTCAATGTGCGTAGGGACATAGACATTTAAGGACATAGATAGAGAAGAAGAAACCAAAAGTGTAAATGTGTGAATATCCACAGCTTGTCTTCCCCTCCCCTCCACTCCATCTTCCCAACTGAAGATTCTTGAATGCTATTCATCTCTACATCTCTTAGTGAAGCAAAAAGCAAAAGAAATCCAATTAATGTAGGGATGCTAAGTGCATCATCATAATAAAGATCTGTGTTATAGATGAGGGAAGAAGAAAGAAAAACCATGTGGGCTCAGTTTGAGAGTGAGTTTTGGGGAAGAGAGAGAAAGAGACAGCAAAGAGACTAACTTGGTTTTTCTTTTGTTATTCCTGTTGTTTTAAGCCGCTTTTAGGCATGAGAAAGATATTGAAAATAAGAGATATAGCTAAAGGAAATATTTTAAAAGTTTTTTTACTTTAAACACATCCACTGGTACCCCTGGTATTTTTGCAAGAGAATAACATTTTGAATCGCTCTCAATGGTTGTCTTTGGAAAAGGAATACTGCCCAGAGACTGGGCCAAGTGGAGTCCCAGTTACATTCCAGTTACGTAAGTAAATGAGCAATTACAATCCAGAGGTACAAGTGCTCTGATACATACAGGAGCTATAAGATATTGTAGCATAAGATAGGAAAGGCATCTAGTGGATCAAGGAAGGAGTCTCACAGGAATAATACCTAAGCTAAAATCTGAAGCATGAGATATCCAGACAAACCAGGACGTGGGGGGATCAGGCAATAATCTGAGGAGCAGTAGGATTGCAAAACACCTACCATTATTCATAATGGCTGGAATAGAATGTGTATGGGAATAAAGGGAAACATAACCTTGGGAATGGCATTTTCTTTAGATAATGCTCTGATGAGATCTGCAATGTAAGCTGGGATTTCCTTTAACACGTTCTCTTTTCACCTGCGTAATGTGCATCTCCTCAATGAGATTGCAAGTTAACGGTCTTAAGTGATTGGTTTTCCACTTTGCCTCAGTTTTCTCTATAGGGCCCAGGGCTGTGTTGTCCATGGAGTAGACTCAGCAAATAATCAAACAAATTAATAAGTTGTCGCTTACTATATCTACTACGTTCCAGCCCCTGCATATATATCATCTTCAACCCTTACAATAATCCTAAAAGGTAAGGTTCTATTTGTCCTACTTAAGAGATGAATAAATCAAGGCTCAGAGTCCATTAATTTGCAAAAGATTACACATCAAAGCAGAGACAGAAGCTACAATGGTTTCCATTATACTAGAATGCTTTTAACTGCTATAAACACTTGCAGTCCCCATTTGGCCATGGGGTTCAGCACGAATGCTAGCCCTTCTTCCCCACACCCCACGGAGCAAGTCTTCCTCACGCTCTTACAGCCCCTGTGTCTTGCTGCTGTACTTGATCAATAACTTCTGACATCACTTAGTAAGAGCAAGAATCTTAAGAGTTAGAAAGACTTTGCCACTCATTAATTTTGTGACCTTGGAAATGTTACCTTAATCTCCCTAAGACTCTGTCCCTCATTTGTAAAATTGGGATTGAGTGGGTACCTATTTCATAGGTTCTAGTTGGAATTTTATGAGATTACGTAGGAGAAGAGTAGACCTGGTGCCTGGCGTACAGTCAGCCAGCAATGCACTTTAAATTCCCTTCGCGAACTTTCTCAACATCAACATTATTCTAAACTTTCTCAACCTCAGCCTATTTTTGTCTTCTTTTGTAGGAACTTTGCCCACATTATCATATTCACACAGTGCACCGATTGAGATGGCCCTAGATTCTTAAATTAACAAAACGCCAGTTGGTTAGCCACTTAGGCATGTGTGACATATGTATTTGATTATATTCCATCATATTATAACATTTAAAAAAATATTCAAGATTTCCTTCTCTCTCACTTTTGAAATGCAAATTAACTCCTTTGCTCTCCCAAGATCGTTGTGGTAGAAATAATCAAAAGATTTATACCCTCCAGGAAGTACCTGTACCCTGACATTTAGAATTCATGTTACTTTACACAGGAAGTGGGTATAACTCTTAACTAGAGGCTCCAATCATCTCTGAGTCCCTATTATCTCCTCCTTTCGTCCAGTTAATTATCAAAGGGCCAGTAAATAGAACATTGTGCCTTTAAGAAACATCTCTCTGCCCTTGCCTTTTAGGCCAATGATTTTGATCTAAAGAATGAGCAGTCTCAGGAGGATGCAGGATACAGAGGCAAATGTCACAGGAAATAATATGTGAATCGTCTCTTGGTACCCTGAGCACCAAGCTCAGACCCCAGGCAATTCTCTCTCACGATCTCCAGAGGAACTTCCGTCTAATAGAGCCATATTGCAAGATTAATTGAGGAATCTTTCTTTTCCTGCTGACTGAGCTCTTTTAGTCCGTGACAAGGCCAAAGATGACTTTGGGGACTGAGGGTTGGTGCAGAATGACGGTATAACCAGCCAACATGACTCAGGAACAGGGCGTCAGGTATTTTTGTCCTGGGCAAAACTGCTCAGGGGAAACACACACACACTCAATAGGGACTCCAATATTTAGGAAGTAAAATTAAAAGTTATGTTTTTGAAAAGACAAGAAAATTTGTATTTGCTTTTGTTCAGTTTCCCTGAAAGCAGACCCTTAGATGGGGATTCCGAAGCATGTGATTTATTGAGGGCGGGCTGTCAGGTGGAGAGGCATCAGGGAAGCAGGGGGAAGCAAGGAGCAAGGATGTGCTCTTCTCCAGGAATTAACTTCAGCCTGATCACACAGGGGCCTCCAGAGCAGGACTTAAACCGCTGAGTTGGTCCCACCTTGAGGCAAGGGAGGACTGGGCACTTTGTATGGTTGCAGACCACTCCAAGGGCGGTGACATAGACCCTCCCAACTGAGACAGCTCCTTATGGCAGAGAGCAGTCTCCAAAGAAGTGTGCAGCTGGGGGATGGGTACACTGGCTGGGTAAAGGGAGTCTGGGGCATCCACTACACTTGGAGTAACTTTACTCTTTCAATATACATGTACCTCTGGATGGAGAGGATCGATCGATCTATCTATCTATCTATCTATCTATCTATCTATCTATCTATCTATCTATCCATCTATCATCTATCTACCTACCTACCTACCTTTTTTTCTATCACCTTTTTCTCTTTCTTTCTTTTTCTTCCTTCCTTCCATTGTTTCCTCCTTCCTTCTTCCTTTTCTTTTCTTTCCTTTCTTGCTTCCTTTCATCTATCATCTATCTTCTAATTTGTATTAGCCTACGTATGATTTATTTCAGGCTTTCCTTAAATGTTGCTGTACTTACAGATTATTTCCATTTGTTTCTACTTATAAGTACCTCTCTAAATGACATTTTAAAAAGCAAATTAAAAGATGAAATCTTGCCATTTGTGTCAACATGGATGGACCTTGAGAGTATTATGCTAAGCAAAAGAAGTTGGACGAACAAAGTCAAATACCATATGACCTCACTCATAAGTGGAAGATAAAAGCAACAACCTCAACAAACACACACATAGAGACAGAGATTAGATTGGTGGTTACCAGAGGGGAAAGGGGGAGGGAGGAGGGCGAAAGGGGTGATTGGGCACGTGTGTACAGTCATGGATGGTAATTAGTCTTTGGGTGGTGAACATGATGTAGTCTACACAGAAATTGAAATATAATGATGCATATCTGAAATTTATACAATGTTGTAAACCAATGTTACCTCAATTAAAAAAAAAGGAGTCCTTTAAATAGCACCTTCTCCATGTACATTTTAATGTGATTCAGTGTATACAAATTCTATACATGAGTTTATAAAAGGCCCATTTAAAACATAATGCCAAAAAAAAAAGCAAATTAAAATATAGCATGGTTATATTACACAACTGTACAATAAGCTTTTGGTCCTCTGTTATGCCAAACTAAGAAATAAAAAAAAAAAACCCTGAATATTGCACATCAGCTGATAGAACAGAATTGCATGTCAGTTATGAGAAGAAAATTTATCCTTTTCTGGTCTGTCAAAATTAATTGTCTAAGTATTTGACTTGCAAGGTTTTATAATCTATAAAGGACCATTTCTATATACAAGAAGAAGCTATCAAACAATGAAATTGATTTTCAAAGACTGTATACAAAGTTAGCCTTAAAAATTTGATATTCTCTCCATAACCCTGTCATGGAAGTGAGGAAGTTATCTGCCATTATCTCCTCATTACTCTTTCCAGTTCATCCTCTCTCCTTGCTCCCCAAAACACTCGTGTGTGCATTTCATGTTACATCAATTGTCTATTGCCACAACAATGTTGCTTAAAAAGCCACTTCCAAAACCAGAGGCTTAAAGCAATGAGCCTCTATTTAGTTATCAGGTCTTCAGGGTACTGGCTTTGACTGATGTATTAGTTTTTTATTTCTGCGCAACAAATTATCCCAAAACTTAGCAGCTTAAAGCAATACATATTATCATCTCACAGTTTCTTCGAGTCAGGAATTTGGTGTAGCTTCGTCAGGTCCTCTGGCTCTGGGTCTCTCACAGAAAGCAATCAGCACGTTGGCCAGGGCTGCAGTCATTTCAAGGCTCGACTAGGGGTGGATCCACATCCCAGGTTACTCACGTGAGTGTTGGCAGACTCAGGTTCTTGCTGGAAACATCACTTTCTTACCATTTGGACTTCTGTATAGGACTACTTACAACACAACAGTTTGCTTCGCCCAGAGCAAGGGTCACAGGAGAGAAAGCAAAAGAATGAGCAAGACAAAAGTCATAGTCTTCTGTAACTTAATCTTGGAAGTGACATTTCATCACATTCATTAGAGACAATTCACTAGGCCCAGCCCACTCTCAACGGAAAGGATTTGGACAAGGGCATAAATACCAGAATCATGGAAAGCCATCCAAGATACTGCCTACCATAGCCGTGTTCGGCTGGTTAGTTTCCTCTGGTCTTGACTGGACTCATCCTACATCTGGAGGTCAGCTGCCATTGGGTGATCTGGGATGCCCTTGGCTGTGGTGACTTTGCACTGAGCCTTGTGTCTCTCAGCCTCCAGAAAATTAGCTGGGCAGGTTCTCCTGGCGATGGCAGAGACATAGGAGAACAGGCAGAAACACCCAAAGACCCTTGAGGCTCAGCCTCAGAGCTGGTGCACCGTCTCTTTCACTGCATTCTATTGGCTGAAGCAATTCATAAGAGCAGCCCAGATTCAACAAGTGGGGGAAAAGATTCCATACTTGAAAAGAGAAGCTACAGGGTCACGTTCAAAAGGACTTGAATGCAGGGAGGGCTGGAAAATTGGGGCCACTAATACAATGAAACTAGGACATGTCAGTAGAGTCCCTTACTTCATATACCCTCACTTCATATTCTTGAAGGAGTTATTCACCCACCTCAAGGGCATTCCATTTCTTGAAGTTTTTGTCACTCATTGTCACTCTGTACAATGCTATTCCTGTGGGAATTCTTGGGGATGTTGAAGTCCACATAAATCAGTGTTTTCCCATGGGGGCAACAATGTGATTGGGCGGGGGAGAATATTCTTCAGTTATGTGAAACTATCCCTTTGGTTGCAGGCCATTTGACTTCCCTGAATCTTGACCTCTAAGTGTCAGTGATGCTGCCAGATTTGAAAATGCTGAAAAGAGATGGAGGTCACAGATAAGCAAGAGGAGGAGGCTAGAATGATCCATGTGATGCTGAATTAGAGGCAGAGAGAGACATCAGTATAAATTCACGTTTAGTTTAATATAGACACAGACGGTTACATATAGAAATGTTTATAGACATGGGTATATATACATGAGTGTATAAGTATATATGTATATATATGTGTGTGTGTATATATACACATATATATGTGTGTGTATGTGTATATATATATAGGTTATATATATAGATTAGTATACACACATATATTTTCTTCCTCTGTCAGCAAGAGGCCCGAGAAGCACCAACACTGCAGTAGCAATGAGTGAACCCAGCGCTCAGATCTTTTAATACCATTCTCCAATAAAAGGAACCAGAGCTCCTTGGAGAAATGGCTGATTCTAGGCCTGGAACAGGAAATATACAAGCATATTGCAGGTACTGTAGTGCTAGAAAGTAAGTGCTAAAAACAAACAAAAAAACCTCCACAATGATAGAGTATGCCAAAGGGACACAGGGACCAAATGAAGAGCTCCCAAGGCTGGAGCAATTTGAGCAGCAAAGTAAGCAGTAGTATGGGATAGAACACAAAGTATCAAGTAAATATCCACAAGCCCATACTGATAGAAATGACTGAATAAATAAATGGAGGAAAATAGACAAATCTCTCATGCTGAAGAATTCCAAATAATTTATGTAGCTACTTTGCACTCCAGTATAACTCCTCGTTCCTTGGACCTCCTTCCCAAGAGTAGGGTATGGAAAGGGAAAGGAAAGAATCAATTCGTAGTGGAGAAACATAACAAACACAACCTCTGTCAGGTTATCAAGGTCAACATCAACAGTGATCAGCCGTGTTGATAGCACGCACCCTTGATATAATGGGGTTAGAATGACATTTTAGTTCTGGAAAGGGAGTCTTCCTCCCCAAAACCCATAACCCCAGTCTAATCATGAGAAAAACATCAGACAAATCCCAACTGAGGGACATTCTACAAAATGCCTGATGAGCATTCCTCAAAACTGTCAAGGTCAGCCAAAACTGAGAAAGTCTGAGAAACCATCACAGCCAAGAGGAGCCCTAGGAGACAATGACTAAATGTAATGTCGTGTCCTGGATGGGATCCTGAAACAGAAAAGGAATGTTAGGTCAAAACTAGGCAAACATCAATACAGTGTGGACTTTACTTAATAATAATCTATCAATACTTGTTCACTAATTGTGACAAATATACCATACTAATGTAAGATGCTAATAATAGAGGAAACAGGGTGTGGGATATACGTAAACTCTCTGTACTAGCTTCAAAATTGTTATGGAATTTTTGTGTAAAACAGTCACATTGCTTAACGACAGGGACAAGTTCATTCTGAGAAATGTGTCATTAGGCGAT
This sequence comes from Tapirus indicus, assembly GCA_031878705.1. Lineage (NCBI taxonomy): Eukaryota > Metazoa > Chordata > Mammalia > Perissodactyla > Tapiridae > Tapirus > Tapirus indicus. Next base: position 79,534,680 of record CM062929.1, read on the forward strand.
TTCATTGTTATGTGAACACCATAGAGTGTACTTAAACAAACCTAGATGGTGTAGCCTACTACACACCTAGCTATATAGCACTAACCTTCAGACCGCCGTCATATATATGATTTGTTGTTGACCAAAACATCTTATGCAGCTCATGATGCTATTCTGAAATAAAAAGGTTGTTTTTAAAAATGCCCTAACACATTTTTCAACACTCCCCCCTCCGCCCTGGTGAGTGAAGGCACTCTTGTTTGAAAGACACTAGCATAGATATCCTTCCAATGCCTGTCAATTCCTTGACCTCTTTTCCTCCAGTAATCTTGTGCTCTATCCCACCTCAGCCATTCACTCCTCCGTGTTACACCCCAGACATCATCACCACCACTGATGAAAGGGCTTCATGATCTCAGTCTCAGTATCTCTCTCCCTTCTCTGGTCATTCTCTCTAGGAAGCCTCCTCCAACAATTCTTCATCCCTGGGTCAGGACCTCCAGTCTGTGCTCTTACCATCTTTCACTGTCCCAGACCTCCTCATGACCTCACATCCCTCTTTACCCAGCTTAAATTCTAGAGTCAATCATTAGAATTGCTCCCTTGGATATACTCTCAACTCCTTTGTTTCACTCTTGCTTTGACCTATTCTCTTGGCAAAACTCCAGCCATAATCAAATTAGATTCTCCACCTATTCATCTTATATACACATTCAGCAGAGCACAGCTGGTCTGTAATGTTGCCTGGCAATAATGCCCTGCTGCCCAACTCAATTTACTTTCCTGCTTTCTTAGACAACCGTTTCATGCCTTCCTCTCTATTCTCAAGCCTTCAATACAGCTTTTCTTGTCCTCACTTTCAGCTGATGATATATGTCCTTGTTTCAATGAGAAAATGGAAGCAGTCAGAAGAGAACTTTCCCAACTCCCACTATCACATTTACCTACTCACCTGCACCTGTGCCCATTTGTCCTATTTTCAAGCAGATTTTCAACTAAGGCCAAACCATCCCGTCTTCTCATATTTTCTCAAAAAAACATCACTGTAGCAATTATTTTCTCCCTCCCCTGCTCCATCATCTTTTTCCTCTCTCCTGGATCTTCATCATCAGTATAGTAATATGCTGTTATTTCCTCCAACTGAAAAACAAAACTCTCTTGGTCCACTACTTCCTCCAGCTATTGCCCATTTCTTTCCTTCCCTTTACAGTTAAACTCCTTTCAGAAGTGTCCAGTACTCTACCACCACAGTTGCTCATTTCTCATTTTCCCTTAAACTCACTCTAATGAGGCTTTTTCTCTGCTGCTCCACCAGGATCAAACTGCTTTTATTAATGTCACCAGTGACCTCTGCGTTGCTAAATCCTATGGTGGATCCTTGGCAAATATTAGTCGACATTCTGCGTAGCTGATCACTCAATCCTTGAAACTCTTTCTTCATTTGGCTTCCAGACTTCAAACACTTAAGACTTTTCTCCTACCTCATTGGCAGCTCCCTCTCAGCCTCTTGTGCTTGTTTCCTTGTATCTCTCCAACCTCTTAATATTGGAGAATCCCAAGGCTCAGGACTTATACCTCTTCTCTACCATCTACACTTAGCCTCTCTGTGACCTCATTCAGTCTCTTTGTTTTAAAAACGTCTGTATACCAGTGGTCCCAAATTTATATTTGCATTCTGTACTTTCACTCTGAACTACAGACTCATACATTCACCTGCCTACTTGACTCTCTATCTGGATGGTTAATAAATATCTCAAACCTAATGTGTTCTCCTGATATTCCCTTCCCATCCACAGCTCTGTTCTCCCAGAGACTTTCCATCTCAGTAATGGAAATCTCATCCTTCCAGTTTCTCACTCTAAATACTTGGTATCAATAGACATTTCTGTTTTGCTCACACCTCATGCCAGTGCTACCAGAAAATTCAACTGGCTCTACCTTCAAAACACCCCAAATCTCACCACTTCTCACCATATCCTCTATCACCACACTGGCCCGAGTCATCATCATCTCTTAGTTGGATTTGTTTCATAGTTTGCTAACTGATTTCCAAGCCTCTGACGGTGCCCCCTTCAGTCTATCCTCAAAAGAGGTGACAGATTGAGCCTGTTAAAGTTGGATTGTGTCACATCTATGCTCAAAACCTTCCAGTGGGCCCCCAACTCCCCAGAGTTAAAACTAATGTCATCACAATGGTCTAGAAGTGTATAGGATGCTTTTGGCAAAATTTTTTTAAAAGTTCCAATTCTGGGCCTTCTCAGCTCTGCAAACCTAAACCTCATTTAAATGGTTGGTGCTTTTGTGAGAATGAAAATGCTCTGACTTCCTTTGGCAGATGCAGCCCTGCACCAGAGCTCACACCTTGGCAAGTAGAGGGCTGGCTGGATGACAGCCCCTACTTGCTCTCTCAGCTGGCATCTTTGTGCAGTGCACAGACTGCACAGCTGTTCCAGCTCTACGCAGCAGTCTGGTGCCTCCCACAACCTCTGTACACTAATTTCCTTCTACTCTCTCCTGCATTTACTCTAATGCAGTAGAGGCCCAGCCACGCTGGCCTCCTTGTTGCTCCTTGGACCTGACAGGCATACTTCCACCTCAGAATCTGTTTCCACTACCCCAACCTCTTTCTCCAGGTGTTAAATATCAGGTTTGCTCCCTCACCTGCTTCAGGACTTTGCTCAAATGTCACCTTGTCAGTGAGGTCTTCGCTGGCTCTCTATTTAAAATTGTACTCATTTCTCCTCATAGTCTCTATCCCTCTTCCTAATTTTTTTTTTAGAAAAATTTTCTTTGTAGCACTTACCATCTAATATATTGCATATTCCACTTAAGATATTTTATGTATTTGACTGTACCTTCCACTTAAAGATATGTTCCATGAAGACAGAAATATATATATATATAATATATACTTTTGTTATTTGCTATTTCTCCAGGACCTAGAGTTCCACCTGCTACATAGTAGGCATTCAAATCCTGTATCATATATGCAGAGGTTTTTTTGATATAAAGGATATACCACTTCTCTCTGACCCATTCTCCACCACTAAGCAAAATTTCTTTTTTTCCCTGATATTCCCATTGTGCCTGAATATCTTTTCTTGCGCTCTGTCAAATGCATCTTTCCTCTCCCACATACACCCATTGACCTCAGTCATATATTTCTCCTCTATTACCCAAAGGAGATCCCGAGAGCAAACACTCACAGAGCATGATTAATTGGGGGAAAGCTTCTACTATATAAATATTACATCAGTAAACGATGAAAACACAGATTTTAATTTTTAATCCCAGTATATACATCTATTTCTGAGAGTGAAACTTTGTGAAAATCTCCAAAGACAGTGGGAAATATAAGCAAAATGTTTTTTGAGGATGACTTAAAAATGGCAAAGTAACCCCGGTCAGTAATGAACACACAGTTGATTTGTAATTAAACATACAGCAACCCTAATTGCCTTAATAGGCATCTAACTGAAATCTATCAGCTGCAAAGACACTTAGAAGAGTGTTCCTTCCTCACAGTGTTGCATTTTCCTCTTTGGCTATAAAATGGTAAAGGGAGAAATGTGAGCTCTCTATTATCTTTGGCAAAAATCATTTTCTTTTTTTGTTAAGTGACTGTAACGGCATTCTCTCGGTAACACCTCTGGCCTTGCAAAGTTTGGCTTAACTTTTTTGATCTCTGTATGCATTTACAACAAAACAAACTTGCTATGTTTGTAGAAGTATGTCATCTGTTTCTCTTTGCTTGAGCTCAGCTGCGGAATAGGAAGAGAAATCAGGTTTTGAAGGAAGAACAGCAGCGCCATTTGGACAGCTGCAGGCGGGGATTTCTGAAGAGGACAGCTGGGCCAGTTTATGTCTCAGACTCTGACCCTCTTTGGCCTCAAATTGAGGCCTAGAAATAAAAGAGAAGGGCCTGTGAGATGGGGTATGTGGGGCTGGAACCTAGCACGTTGGTTGTTAAATTCATAGGATGTTCAGGGGTTATCAAAACCCATTACTTTCCATGCGTTCAGATGGCAGGTTTTTAAAACTATCTTTGGGTTTCAAAATGCCACCACTGTCAGAGTGGTTCAAGCCATACAGGGATGGAAAATAGTCTCTCTACACGTACCCCAGAGAACAGTGAATCCTTGCCTTGCACCAGTTACAGATGTGCACAATAGCAATACAGTCCTTAAAGCATCTGATTTCTATTCCCCAAACAAGATATCAGTCAACTCAGCATGTCTGACACTTTTGATTGATATCAATTTACTTAAGTGCTACCTTCCTCTTATGGGCTTTTAGCATATTCAAATAGTATTTCTTGAGTCCAGTTAAAAAGCAAAATAAGTTTATTAAATTTTTAAAGAGACATATGCCTTTTCGAATAAAAAAAGTATACTAATTTGAACACATAAAGTGTCATTTTTATCTTGACTGTCCACCCCCCCATACTAAACACCACTCTTAAAGACATGCTGAATCTGAATCTTTATTAATCCTTTTATTCAGAAACATCAATTAATCCACTGACCGTGGTTTTTGTTATCAAATGCAGAAACTAGAAAGAACACACACAGAAGCCCCATCATTCAGCCCATATTTCTGACCTGGCTATGAAGGTGAGGAATTTGGCCACTTTCTTAAAGGCTCTTTTCACTTCTGCCAAGGTGATGGAGTCTGTCCAATTGCCTTTCCTAAGAACAGGCAAAGCTGGTTAACATCAGTGTCAATGGAAAGTGGGGATGGTGTTATTCTTTTCCAAAAATGTTTTCTTGGCTGAATGCTGCACACATTATCTCTTGGAAGACTTCATAATGATACATAGTATGTTTCACTTTTTCAGAAGTCCTACAATGCCTGTTTAATTTTGTTTAACCCTGTAATTCCCTCTACCTCTGGTAGCCGGTGGGCTCAGGGAGGGGGTGTTTCGCATAGGGACATATAAGATTCAGGCTTTTACTCATAGTGGAATGAGAAACTATTGGAGGGTTTTGAATGGAAAAAAGACATGATTTGTTATGATCCCTAAGGCTCACTTGATTGCTGTGTGAGACATGACAGAAGGGAGCACTGGAAGACAAATATAGGAAGATGGGTTAGGAGGCTATTGCAATAACACAGGTGAGAAAACAACGTTAATTTGAACCAGATAGTAAAGGTGCAGATGATGAGAGGGCATCACTTTCCAGATGCACTTGGAAGGCAGAGCTTTCAATACTTGCTGACAGATGGGGTGTGGGGTATGAGAGATGGAAGTCAAGGATGACTCCCAGGCTTTTGCTCTGAGCAAATGGAATACAGTAGAAGAAACAGATTTGAGCATTGGGGGTAAATCATGAGTGTCATTGTGGAGATGTTAATGTTAAGATGACACTTAGATGTTCAACAATAGCCAGGACACTCTCTGGGATACCCTCTCTGAACTTGACTCAGTCCAGTGCAGTGTTTCTCAACCCTGGCTGCACATTAGAACTGCCCAGGAAGATTTAAAAGTTCTCATGCCCAGGATGCTCCCAAATTACATAAGAATCTCTGGAGTGGACCAAGATTCTTGGTCTCAAAATCCTCCGGTGACCCCATTGTGTAGTGAGGGTTGAGACCCACTGGTTCAGGGGCTCTAGTCATTTCTGGGTTTGGAATGGTCATGGCACACCCCACTAGTTGTAGGGGAGACAGGATGGTTGTGCTTCCTGCATGTAAGGCAAGTGGAAACAAGGCAGGCACTATTGCTAGAAAACAGGCTCTCTCCGACTCTTTAGGCACTCTCACTTCCCTTTCTCCAAGTTCAAAAAATGGCTGGCTTCTTGCTTAAGGCACCTTGTTTTATACATTCTTCAGTTAAATTAAGCAGCAATTCATGTTATAAACCTATGTGACCTCAATAAAATAAATAAATAAAATAAAATAGGCAGCATATATGGTGCTTGGACATCCTTCTGGCCCAGGGCCTTAGCCCTTTCTGCTGGTCTCAGAGATCCAGGATTATTACTGAGTCTCGTGAGAATATAAGAGCACTTCAGAGCCTCCCTCACAGCCCAGCCAGCAGCACCCGCGGTTGAAGCTCATCTGAAAGCCGTAGGAATTCAACAGCACTGGATGAGGTGGGGGTGGGAGAGCTGCAAAGTAGGACAGTTTAAGGGACTTTTGGTCACAGTGGTCAAGTCCTTAGGGAGAAGGCAGAGATGTTCTTGAACTAGGAATATTTGCCTTCCTCAGAGGTGAAACACACACGCATGTACCATTCTGATGGCCTGGTCCTCATGTAGACATGTTCACACACACCACACACACTCAACACACACACATACAACACAAAGGCCACAGACACACACAACATTCACCACACATGCCCCACCATACACAAACACACCTCTCATTCACTACCTCTCTCATGTCAAACCTCTCAGGAAAGAGTTTCAATGGGCCTATTCATGCTGCAGATGAATGAAAGTTGTTTTTTATTTGCTTTCTGTGCCCCCAAAGAATTTATAATTTAACTGATGAACTTTGGAATTTCAGGTGTCACAGCCCTGGGGAGGAAGGAGCCTGGAAGATAAGTATCCTTCCAAGTTCCCCGGAAGCTACATTATTTAGGGGCCAATATACCCTGTTCACCTACAGAGCTACTCTTGAGTGAGGGATAAATCAAAGAGGAAGAAGGCCCTCAAAACCCCTTTGCCCAGTTGATAGTTTTATCGAAGGCACTGCCTATTAATTCAGACCTGAGGAAACCCCGGAGGTGACACTGATTTCTCTTCCCAAGTGTAGCAGATGCTATCCGTGCCTGCCCACACCCCACGCCCTTACCTTGTCAGTGCACAGCAGCTCAATTTTCAAAGCCCACCATCTGCATTTCTTTGCCTGAGGACTTTTGCTGGACTAAGAAGCCCACTTTGCCCACTCCTGCAGTAAGCTGGAATTTCCAAGGAACCGTCACTACCAAAAAGCAGCTCTCCATCTATGACTGGTGGGAATTGGCTCCTCATCCTTTTGAGTGGGATGATTCTGAGGCATGCTCTACTCTGGGCTTCTAGAATTTTCCATTAGAATTGAGTCTACAGTGGTGAGTGGCTTGATAACACAGCTTTTGGGGCTGCTTTCTTTCCCCATCTCACTTTCCCATAACCCTATCAATGTTTCCTGGGATCACCCCTAGATAAACTATTTGCGCTGATATTCTTTCTCAGGATCAGACTCTGGAGGAACCTTTACTAAGACACTGGGAAAGGTGGAGTTCTCTGCAACTGTAAGTGACCAAAGATGGACAGAGGTCAGTTTAGAGTAAAGGGATAAGAGCCACAAATATGTTTGTAAAACTGTCATGTTATTTAAATTTGATTTGCAAGGACAATTTGGAAAATTTGCTTCTCTGCTGGGGTAAGGACCAGAGTGACCATGTAAAGAGGAAGCAGATGCACTCAGCCTGTGGCCTCACACATCTGCCGGATGAGCAACGACTATAATTTTCCAGGAGGGAGACAATAAAAAAATTCACATAAAACTTTTTATTGTGTAAGTGACACTGGTTATTATAGTCAGCAATCAGAAAGCTACCCCGAGGACAAAATTTTTCTGCCTATTAATGTAGGGAAAATGTCTAAGTTGCTTCCCAAATCTCAGAGTATAACATTGGAGATGCTAGGATTCATTCCAAAGGAGTTTTACCAGCAAAGTACAAGAAAGATGTAGCAAATATGTGTTTCAGGAAAGATAATAAAATAAAATTAAAGCATTTTAGAACTCTTGGGGCAAACTGAATCCATGGGAATTGAAAAATAAAGGATTGGAAAAAAAGTCTTTTTACAGAGGACAGAAAAATAATGTATTTCGCCATTTTATGCAGGGTAGGTTCTTCTGGACCAAAAACTGCTGCTGTGACCATTTCCAAGTGTATAAAAAATTGTTTAATCAGGATCCACAGTTTTAAGTATTTATAATCAGGCCTTTGTCTAAAGATTTCCTTTTCAGTGTGGACACATGTTAACACAGGAATGCAATTTACAAACAATCACTATATGGGAGTAACCAGCATCCTCCTGTACCCGCTCCCATCACCCAACTTCTCCATCAGTGTTGATGTCACCTCCTTTAGAGCCAGCCTCTGTGGGGGCAGCCAGGGTGCCAGTATCTTCACCCACTCTACACCCTCCATTCCAACGCAGCTCAAAGGCACTCTGTGTCACTCACTGGATGTGGAAGAGCTTAAAATGGTTTAGGGGTCAGTTTTACTGTATTATTAGCACTTGAGCTGAAATAATTTTTTGTGGGATATCCTGATGTGTTAGTTCAGACGGCCCGACCCAAGTGGTATAACAAAGACCAGCATATGCAACTGGTCTTGTCCCTCAAATCTTGATGTTTTACGAAATGAAATTTTATTTCTTGCTTATTTTACAATCCACTGCACGTCAATGGAAGGACAAAGGGGACAATTTCACAAGGTCGTTCAGAGACCCACGCTCCTTCCATCTATTGGTTCCACAATCCCTTAGGCAGGGGTTGGAAAACTATTTGTTAATTTATTTATCTATCTATTTACTGATTGATTGATTTTACTTTTTAGAGCAGTTTTAGGTTCACAGAAAAACTGAGCAGAGATACAGAGATTTCCTGTATTTTCCCTGTCCCTCACACATGCACAGCCTCCCCCACTATCAACATCCCCCACCGGAGTGGTATGTCTGTTACAGTCAGTGAATCTACATCAACACATCATAATCACCCAAAGTCCATAGTTTACTTTAGGGCTCACTCGTGATGTTGTACGTTCTACGGGTTTGGACAAATGTGTAATGACATGTATCCACCTTTGTAGTATCATAGTTTTCACTGCCCTAAAAATTGTCTGTGCTCCACTCATTCATCCCTCCCTTCCCCCTAACCCCTGGCACCCACTGATCTTTTCACCATCTCCATAGTTTTGTCTTTTCCAGAATGTCGTATAGTTGGACTCATACAGTATGTAGCCTTTTCAGATTGCCTTCTTTCACTTAGTGACACACATTGAAGTTTCCTCAATGTCTTTTCATGGCTCGATACTCATTTCTCTCTCTCTCTTTTTTTTTTTTTTTTTTGGCTGAGGAAGATTTGCCCTGAGCTAACGTCTGTGCCAATCTTCCTCTATTGTGTATGTGGGTCACCACCACAGCATGGATACCAACAAATGGTGTATGACCACACCCAGAAACTGAACCTGGGCCACCGAAGCTGAGCACACCGAGCTTAACCACTAGGCCACAGGGCCAGCCCCTTGATACTCATTTCTTCTTAGCATTGAATAATATTCCACTGTCTGGATGTACCACAGTTTATTCATTCATTGACTGAAGGGAATCTTGGTTACTTCCAAGTTTTTGGCAACTAGCAAACTTTATTTTTAAAGGGCCAGACAGTAAATACTTTTAGCTTTCTGAGTGATACAGTCTCTGTTGCAACTACTGCCATTGTAGTGTGAAAGCTTCCGTAAACAATGCATAAACAATTAGACATAGCTGTGTTGCAATAAAACTTTATTTACAAACACAGGATGTAGTATGCAGAATCCTGCCCTATGGCCTTGGAGTTCTTCACTGACTCTGGTCGGCAGACAAGGGAAAAGAGACAGTGGAGGATCTGAGTCCTGTGTTAAACAGTTTTAGAGGACCAGTACACATCACTTTTACCCTCATTCCTGGGTGAGATCTCATGACTTCACCCATTTGCAAGGGACTCTGGGAAATGTAGTTTAGCTGTGTACCCAGAGGGGAGAGGAAACAGGATTTTGTAAACTGGAACTAATCACTTTCCATGATATAATGTCTGTATCTGGAAAAGATATTGTGAGATTGTAAATAACTGTTTTTTAAAGCCCTGGGAACACAATTCCTGTGGGAATTGGAAACTCCCTAAGTCAACAATGAAAGAATTTTGCCTGCAAATTATAATATTATGTTTGAGAGACACATTGTTTAAGAATGTCAGAAAATCAACTATTTTCTTGAACTTAAGAATACTCAGTGTTTCCACATGGGTGAATTTTGCAAGTCTTAATTAGGAATTAAAAGGGATCCTGCTGGATTTCTGCTTGTAAAGAATTGGTTAATAGAGTATGATTCATACATAGGAGTGATAAATCTCTATTGCTTTTAAAAAACTTTTTAAAAGTTCATGGACATTGGTCTTCCCCCAAATCCTACCAAATTAAAGATATTTGACTACAGTCACGAGCCTGGTTAATAAACCAAGTTTTGTTTCCTTATGTAGCTTTAGAAGACAATATTGTTAAATTCAGAGTTTATTTTTCTCTAGTAATTCCTTAGAATGATTATTTTCATGGAATCTGAAAATAGAAAATAGTTATTTTGTACCATTCAAGGTCTGAACGGTGACCACGTTTAGCAGCATTAGCAAAACCCAAGGGCTAAAAGGATATAAATGAAATTTCATCAGACACTCTTGCCATGAAGAAAAGAAAAAAAAAAATCCACTGTAATTGTTCTGGTGTCTGGTTTGGGTCAGAATAAGTAAAAACCAAAGAAATAAATCTAAAGCTCTTGTCTTCATTTTTCAGCCTTCAAGCTTTCTAATAAGGCAGAGCTGTGCAGATAAATCTAAATTTTAATAAGGAAAAATGAAAAATATATGGCAGTTACTTCTGCAATGCCCTTCTAGGTCACCCTGGAATTCTTAAATTTATTGTGATTGCTCTTGATTCTGGGTATATCTCACATACGTTGAAAGAAGCTTGTTCCAAATATCAAATCACATTTAAAATTGCCTTAAGTTGTTTTGTTTTGTTTTAGATGCTGATGCTTTTTTATTCCTTTTACCAATGATGTTGGTCTCTGGCAGGTTAACCTAATGTATCCATTAGGACAGTGGTTCTTGAAGGTTATCTGCATAAGAATCATGGAAGGCTGGTTAAAATACAAGTTTCTGAGCCTCGCTGGCTCGCAGAGACTCTGAATCAGCAGGTCTGGGGTGGGCCTAAGATTTTGCATTTCTCACAAACTTCTAGGTAATGCTGATGCTGCTGGTCCAGCACAAACTCTGATTACCAAGTCACCAAGTCAATTAGCAACCAAGTAAAGAGTCTTTCAATTGGAAACCCAACTCAAACTGGCTTAGCAAACAGAAAATGCATTGGCTTGCAAAAATTAAAAATCCAGGCCGTCAGTCTGACCTTATGCATTGCAAATTCCATCTGCTCAAGTAATATCCAGAGGATCCTGTTTTTCTCTCTTCCTCTCCCAGATCCGTTTCCCCTTGCTGATATCTCATGGTCGCAAATGGATTGTGGTGTTCCAGAACTTACATTCTCATGTTTCCAAGCTCAATGGAGAAAGAAGACTTTTTATTTCCCCTAACTGTTGAAAAAGTTGTCTCACTATTATTGGTTCTAAATGAGTCACATAGTTGTCTTGAACCAATCACTGTTTTCACTGTAACTCTAGGGATGTGATATGCAGTTTAGGTTAATCTAGACCTACCCCTGGACTTATGGGCCTCAGGTGACTGCCATGTCTGTTTTTCTGCATTGGGATTTCTCTGAAGCCACGGAGGCTCTCTCAGCTTGGGCTTAATTGCAGCCTAGACATGCATGGGCAATGATGTCCTCGCATCCCAACCAACGGAAGGTGGAGTCTATGGATAGCGGTCCCTACCTCCCAGCTTTCAGACAATTGTTAGGTGCATTCTGTAAGACTTCTTAGAGGCTCCCAGTAGGATTTTGTCCCTGTTGCCCACTGTGGAAACCAGCTCTATAGTAGACTCTGTGTAGGCATTTTCCCTTTTTCTGTCTCTGTCTCACTATTCCTCACTCTGCTCCTGGGATCACCTCCCAAATAAATTACCCGCACCCAAGTCTTTGCCTCACGTGCTACTTTTGGGAGACTCCAAATGATAACCCTACCTAAACCATGTGGACTGACATTGGGGGAGAGGTGGTTCTTCAGAAGAACTCTGGGGTCCTGTTTTACCAAAAGAGGGATGAAAGGATGCTGAGAAGGAAAAACAACACATTTCCCCTAAAAACCAGTTAATTTCTGGGCTCGGGTATATTGACAAACAAATAATACTGAATTGCTGTTCAATCAGAATATGGATTTGGAGCTGAAGTACTGCCTATAATGAATTATGCAATGGTGGCATACCAGCTGTAGACACCACCCATCCTACAGATAGATTGGGAGGGGAGAATGGGAGCATGGATCTCATGTTACTTTAAGACATGATGTTGGCTAATAATAAGTTTAAAAAATAAATATGCATTGCTACCCTCAATCTCAACTAATCTTAAAGCATCTCCTCAAATTTCTAATGCCACCATCTCACCAACCCACCTAGAATTTTGCATCCCAAGCTTCCCACTGCATTGTATCTCAATCTTCCATTTTTAACTAAACTCCAGGTCTCAAAGCTTTCCTGTCCTGTGTCCCATCTGCTTAGGACAAAGCTAGGCTAAAGCCTGCTGATGGGCTGAATGCATCGTAGTTATTTAATAACTTGTGAGAATGGGTATTACATGCTAAGTCTTCAGCCAGGAAATAATTTTATCATGCCTTTCTGGAAAACATTAGCCAGAGGTTTTACAGAAATGCATTCCAAGGAATTTTTCTCTCCTGAGAGGCAGTATCACTTAATTTTTGGAAATGCTACATATTGACTTTTCCTTTCAGAGCATCACAGTGAGCATTAGCTTATTAAAGGCTCTGAGATATTTGGGCTGAAAACAGCACTAACTTTATGTAATCCAGATTTTTCCTTAATTGATTTTAGTTCTGTTTGGGTTTTTGTTGTTGTTGCTATTTTCGTAGTTGTTTTCTTGTAAAACTGTTAACATTTCAAAGACCTCAAACACTTCTGGAAATTCTGCTCTAGATTAAAAGTAACACTAAGAGTGGGAAGTTCTGTTACTCCTATAGACAATAGCGGGATACATTTTGGAAACTCATCTGGTGGAAGCTGAGACCCTACCTACCTACATGGGGATCTGGCTTGTTTCCAGGCCTGCCCTGGACTCCCTGACCTCGCCTTTGGTGTTGCCACTATTGTTATTTCCCCGAAGGCAAGGAAAGGACTGAAAACAAAGGAATTGTTTCTGTAGTGTTCAATAGATTCAGAATCTGAGCCATCATTTCTGACATTATTATTGCATCAGATATGGCAGATGTATTATTTTTTTATAACATATCACCTAAGAAACTCAGATTATTGAGCAAACCCCACACGTTTGGAATAGAAAGACTGTTGGCAATGTGTGCATGTGCCTCTAGCCATATATGATTAAAAAACATGGCCCTTTAGTTACGGGACTGACTTTGGACATAGGAATCACAATCTACTGAAAGTGAACACTATAATGTTATTTTAGAACAGAATATTAAGTTCACCAAGGAAAGGATTTGCACAATGGTAAAACTGGAAAGTTCAGCAGTGACTTCAAGGGTACTTTTTTGAATGCACTGTAGTAATTTTTTTCTAATACATTGTGTTACAGGGTAACACACACTAAAAAACCAAAATCCCTGAACCAGAGAGGCTTTCTCTGATTATCCATCTCAAATGGTACCATCCTTCCCTGTTACTTTAAATCCTTCTTTTTCTCTTCATTTTTCTCCAGCACATTATCACAATTGTTATATCATATATTTATTTGCTAGCTGTCCATCTTACCTCCTGAACAAGAGAACAAACGCTTCCCGAGAGCCCAGGTTTGGTTGTGTTCTCTGCTTGGCACACAGGAGGCCTGCAATAAATATTTCTCAAATCTAACACAAGTATTAGACCATTGTCCTACTGGTTTTATTTCTAGAACTCCCAATCCAGTCTTTCATGTAAGCAGGTAAGTGAATGTATTTGGCAAAGAAGGTAAGGATAAGCTCATAATTTTATTTCCCCCTTTCTCCTTCAAGCTTTTAAACCTTTTTGCATGTGGTGATTTTTTTTTGAAGATGATTTGGAAATTTCAGTGGATTGTTCTGTCAGGATACTTGGCAAGTTTGAGATCAAAATGATGGGGAGAGTTTTACTGGGTAATTGCCATTTAATGGCAGCAGAAACTGTGACTTACCCAGAGAAAAGAAATATTCTGTAGGATTGTAATTGTTTGTTCTTATAGAGAAATGTTGAATGTATACAGAGAACTCATTGATATAACTACAGATCCCTTTTTATTGGGATAGTTTGCCTCATTCTCCAGGCTTTGGTGTTATTAAAGACCAGGCTCAAATTTCTATGCATATTAACTGGCCACCTAGGAAGTTTTCTTAGCCTGAGTTGCCGTTTCCTCATTCATGAATAGAGGTGATAATATCCATTGCTTGGGATTATTCCAAAGATTAATTCCCTCTGAAACCTATAGCAGAGAATCCTTCCTTGCTGCTTCCTAGCTCTGGTGGTGGCTGTCAATCCTTGGTGTTCCTTGGCTTGCAGCTGCATCATTTCAATCTGTTTCTATCTTTACATGGTGTTTTCCCCGTGAGTCTGTTTCTCTTATAAGAATACCAGTCATATTGGATTAAGGGACCACACTAATGACCTCATCTTAACTTGATTACATCTGCAAAGACCCTGTTTCCAAATAAAGTCACGTTTATAGGTACCAGGGTTTAGGACTCAGCATATCTTTGGGGCGACACAATTCAACCCATAACAAACTTATACTAACTCATGAATTCTCCTCCTAACCCACTGCCTGTATTTCTGTCACTACTCTAATCCTTCTCAACTCATCAAATTGTCACTACAGTACATTTTCAGCCCAGAAAGAAAAGAACTTTCTGATTCAGAGAAACTGCAAGAACAGCAACTTCCTAAAACTTTCAGAAAGAACAAGGGAACCTGACAGTGCCAGGTCCTACAAGCCAAACAGCTTGGAGAAAGAGATTTAAATCTCGTAAATATCAAAGAGCCTCTGGAATATTGGGGGCAGAAGGAGCAATCCTAAATACAGTGTAACATAAATAAAGTTGGATTGGGTTCATTGACTTCACTCCCAGGGCAAAATTACCCTCCCCTTTCCAAAAGTAGCATTTAGCACACCATTAGTTTGGAATGGCTATTGTCTTTGTGGAATACATTATTTTTTATAGTTTATGGCAGGAGTTGACACATAATGTTACATTATTCTGTATTTCCGCTCAGATACACACAGGTAGGACTGCAGCCCTGATGGGCCTTTTGAGGCTGATCTAATCCTATCCTTATCCCGAACAAGGTCGTTTATCTGCCCCCTACAATAATCATCTTCCTATCTGGTTCCCCAACTCTTATTATTCTGTATATTTTATGCATCTTTTCTGATTGGAGAATAAATAAATTGCCATTTTACATATATAAAATAAAATAAATAAAAATGCTCTACAAATTCATTGCTTTTAAAAAAACCCATTGCCGATCCTTTGAAACCATGATTTTTAATGACTTCCTAGGACTCCATTGTGTGATGTACTGTAATTGTTTGAGTCAATGCCCTATTATTTTCCGTTTACATTGTTACCATCTTTTTCATTCTTATGAAAATTGCTATAATGGTCATCTTTGTACCCAAATTGTTGTGTGCATTGTAGCATTATTTTTAATTTCATATCCTAAATTTCACCATTTTTAGAGCCCAACAGTCAAAATATGTACATTTTCTGACATGGAACTGTGGTAACCTTGAAGGAGGAAGGAAACACATCTGCAGCCATTCAGGTCTCAGTGGCTTTGACCTATTCTTTTATGATGGTCCATATGTGGGGTCACTGGAAAGAAGATGGAAACGGGTACTTTTTGCTTCAATATTCTTAGGCTGTGTGCACTCATCCTCCTACATACGCAGATGGGAAGAGTCTACCTGGGGCTCTTCTCTGGCTCCTGACAGAATAGGATGTAATTTCTCCATCTCTTATTCTCAGAGGTCTTGGAAAGAGCTGTTAGGAGAATCTTGGACTTCAGCCCACATTGATTTACTATAACCAGCCAGAAAGGGGGGTTGTGATAGGCCTCCCAATGTCGGGAGCAGATAGTTTGTGATGTATAGATTATGCTCCTCTCAATCACTGTGCCTCAATCAATTGGGGCAATTAGAGGCCGTGCTGTTATATCTCCTCCCCAAGAACTCCCGTCTTTCAGATCCAATCAAGAAGCAGGAGGTGGGCCTCTCCTAAGCCCAAGTCTACCCTGGCTGGGTTCCAATCAAAATGTCTTACTGTTTTTTGCTTTCTCGCTCTGGAGAGGAGCCTCCATTCTTCAATCATGTCTTTGGCAATTTAAATGACCGATGGCTTTTTGCATGTCATTATCAGGGCTTGGAGAGAATGATAACTGCACAACCCCAACGATCAGGGCAATTAGATAAGGAATTAATCTGGAAACCATTTGCCAGATGACAGAGTAGAGGCCAAAAGCCAACGTAGAAAACTTCTAAACCAGTGTCTGCTGTTTGCTAAAAAAGAGCTTTCTCATCTGAGATTATAACTCAGTCTTACTAGTGAAGGGAGAATAAAATAGGTTGAGTGCCCACTGCAAAATAGGGGGATTCATTTGTGCTTTCCTGAAGATGATTTTTTGCTATTTAAAGTGTGCTGCATGGATAAGCAGCCTCACCATCACCTGGGTGCTAGTTAGAAATGTAGACTCTCTGGCCACACTCAGACATTCTGAACCAGAACATGCATTTTAACGAGATCCCCAGGTGATTTGTATGCACATTAAGACTTGAAAAGCACTGATCTATTATATAAAAGGTATGTGCATTTAGTTCCCTGGAAGAAACCCTCTTTTTTTTTTTTTTTTTTTTTTTCGTGAGGAAGACCAGCCCTGAGCTAACATCTGTAGCTAATCCTCCTCTTTTTGCTGAGGAAGACTGGCCCTGGGCTAACATCCGTGCCCATCTTCCTCCACTTTATATGGGACCCCGCCACGGCATGGCTGACAAGCAGTGCATCGGCGGGCGCACAGGATCCGAACCGGCGAACCCCGGGCTGCCAAGCGCGGACTAAACCGCTGCGCCACCGGGCCGGCCCGTGGAAGAAACCCTCTTAAACACTGACTCTGCAGGCCGGCCCTGTGGCCTAGTGGTTAAGTTCTGTGTACTCTGCTTTGGTGGCTCGGGTTTGGTTTCCAGGTGCAGACCTATACCACATGTTGGAAGCCGTGCTGTGGCAGCGACACACATACAAGACGGAGGAAGATTGGCACAGATGTTAGCTCAGGGCAAATCTTCCTCAGCAAAAAATAATAATAATAAAAAAAAATTTTAAAAGTTAAAAACATAAAAACTGACTCTGGTTACAAAACAAAACAAAATGAAAACAAACCACTAAAATCTTTTCCTGCCTGAAAGAACATTTGAATTCTTCCAGGATCTAATTGCACTGTGTGTGGGACTAATGCCCCAAAATTAATTCTAAGGGGTGGGATTTGTTTGCCTAGATCTCCTTTTATTTATTTATTTAATTTATTTAAATCTTTAAATTTATTTTTTGCTGAGGAAGTTTCGCCCTGAGCTAACATCCATTGCCAATCTCCCTCTTTCTTTGCTCGAGGAAGATTAGCCCTGAGTTAAAATCTGTGCCTATCTTCCTCTACTTTATATGTGAGGCACCATCACCGTGGCTGGTGAGTAGAGTAGGTCCGCACCTGGGTTGCTGAAGTGGAGCATGCAGAACTTTAACCACTCGGCCATTGGGCCGGGCCCTCCTTTTGTTTTTAATTATCTAATTTTAAGTAATTTAATTTATTGAAAAATAATACAGGAACATGGTCAAATTTTCAAAGAGCATAAAAATGTATACACTGAAAAGTAAGACCTCGTCCTAGAACCTAGTTTCATTCCTAGAGCCAGTTACTGCTATTAGATATTTTTGTATAATCTTTCAGAAATATTCTAATATATATAAATATTCAATATATATCAATATTATAATATGTATCTATAACCTTAAATATAGTATTATATGTGCTATTCTGCACTTTGCTTTTTAGCACCTTTTAAATATCCTGTAACAGCACATAGAGAGATCTACTTCATTGTTTTTGATCACTGTGCATATGTGTTTGTACACATGTATGTCTATCTACAAAATAAAAATCTAAGTAAAATTGCTGGCTGTAAGGATACTGGCATTTGAAATTTTGATAGAGTTGGCCAATCTGCTCCTCAAATACACTAGTATTTGTATCTAGTATCTCAGCAACCATCCGTGAGACTTGTGACTGCCTCGTCCCTGCCTCGGTGACATATCAGACTTGGAAATCTGTAATCTGAAAATTGGAAATTAGTATCCTATTTCTATTTTAATATGAATTTCTTTAATTATGAGTAAATTTTAACATATATTCGTATGTTTAAAAGTCATCTGTATTTCTATTTTGTTAAATATGTGTTCATTTACTTCAGCTGTTTATTTTTTTATTTCCAGCTTTATAGAGGTGTATTTGACATATAACATTGTGTAAGTTTAAGTATACAACATGACGGTTTGATATATGTATATATTGGCAAATGATTATCACAGTAAGTTTGGTTAGCACATCCACTACCTCATATAGTTAACTTTTTTTGTGTGTGATGAGAATGTTTAAGATCTACTCTCTTAACCCCTTTCAAGTACACGGTACAGTACTGCTAACTATAGTTACCATGCTGTATGTTAGGTTCCCAGAATTTATTTATGTTATAACTGGAAGTTTATACCCTGTGACCACTGTCACGCATTTCTTGCACCCCCAGCCCCTGGCAACCACTAATTTACTCTGTTTTTATGAGTTCTTTTTGTTTCAGATTTCAGTGTAAGTGAGATCATACAGTATTTGTCTTTCCCTGTCTGATTTATTTCATTTAACATAATGCCCTTAAGGTTCATCCATGTTGTTGCAAGTGGCAAGATTTCCTTCCTTCTTATGGCTGAACAATATTCCATGAGATATATATATATATATATATATATATATATATATATATATGTATATCACATTTTCTTTATCCATTCATCTGTCCACAGACACATTGGTTGTTCCCATGTCTTGGCTATTGTAAATAATAAATAATGCTGCAATAAACATGGAGGTGCTGATAACTCTTTGAGATAGTAATTTCATTTCCTTAAGATATATATCCAGAAGTGGGATTGCTGGAGCATATGGTAGTTCTATTTTTAATTTCCTGAGGAAACTCCGTACCATTTTCCATAGTGGCTGTACCAGTTTAAATTCCCACCAACAGTGTACAAGGGCTCCCTTTTCTTTACATCCTCCCCAACACTTGTTATACCTTGTCTTTTTGATAGTAGCCATTTTAACAGTTGTGAAGTGATATCTCACTGTGGTTTTGATTTGCATTTTTCTGATGATTAGTGATGTTGAGCATCTTTTCATATACCTGTCGGCCATTTGTATATCTCCTTTGGAAAAACGTCTATTCAGATCCCCCCTCCCTTTTTTTTTTGGTGAGAAAGATTAGCCCTGAGCTAACACATGTGCCTATCTTCCTCTATTTTGTATGTGGGATGCTGCTACAGCACAGCTTGATGACTGGTGAGTATGTCCATGCCCGGGATCCAAACCTGTGAACCCCAGGTCGCTAAGACAGAGTGCATGAACTTAACCCTTACACCACCAGGCCAGCCCCTCCCCCCTTTTAAAATCAAATTATTTTATTTTCTGCTATTGAGTTCCATGAGTCCCTCATATATTTTGGATATCAATCCCTTATCAGACACACGGTTTGTAAATATTTTCTTCCATTTTATAGGTTGCCTTTTTGTTTTCTTGATCATTTCTTTTGCTGTGCAGAACTTTTCAATTTGATGTAGTCCCACTTGTTTATTTTTACTTTTGTTGCTTGTGTTTTTGGTGTAATATCCAAAATAATCATTTCAAGCACAATGTCAAAGAGATTTTCCCTATGTTTTCTTCTAGGAGTTTTACAATTTCAAGTCTTACATTTAATCCTTTAATCCATTTTGAGTTAATTTTTGTAAGTAGTATAAGATATGGGTCCAATTTCTTTATTTTGCTTGTGAATATCCACTTTTCTCAACATCATTTATGAAGAGATTATCTTTTCCTCATTGAGTATTCTTGGCTTCCTTGTCAAATGTTAGTTGACTCTGTATGCATGGGTTTATTTCTGAGCTCTTGATTCTGCTCCATTGGTCTATGTGTCTGTTTTTATGCCAGTATAGTTTTGTTCTCATTACTATAGCTTTGTAGTATAGTTTGAAATCATGAAGTGTGATGCCTCCAGCTTTGTTCTTCTATCTCAAGATTGCTTTGGTTATTCAGGGGCTTTTGTGGTTCCATAAGAATTTTAGGACTGTCCTTTCTATTTTTGTGAAAATCCCGTTGGAATTTTGATAGAGATTGTACTGAATCTGTGGATCACTTTAGGTAGTATGGATTTTAACAATATTAATTATTCCAATCCATAAACATGAGAGATCATTCCATTTATTTCTGTCTTCTTCAATTTCTTTCATCAATGTCTTATAGTTTTCAGTGTATAGATCTTTCACCTCCTTGGTCATATTTATTCCTAGGTATTTTATTGTTTTCGATGCAGTTGTAAATGGGATTGTTTCCTTTATTTCTCTTTCAGATAGTTTGTTACAGAAATGCAACTGATTTTTGTGTTGATTTTGTATACTGCAACTTTACTGAATTTGTTTATTAGTTCTAACAGTTTTTTGGTGGAGTCTTTAGAATTTTCTATGTATATGATCATGTCATCTGCAAATGGAGATAATTTTACTTCTTCCCTTTCTATTTGGATGCTTTTTATTTCTTTTTTCTTGCTTAATTGCTCTAGCTAGAACTTTCCATACTATGTTGAATAGGAGTGATGAGAGTGGGCATCCTTGTCTTGTTCCTGATCTTAGAGGAAAAGCTTTCAACCTTTCACCATTCAGTATGATATTAGCTGTGGGTTTGTCATATTTGGTCTTTATTATGCTGACGTGTGTTACTTCTATATTCAGTTTGTTGAGAACTTTTATCATGAAAGGATGTTAAATTTTGTCAAACACTTTTTATTCATCTATTGAAATGATCATATGATTTTTATCCATCTTTCTATTAATGTGTTGTATCATGTTTTTTGATTTGCATGTGGTAAACCATCCTTGCATCCCAGGGATAAATTCTACTTGATCATGGTGTATGAGCCTTTCAATGTGTTGTTGAACTTGGTTGGCCAGTATTTTGTTGAAAATTTTTGCATCTATACTCACCAGGGATATGGGCCTGTAGTTTTCTTTTCTTGTAGTGCCTTTATCTGGCTTTGGTGTCTGGGTAAAGCTGGCCCATAAGATGAGTTTGAATGTGTTTCCTCCTCTTCAAGTTTTTGGAAGAGTTTGAGAAGGATTAGCATTAATTCTTCTTTAAATGTTGGTAGAATTCACCAGTGAAACCATCTGGTCCTGGGCTTTTGTTTGTTAAGTAGTATGGATTTTAACAATATTAATTATTCTAATCCATAAACATGGCATATCGTTCCCATGTTTGGGATGCTTTGATTGATTAGAATCAGGTTGATTACTACTTCAATCTCTTTAGTCATTATTAGTCTGTTCAGATTTCCTATTTCTTCATGATTCAGTCTTGGTAGGCTGTTCCTAGGAATTTATCCATTTCTTCTAGGTCATCCAATTTGTTGGTGTATAATTGTTCATAGTAGTTTCCCATGGGGTCCTTCAGCTGACAGTTCTGTTCTAACTGTGGCTGGGAGGGGTTGAAGCCAAGTATAGGGCCCTTTCAGGATCTCTGGGGATACGGATGAGAATGTCTTCCACTGCAACCCTGGAGAGCAGCACTACTTGTGGACTGTGGCTGGGAGTGACTAGAGCTGAATATGAGGCCCTTTCAGGA
Source organism: Tapirus indicus (assembly GCA_031878705.1). Lineage (NCBI taxonomy): Eukaryota > Metazoa > Chordata > Mammalia > Perissodactyla > Tapiridae > Tapirus > Tapirus indicus. The sequence continues at coordinate 79,556,484 of CM062929.1, forward strand.
TCTCTGGAGGTGCAGACAGGAGTGTCTCCCACTGGGTCCTGGACTCACAGAACTTCTGGCTGAATGTGGCTATTAGGGGGCTGAAGCAGAGTCTATATAATCCTTTTCAGCTGTCTTTTTCTAAGGAGAAATAGGCCTTTTTAAAAAACTAATTATCGAGCTATTTTTACATTAACCACTTTAGAAATCATCCCTTAGAGAGTGATACATGTTGCATATATTTTCCTCAGTGTGGATTTCATCTTTTTTCTCTTTATACTTCCTGTTTTATTTGTTTTGAACAGATAATACATTTACATAGTTCAAATATTGAAACAGTACATTCACACTGTGAATGAAGAAGTCTCACGTCTACACCTGCCCCTGTCTACTCCACTGCCCACCTCCTTGGGGGTAGCCATGTTCATCATGTCTTGTGTATTCTTCAATGTTTATGTAATTGCAAGCAGATACACGTATACAATGTTATTTCTTCCTTATTCTTATAAAAAGTAGAATGTCACCTATAATATTTTTGCTTTTTCTTTTTCACTTGGAAAAACATCCTAGACATCTTTCCATATCAATAGAAAGGAGTCTTACCATTCCTTTTTTTTTTTTTTTTGCTTATAGTATTCCATTGTGTGGATGTGATATACTTTATTTCATCAAACTTGTAGTTATGGACATCTATGTTTTTTCTAATCTTTTATTATTAAAAACAGAGTTGCAGTGAATAACCTTGTAACTATATTATTATTTCATATGTGAGCAGATGTACATATAAGATATAATCCTAGAGGTAAGATTGCTGAGACAAAAGACAAATAAGTTTGTAATTTTGATAAATGTTGCCAAATTTCCCTACATACTATTTTGCGTTCCCATTAGCAATGTATGACACTGCTTGTGTTGTCCAAATTGTGAATTATTGCCATATGATGAATGAGAAATGGCATCTCAATGAGATTTTAATTTGTATTTAACTTTTCATGAGAAAGAGTGTACAAATAGTTTAAGGGCCATTTATATTTCTTTTATTCTGTGAACTGTTATTTATCTGTTAGTGTCTTCGCCCACTTTTCCATTTGATTGCTGTCTTTTTAAAAATCAATTATAACAGTTATAATCAATTATAAAGATACTTCTTATTAAGTTTATCCTTGGTGCTACTGTAAAAAGAGTCTTGTCTTTTATTGTATATTCCCACCGATTGTTATTTGTATATAAGAAATTATATTCACTGCATTTATTTTATATTCTGAAAGCTAACTACATTCTTCATTGTTTGGTAGTAGTTTTTCAGTTGATTCTCTCAGGTTTCCTAGATATTCAATCATATCAAATGGACATAATGATAGATTTACCACCTTCTTTCTTATTTTTTTGCTCATCTAAGACAACAGACTTAGGGGGACTCCATCTCCACCCAAAATATAAGAGGACTCTATATGAGAATATAGAATAAAACTCTTGAGGAATCCTAGAAATATTTATGGGGAGGTCTCGCAGAAGGCCAAAGTCACATGTTGTGCAAGAGCCAATAAGTGCTGAGTTGTTCCCAGTTAAGGAACAAGTGCCTTAGTACCCACAGGCTGATGTTGGGGCTCACAGAAGGAGCCTGCAAACTGTCTATATTTTGGCATTTATTCTTTGGGACCCAGTACATAGATTTTTTTTTATAAATAATCCATAGGTATTTGGGGAATATGTAACCTCATTTATTTTTGCTCAAGTCATCTGTTTCCTTATTTATTTTAGTGTCTACTTTATCTGTCAAAAACTAGAGAAGTGTAATAAATCCTCCCAAATCTATTGTGTTTCTACATATACCTCATTTTTCCTCAGTTGGGACTGTATCTATTTTGATGTCCAGTTTTCCAGAAAATATAGCCTTATGAAGATTATAACTTTTATAAAACAGCTCTCCTTGTACTGTTTTTTTTGCTTTCTGCCTTGAATTTTACTTTGTCTAATATTAATATTGTCATCCCTACCTTTACTTGATCTATTTCTCTGGTTAACTTTGCACATCACCTTTTTTTCACCTTGTGAATCATTTTATTTTATGTATCCATTGTAGGCAGCAAACAGTTGGGCTTTTACTTCGTGACCTATCTGTGAATGTTTAAGTTTTACTAGAGGAGTTTGACTCATTTGTGTTTATTGTCAGAATTAATATGCTTATTATGTTTCTTTCTTCCTGCTTATTATTTTTTGCTTCATTGTGGTTTCATTTGCTTTCTCTTGTTTGCAATATGGCTTATGTTTCTTTTGATTTTATCTTTTCCTCTTCTTTAAAATATACATCTTCTATATGATATCCCACTTAAGATTTTCAAAAATATTCTTCATTAAAATCCTTTATGCATCAGGTAAGAACAAAATAATAAACTCCGATTTCCTTTTATGCAATAAAAGCAATTTTGCACTTTTACATTGTTCTGCTTCCTACTCCCCAAAATTCATGTATTTATTTTTGATAAATACACATAGAGACAGAAAATTATGATTAAAACATATTTTAATAGATAAAGAAGACAAGTTTGAAATTGGCATTCAATTTTGTGACCAAATTTGTCACCATTTTAAAGCAATTTCATTTTAACTTGTCTCCATGATCACCACTCGTAATTGTATACCATAACTTCCCCATTCTTGAATTGTTGATTCTTATTTCTCTCCCAGCTATTTAGAACCCATGGTCAAGTCATATTTTCAAGGAGGGCCATAGGCATTATAGTATCTGAATCCTTCAGTAAGTAAGAACATCTTCTTCGTGGCTTATCTACATTAAATAAAGAGTAGCTGTCAAATACAAATTAGATAAACTTTTTCCCACAAAACTGTGTAGCTGTGATTGCATTACTTTCTTTCATTTAGTGTTGCATGAAAGAATCTCCATCTAGCTTGAAATTTGTTTCTTCATAGGAATCTGTTATTTCTGTTTGAATGCAAATTTTTTTCATAATATTTAATTAATTTTTCCATGTTTGTTGACATTTAGCTAAAATATCTTAACATATTTCAATGTTTTTCAACAAGTTGGGTTTGGGGCCAGAAAAGACTCTTTTTCATATTAGTTTTTATTTTCACTTCTGTTTAAATTGACATTGTTTCATCCTCAGTAACACTTTCAATTTTTAGGCTACTTCTCTGTCCTCAATTGCATCATTTTTTACCTTTATATTTGGAACTTTTTCCTTCACCTCTATGTTCTTAGACAGCTTCTCAAGTTTGTTTTCCACATAACTTGTTTTTAAATTCTAGTTTGGCTTGAAGTCACTTGGGAAATGGTTTAAAATTGTAATGTCTACTGGCATCCTGAAAATAGGAAATGTGAATTTCACGAGAAGTCAAAGGAACATTCAGTATCCTAATTCAGCCACATGCCCCTTCCCATCACCAACACATTCTGTATCTCCTAAGTAACCGGTAAAAACATAATCAGAAAAAGCACATGAGAAAACTTTAATGTTTACTTTTGAGGATTTCATGCTAAATAGGTATACGCTTGGGTCACCTAAGATCTTGTGATATACTCATCTGCAAACAGCTCCTTAACATCCACACAATACACCTGGGTGTATCCAACATTTAGTCTAGTATAACATTATCCATAAATCCTCCCTAAACCAGCACTTACACATTGATGAAAGATAGGTGCCGCTATTGCATGAATCTAGAGAATAGAGTACAGACGGCAGATTCTATTGCTCACAATTAAGCAAATCGCAATCACAAAAGCACCACCAGGCAAAGGGTCCAGAGAATGTCTTTGGAGTCCTATCTCTAAGTAAGGAAATGCAATATATAACAGAAGATGCTGTCTGTGATAAAGATGCTCTCAGGGCTCTCCATATCATCTTGGCCCTCATTCATATACATTGAAGGCAGCTTATAATGAACACCTATGATTCTTTGCCTGCCTGCCTGCCTCCCTGAAGGAACACACTTGACCCAAATTCTGGGCAAGCCTTGTATGGCCTTTAGAGTTAATGACTCCAAAAGTAGCCCTCCACCAACGATGGATGAGGATTTGGTGGATAAATACCCCAGCTCCCTCACCTTTAGGGGAGAAATCCCCTTGGTGTGCACTACACTGTTTCCCAGGGCTCCCTAGCAGGATGACATTAAGGTTGCTGGAGTGATAACATCTTTATGAGCACACCCTTCATTAGCCGCCTTCTGTCTGTTTCACTTCTCTACTCCTGTGCCAGTGTTTCCTGAGAGCACCATTCCAATAAATTATGTGCACTGAAATTCTCTCTGGGTTCAATGTGAGAGAATGCAAACCAAAACAGACTCCAACCAGAAAGATGAAAACAAACAAACAAACGAAAAACCGGAAAAACATGGATGTTATCCCTAAGCTGTATGGTCAGTAAAACTTCCCTTTGAGCATGCACCGACATAAATGTACCCAACAAACAACAGGTTTAAGGTTTTCTCTTCATTTAAGTGTTCAGGAAGATGTACCCTTTTCTTGTTTCATAGACTATATGTAGTTTTTATTCCTCTTTATTCTTCTTCAAAGGAGGAGACATACAGACAGGCCAAGTGTGTGAATTTCCCTGAACTCTGCATCTTCTCCACTTGGGGCGGGCCATTTCCTGTTCTCAGATCCACAGCTCCAGGACAAGTTGCTTTGCTCACATCCCAGCACAATTCCTCAGGAATAGTGAAGTAGTATGTGATGGAATTCTGTAGCCCTGAGGGGCTGTACTGCCTTCTTTACTTTGACCCCACCATATTTGAATGCACGTGGTCATTCCAGAATTCTTTCTCCACTCCTACTTAAAAACGGTTTAAGAAACACTACATTCACTCCAATATTTTTTCTTGCTGTTTTCTCTCTCTTACATGATCTCCACGGGGCCAGACCAGTGGCATAGTGGTTAAGTTTGTGTGCTCTGCTTCGGCGGCCCAGGGCTTGCAGGTTCAGATTCCAGGCCTGGATTTATGCACCGCTTATCAAACCATGCTGTGGAAGGCATCTCACATAAAAAATAAAGGAAGATGAGCACAGATGTTAGCTCAGGGCCAATCTTCCTCAGGAAAAAGAGGAGGATTGGCAACGGATGTTAGCTCAGGCCTAATCTTCCTCACCAAAAAAACAGAAAAAAACCTCCATATTCTACTTACTGAAAACTCTCTATTCCTTTTGCAAAAACCTGCTGCCCAAGGATACCAAACCTTCATGGTTAGTAGCTTACTCCCTAGGATTCCCCATGCTTCTCTTCAACGCTTCCCAAGACTCAGTTGTGCTTGTTCCCAAACCTGGTATTGCCAGCCATACTTGTTACTATATGTAATTCAATTGTTATGTAGAACAGTGAAATATGAATGATAAAAGAGAAAATTATTGTTTCTATGAGAGCAAAGTTGATTGCTTCAGACTCAAAGGGACATTGTTTAAAAACTGTTACATTTGATTTGATTTAGAGATATGTGAGAAAACAGTAAAATTTTGAAAAATAAATAAGTTTATATACGTGTGTATGTGTATATATACACATATATAAATATACATATAAATACACACATATATTAATACATATACACACATATATGTATACACACACACACACTCATATACATATGTGTCTTCTATGATATTTGCTTTGCAGTTGCTATGAGTCTCTTGTTCCACTGTAAAGAGACGAAAACTGGAACTCTTAGACTAGTGAATAGTTAACCTTGGATGCACATTAGAATCACCTGGGAAACTTTTAAAAAAAGTTTGGACTCACCCTCAGAGATTCTGATCCTATTTGTCGAGAGTAGAGCTGAACATCAGGCATTAGGATTCACTTTTCAAAGCTCCTCATGGAATCTGAAGTGTAGTAAGGGTGCTAGAAGTATAAGTGATCTTATGTCCACGTGAAAGAATGGCCGCCCTATTGCACGATGCAAAGAATAGGACTCCACTGACAGTTGGCTCCTCAGTATTGCTGCATCTGTCTAAAAATCGGCGGCCATTCTTTCAAATTCTGGCAATAGGGTGTTTGCCATCTAAGATTCCAGTAAAGGTAAAAGTTTCCATCTTTTGCTTGTTCTTTACAGGAAGTTTAGAGTAATATTGCAGGAGAAAGGGTCAAATGCACCTAGCGTGGCAACCTTTTAAATTGGAAACAGCTAGAAAATTTTTAGAAGAATGTTGAACCTAGCTCCCTGCAAGTAACGCTTCCTGGCTTTTTGCTACTTTTGTTTTTCATTGATATTATTTTGTTTTAGGTTTAATTCTTTGCGGTGCATGTTACATCATAATTCATTATTGTTATGAGTACATACAACAAGCATTTATAAGATGTGTAAGCATAATAAAGTAAACACGTGTGAGCCGACCATCCAAGTTAAGAAACAGAAAATTGTAGAAGCCTTTTAAACTCTATTCACCATTTTCTTGCTCACTTCTCTTCCTCCCAACCAGAGTTAACCATTTCCCAAGTTTTGCACTTGTGTTTCTTATTTGAAAAGAGCTTAACGTATATTGATGTATCTTTGTATGCATTGTTTTGCTTTATATATTTGACCATTAAATACATAGAATCTAATATACCTTTTCTGGTACATCTGGGACCTGCTTCTTTTATTCAATATTATGCTTTTCATATCCATCCATGTCGGTATGTCTATCTGTGATTATTTCATTCACACTGCTGTACAGAATTCCATTATTTGAGTACACCTCCATGTATTTATCCATTTGGTGGAATGGGTACTATTTTAGAGTAGTTGGCAGTGTTTTACTTTTGTGAACAATAGTTCACTAATTCTGTATTTTTTTATGTTTGCCTAGTGTAGTCAAGCAATAGTTTCTCTGTTTGCCTTCTAATGGGATTTCTGCATCATAGAGCATTAATACCTTCAACTTCAGTGGATAATTTCAAACTGTTTTTATTCTAAACTAGATCTAACAGTTTACACCCTCAACAGCAGCATATCCCTACCAAATGTTAGTACACTGTGTCTTTTTACTTTTTGCCAAAATGTGCGTTGTAAAATATTGCACTACGGATTTAATTTGCATTTCCCAGATAATATTGAAAATTGCCATTTTTCCCAATGTTTAGCCCCAATTTATGATTTCTCTTCTGTGAAATGCCCATTTATGTCTCTTGAGCATTTCTTGATTATGCTATTTTTTTAATGATAACTAGAAGTTATTAATATCTTCTAGATATAATCCCTTGGGGGTTTTTTTGTTATGTGTAAAAATTTTCATTCTAGCTTGTTATTTTTCTTTTTACTCTGATCAAGATGTTTTTGATAAACAGATGGTCTAGCTTTAGCACAATTACAGGATTTTCTTTTAAGGTTTCCAGGCTTATTTTTTTGTCTTAAGAAATTTCCCCTTTCCCAGGATGAGAAAGATATCCTCATACTTTATTCTAAAAGTTTTAAAATGTACCTTTAATTTTAAAGTCTGTAATTCACACAGAATCAAATTTTGTCTATAAATTGAGATAGAAATCCAATTGCACTCAGTTTCCATATTGAGAAATTGTGTCAGTACCATATATTGAATGGCCAGTACATTCCATGATCTGCAATGCCACCGCTGTCATATTGCACGTTCAGTGCTTTGTATCTTGTCCTGTTCATCTATTTGACTATTTTGTTCCAATGGCCCACTCTCTTTATAACTCTAGTTTCATAATATCTTCATTTCTGGTAGGATAAGTGACTCTGTTCTTTCCTGGGAATATTTTGGTCATTCTTAGACCAGTACTCAGGAACAGAAACTTTAGAATTAGCTTGTTAAGTCACACACACACAGATACAAACACACTACTCCAGATTTTCATTAGAACTGCACTAAAGATAGATTGTATAGATAAGGAATTGACAAACAACAAACCATAGGCCAAACCTGACCTGCTGTCTCTTTGCCTCCATTTGTAAATGAAGTTTTATTGGCACACAGCCAATTCAATTCTTTTACCTATTGTCAATGGCTGCCTTCATGCTACGAAGGCAGAGTGGAGTACGTGTCATGGCAATTCCATTGCCGGCAAAGCCTAAAATATTTATCCTTTATTTTTTAAGCCTAAAGTATTATCCTGATCCTTTATAAAGTTTGCTGACCACTGATAATAGATCATTTGGGGAAATAATTATATTTTTATGATTTTGAAGTTTTATATCCAGGAACACGGTATAAAACTGGTTTATTAATTCTTCAATATTTCTTAATAAAGATTAATAGTTTTCTACCATAAAGGGCATAAACATATTTTGTTAGATTTATTACCAGGTACTTCATATTTTCTTCTAAAATTATGAATTGTACCTTTTTAAAATTATAATCTCTAGTAGTTTCTTGCCAGTGAATAGAAGTGCAATTGTCTTTTGTATAATGATGTATAATTATTTTATAGCCAGAGAATTTGCTAAACTGACTTATTAATTTTCCCAAGTCATCTATATTGTTTGTAATTTCTAAGTTCACATGTGAACTGTGAGTAATGATTGCTGTATTTCTTCTTTTCTAATCCACATACAATTGTAGTGTCTTTTACTCATCTTAGGGTACAAGCTAGGATCCCCAGAACAATATAAAAAACAAGTAATGATACTGAGCAAGTCCATCTTCCTTCTGTTTTAAAAGGAAATGCTTTAAATGTTTAATATTAACTAATGTGTGTGGTAAGTTTTTTGTAGATAAACCTAACAGATTAAGGAGTTCTCTTTTAGTGCTCATTTGCAATGAATTTTTTTATCACGAATGGATATGGAAATTTAGCAAAACATTTCCTGTGTCTGGTGAAATGATCATCAAGCCTTTTTTAATCCTTTAATTTGTCAGTTAATAGAATTTGGGGTGCATATGTGTGTGTATTTATGTGTGTGTGTGTGTGTGTGTGTGTGTGTATTTTCACTCATTTCATTTTTTTTCTCTCCACTAGGTTGGAAGGTATACCATTTATTTACATTCTTTTAGTAGTTACCCTAAGCATTTTGTAACCTATGGTTAGCTTAAGAATGTTTAAAATTAATAAACATTTTTACCCACTTTCTCAACAGCATAAAGACCTTGGAATATTTTAACCTGAATCAACGCCCATTCCCAATTATATGCCATTGTTGGAACTAAAATACTGAATGAGTTATTTTATTATGTTCTCATGGATTAAGGTATTGTCATTTGCGTTTTAACACATCATGTTTGGCTGTATTTACCCACGTCTTGAACAGTTTATTTACTCATTATTTCTTCTTGCATTTTTCTTCTCCCTGAAGGCCATCTTTCAGAAGATTCTTTAGTGAGCATCTTTTAGTAATATGTTCAGTTTTTGTTAGCTTTTAAAACGTCTTCATTTTGCCCTCATTCTCAAAAGGTAATGTCACTGTGTAGATAATTCTAATTTACAGTTATTTTTCTCTCTCAATGGTATCTTGAAAATACCATTATTTACAGTATCTTGCTTCCACTGTTAATGTTGAACAATCAGCTGCCAACCTAATTTGTGTAACTTCTCTTTTCTCTAAGGTTGCTTTTATTCATTTTTTCTTTTTTCCTACAATTTTAGTGTTACAGATCCAGGTGATAATGTGTTTTATTTTGTTTCTAATCACTCATTCTATTTGGGATTCACTGTGCATCTTGAATTTACTGACTACTGGGCTTTTATTAATTCTGGGAAATTGTCAGATATTAGGTCCTAAATATCACCTTTCCACTATATTCTCTCTTCTTTACTCCATTTTTAAAACATATTCTCACCACACCCGCTATGTTGGTTTATTGCTTCCCTTCTCTGAATACTCTGTGCTGCATTCTGGATAATTTTTTCAGATCTATATTCTCATTCACTAATTCCTTATTTAGCAGTATCTAGATCTATGCTTCCCAAACTGAAGGACCCCAAGGCACTGACTTGCCTCAGGGTGACACATTGAATTCACAGGGGCCACAGAATATTTTAAATATTTGAAGCAAACACAGAAAAACTCAACACTGTAGTGAGACAGTGTGCTGCTACCTTAAGGTAGCTCAGTTTCAACAATCCTTTGGATAAGGTCATGTTTTTGCAGTTGTTGTGATCAAAAGCCAATACCACACACTATTAGTATGAAACAAGAAACGAGGCTGGTCATGTCCAATCTGAAACTACAGTTAGAAAAGCTGTGCAGTGCCCAGCAGGTGCACATATTTCATTAGCTAAAATTGGCTATCTAAGAATAAAATAGAATTGTTATTTTTTATTCAATTTATTCTTATTAATTTTCAAATGGCTATGAAGTTCTCATGACCAACACTTATTAAGTGTTTGAATCTAAACTAACTAATTAATAAGTGGAACTGTAGGGCATTTCTTTGGGCCTAGAAGCACCTTGAAAAACTTACTGAGTACTGAAGTCACCATGAAATGTGAAAGTTTGGAAACCTCTTATTCAATCTGCTTTTTAACATTTACCTTCCAATCATTATGTCTTGGTTTTCATCTATATAAATTTGATTTGAATCATATTTCCAAACTGCTTGGCCAGTTTATAGTCTCTTGCTTCTTTCTCAAATTTACCCATTCTTCTATTTTTGATAAACATATTTTGCATACTGATATGTATATACTTCTAAGTATCCTGTAATTGCTAGGTACTGCTAATATTTACATTTTTAGGTATATAATTGTGTATGTGTTTGTGTGTGGATATATATATATATTTATATATATATATATATATATAAAATATAAACTCAGTTATTTTTTATTATTTTTATAAAATAAAAATCCAGTTATTTTTTTAACTGGTTCTCAAGCATAGTGTATCATTTCCTTGAGTGTGGTTGAGATTGCTTCACTATGAATCAAAATCTTTGGAATTTTATCTGTGACAGTAGTTTCAAGCCTGGTTTTATTCCTGCCTGGCTCAAAGGAGCACTATCACGCCTGGATCCCTTTAAAGTAAATTCTTAGCTTGATTTTTTTCTCAGACAACATAGGGAGTATGAATTTGGGCCACAAACCTGGTGAGGAATGGCTTACAGTTAGGATTTCTCAAGACATTTTTTTCTTCTACTTAGCAATAATTTTAAGATAGGCAAATTTCCTTACCAGTACTTTATATGGCAGGGTTTTTCTTTTCATACTTCTAATTCACTCCTTAAATGATGATGTAGGTCTTCAGAGTTCTGGCCTTATTCTGGAGTGGGTGGTCTTTTGGTTTATCCTCATTCCCATGTTGACATTAAAATAAAAATTTAAGGTCAGTGGGGGTCAGGTTAAATCTTCAGAGCACCCACCACCTTCATTCTTCTCTTATTCCTTTGGATTTCTGGTTTTACTGTCTTGGCCAATGAGGATTTCCCTTATTTTCTTGATAGCTTAGAAATACATTTTTAATTCTTTTAACTGGCTTTGCATGAGAAGATCTTTATTGTATTAATGAATTTAGGTCACCATACTGCTGAGGGGGAAAGTTGTCACTTCCATGAATGAAGAGAGATCCGTCACAGTGTACACTAATGATGTTTAGATCCCCTTTGGTTATCTCCACTTTCTAGGTGGAAGTCAATAGGATTCCATTAGCAAGTCCCACATTTCCAACTGCATAATCCCTAGCCAAATTCCAGAGTCTAGAAGGCATTCATCTGGTTTGGCACTGCTGGGTCAAGGCTCTCTGGCTACTTCAGGAAACAATTACACGTAATAGGGGTGACAGTCATGTCTTCATAGTGGTGTATATCCTGCATCTCTAAGCTAATGATGGGAAATGGTGCAGACTGAGCTTCTTGCCTAAGTCAACCACGGATAATTTCTCAGTTAAATCCTATCTCACTCTTTCCTCAGCTAGTGGAATATCTCAACACTAGAAAAATATCATCATCTTCTACTTCTAATACTATTGTAATTTCATTCCCTTCTTTTCTTTGGGAAGGGACTATTTTAAAAGGAATTCTGAAGAGAACTCATAGAGGATGATTACCCTAACTTGACATAAAGTCAGAGTCTTTGAATGCCAGTTGATGGGGCTAACTGAGAGCTGACACTAGTGTCTTAGTACATTTCCCTTTTGGCCAAGAATTTGAGTCTTGTGAATGGTTGGTGCTGACAGGCAATGTTCTGGCACTGTGCAACAGAGAATGAGATCTGGTCTTTGTTCCCAAATCCCTCCCCATACACCAAGCCAAAATATGAAAGAGACCAGCTTCAGACGTTTTATTTCCTCCCCTTCCCAGTGCAACTAGATTGTCCACCTAATGGAACATTAACTCCTGCTGAAATGATGGACCACAAGAGTGACTTGTGTCCCTCTGGATCTGGGTCATTTCAATCGGCAAATAGTTTTAGTTTCCCCAAAACAGCTGAGCTTAACTGTATGTAAAATACATTAAGTAGATGTACATTAAGTAAATTTATTATTGCAGACAGGTGAATAGTAAATAACTGTGAGAGTTACTATCTATTACAGATTTCTTCCAAAGTACTACTGAGAGATACAACAGTCCCTGCCCCTAAAGGATAACTTCAATCATAAATGCTACATTCTCTTCATTATCAAGATGCAGATGAAACAAGAAAAAAAATTATATCCAGGTCTAGGTTGGAGGAAAAAAACAGAGTCTTGGCAAAATAATGGTTTAAGTTTTTAACCTGTCTACAGAAAAATATTCAAATTGCAAAAAAGCACTGTCTGTAAGAAAAGACCAAACTAACCATGACCCAGTGGTGTAGTGGTTAAGTTTGCACACTCCACTTTGGCAGCCCGGGGTTCACAGGTTGGCATCCCAGGTGCGGACCTGTGCACTGCTTGTAGGGCCGTGCTGTGGCGGGCATCCCACATATAAAATAGAGGAAGATGGGCACAGTCATTGGCTCAGGGCTAATCTTCCTCAGTGAAAAGAGGATGATTGGCAATGGATGTTAGCTCAGTGCTAATCTTCCTCACCAAGAAAAAAAAAAGCACAGGGATTCTGATGAATTCTATATTGTGTGACCCAGCAAAAAAGAAGAATGAAGTATGATGTATTGGTAATTGTATGTGCTGAATCATTGAAAAAATATATATAGAACAAACTTAAAAAAAAAAAAAGACCAAACTGGACAAGTAGATTTTAGGCACCTTGAGTTGGAGGAAGAGCAAGAGGCTATGTCATAGTGAGGAAGCTACCACGTATATGGAGAACAGGATTTAACCCACAGAATCACCATATTTGTGGTATGTTGTAAAATCACTGAATGTTATGATTTAGCACCCATTTTCAGAACAGGATACTGGGGCCCATAGATGTTACATGTTTTGACCAATTTCTCCATCACATGTCAAGGCACTTTAAAGAATGGTTGTCTTGAATCTTTGTGCCAGAGACTAAGATGACCCAGGTCATAGTGCCTATTTGGCCCAGTTGTTTTTACGCCTTGTGGTAAATGACCAAGAAATTAGCTTGTTGGCTAATCATGAGCTTGTTTTCTCTAATGAATTCAATTTGGTACAATGAAATGCTGTCTTGGGAAGGAAGCCAATTCTGTAGCAGCTAAAGTTGGGTGTGAAATAATGTAGAGTTAGTTTTGAAGAATATATAGACAAGGCTCCAAATGATATATTTGCTGGGGAAGGCAAGAAGGAAGGGCACACAGGGGAAGGATTTATACTGATCCCAGTTCTGAACTAAGTTCTCCCTTCAATGTAACCAAAAAGATATGTATTGAGCACTTGGGGGACATATGTTTCAAAAAAAATACTGTGAGTGGCCTAAAAACCCTTACATTCTAGTATAACTGTTTAATTCTTAATAGACTTGAATAGTTTCCCATTTTGTATGAGTGAGCTAATATTTCTGAAGTGTTTTAAGGACATCTGAGACAGTTGTGCCTCAGGAAGTAAGAATATCAATTTCCAAATCGCTCCACAACACACTTTTCCCTATATTTCTCTGTACTTTTGCAGTGCTAGACACATGGCAAATGGCTTTGGTTCTTCCTGAGTGGCTACAGGGAGAACGGCCAAGTACAAATTCAATGAAGCTAAACAACTAATTTTACCTCATATCCTTACACCTGCTTTGTTTTGCTCCTGAATTATAATGGAACTTCTCTCTCCCTACCTAAGTGCTTTGACAAGCACTCTATCTAAATATTTAGATCAACACACAGGCAGCTAGGCTGGAAGGCTTATCACAGCACTCAACTCTATTTATCTTGTTCTCTGCAATGAGATGATGGAGAAAAGCGCATTGCAAATAAGAGTTATAGAGTAAAGGAGAAAGATTGTATTTTTTTCTGTTGCTGGGGTGGGGAGGGGGATAAAGGAGAAGATGTTCCCTACACTACTAGCTGCAACTTTTCTTTGCCACTGGGTTTTGAATTCCCTGACCAATGCCAACAACAATTTCCTGAATTCTTCAAGGCCCATTCATATTCTGCCTCCTCAATAAAGCTTTACCTGGTCATTTTCACCTTAGCTTATCTCTCCTTCTTTGAACTGGTTTATTAGCAAGAAAACCTACGCCACTCATTTCACCATTCAATTATAGGCCAAATTCTGACATTCTCCATTCTTTTTCATTTGAATTTTTTCTATCAGTCTGCAACGTGGGTCACATGATTCAATAGGGGTTAATCAGACCTTTGCTTGTATCATACCTGCCAACATCTCATTGATCAACTAAGTTACATGGCCAAGCCCAAGATCAAGGCCCAAGAAAGTCAGTTCTGCCTCTGGAGGGAGGAGCTGCAAAGTCACATGGAAAAAAGTGTGAGTACAGGGAGGGGTGAAGAATTACAGCCTTTTCATTCAAGCTATTTCACTCACCTTCTCATTACATGATCTCGGGCAGTCATTTAATCTCCCCAAATTCCATAAGATGAAGTGAACACTATCTCCTTCTTAGTCATGAGTTTAGACGAAATAAGATGATGAAATAAAGCACCTAGCCCTAGGCCTGGCTCTTCCCCTACTAATAGCACCTGATGGGTAAAGTACCTGATTAGCACTCTGCTGGACTTCCTCACACCGAGAGCTCTCCAGTCAAAGAATGGGCCGCTTCATGAAATGTGAAACAGAAACTGGAAATACTGAATCGAGGCTGGGCAGTATGGGAGGAAAACCTGACCTATGCCACCTCTGTGAAGATGATTCTTTCCGTGTGGATTCTGAGCCCCCTCCCCACCTAGAGGATGAACATGCCATATGCTTATTTTCGCTGTCCCCCCTTGAAGCTGGGGCTTGGACGTATTGCCAGGCTCTGCCAGTCAATCCTACCTCTCCTGTGGGTCTTTGGCTGTAGAAATAAAAATAAGGACCACAAAGAGTCCTCTATTAGACAGCCATAGCAGCAGCAGCCATTTCGGAAGCAGCGTTGACAGCAGTGTGAACCATGGAAGTGGAAGCAAGGAAATTAAGTTTCTGGGGTAGTGTGAAATGAACAAGTGAAACCTCAACTAAATTGGAGTGGATAAGAGGGAGCTTTCATGTGGTGTCATATATCATCAATTACTCCAAACCAGAAGAGACAGACACTTGCATCTTGGACAGGAAAGTAGAACTACATTACTACGGAAGCAAGATTTCTCTCCCAACATGGCAACAGCCCAGCCAATGAGAAATGCCACAGCTCAGCCAGTGAGAAGCTGTTGCCACCCTGAACTGTTACTTTCCCCCAATGGACTTTCCTTTAGAACAGCCCCTCCCCACTCACCCTTTTTCTCTATAAAGGTGAGCCACCCTCCTTTGTTCTCCAGATTTGACTATTGGTCACCATAGAACATACATCCTGCCTTGCAATTCTGTCCGCTATTCTCGAATAAACTTGTTTTGAGGGTAAAATAACTGGTGGATTTGCTTTTTTTTTTTTTTTTTTTTGCTGAGAAAAATTTGCCCTGAGCTAACATCTGTGCCAATCTTCTATTTTTTAATATGTGGGCCACCAGCACAGCATGGCTACTAAGAGAGCAGTGTAGTCTGTGGCTAGGAACGGAACCCAGGCTGCTGAAGCAGAGGGTGCTGAACTTAACCATTAGGCCACTGGGGCTGCCC
Organism: Tapirus indicus; assembly: GCA_031878705.1. Lineage (NCBI taxonomy): Eukaryota > Metazoa > Chordata > Mammalia > Perissodactyla > Tapiridae > Tapirus > Tapirus indicus. The sequence continues at coordinate 79,572,447 of CM062929.1, forward strand.
TGAATTTGCTTTTTAAGTTGACAAGTAGCAACAGTGGCAGTAGCACTAATTGCAGCAGAACATGCTCCCATGTCAATGGTGTAATATATCTATTTCTTCCACTTCTATATGGTTTGAGTATTGTCCTAGGCTGCAAAACTTTAAGTGTGGTTCTTCGGTGTTTCATGAGCTGTCCAACATTCTCTCTTAAAATGTATTTTCTATCTAATTCATTCAGTTTGTATTATAGCTTGCAATTACGAATACTTATTGATATGGAAATTGGTAACAAAAGTCAGCAAGCAGCAGAAGTAGCTAGTCAACAGACTCTTCAAGAAATTTGGAAAATAAGAGATTGGTTGTCTGGCTCGGCTAGAGCTGTTGGCAATGAGGATTCGGTTAGTATTAAAGGATAGGCTCTGGCAGAGCATGAAGAAAAATTAATTTAATGCTCACCTATTGTCACTAGAGAGGAAGGCACAGCTTTAAGAGATCAGTTGGCTACTTCCATAAAGTAGTATAAAAAGATTCAAGGACTGAGGGATAAAATTTTGTGTCTAATGGTGTTGGACTTAAGCAAAGACATAAACAAGGTCGCATTTCTTAATTCTCACCATAGGCTGAAAACCAAAAAGGGGCTTTCTTTCACTGATAGAATCACTATCACTGTCTATGATTTCTTTTAAGCTCTTATCTCTTGCAACTCTAGGTCTGAAAATTAAACAAAAAGTTTGATCTTGGTGATTGTTATATGATGAAGCCTGCTGAATTTGCAGTCTCTTCAGGTCTTTTAGAGCATTGGCTAGGGAAGATGAGAGCTAGAATAGGGAAACGTAGGAGACTTCAGATAATTTGTAAGATCCCAAATCCTCGCTCCTTGTTAAGCCTCACTGGCTGGTAGAAAGAACTTTTCACCTCTGTCTTATAAGGCTAATAGACACATCAAAGATGCTCCACTGAGGAAGTTCCCTTGTAGAGAGACGTAAATTCTCCTCTCACCTCAACCCAACATCTCTCATTGTCTCTAGATTTCAGGAAGAGTCAGATTCTAGCATATCTCAGGGGCATTTATGAAGCCAAATATAGGAAGGGATGGCTACATGACAAATGAGATGTAATGTTATGCTTATTTCTGTCAACAAAAGCTGACCAATACGTGTAAGAATATATTTCAATGATGTGAGATCCAAGAGATACAAAAACAATTTTTGGTCTGCCTGATTTTGTCAACATGGATGAATGCTCCCAAGATGCTGATTCACCGTGCTCACATAGCTGGCAGGGGTGCCAATGGTTTAGTTGACTAAAATTTGGACTCAGATGTTAAAGCAGATTTATCATATGTGACCTCTTGAACCCTCCCAAATGATGCCCCTCAAGAGAGCCCGGAAGGTCTTCATTCACTGAAGCTTTGAAAGATACATCAGTAAGGAAAAGAACTGCAGTGGATGATCTTGGAGCACAGAGAGCTGGTGGAAGGTGCTGCTGTTAAAATGGATTCCTTGGGCTGGCCCAGTGGCCAGTGGTTAAGTTCGTGCACTCTGCTTTGGTGGCCCAGGGTTCGCAGGTTCGGATCCCAGGCATGGACCTATGTACAATTTATCAAGCCATGCTGTGGCAGAAGTCTCACATATAAAAAAGTAGATGAAGATGGGCACAGATGTTAGCCCAGGGCCAGTCTTCCTCAGTAAAAAGAGGAGGATTGGCATCAGATATTAGCTCAGGGCTAATCTTCCTCACCAAAAAAGAAAAAACGTTTCCTTGATTCCAATCTGGAAGCCAGTATCCTGGGTGGCAGATGTCAAATTGAGGGAACAGTTAGGACCAAAGTTGAATGTTTATCATGCTAGGCAGCAGAGCCACAATGGCAATCAAATGCTCTGACTTACAGGATACTATGAGTGATCGTTAATTTGATCATGGGCTCCTTGGGTTCCAAATATTTGGATAATCCACCAAATTTATGTTTTGTTTTTGAAGAGAGAGAGAAAGAAAGAAAGAGAGGGGATGAGGGAGAGAGAGAGAGCTGTTGAACAGAAGACTGATTTGATCCACTTAAATCCAGATTGTGTCACTCAATTCCCAGGCCTGAATCAATTGTCCTTCTCCTCCTTTTTCATCTTCTTCTCCTTTTTCTTCTTCAACAGTGAATAGACAGAAAGTACAGAATAAGGGGCTGCCTGGTGGTGCAGAGGTTTAGTTCGCGCTTGGCAGCCCGGGGTTCACGGGTTCGGATCCCGGGCGCCCGCGGACGCACTGCCTGTCAGCCATGCCGTGGCGGCGTCCCATATAAAGTAGAGGAAGATGGGCACAGATGTTAGCCCAGGGCCAGTCTTCCTCAGCGAAAAGAGGAGGATTGGCAACGGATGTTAGCTCAGGGCTGGTCTTCCTCACACACACACAAAATAAATAAATAAATTAATTAAAAAAAAAAAGAAACTACAGAATAAGAAGTAGGTTTTATTGGACCTAGCTTCGTATTGATAAATTATCAAAGATCTTTCTTTTCTTCAGGTTTCTATCAGCTCAAAGTGAGGCCTCACTACACATCATCACCCCCGAGGACACAAGGAAGGTTTCCTCTCTACAAGATTCTTTGCCTTACTCAGGACAGGGAGACATAGAAACCAAGCTAGGTTCTCCAATTTTCATTTCTTTCCCCTTTTAACCACAAAAGCCTTGAATATTGCCTAACACAGAATAAATACTCAATAAATGTTTTCAAACGAATTGTAATATTCTGTACTTTTACTGCATTCTGCACATAATGGACTTAAAAAAAAAAAAAGAAAAAGAGGATGTTCCATCGTAGTTGAATGTAATGGAGATAAACAGTATAAAAGAGACAGACCTGGGAGCCATTAAGGGTACTGCTCTCAACTTTCCACCAAACTAACAAGAGTTCTTTCCTCCAAAAAAACTAATAGATTTTCAGCACCCACACAGTTCTAGGCCTTTCCAAATATGTTCCATAACCCTAATCTTTAAAATTATTTTTAAATGTCAAGAGTTTCTAGATCTTTCACCATCTGAGTCACCTCCCTGTGGAAGTATTCTAGCTTGTGACTATTGCATCTTTGAGTGAGGTGCCCAAAATCCAGCAGTTTTTCAAGTACTACAGGTAGATTGGCAAAATGTCCCTCCTCCTCCTGGATGAGGCATTTCACCAATGTAGCATGTTCAAAGCCAGGTTCCTGGTAAGCAGAGCCTGAGATGATAGAATAAAGAGGTGATTATTTGAGAGGGAGTAAGGACAGCAGGTTGGCTAGGGGGAGGAGATTTGTAAGCATGTGGTCTCAGCTGGAGTCTAGCCTGATCACACAAGGAGCTCTAGAAGGTGAATTGCATCACAGTCCCACTCCTGAAGTCAAGGGAGCTCATCAGTCTCTTGTATCTGTAATTCCATCAGTCATTGGCTGCAGGCTACCCCAGAGGAGAGTGTTGCACCCTGGGCAGTGGAGCACTTACCAGCCAAAGGCAATTCTCAGGCAGTGAGGCCAGTCTGAGCCAACACTCATAGCGGCTGGGAGATAGGAGCACCAGCCCAATGGCCCAAGAAAGCAGATCTGGGCAGGGCACCAAGAGTGCCTCTACAGAGCCTAACATGGCATTGGTTTCTATCACTTGCCTCACATTTTTTATGTATATTGGCTTTCTCATCTACTAAAATCAATAAATATTTTTTCCATACCTACTACTGTTCAAGGCTACATAACCCTTTCTGCTTTTGAACAGATTACTTTTTTAACCTCAGTGTAAAACATTATATTCCCCACTATTATGAGTCATCTTTTACATTTTCCCCTTCTACCTCGCCTTGTTATGTCATTCAGGGTGCTACAATTTAACACTTTTTAAGCCACCTGATCTCATGCGAACCCATGTTTGAGTTCTGGTTAAAAATAGACTGATTCTGTCAGCAACATATGGTGTCTGAGTGTTCAATCTCGTCTACCAATGCCCCGATATCCAGAATGTAAAGATCAAACCCAGCTAATGTCTATCACTTTGAAATCAACATTTTGCTTTCTTAGAAATTTCATACCTTTGAGGATAAAAGGTTTCATTGGTTCAAAGAAAATGGTTCTGAATTTCTCAGATCACAAGATTGTTAAAGAAATGGTTATGTTGTCCGCCCCAGTCCCTATTTAGAATTCGATTTCAGAGTATCCAGTACCCAAGGCCAGCAGAGTTTTTTTGGCTGGCTTTGTGTTGATCAGGTGACTGATCAACAGCAAAATGAATCAGTCCTGGAAACCCTGAATCCTCAATGCCTGAGAGGTTAATGTGGACAATGTCTGGTTGCCCGAGGTCCAAGCTGTACTTTCTGGTCACATGGGTGGTTAATGCAATCAAGGATGAGATTAATTAAATTAGAAGTCTGCTTTTATTGCTCAGAAAATACAGCAAATTCAATACTCTTTGACAGCCTGGAGCTGGAGGCCTGGCTCTAATGTGATCACCGCTAGATGGGTACAGCCAGACAGCATGTCACCAAGAGAGGCAGAACGCCTCCATGCTGGTTGTGGGCTGCCTCCACCTTGCATTTAGAAGGCTTTACTGAGCAGTCAGCGTTATCTGCATCCACTTCCACAGGTTACTACCCAGGATTGAAACCGGCACCTTCCGTTTTGCTTCTAAATATACCGCTCAGTTAATCAGTCACCCCCTCCAATTAGCCTACAACCCCTGTTGCTCTGTTATGCTTGGGAAATCTTAGGCGCCTGCTCTTTTCATCTCCCAGCTCTCTCCCATCATGTCCCACTTTAAGAATTGCCTTCCAAGATGGCTTGTTTGTAAAAATCCCCCCTCCTGGAATGTTGAAGGAGACTAATCTATTCAGCATCTACTTTGAGGCTGACACAATATATGCCCTTTGTCATTATCCTTTGCTTTAGGCCCTATTCCTCAGAGCTTTTTGGTGGGTGGGGAGGGAATTAAAACACAGACTTCAGAAACAGAAAGATTTTGATTCCTGCCTTCCTAATTTACTCATTATAAGATCTTGGCCAATTATTTAATCTCTCTATGCCTCTAAAGTGGGGCTCAAGATATGCACCTTTAAGGCTATTGGAAGGTTAAAAATAACGCAACCTGTAATGTAGCATTCATTGAAAATTTGCTGGGTTTTAAAAATTTTGTTATCATCATCATTAACCCAAGTTACGGAGGCTCAAAGGTGACTATCCTGAGAATGCTCCGTCCTGACCCTTCCTCCATCAAAAATAGCTCCTTACAAAAGCAAATCCTATCAGCCACTTCCACCTTAGTATGAATTTCATCCTAAATGCTACGCCTCTCAAATTTTAGTATACGTTAAGTTGGAGGCTCTTAGTTTCGGTTGCAGATTGGAATTACCCAGGATACTTTGTGACAGGGTCGCACCTCTAGTGGAACTCTGGAGCATTATAATTACTCTGGGATGCTGCTTGGGCACAAGAATATTTAAAAGCTCTCCAGTGATTCTGCTGTGTGACCAAGATTGAGAGCTACTGTACCAAGCCATCTCCAACCATGGAAGGAAAGACTTTGGTCAATGTCAAAGAATTTCATGAAGGGTTGGAGGACCTGTGAGCTCTGATAGAGTCACCATCTTCACATATCTGACAAGAAACAGTTCTGTCCTACTTTGGGAGTAAGCTGCCATCTCACAAACACTGAGAGGGAGCTCCATGTGAAAGATGTGTGATCTCCTAGGAAGGGAACAAACGCTTCAGGTTAAGGGTTCTACAGCACTTGATGGCGGTGTCTAATGTGTATGACCCCTGGCCCCAGCGTGTGCTTGCCATGGGGCCCAGGAGGAGTGTATGGGTTGGCCCCAGGAGGGCTCTCCCTATAGCTCTGTGTTATAATATTTTTTTCTATGCCTGTCACTCAGGCTAGAGTGTGAGTTTCCTGGAAGCCAGAAATATGTTTAGCCTTTCTCAAACACCCAGTTAAAGTTTGTGAAATGAATTTGGGAAATTCCACTACAACTCAATTCAAATGTGTTTGATTCTGATTGAGGGTAGGACGAAATAACGTGAACTTTATTAACTTTTAAACAGGCACAGGGGTAAGGGTGGAGATAAGGGAAAAGTTAAGGATGGAACATTCACAGAAAGAAGAATTTCTGAACGTGTCACCAATTTTCATTGGGCAATGAGGATCTTTTGCCTTAAAAAATATAAACAACACTTGTAGGCAATCCCTGTCTCAGCAGAGAATGGCCAGGAGGACTGGGCTCGCTCCAGCCAGCCCTCCACAACACCTTTCCCATCCTGTGGTGGAGGAAAGGCTTCAGCTGCTTCCTGCCAGAGGGCAGGACAACTTCACTGTCACCTCTAATCACAAGCACTGAGAGCCATCAGACCAGACAATGCCCGATGACAAATCCAGACTCCTCATCTCCTGGGATCAAAATGGGGCCTGGCTGGAAAGTCAGTGCTCACCATAATCTCAGCTCTGCTGCTCCCCTGACCAAAGGAAACAGCCAGCCCTCCTCAGACCACAGTGCCAGGCAGGCCCCAGGGCCCTCACCCATAACTCGAAGGGCCTCCTGCAAGCTTCCTGAAAACGACACCTCTGAAAGACACCAGGGCCACAGCAACTCTGCACTACTTGATGAGTAATAGAACAGCAACAGGAATTCAAAACCGCCTCCAGGACCCACTTTATATATGCTTATATAATCAAAGATATGAAGACCACTGGTGCAGTTTTCCTGTAGAGCATTTCCCAGATGGCTCCGCTGAAATATTCCTTCCCTTCTCCTGTTACAGACCTTCCTGTGCTGGAGATGGTGCGTTATTCCCATCTAGGCTTCCTCGGAATTGCCAGCTAAGCGGAAAGGGAGGGGAGCCGGCTCTCATTAAACAAGTTCGGTGTCCAACAGCCTGCCTTCCTGCTGGGTCTGCCTGTCCCAACCTGCACCCAAGCGACTCCCCAAAACTCACACGGGCATCTCACCAGCCAACCACTCCCAGGCCTGTCTCAAAAGCTAAGAAGTCCTGGATACTCTTTTGGGAAGTTTGCTTTCTAGTAGAATTGTTCAATAGCAGGAAGGTTCTGGTGTCTAGAGAGAAAAACAGATAGTAACACATTCATCTGACGACAGCAAGACCCCGCCCCCCGCCAATCCTCACCTGCAGCACCCCTAGCCGTTCTCCAGCTGGTCCCACAGGGGAGTGGGTTAGCACCAGCCAGCTTGAGGCCCACGGGGCTCAGCAGCCACCTGCTGGAGGCTAGCTTCCTCCTCAAGCAGGAGTCCAAGGGCTCTGTGACCTGGCATGAGCCCCTACTATCTCCCCAGACAGGAGCCACAGATCTTTGGCACCACGCCTGCTTGGCACCTGCGGTCCCTAGAAACCCTCGTTTCCAGGGGTAAATGGGCCTGCTCTTCAGAAAGAAAATCCCACTGGGAACATACTCCTGAATTTTCCCTAGGCCTTCTTGGTTTCTTCCGCTCCACTGCCTCTACCCTCAGCCTCATCCAAAGCAAGTGTAATGATCCCCCACCTTAATGTCTCACAACCCTGCCTCAGCCTGTGGAAGCACAGCTCCCCTTTAGAAGGTAACACGATACCTGTCTCCCCAGGGCTGGAAGTAGATCAAGAGCATCCCAGCATGGCCACGTTGGCACATTCCCAAGGTCCCCTGTACCGGACCAAGTTCTATCCACAGGTTGGGCTGGAAGAAACGCTAGTGATTGTTCACTCTCATCCCTGTGGCCTATTCTGGGGCCCAGCCGGGTTGCTAGACCAGGAGGAACAAATGCCCTGAAGTATCACCACAACCACCACGCCTCCTTGGAGCAAGCTGGCCGACTCACACTAATTCTTCAGGCTTGCCACATCCTTGGCTACCAAGTTTCTTCCACACACCAGCCCTTGGGTGGATCTTGGGCCACTGGGAAAGGCAAGCTCCTTCACTTCAGCAGTGGACAAAAGGCCTGGGAGAGCCAGGAGAGCTAGAAAGTCTGTTTGCAGAGGAAGGCCATGGAGACTCTGTCCTGACACAGGGACTGGGAAGACCTTAGCGATGGCTGGCGGGGGGGAGGGAGGACCTTGGACTGCCTGAGGCAGCCTTCCTCCCTGCAGCCCTCCTGGAGTGGTGCTGGTGGACTCCAGGCCAGGAGGATGGAGGCTGGCTGGAGAAGGAGGAGACGGGGCGAGCACCACAGTTAGGTACAGGGACTCCGACGAGAGAGGGGCAGAGGTATCTCCCCTCCTAGCTGCTCCTGCCCCATGAGGGCCACCGTCACCACCTGCCATCACATCACAGAGCTGGCAGGAAGCAACTGGGTGTGATCTTAAAAACCACGCTGATAAGGAAATGAGTAGCTTGGGTCCAGCACGAAGCACCCCTAAAAGGAGTGGGAGACTGCAGCCTCCGGCTGTGAGCTTACTTCTGAGCAATGAGCAAGGGATTCAAAGCCTGGGTTTAGTTTTGTCACCAATTACTAATTTGCTTTATTCAAAAGATGAGGTTCACTGTCCCATTTCTTTCCAATGGAAGCCCCCTGGCCAAGACAGACCTGGATGTCAATTTAATTTTGGTTGGGGGACAATAGGTAGGGGGAGTTGAGGACTGACTTTACTGGTGCCTAGAGTTGCAGGTCAGTATCGCAGGTTGCTAACAGAAGAATCTTGTGACATCACCAGGGGCAAAAGAGATAGAATGCTACCTGCTAGAGGAGAGCACCTGCAAAACAAACAGACAAACAAATATATATATAAACAAATAAATCCTTAGGTCTTGGTAAACAAAATGGAGGAGTAGCTATTAGATAAATCATTTTATCATGAATTCTTCTGTCACTTTAAATCTTTTTTAGAACAAGGTAGAAAATAAATTAATCAATTAATTTAAATCGGCAAACAAGATAGACAAATGAATTAATAACACTGATTTCTCTTTTTCTCTTATTACACTGTTATAAAAATCGTTTAACAAGTGTTCCTGCTTCAAGTGTTTGCAGGATACCAACTTGTCCCATCTAGCTTTAGGCAGAATGTCCCCACGCTAAGAAGTGAGAGCTTAACATGGATATACAGGGTAACTATTTTTTAGAAAGAGACATTAACAGGCTATTATTTTTACTAGTATCCGTCAAAAGGTTGTTTATTTTAGGGGGCCGCCCGGTGGCGTAGCGGTTTCGTCCACGCTTGGCAGCCCGGGGTTCGCCGGTTCGGATCCCAGGCGCCCGCCGACGCACTGCTTGTCAGTCATGTTGTGGCGGCGTCCCATATAAAGTGGAGGAAGATGGGCACGGATGTTAGCCCAGGGCCAGTCTTCCTCAGCAAAAAAAAAAAAAAAGGTTCTTTATTTTAGTTAAACTGAACTCTTCCAATACACAGGAATAATGGGATTTTAGAACAAAAAAGAACCTTAGAATTTTGTCAATCAAATTGCCTCACTTTGTAGATGAGCAGGCTAAAAATCAGAGATGCTGAGGAACTTGCTTGGGGCCGCCCAGGAATCTACGAACAGAATAGGGCTCTGAGCCAAGCCTTCTTGAAACCCTGTTCCTTGTTCACTCCATGCCACATATTGCAGATTTTTCTTGAGTCTTTTGTTTTTGAAAATGCAGGGGTTGGGGAGACAGGGAGAGTAGGAGTCCATTTTACACCTAGTGTGATGCCAATTTATTAGATCATCCTCTCCCAGATAAACTTTTTGAGAAAAAACCTGAATTGTTTCCACTCTGCCCCAACCTGCATGGCATTCATCTTTTCTTTCTTTATCTTCCTCGTTATTGTATCTGCCTCCAGAATGTGGCAGAAGGGTGCACGGGGGAAGGATGGGGAGAGAAGGCACTGTGGCGTAAAAGAAGAGAAATGAAGCTGACCGCTTCTGAGTGAGCTCAGTGCTGACCTAATTGGTGAGTCTGGGTCATTTCTACCTCCTCTCCCCCTGTCGTCATTATTCTCTTTGAGTTCCTTCTGGGTACACGGCCACATGCACTTCTGAGGCGATTCCTCCAACTACTGAAATAGATGAGGGTGAACCAGCCAAGGCATCTGCAGAAATTGACAGCCCCCCTTGAATAAGGGGTTCAGCAGCAACGATGCTTCAGTGCCATCAATCAGCAGTCACTGGGAACAGAGAAAATATTTTCCCCAGTGACTTAATCAGTCAGAGGGATGTCGTCTAGCTGATTGAGGGCAGCCAGAAAGTGAGCAGTTGTTTCTATTATAATTTGTCATCAGCCATTGGTCTAAATGGAGAAAGTTAGGTCACACCAGCTTGATCAAAGATCAAAGCAGGTGTTTTCTTTAGACCTGTGGAGAGATGCTGATTCGGGAAAGAGAAATGAGGGCTTTCTTCAAGATGGTCTGTTATTACATTTAATGTGAAATTTATATCCTTGCTTTCACAGACAATACAGGGCTCTGGGGCAGAAATCAGAAAAAGAAACATGACATTCCTTTACCGGATGTGGGAGAGGAAGAAAGGAATCTGTCCTTTCCATCCTGCATTCCCAGATCATTCCTGGCACCTTTGCCTGGCATGCTACTCCACCCATCTCCCCAGAGCTGCCCCCTTCTCCTGGGTGGGAGTCCTTCTCTGACCTCTCTGTGCATGCTACCCCTGGCCATGGCCATTCCCTGTCACGTCACCATGTTTCCTTTTTTGTAGCGTCGATCATCCTCCAAAACTATCTTACTTTTAAAAAATTTATTTACCTGTTTCCCACTTCTAGAAAGTAAACTGCATGATGAACAGGCACCCGATCTTGCTCATGTTATCTTTATCATCTGCCATAGTGCCTAGAAGACAATAGGTACATGACAAATATTTGTTTAAAGAAGTAATTATTTCATATGTGGCAACTCAAATCTTTTTAAATAGCTATTATCAGGTTGGGTTGTAGTAGCAAGTGGAGGAGATTTGCAGAACCAGGCAAACCTCAGAGTTCAGATATGAAGAGGTCCAGAATGCAGGAGAACCATCTGGATGCAGACAGCAGGGTAAGGAATGGTCAGGAAAGAGTGAGGAGTGTGGGTATCTGTACAGCAACTGAGACAAGAAAAACGTGGAAACTAGGCAAACTTATGCTTCTCCGCAGGTTTCTCTCTTTTTTTGTCCTTTGAAGGCAAGAATGTATCCCTAGGATTCACTAGTTTGAGGTTTGTCTTTGTGGTTCAGTGAAAATCCCCAGTTAGGAAGGGAAGGGAAATAGAAGAAATTCTGATAAAAGGCCCTTGTTATTGTCATGGCATTGGATAGGCTTTGACAAGACTCATATGTTGGGGGTTCATTGCCCTTTGTGACTGGACACTGAGGAGGATTCAAGACAAAAGTTAATTTAAAGGTGTATAAAGCCTTATGATTGCAATGAACTTGCACTTTTTTTTTTCTTTTTTGTGAGGAAGACCAGCCCTGGGCTACATCGTGCCCATCTTCCTCTACTTTATATGGGACGCCGCCACGGCATGGCTGACAAGCAGTGCGTCGGCAGGCGCCCGGGATCCGAACTGGCGAACCCCGGGCTGCCAAGCGCGAACTAAACCGCTGCGCCACCGGGCGGCCCCTGAACTTGTGCTTTTGAATAGGGCATTCAAGGCCTGCAGGCGAGTGCTCAACAATGATGCAGGGCCTTCAAATTAACAACGCCATTTCCTTGTATGTTAAATGCACCTTCCTCACTACCATTTAAGAACCATTTATTGGACATTTGGAGTGTTCTCCTTAAACCAGGGAAAGCAAATCCTTGGGAGGGCTCACGGTGCGCTAAGAGATCTCCGGAGAATAAGCAGGTGTCATCTTCCCAGCCTTGCTGGAACAGAGCTGAAGTTTTATATTTTTAAACTCATGAAAAGTTTAATTTTAAAGATAAACCATGAGACTTTGAGGAAGTGTTGTGCTGGTGGCTGGGCCATTTTGGATTGAACCTCTGGTCTCCACAACTCTTGCCCCAGTATTTTCATTGTCATTTAGAAACAATGCATGTCTTCCATTATCTTTATCCACTTGGCACCTCTCTTCTCTTATGGATTTGAAATGTCTATATCTATATCAATTAAGAACAAGATGTTTAGGTGCAACAAATGTTCCACGTGTTCATTCAAATTTCCCAGCCCTTGCCATTGGGATGGGGCCATAAGACAAGTTTTGGTCAATGGATCCTAAGTAGAAGTGATGGATGTTCCTTCTTAGCTAAGCCAGTTAAGAACTGATGTGTCTCCTCCTTCCTCTTCTCCTCTCCTCAGTTATCTTGGAAGCCATAAGTTGAGATGGTTGAAATAGAACATGCTGGAAGCCTAGATCCCTGAGTTACAAGATGGAGGTGATCCTCCATCGACCTGCCTCAGATTTCACATGAGCCAGAAATAAATTTTCATTGTGCTAACCACCGAGACTTCAGGATTTGTTTGTTACCACTGCATGGTCTAACCTATCCTTGTCTAATACCCCACTCATGATCATTTCAAAGTAGAGGTGCCAGCTGAGGGTGGTAAGTATTTGTTTTCTGACTGATCATGAAGATTTTGGATGTCAGCTTGTTCACAGAGTCAAATCTATAAGGGTCTGGTTCTGGACATAGGAGACTAGTCAGGTTTGTTCAAATGCCCTTGTGAGAGTTTCCATGGTCCTCAAACTAAACTTTAAGCTATTCTTTGATTAACTTCTGAAACTAGGCCTGAAAATTCTTAAGTAGTAGTTTGGAATTCTCTGGCTTAAAAGAAAAAAAAATTGATGAAGTGTCAAAAGGACAAAAGGAGTTTACTGAGAGTATCAGAACTGCAGTCACTGAAAGGCCTCGTCTCAATGGAGCTGAAAGAACACGCAGACCTTCCCCGATAAGGAGGGGACCTAAATCATGCTCATATTGGTGAGAGTTTCAATCCATTCTATTGAACTGCTGCTATTCCCCAACAAGAATATTATATTGCCTCTCATGTTAAATTGTATTGCAGGAGGCTGGCAAGAAACTCAGTGTACAAATCAAGGTTCAGATGAACACACTTGATAGAATGGAACTGAAGTGGGGCAAAGGTCAGGAGTTGCAAGAGTGCAGCAGTGCTTGGGAAACCCAAGACCCTCAAATATTTCACCATTCATCAGAGGTGATACTGCTGAATTATACACTTTAAGAAATGAACACAGTGATCTAAGCTTCCCGTTGAGAGTGAATTACTTGCTCATCTTTGAATGCTGTATTAACTCTCTCCAGACATGAGTCCTCTTGTAAACAAAGATTGTGTCTTAAAAATTTATCTTTGCAGACTTTAACCCAATACCAGAAGTATCCTGATAATAACAACTAGTATTTACAACATAATACAAGCCAGTTTTACTATATGCATCTTAATTTATTTAATCTTCAGAATAAGCCAGTGGAGTAGAGATTATTATTAGATCCAGTTTATAGATACAGAAACTAGGAACCTCAAGTATGGGGACTTGATGCAAATTGCCCAAGGACATACGTCCAGTGAATACTGCACGTGGGTTGGAGCCAGATAGCCTTACTCCAGAGTGTGACATTTAACTACCATGTCCCAATGCCAAACTTAAGAGTATTCATGAATGAAGGAAAGAAGAAAGGCTGGTTGAAAAGAGGGGTTAAAAAAAGTGATGGAAGAAGGATGGAAAGGAGGAGAGGATGAAGAGGTACTAGAAGGAGGGTTGGAAGGGTGAATGGAAAGAGATATGAAGAAAGAACTAGAGTGAAGGATGAAAAGGTGAGATGGAAGAAGGAGTGGAAGAAGGGATAGAAGACATAGATGGCTGGCTGGCTGGCTGGCTGCCTGGATGGATGGATGGAAAGAAAATAATTTAACTGGATGGAGAGACATAACAAATAGAAGTCTTTTTTTCTTGCAATAATGGAGTTTCCAATATTGTTGTTGAGAAAGCTCCTGACACCCACAAAATAAAGATTCCTGGCAAAGATGACCTGAGCTTTCCTGAGAGCGATGCAGTTGATGAGCCACTTTTCTCTACCTCTCCCTTCTCATGCACATTGACACTGTGCCAGTTCCTGCCCGGGATTTCTTCCTTTAGGTCTACCTTGGATTTTCTTTTAACTGGATATTGCTTCCATAAATGGCAGTCAGAGATCCCAGGGTCTTGCCTTTCCTGTTTTCCCCAAGGATGCAGAAAATGCATCTTCAACACATCAGTTTAGATTGTTTCAGAGTAAGATTGTACACCCCTCTGGACAGAGGTGTTGCAACTGAACTTTTCTTGTGAGAAAGGATTCTGACTTAACACCCAGGCCTTTTGATTTCCAATTCAGTCCTCTCTCCACCACCTGATGCCAGGTGCTCAACAAATATATTTATTTTTAAGAATGATATGGTGTGTCGTTGTCTGAACTGCACTGTCACCCTACGTGGTCCTTCCTCCAGTGAAACCAGCCCTGAAACTGCAAAGCTCATGCCCCCGGGTGCTCACCTCTGGGAGCCCAAATGGACTCAAAACGCATCCAAAGCCATCCCAGAAACAGAGAAGATTCCTGTAATTATGGAGTAAGATTTCTCTTCTTAATTTTAGAGGGTGGGGCGAGGCTGAAAAGCATTGAGAACCCACGGCCCCTGACCACCCCTCCAAAGAAACTTCGATTTTCCTCCACGGAGCTGCCTGGAAACAAGAATGCAAACCTGCTCTGGCAGGCTGGTTTCTGCACTGTGGACCCTCCAGGGCACCTCGAGGAAACAAGGGAGCCTGTGTGCACTCGCAGGGTCAGGGAAAGACAACGCAGGCTTCTTTTTATTTATTTATTTATTTTGTGAGGAAGACCAGCCCTGAACTAACATCCGTTGCCAATCCTCCTCTTTTTGCTGAGGAAGACTGGCCCTGGGCTAACATCCATGCCCATCTTCCTCTACTTTATATGGGATGCCACCACAGCACGGCTGACAAGCAATGCGTAGACAGGCGCCCGGGATCCGAACCTGCGAACCCCGGGCTGCCAAGCACAAACTAAACTGCTGCGCCACCGGGCCGGCCCCAATGCAGGCTTCTTAACCTTCTTTGTGCCTTGGAACACTTGGCTGTCTGGTGAAGAATCTGGACCCCTTCTTAGAGTAATCTTTTTAAATGTATAAAAGAAATTCATAGGATTGCAAAGGAAACCTATCATACTGAAATACAGTTATCAAAATATTTCTTAAAATTTGTAAGAGCAAAAGATGATTTCTTTACTGCATTTAATAACAAGATCTAGCCGTAGGTCTGATATCTACTGTAACTTTGGGGCAGTGACAAATGTGATGTATTCCAAGATATCCACAATGATGGGAACGGGATGTGAAAACATTGGTGATTTCTATTGGTGACCGAGTCACAGGTACTGCTAACACCACGGCAGCACTGCCTACAGTCATTGGTAAAGAAAATGCTACACTTCAGTTATAGGTTAGTTACTGTAAAGATGCCCTTTTTTTCACATCCGGGTTCACAGATCCCCTGAATTCTATCTATGGACCTGAGGATGAGAACTCCTGGAAGTTAGGGAGCTTTTTTCATGTTCCCTTTATTTTATTCCTGATGATAAAATGCTCCCTGCACCTGGGTACTTACCCAAACAAATTGAAAGTTGAAAGCAGAGTCTCAGTAAAAGAATGATATGGTGTGGAGAATATCACACATACATGCTGAAATTTGTAGAAAAGAAGGGAATAGGGTGTGTGTTGTTTACCAAGGAAAGCTGCTTATGTTGGTTAAGTTGGATGCTAAAGGACAGCGGTGTGTCTTGACAAATGTGATGATTGAATGGACTTCCAGGGATCAGAAGATGTACTGCAGCTGCCAAAGTGGAACCATTTACCTTCCCCACTGTGGCCCTTTGTAGAACCCTAGCGTGGACAATGTCTTAGGCAGCGTTCTCCCAGAAGCAGACCCCAAGACAAGAATTCAGGTACCAATAGAATTTGGGAGATTATCCCAGGAAACTCTGCTGGGAGGTGGGAGAAGGGAGACAGGGAAGGGGAGGAAACCAATGAAGGGTAAGTTATCAGTCAACTTACACCATGGGCAACTGGAGCTTAATCCCCCAGGAGAACTCTAAAATCTGTGTAGACATGTACCCAGGGCTAGCCCACCTGAGGGGTGAGGGAGCTGGTGTATTTACACACCAATTACATTAGTCATTGGTTGAAGGCTGCTCTGCGGGGAACAGATGCATTGCTTCCAGCACTTCCTGTGTGCTGCACAGGTGCCAAGGTAGGCTGCAAGTCAGAATAACGCCTCAGGCAAAGAAGTGCAGGTGCTGGGGGTGGTCATTGGACTGTGTGCCCTGAAGCTGTCAGGGCAAGGCTGATGGGTGGGACAATGAGTGGCACAGACAGGGCTTGCTCATCTCCATTCAGGACTGAACCAAGAAGAGAAATAACCATAACTTTTGTTTCCACAGTGCCTTTGAGACAGTTAATCTCAGTAAAGTGTTAGCAGAGCACTCTGAGCCCTGTGCTGTTAAATCCGTTTAACCATATGGAGACTGAGCCTTCTAGAAGTGAGCTGCCTTGCCCGAAGTCACATAACTGCAAAGTGGGTGGGGTCAAAACTGTGGCTTGAATCTTCTGCCTTTGCATTCAGAACTCTTTACATTATATTCATATTATATTGTACTGTCTCCGTGTCAAAGTCAAATGAAAGGCAGACCAGGGTGTTCTGCCCTTCCCGAAAATCTAAATATGGAAAAGGAAAGAGAGTGCTAGCCCAGACTCCCAAGTGTTTGCTGTGATTACCCAAGCTGCGCCAAGGCTGTGGTAATGCTGCTCTGGATTGTTCCATCTCAGTGGTGATTGATTTACCACCTCTTAGTATAACATCCTCTTACAGCTCTGAGCTCTTTGGGGGAAAGATTTAATTTCAGTTTACATTTTAGATCGAAAGGGAAAGTTAAAAAGGCTGTGAATTTGAGACATGAGCCACATTACATCTGCAACTATTTATCGGTGTATTTCTGTAGGACATTGAGCAGGGTAGCTAACAGACAGTAAGTGATATGGGGAGGTTGGGGACGGGGGTCATGGAATTGAAGCTGAAGAGAGAAGCTGCCAGAAAATGGCCTTTATTAGTACAGCCACTCTCTCTTGAGCACCTAGGGCCATCTCCCAGACAATCTATTCAGACCTCCCTGTCTCCATGCAAACCGTCCTGCAAACACACCCATCCTTTTCCTTCAGAGACCTTGCTCTCTGCTTGATAACTGGAACACCAGCCCATGTGCATCACGCAGCTGGGTTTCGCTTCCCAAAATATCCATTTGCCTTACCCGACACCTTCGAAAGATACAAAGACTCCACACCAAATAAGGAGCTGGTTGAGACTTCAGGCACAGGAGAGAGAGCTTTTTGAGGACAGGTAAACTTTGGCATCAAATTTGAAATCAAATCACCTCCCAAAATGTAGAAACTCATTGTACACAGCAATATAATCTCTTATCCCCAAATTCCCAAACATTCCAAATATTAGGTAATTGTGCTGTTTTCAATAAAGGTGGTTTGTTCCATGTATAATGTAATGGATTGATCATACTTTTGTTAAGTCTTTTGATGAAAAAAATTACATATTAGAATAAATTCTTTAACAAGGCCACATCTCGATTTAGATTTGTAGAAAATCATTTCAGATGCACAGGTCAACACACCTAGATATTCTCCCCTCCTCATCTTTCAGATCAATTCCACAACTCTCATTTCCCTCAGCTCACATGTAACATGAACCATGAAAGTCTGGCAGGGTAGAAAGATGACTGGCCTGCTGTCACCTTGGGCATGGACTGCCCAAGCTTAGAGATGTTCGACTGGCAAAATAATAGTGTTTCTTATGTACATTCAGCCACTCCTAACTACTGAAGAGTAAGACAGATATGTGAGCCATATGTTTCCGCAGTGCTACAAGGAAGGAAGGAAGGAAGGAAGGAAGGAAGAGAGAAAGAGAGAGAGCCCTATTCCGTGGCAGTCCTCATACACCAATTCTTAAAACACAGAATTTGCCTTACTTGTCTCCTAAACTTTAATTTTTTTAACTCCCCTTATGTTTTACTTCTAGAGATTTGACTCAAGGAGGACAAGACAGCGGTTCCACATCGTGACTGCCTGCCAGGTGTCCTAGCTGAGTCATGGAACAGGTGAGCTGCGAGTATCTCACCTGGGGGATGAGCCAGGCTTCTGATGTTTAGTTTTCATTCACTTGCTGTGGGATCTTGAGTCTGTAACTGTTTTCTTTCAGGCCACACCTTTCCTTCTTAGTGGAAGGAGATTGAGAAAGAATATGCCCATGCAAACATCAGAGTAATAAAAGGCTTGAAAAAAATCTGTTTAAAGGAATGTACTTTCCAATTATGTGGTGCCTTGCATGCCGCCAGTGGTACTGTTTGGCAATCCTTGTTATTGGGATAATTCTGACAATGGTGAGATTTGCCTGTGATTGTTCTCAGTCGACTACAAATAAATATGCCACACGTCTTCCCTTTTCCCTCTTGATAGCACAGTGTCTGGCGACATGCCCAGTTGCGTGAGTAGTGCATGATATATTGTGGAGGGACTGAAGAAAAGACCTGGAGATGGTGTATGAGACATAAGGGTTTATTGGGTCTAACTTACAGGAAGTGTCCAGTGGCAGCTGGCTGGACGGAATTACCACTACTGCAAGCAGAGAGTTCCTTATATAGGCAGGGGAACAAAGGCTACATGCTTGTCAAGATGGACTATCCTTGTGTGTCCAGCATTCCAAGCAGCAGTAGCTCGCATGGAAGGGCTCTGTGTTCCCTCAAGACATGATGTTCTTTGAGAGAAACAGTTACAATACCAGATGGTTCCTGCCCAGAAGGGGGCCAGAAGGATACATGGTTGCTATAGGGCACATAGGCTAGTGCCCCTACACACAGTCTTGGTGATTCTTAGTAAGTGTGAAGCTGCCTCTAGGCCAATGAAACGGAGATCAGGGTGCCTTGGGAAGAAGCTGAAGTCAGGTGAAAAGACAGCCATCTTTTTCAAAGACCAGGTTCCTGCTCATCCCATTTCTCTTCCTCTCACTAAAGGTCTGAAGACATCTGCATTCCTTTCGGAAGCAGGTGGGAGAGGAAGGGAGGAAGCCAGAGAAGAAACATTGCCAGCAACAAGTACTTCCCACAGAGCTCTGTCTGCATGAAAGAGAAACAGCAGGAACCACAGCATGGAGACAGTGGCCTTGTTTTGTTTCCATGTTCCCGTAATTTTAGTTAAATTGATGAGTAGGAAGACAGTATAGGGTACCAGGGGTAAGTGGAGGAAGGATGCCAGTTAAGGAATCCAACACAGGCTATTAAATGAGAAAGAATAGTACCTCTTCTCTATCTTTTCCTTCATAAAAGCTCTAGAAGCTAAAGTAGTGAGAACGTGAGGGAGGTGGGGGAGAACCATGCGCGGTTATTATTCTGGGCTCGTGGCTTGAACAACCATGGGGCAACCAGGGAGGTCCAGGCCACACAAACTGCAAAGGCCACTGCTCTTGCTTCTTCCATTTGAAATGCAGAATGGACGAGACAAAAATTGAGATGACCCTTGAGTCCATGAAGACACTGACCAAACCACCAACTGAGACTCCACTTAAAACTGGCCTAACCGTCAAGCAATTGTAAATTGTAAATTTGGATTATTAAAAGTTCCATGGCATTTGAGGAGAGTTAGGGTTAAATTTGATTTATTGTCTTACTATTGGCATTAAAAGTTAATTTAAAGGCTCTTTGAAATCCACTATTTAAGCAACTTGGGCTATATTAAAAAATGGCATGAGTGCTGATATTTTAAACACACATGCTAGATTTACCTTGACTTTGGGATGATTTAGGTAATGAGGGTGAACTAACTCACCGGGTTGACATTCCAACTCAGTACATGTCATTGAGGGACAGAACCTGCAGCTGCTGTTATTATCTGATCTGCTTCATGTGCTATAGTGGATATTTGCCCAAACTCATAAAAATTTCTCTGCAAGGTCTATTGAATGTCGCTGTTATTTGTAACATAATAATCAAAATGAATTGTCGCTCTGGTGGTAGAGTGAATACACAAGGCTGATTAATCCACTTGCAGAAACCCTGAAATGAAGATGAAAAACATAATAACAGCCACCCTTAATATTAACCCCGTGGGGACTCTGTTATTAATTGGTCTGGATTTGAGCACAGCATTTAATCAACTTGCAGGGTTTTAAGCCTACACTCCCCAGAACTGCTCATTCATCTCTGAGAACTGTGAATTAAATGTTGAACAAATGTCAGGGAAGGTTCTTTTAAGAGCTCATCTTAGGACATTTCATCTACATCCATATCTTGTAATAAAGCAGTGCAGCTTTGCACCTGACCGAGCCCACGTCTGGAGAGAATTTGCCTTCAATTTTTCATAGAAGAAGGATGAAGGGATAACTCTATGGTGCAGAGTAAACAGGGTTTTGAATCTGTACTTGGGTAATTCAGGCCAAAGTAAGCATTCTTATGGGATGGGGGGAAGCGGGGATCTTACAGATGAAAATAATGGATTCAGACGTTGGGATAATAAACTGGCCTAGAATGTTGATCTCAGCAGGGGTCCTTAAATGTTTGGATTTCAAGGAACTCTTTGAAAACTCTCCCTCCAGAACAATGAAAATATGTATATATTTGTCTTCCAAATGTAAACAAAATTCAGGGGGTTCATGGACCCCCTAATGTCCATCCTCTGACTCATAGGAGTAACTAGTGACTCCTGTTTTGTAACCCTCTCTACACCTGCTATGACTGGTTTATTGCCTGTCTTTCTTGGTAGCCTAGAAGCTCCCTGAAGGCAAGAGCCATGTGGATCTTCGTTGGTGAACCCCAGCATATAAAGTGAGGCCTGGGACACAGGTAGAACTCAATAAATTTTTATGAAATTAAGAGGCAGAATCCTTGTCTACTGAATGTTTAATGTTCTTGTCCAAGTACAAACAATACTAAGTAAAAACAAAAATGGAGAAAAATTTTCCAAAATTAGGAGAACACTGTTCCCAGTCCCTTAGTATGCATGGTTAACCTTTCATTGTACATGATTGACTTCATGATAATGGACTAGTGGAAAGCAGTGTTTGCAATTATATTTGATTCATCTAGTTTTCTAAAGCAGTGCTGCTCAAACTGACATGTGTGAGAGTTACCTGGAGAGGTTGTGAAAACACAGAGTACTAGGCTGCAGCCTCAGCTACTCTGATTCTGGAGGTCTGGATGGGGCCTGAGATTCTGCATTTCTAACCTGCTCCAGGTGATGCTGATACGCTGGTCCATGGACCACACTTTGTGGAGCAAGACTCTAAAAATCCCTTGAAGTGATTCCAATGGTCTCATTTTCTGTATAAGGAATCTTGAGAGTTGGATCAGCCCCAGCTAACATAATGGAGCTAGAATTCTGAAGGCAGATCTTTAGATTCCAGTTTCTGTTTGCCTGTATTACGTTATGATGTCACTCCACGTGTGGGCCAGAATAACATCCTTGTCACATTTCCATTTCATGTTGCTCGTAGGATTCTTCTTCAGGAGAGATGACACGAAGTAATTTAGCTCTTACTTTGTTTTATTATTCAAACACTATTATAACAGCATTAATCGAATTTTTCGGAAAGAAAAGGAAATCTCTTCTAATCCCTCGATTTTATTGGAAAATTCTTTTTGCATTTTTGTCATGAGCATGCTAATTTTTATATAGCTGTAATGGTGGTGAATATAAAATTTGTGTTCAGTTTTTGTTTACCATATTGCATTTTTCATTAAGTTGCATTGTTTTTATTATTTTAATGATGATTAAATGAATAAACTAACATGTACATGTACAACTGAGCATTATCCCCTTCAGTACCCTTCAGTATAGTCACCCTGAGAGGCTATAAGTCCACTCTGTTGCAAGAGAGTCGCTCAAATATACTTGGGACGCCTGTTTTTTTGGAAAAATTCTCTGAGCTAGTTTTAAAGAGATTCAAGAGGAGCTGTCTCATCCGGCCTCAATCTGGTTTTGATCATAAAAGGGTCACCCAACATCCTCCTTCACTATTAACCTGGCTTGACTCTACAAGACTTTTCCCATTTCCAAAAAAGCAAATGTGTCTTTAAAGGATCAATATTGGCCGCCACTGGAGGACATGAAGTAGACTTACAGATGCTGTGATGAAGGCTTGCTATTTTGTGATGTCATTCAATTCCTCCTAAACTGACCTATACATTCCTGTAAAAACACACTTTTTTTGCGGTAGACTAGTCTTAACGTCCTATGGAAATATAAATATGTGAGAATAGTGAATATAATTCTGAAGAGAAAATAGGCGAGTAAGGGGCTTAAGTCTACCAGATTTGAGGATGCTACAGCAATTAAATCAATTTGGTAAAATGGGTTTGAATTTGAATTTGGTATTTCATAACAGATTTTAAATCAATATGAATTGATGGATTTTTCAATGCATAGAATTGAGACAAATTAGTTAGATATTTGAAAACATATTTTAGTGGATCTCTAAATTGTTGCATCAAAAAAATCCAGATGAAGCAAAGATTTAAGTATTTAAATAAAACTAAACTGTAAAACTACCCCAAGGAAATATGAAAGACTGATAAATTTGATTATATAAAATGCAAAATTTCTGTATGGCAGCAATAACATATTGTGAACAAAGGCCAAAAGAGAAATGATAAACCTAGAAAAAAATTTTCTTAGCACATCAGCAAAAAGGGTAATTTCCTTAATTCATAAAGTATTCTTTCAAATCAATAATTTAAAAAAACAGAGCCACAATAGAAAAATGTACAACATATCTGACCCGAAACAGAACTCTAAGTAGTTTCTAGACATGTAAAAAGGCTCTCAACATCATTCCTATTAAGTAATGGCACTGAAACAAAAATGAGACATCATTTTTCACTTATCAGATTGGAACCTACCAAAAGATTTAATAATTTATAATATTATTAACAATGGTTAAAGGAACCAGGCAGTCTCATAAACTCTTGATGAGAGTATAAATTGATGCAACTTCATTGAGTATCAATGTGATAGAAAAAAAAATCTATCAAAAATAAAATATACATACACCCTAAATCAGGATTTTTACTTCTAGGAATTTATGCTACAATTACTCTCACAAATGTGCACTGAAATACATATATAAGTATGTTCATTATAAAGTGATCTGTAATAGTTTAACAAATGAGAAGCAACCTAAAGCTCATAGGCAGAGGAATGGCTACATAAATTATGAAACATCCATTCGGTACAATACTAGATAATTACAATGAGTGAGGTAGAGCTCTGTGTGCTGACAAGGAAAAATCTCCAAGAGATATATTGTCAAATTATAAAAGAAGAAAAAGAAAAGGCAAATGGTAGGATAGCATATAGAGGATATATATTACACTTCTGTCTTTTTTAAAACTGAATCCTCAAAGTCAAAATATAGTTTATATAGAATATAAAATATAGGGGCCGGCCCGGTGGCGCAGCGGTTTAGTCCGCGCTTGGCAGCCCGGGGTTCGCTGGTTCGGATCCCGGGCGCCCGCCGACGAACTGCCTGTCAGCCATGCCGTGGCGGCGTCCCATATAAAGTGGAGGAAGATGGGCACGGATGTTAGCCCAGGGCCAGTCTTCCTCAGCAAAAAGAGGAGGATTAGCAACGGATGTTAGCTCAGGGCTGGTCTTCCTCACCAAAAAAAAAAAAAAAAAAAAAAAAAAAAGAATATAAAATATATTTCCTTAGTTCTCCTTACGAGTAAGTACATATCTCATAAGAATATTGTGAAAATGAAATAGGATAATGTATGTAAAACCTATGAGATATCTTCCATTTATCTATTGCCACATAACAAAAGACTCTAACTTTTAGTGGTTTAAGACAATAAGGGTTTTCTTACTACGTTAAGAAAAATAGTTCATTCCTTTGGTTGTTGGGTAGTATTCCATTGGAAGGATATGCTGCAATTTGTTTCCCCATTCACCTGCTAATGGACATTTGTATTGTTTCTAGTTTTTGGCTACTACAAATGGATGGAGAGAAAATAATTGCAGAGCATATGAAAAAGGACTTGTATGCAGAATATATCAAGTATCCTCAAAACTCAATAAAAGGAAAAAAACCCAATAAAGAAACGAGAAAAAGATTTGAACAGACACTTCACAAAAAAAGATATAGGGATGACAAGCACATGAAAAGATGCTCAATATCATTGATCATTTGGGAAAATTAAAATCAAAATGAGATATCACAGCATACCTATTAGAAAATGCTTTGGAAGTTTCTTAAAAAGTTAAAAGTATACCTACCATATAATTCAGCTATTCCACTTCCAGGTATTTACTCAAACAATTTTTATTCCTGGTTATTTGAGTGTTTCTTTCACTAGAGTGTTAGTATAAGGACCTTGAGTTTAGGGACACTGTTTATTAAATCTTATTTTGTCTTATCTTTTAATCTAATGTGGATATTCCTAGCGTCAAGCATCATGTCTGGAACCTACTAGTTGCTCAATAAATGTAATCTTGTGAATGAAAGGTGGGCGATAGAAAATATACCTGAATTTGATTGTCCCTGGAGGAGAATAAAACAAAACAAAACAAAAACCAATAAGGATTCATTCATTCCCATAATTCTGTGAGTTTGCTGGTTTGTTTTTCTGCTACTCCTGCCCGGGCTCACTCTTGAGGTTGCATTCAGCTGACGAGTTGGCCAAGGGTTACACTCAGCTGGGAAGACTTGAGTGGCTGGGCCTCTCCCTCCACATGGCCTTTCACCTGAGCTTCTTCCTGGTGGGCTTCTCCACGTCATGATGGTCGCAGGACAGCTTTGCAAGAGGAAAGCCCCAGTGCACAAGAACTTAGCAGGATTCTGCTTGTATTACATTTGCAAGTCACGTGACTAAGTAGCAGAGTCAATGTGGGTCATTATAAAGACATGGAAAGCGGGAGGTGAGATTTATTGGGAGCCATTACTGTAACAAACTACTACAAGATGTGTATAATCACCTCACATTTTACCAAGGAAGAAACTGAGGCTTATAATTAAATGACTTGCCAATGGTCACACTGCTAGTAAGTAGCAGAGTACAAAGTTTTCTCCTATTCTCTTTGCTTCCGAGTCTACGCTCTTGACTACCACTCTATGCAGACTCCCACTGTTTTCCGTACCTCAAACCATTTTCTACATTCTCTTCATATCCTTAATTTTAACTTCAGTTTTATTTATGTATCATTTTAAACTAACTGGTTTCAAAGCATACTCCAACTTCTGCTTCCTCTCACATTTGGCTGGTCCAGTTAGACTTTTTTTTTTGAGTCTTGTTTTGATATGCCCTGCCTTTCCCCAGCTCTTCACATTGAACTGCCTCCTAGAATGTCTTCTTACTTCACAATTGCCTCTTGGAATCTCAGAAATACTTCAAAGTCTACTCTGCATATCACACCTTCAACTAAGCTTTCCTAAAAACTGGTTATTGCAAATGATTTAACACTTTATCTTAACACCCTTATCCTATACTGCAATATTTAGGCATGAAGCTTCTATGTGACTTTCAGACTACGAGATTGCAGCCGCCTGAGTGTAGGAGGCCTGGAATAATACATCTCTGTATGTACTACTTTGCAGACCACAGCATCTTATAAGTGTGAGGCATTGACTGATTCACTGAAGCTGCCTTTTTTCTAATTTGTATTTCCCCCTTAAATATCCTATCATAGTACTTCTTAGACTTTAATGAGCATAGAAACCACCCAGGGATCTTACTAAAATGCTAGTAGTCTCTAATTCTATAGGTCTATGTTAGGGTCCAAGATTCTGCATCTTTGGAAAGCTTCCAAGTGATAGCTGATGCTTCTCATCCAGGGACCATGCATTGAGCAGTAATATCCTATAAAACACAGTTCTGAGGTCCCCACACTTAAAGTAATGAGAGCAAGGGTTTTGTAGAGCAAAACAATATCTATAAAACAACAACAAAATAGTTACAGCCAGAGTATCCAGGGTAATTTGATGTATTTCCTATCACCAATTTCAAATCAATTTGTTTGGCCTTTGAACTCTCTGCTAATCCTAGTTTCTATTTTAATCTGTTAAAATGAAGACATATGGGCTGATCCGGTGGTGTAGTGGTTAAGTTTGCGTGCTCTGCTTTGGCGGCCCGGGGTTCGCAGCTTTGGAT
This sequence comes from Tapirus indicus, assembly GCA_031878705.1. Taxonomy (NCBI): domain Eukaryota; kingdom Metazoa; phylum Chordata; class Mammalia; order Perissodactyla; family Tapiridae; genus Tapirus; species Tapirus indicus. The sequence goes on from CM062929.1 coordinate 79,598,530, forward strand.
CCCAGTGTGGACCTACACAACGCTCATCAAGCCGTGCTGTGGCAGCATCCCACAAGCAAAATAGAGAAAGGTGGGCACATATATTAGCTCAGGGCCAATCTTCTCACACACACACAAAAAAGGACTAAAAAATAATAATACAGGCTGAGGTGTCTTGGTAGCTTACACATTTTCTCAGTTTATTGGAGAAGATTTCAAAAATGATTCTGTTCCCTTAATATCTTCCTTAACACTTGCCTCAGCATCAGTCTTGTTCTGTTCTAGTCTATTATTCTAACTTCAACCAATGTGATCACATTAAAATACAAATATGATTGTCTCTCCCAATTGAAAGCCACGCGTGGATGAAGTCTGGACTTTGTAAGCGGCTCGTATGGCCCCTGTCTTCCTCTCTAGTTCTTTATAGTCTATATAATCCAGACATATCACATGTGATAGTTTAGTTTTATGTTCATTAAATATCCACATACCCTCTCCAATGAGGGCAGAATGTATCGCTCCATCCCATTGCTTTGGGCTTGGCCATGTAGCTTGCTTTGGCCAATGAGATGTTAGTGCTCTTAGTATGAGCAGGAACTTTAAATGTGCTTGTGTGGTTTGACTTGATTTTTTGCTCCAGTGAGCTGTCATGAGAAGAACATACCTAGGTAGCTGCTTGCCATTCAGCATGATCCCCAGAATAAACACACTGAAGAATACCCAAATCTAATCTATATCTTGTATCTATGCCCAGGTTAACCAGAGCCAAGATATCCTTCTGAGCTCATTGTAGGTCAGCCAAACTATAGTCAGTCTACGGACTCAGGAGTATGAGAATAAATGTTTATGGTAGAAAGTCACTGCCTTCTGAGGTGGCTTGTTACATAGCATTTTTACAGCAATAGCTGACTGATAAGTCACAAATCTTTCAATTCCTCTGATTTTCCTATCTTCTTTTCTCCTCTCAGTTTTTACACAGATTGTAACTTCTGTCTGAGTCACTCTCTTCCCCATCATCCCTCCTGGTTTTACCACCCTCTACTTATCTTCACAGTCCCAGGGTAGAAGAGACTTCCTCCTATGAAAAGACTTTTGGCTCCCAGATCTGCATAGCATGCCTTCCTACGTACTTCAGCATCATGGTGCATTTGCCTAATAGTGTTTCTTATCAATATATAATTGCATAATTTTCTTTCTCTCTCACTTACTTTTAAACTCCCAGAGAGCAGGAAGAATATCTGCTTGGTTCATTTTGGAGCCCCAGTGCCTAGCACAGTAGATACAGGAACATTTTGGAACTCTTGATGAAATTTTGTTGAAACAATTCAATTTAGAATACCAGCAATTCATTGTGTGAGCTCGTTTATGTTCCATGATGCCTTTGCTCTTACCTGAGGTTGAAGCCAGGTTGATAACTGCTAAGAGAGGGCAGAGCTGTTTGAGCTAAAAAACAAAACAAAACAAAAATCAAGTAATGCATTTGAATAATTCCATACTGTGTGCCTTATACTTTTACCTGAGCTGGGAAGGAGGAGAGCTATCAGCTATGCTGTAAATTAGATAGCAGGCTGGCTGTGTTGAAGATACTCATATTTCATGACTGTTGAGAGGTGCATTTTGAGCAATGAGGTTCGTGGAGACAAGAGTTAATTTAATTCCTGTCAAAAGATGAGAAGATGAGAATGCTAGTATGTCTCAGAAAAGAGATGATGACACCTTTGGAGGAGACAGCAACGGATTGAAATATCCCATATTTGGTTGGGAAAATCTTCACTTTAGATGTTAACTTTTCACTGGAACTTGCATTATTATATGATTACATGATATATCAAGGCACCTTGGACATTTTCTCCGTTCCAATTTTAGACCCATTTTTGTGTGGGATTTCTTTCTCTTACAACCCTTTCAGGCTGTGATCATACCTATGAAACGTGTCATGGAACCAATAACAACAACAACAAGAAATCCAAAATTTAAATTGCCTGTATTTGTCAAAAATGTCAATGTTACAAAAGACAAAGAAAGACTGAGCAACTGTCCCAGATTAAGAGCTAAACAGAAATGAAACTGAAAGCTGGGTATGATGCTTAACTAGATCCTATACCAAAAAAAAAAGTTCAATGAAGGATATTGCCAGGAGCGTTGTTGAGATTATATTATGGATTGTGGATTATATCAAAGTATTATGTCTAATGTTAAATATCCTGATTTTAATAGCTGTTTAGTAGTTATATTAGAAACCATCCTTGATTTTAGGAAATATATATTAAAGTATTAGAGGATAAAGGAGCATATCGTATCCAACAAACTGTGTAATAGTTCAGAAAAAAAATAGAATGATCAAATAAATGTAGCAAAATATAAGAAATTGATGAATCTGGGTCAAGAGTACATATCGTTCTTTACAGTATTATTGTAACTTTTCTGTAACTTCAAATTATTGCAAAATGTTTAAAGAGTTAAAAAAAATCAAATTATAGGATTTGTTAACAGATCGCACAGGGCCTCTTCTGGCGGGCCCTTGGCATTTAGAAATCTCTGTCCACAAGGGGGCACTAAACCATATGTTCAAACACAACTCCAAGCTCCAGGGAATCCATACTGATCTTCCATGAACAACTTCAACCATCACACTTCTGCTCCACTACCAGGACATGCTGATTATTCTCACCAAGGGGGAGCACTGCAAGGCAGTTTCTGTGACCCCAAAGTTTATGCTGGAACCACAGAGAATAGATCCAGAAAAGCAGTAGTTCCAGAGTTTCTGTACAATGGAAGGTTAGGGGCCACACTCCTGTTGGAGAGGCAGTAGCGGGCTGATGTTGAGCTGTGGCCATGTGCACTGTTTTTACTTACAGTGGGTAGTTACTGGGAGGTAATGAGATATTAAGGGGGAACCCCCCCCACACACAGACCACTTCTTAGTGCTGCCACCGGTTCATACACCAGACTAATGTTATTTCCTTTGCTCAGATATTACTGCAAGGCCCAGAATGAAGAGCAGGTGCAGCATGACGTTGAGTAAGGAATGAGCTGAGACCGTCTGAAACAGAGTTAGCACCTCGGAAGTAATTTCATAAAATGAAACCACTAGAACAAAACATCGCTCCTAAATGAACAATAAAACATCAAATAACTTTAGCTCTCATTTTTTATATATGCAAACACCCTCGCCAAGTAAGACTCTAAAAACTACATGCAAATCTGTTAGTGGGTAATTTCCTTTTTTGTGAAACTGATCTGAAAAATTATTTAGCTCTCAACCTTAACTGTTTTCTTTCTCTAGGGCCTTTCTGAAAACAAACATTTTCCTTTATAGCACTTGGCCTGTAATTTTAGGAATACATTATATACTAACATAAAAAAGTTCTATGTTGCCTTTATACATCATTCATTTTATTTTTCTTTCCGATGGATGATTTACATTTGCTCAGTACTCTAGTATAAATGTCAGTGCCATATCCCCTTGGCTTTCCTGGAGGCTATCTGCAGATTCATTAAACAGTTCCCTCTTAAACATCTGGGACCCTCTGCCTAAAAGCTTTTTCTTGCTGCTGGCATAGGATGAGGGATAGACCAGAAGTGCTGAGGAGTTAATGTTCCCTGTAAGAAACATCAACCAATGAGAGGTGAGAACTGGTAGATACATGCCCCAGCTTCTCTTCGCCCTCGGTGGGATAATTCTGAGGTGGGTTCCACACAGTCTCTCAGAGGGTTCCTTGTGTGGACAAGCTCCAGTTGTACCCAGTGGTAACCTACTCAATTATACTGCTTTTATTGGCTGCCTTCTCTTCACTCTCTAATTTTCCCAACCCCTCACCTGTGTTTACTGTGACACAGCCAAACATATAGTTGAACTGAAGTTCTTGTCTCTGTGTATTCAAACCAACACATCTTCTCTGCCTAAGGCACTGGTCTGCACACAGGGTGGTATCAAGGCAGAAAATGTTTCTCCTCTAGTGGGGCTTACCTTCTGGTGGAAGCAGCAGAGATGAACCAAGTAAAATTCAGAAATACAATATATCAGGAGTACTGTGGAGTAAATATGTATAACAGGACAATGAGATAGAATATGGGTATGTAGAGTATATAGGAAGAAATATTTGAGAAAAACTAGAAAATGGAGAAGGGGGAGCTTTGCCAAGATCTTTGGGGAAACAGACCAGGAAGAGGACCTAGCAAGAGCAAATCCTGAGGCAGAAAGAAGGTGGGGCAATCCGAGAGCAGAAGGAAGGTCAGTTCGGCTGGAGAGTAGCAAACAAGGATGGAAATTGTATGAGTTTAGAGACAGAAACTCTAGAGGCACTGATAGCAAAATTTGTGTCTTTAATATTTATATTTACATTTCTGTTGGTTTGTATGTTTCTTTATACAGTTAGTACAATATTAACTCACTGGGGAAGATATTCGTTCATTCAACAAACATTAATAAACATTTACAAGGCACAGGCACTGTTCTAGAAATGTAGGAAATAGAACTAACAAAGTAGAATCACTGTTCTCATTGAGCTGACATTCTAGACCGTGAAGAAACATAAAAACACTTTCCTCATGTTTTAAACTACTGCTATTAGTCATGATCCTCTAAATCATCTTTACCTATACCAGTGAAATTTTGGCTCAATTTCATACTTTTCTAATAAGTTTCAGTTATGAGAACATAATACAGTACTGTTTAATACTTCAAATTCATAACCTATCCAAAGCACTCCTCTTCTCCCAACTCTTCTAGATTCTAATTCTTCCAGTGGAAAAGGAAAATAGCAAGTCTCTTTACAGACGGTATACAGTTATTATAATTGTTGGCAGGGACAGTGGATCTGTTTTCATCTGACATAGATGGTCGTCCAGTAGCTATCTGTGGTTTTCCTGAGGTGATGTTAAGCTTTGCCCTGGCTCTTCTATGGAAGAGAAGAGAGAGAGAGGCAACTGAGTCTTCCTTTGGCCCTGCCAGTGGTCCATGCTCCCAACCCTTTTTCATGTGAGGTACCACAGTACTTGGCTAGGAGCCCCACAACTCCTTAACTCTATTAACCTCCATAACTCTACACATAGAGTAGTTGGAACTATTAAAGTCCTCATCCTCACTCTCCAAGGGTTACAGAAAATAAAACTTTTACACAATACTTTCCAAGTCTGCTGTGTAGACCACTTCAGAGGAACCCCTGCCTTCAGAAATTATTGGACTACAAGAAGACACTAGACCCTATGTTCAAACACAACTCCCAACTCCAGGGAATCCATGTCAAGAACTTCCATGAACTCTGACAACATCCTCTACTCCAATCAGAAAGTTCCTGCAGATTCTAAACCTTGATAAATATCTATTCTGAGATGAGATCAGCCTCTTTCTTATAGCAGCCCATGACTTTACAAGTCTCCTGAAGGACCACAAAATTTGGCCTTAGAGCTCAGGAGATAACACTTCTCCTCTTGGCCCTGGTTGGAGAATTGTAGCTGACTCTGTAAGTGCCCCAGTCTCATCCCCTCAGTTACTACCATTCCAGTACACACCCACAACATCCTACTGCATGCAGCTGTGACTCTCACCTGAGGGCTTTCAGCCTCATGCAGTGCAGACCAGAATGCTGAGGAGCTGACGTCACCGAGAAATGACGAATAGGAGTTGGTGTATAAATACCCCAGCTTTCACATCCCTCAGGTGGGATAACTCTGAGGCACATTCTACCATGTCTCCTAGTGTTCCCCAGCAGGAGATTCAACTGTTTGCATTAATAGCCTGCTCCACAGAAGTGACGTCAGCATCATGGCGGAGTGAGATTCCCTCTTCGAATCTCTGCCCCCTACGACACAACGAAAACATAATTCACATTCCAACAGAGCTCAATCAAACACTATGAAGGACTTCTAAGAAACCCCTGCTGCCATACATCGGACAGTAGAGGTGCTAGAAGCCCAAAAGGATGGGAGGAGAGGTAAGAAGTTGTACTCCCCCTCCCCAATCAATTGAAAAAGACAGCGCGGTTCGCAGACAGAGGGGGGAGGGGCGGCCCACAGCGGGGAAAACTATTGCTGTCCAGGTGCTCTCACAGACTGTCGCGAGATCCCCACTGGGAAGCCACAACGGACTGTTTAGGGGGAGTAGCAAACACCCTAAGAGAGCCAGAAAGGAAACCCCCGGGTCAAGCAGGAGAAAGAGAGGACCCCTCCCCCCACACACCCGGCGTTTCAGCATAATCCCTCCGGGGGCTGCAGCGGGCTCAGAGCAAACCACTCGCGATCTCCATCCAGTGGCAACAGGGGGAAACTGCAGGACCAACTTTATCATGAGGGGAAAAAATAAAGCTGTCCCCGTCGGATCCTTGCGACAATTTGTCATGGCTACAGACCAAAAGGAAAATGACAAACACCCAGAAACCAACCCTGAAGGCACAGAATTTGATAACCTGAATGAGAGAGAATTCAAAATAGCTATCATAAACAAACTCAATGAAATACAAGAGAACACACAGAAACAAATCAACGAATTCAGGGATTTTGTCACAAAAGAGATTGAAACCATAAAGAAAAACCAATCAGAATTATTGGAGATGAAAAACAAAATCAACGAGATAGTGGAAAAAATGGAGTCTTTAAAGAGCAGACTGACAATGTGGAGGAACAAATTAGCACTATTGAGGACAGCCATGCAGAAATGCTCCAGGTAGAGGAGGAGAGAGAGCTAAGACTAAAAAGAAATGAAGAAACTCTTCGAGAAATATCAGACTCAATGAGGAAAAGCAACATAAGGATAATAGGTATTCCAGAAGGAGAAGAAAGAGAAAAAGGAGCAGAGAGTTTGTTCAAAGAAATAATAGCTGAGAACTTCCCCAACCTAGGGAACGAGAGGGAAATAACAGTGAATGAAATCAATAGATCACCTAAATATAGAAACAGGAATAAAAAATCATCTTGCCACATAGTAGCAAACTTGAAAAATACCCATGACAAGGAAATAATATTGAAGGCAGCTAAACAAAAAAACAAAATAACATACAAAGGAAACCCCATCAGGCTCTCAGCTGATTTCTTGACAGAAACTCTACAGGCTAGGAGAGACTGGAATGGTATATTCAAAATCATGAAAGACAAAAACCTTCAGCCGAAAATACTTTATCCAGCAAAAATATCCTTCAAATACGATGGAGAAATAATAACTCTCCCTGATAAACAAAAGCTAAGAGAGTTCATCACCACAAGACCCCCACTACAAGAAATGCTCAAGAAGGCCCTTAGGCCTGAAAAAAAACAAATGAGAAAGGGGATACAAAGATTTCAGCAAGGAGAAAAGCAAGGAGACTAAACCAGAACAAACTACAGTTGGATAACATCAAAAATTAATTCAAGCTCATCACTGGAAACACACATTCATGACACAATCTGGAATAAAGAGATAACAAATAAGGAGGGGAAGAGGTAAGGGAATGAATCGACCCAGCCTCAGGAAAAAGGAGGCATCCGAAAATGTACTTTCTTATCCAGGAGATCACTTATATAAACCTCACGGTAACCACTAAACAAATAACCAGAAGAGAACCACACATGACAAATAAAGAGAAAACCAAGAGAATGAGCATGCAGAAATACCAAATTGAATTTGCAGTCTGAAACACAAGGGACAAGAAATGAAGGAAATGCAAAAGAACCAGAAGATGAACAATAAAATAGCAATATTAAACCTTCATATATCAATAATCACTCTAAATGTAAATGGATTGAATTCTCCAATCAAAAGACACAGAGTGGCAGGATGGATTAAAAACCAAGATCCAACAATCTGCTGCCTCCAGGAAACACATCTCAGCTCTAAAGACAAACATAGACTCAAAATAAAAGGATGGAAAACAATACTCCAAGCTAATGGCAAACAAAAGAAAGCAGGAGTAGCCATACTTATATCAGACAAAGTAGACTTCAAGATAAAAAAGGTAATGAGAGACAAAGAAGGGCAATATATAATGATAAAAGGGACACTTCACCAAGAAGACATAACACTTATAAATATCTATGCACCCAACACAGGAGCACCAAAGTACATAAAACAACTGCTAAAAAACCTTAAAGGAGATATTAACAATAACACAATAATAGTAGGGGATCTTAACACCCCCCTTACATCAATAGATAGATCATCCAGACAAAAAGTCAATAAGGAAATAATGGACTTAAATGAAAAACTAGACGCAATGGACTTAATAGATATATACAGAGCACTCCACCCAAAAAAAGCAGAGTACACATTCTTCTCAAGTGCACATGGAACATTCTCAAGGATAGACCATATATTACGAAACAAGGCAAACCGCTATAAATTTAAGAAGATTGAAATCATTACAAGCATCTTTTCTGATCATAATGCTGTGAAACTAGAAATCAACAGCAAGGAAAAAACTTGGAAAGGGACAAAGATGTGGAGACTAAACAACATGCTACAGAACAACCAATGGGTCATTGATGAAATTAAAGGAGAAATCAAAAGCTATCTGGAGACAAATGAAAAGGAAAATACACCATACCAACTCATATGGGATGCAGCAAAAGCAGTCCTGAGAGGGAAATTCATAGCAATACAAGCTCACCTTAACAAACAAGAAAAATCCCAAATAAATAACCTTAAATTGCACCTAACAGAATTGGAAAAAGAAGAACAGACAAAGCCCCAAATCAGCAGAAGGAGGGAAATAATAAAAATCAGAGCAGAAATAAATGAAATTGAAACCAAAAAAACAGTAGAAAGAATCAATGAAACAAAGAGCTGGTTCTTTGAGAAGATAAATAAAATTGACAAACCCTTAGCCAGACTACTAAGAAAAAAAGGGAGAAGACTCAAATAAATAAAATTAGAAATGAAAGAGGAGAAATTACAACAGACACCACAGAAATACAAGGGATTATTAGGGAATACTATGAAAAACTTTACGCCAACAAATTGGACAACCTAGAGGAAATGGACAAATTCTTGGAAGCGTACAACCTCCCAAAACTGAATCAAGAAGAAATAGAGAATCTGAACAGACCAATCACAAGTAAAGAGATTGAAACAGTAATCAAAAACCTCCCCCAAAATAAAAGCCCAGGACCAGATGGCTTCCCTGGAGAATTTTATCAAATGTTCAAAGAAGATTTAGCACCTATCCTTCTCAAACTATTCCAAAAAATAGAGGAAGATGGAATACTTCTGAATACATTCTATGAGGCCGACATCATCCTGATACCAAAGCCAGACAAGGACAATACGAAGAAGGAAAACTACAGGCCAATATCACTGATGAACATAGACGCAAAAATCCTCAACAAAATATTGGCAAACCGAATACAGCAATACATCAAAAAGATCATACACCACGATCAAGTGGGATTTATACCAGGGACACAGGGATGGTTCAACATCCACAAATCAATCAACGTGATACACCACATTAACAAAATGAAGAATAAAAACCACATGATCATCTCAATCGATGCAGAGAAGGTATTCGACAAGATCCAGCATCCATTTATGATAAAAACTCTCAACAAAATGGGTATAGAAGGAAAGTACCTCAATATAATAAGGGCCATATATGACAAACCTACAGCAAACATCCTACTCAACGGGGAAAAACTGAAAGCCATTCCTTTGAGGACAGGAACAAGACAAGGGTGCCCACTCTCACCGCTCTTATTCAACATAGTACTGGAAGTTCTGGCCAGAGCAATTAGGCAAGAAAAAGGAATAAAAGGACTCCAAATAGGCAATGAAGAAGTGAAACTCTCACTATTTGCAGACGACATGATTTTATACATAGAAAACCCAAAAAATTCCATCGGAAAACTACTAGAAACAATCAACAACTACAGTAAAGTGGCAGGGTATAAAATCAACTTACAAAAATCAATTGCATTTCTATACACTAACAATGAAACAACAGAAAGAGAACTCAAAAAGACAATCCCATTTACAATTGCAACAAAGAGAATAAAATATCTGGGAATAAATTTAACCAAGGAGGTAAAAGACCTATACAATGAAAACTATAAGACACTATTGAAAGAAATCGAGGAGGACATAAAGAAATGGAAAAATATTCCATGCACATGGATTGGAAGAATAAATATAGTTAAAATGTCCATTCTACCTAAAGCAATCTACAGATTCAATGCAATCCCAATCAGAATCCCAATGTCATTCTTCACGGTAATAGAACAAAAACTACTGAAATTCGTATGGGGCAACAAAAGAGCCCGAATAGCTAAAGCAATTCTGAAAAAAAAGAACAAAGCTGGAGGCATCACAATCCCTGATTTCAAAATATACTATAAAGCTACAGTAATCAAAACAGCATGGTACTGGTACAAGAATAGACACACAGATCAATGGAACAGAATTGAAAGCCCAGAAATAAAACCACACACCTATGGACAGCTAATCTTCGACAAAGGAGCAAAGAACATACAATGGAGAGAGGGAAGTCTCTTCAATAAATGGTGCTGGTAAAATTGGACAGCAACATGCAAAAGAATGAAAGTAGACCATCTCCTATCGCCATATACAAAAATCAATTCAAAATGGATCAAAGACCTGAAAGTGAGACCTGAAACTATAAAACTCCTGGAAGAAAATATAGGCAGTACACTAATTGAGATTGGACATAAAGGGATCCTTTCAGATTCCATGTCTACCCAGACAAGGGAAACAAAAGAAAAAATAAACAGGTGGGACCTCATCAGACTAAAGAGCTTCTACAAGGCAAATGAAACCAGGATCAAAATGAATAAACAACCCACCAGCTGGGAGAAAATATTTGCAAATCGTTTGTCCGACAAGGGATTAATCTCAGTAATATATAAAGATGTCATACAACTGAGCAACAAAAAAACAAACAACCTGATCAAAAAATGGGCAGAAGATATGAACAGACATTTTTCCAAGGAAGAGATACAGATGGCCAATAGACACATGAAAAGATGTTCAACATCACTAATCATCAGGGAAATGCAAATCAAAACTACACTAAGATATCACCTTACACCGGTTAGAATGGCTATAATCACAAAGACAAATAACAACAAATGCTGGAGAGGTTGTGGAGAAATGGGGACCCTCATTTACTGCTGGTGGGAATGCAAACTGGTGCAGCCTCTATGGACAACAGTATGGAGAGTCCTCAAAAAATTAAAAATAGAAATACCGTATGATCCAGCTATCCCACTCTTGGGCATCTACCCAATGGACATGAAATCAACCATCACAAGAGGCGTATGCACCCCTATGTTCATTGCAGCATTATTCACTATAGCCAAGAAGTGGAAGCAACCCAAGTGTCCCTCGACTGATGATTGGTTAAAGAAGATGTGGTACATATATACAATGGAATACTACTCAGCCATAAGAAAAGACACAATTGTCCCATTTGCAACAACATGGAAGGACCTAGAGGGTATTATGTTAAGTGAAATAAGCCAGAGAGAGAAGGACAGACACTGCATGAACTCACTCATATATGGAATATAAGTGAAAACACGGACAGAGAGAACTGATTTACCAGAGAACTGGTTACCAAGGGGAAGGGGGGTGGGGGGGGCACAAGTGGTGAAGGGTTACATCCACAAGGTGACGGACAAACAAAAATGTACAACTAAAACCCCACAGTGTTATAAACTATTAAGACATCAATAAAAAAATGGTAAAAAAAAAAAAAATAGCCTGCTCCACAACACATTCTTTATTGGGTTTCCTTCCCTTTCTCACTCCCTCACTCCCCTATTGGGATTTCCTGGAATCACATCTCAAATAAATCACTTACATTCAAAATCTGCTTCACGGGGAACCCAAAGCAAGATGAGAAGGAAAATCCTTCTATCATGAACCCAGTACTTCCCCAAAAACCAATGGGGTACTGCATGCTTTCCTCATCTGTAACAGAGCATTTGGACTTCATCATGCTCAATATCTCTAAATGAAAGTTCTAGAACTCCCATCATAAAGGGTAGAACATCAGAGTGACCCTTTCCTGTAATGTTCCTCCAAGGTACAATGAGTGGAAGAACTGGGGAATGAAGGGAGCGAGGTGTCCTCCCTCTAACTCCAGTGACTCAGCAAAACCAACCATATGGACCAGTGGGCAGATGGTCTTTGAAGCACTCCTGATGCCAGGAATGGCTAGGCAAATGCTTTCTGTGCCTTGACTTTTCCTGTAGGACACAGTCTTAATCTTTAACTTCATAGGGTGAGTTAATGTATCAGTGATTGGATGGCACCAATTTAAAGACTTAGGTTAAGGAATTATATCAGAAAACAAAGACACATATAGGAGGATCTTATTTTGCAGCATCCTTTTGGCCCGTCAAGACACTAATAGCAATTACTGAGTTGTGCTACCCATATTCTCAACCTTGAAAGGAAATTAAAAAGAGTATCAGTGCCAGTTTTGCCTTCACCTAAAAAGACAAAGCCAAAAACACTCTTGATTTAGTTGGAGAAGCCCCAAGATGGAGGGCATCTGCTCATCTCAAGATCAAGAATGCTTGCTTTATTCTGCATCTTCAACTTCATTCTCACAAATTGATTACTTTTTTCCTGCCTGTAGAGAGCCTTGGCACGTGATCAGTTTCTGACTCTCAAAGCTGTTCACATTCATAGTGAATTTTACAGCCAAACTTGCAGACACGAGGAATTATTCACAGGAGTCTCTCCTGCCCCAGGTATAATGTGGAGTATCAGAGCAGTGCCCTATGAGCCAAAATCCTTCCTTATTTCCAGAATCATAGCCCACAATTGTACTGATTGGATTTCATATTTAACACTTTTTCTAATGGAAATTTCCAAATGACTTTGCTTCGGGACTCTGCGCTTAACCAAAACAACCAAGCAACCATGATTCTTTTAAGGAAATAGAAAGGAGAGCAACTCTTTCAACCAGATGAAATGGTGGTTATATTTCCCTTTGGCTTTTGAATGGCTCATTTTCTATGTCCCGGATAGATGCAAGCTAGTATTAAAATACCTCACGTGTTCCTAGACACTTAAGATAGAAAAAAATACCTTCTTCTACCCCAGGGGCTTCACAAATACATATTCCATTTCCCAGAAACAGTGAGGCTTAGGCTTTTGATGAGGAAACAGACAAACAGGCAAAGAAAAACCCCAGACTCAGTTATCAGTCAGATGGAAAACCACTTAGGGGGGCAGCAGGGAAAGGGAAACATGTTTTATTCCTCAGTCCTTCTTATGGAGGCCCTCACATATAGACTCTCCCTCTGGCTATGACCTATGCCCTTCAGTCTACTTGTGACATTAGAGCTAGAGTCCCTCATTCAAGGTCTCAGTTAACGCTTCCCATAGTCATAGTTTCCCCTGCTATTGGTGCCAGTGTCCTGTTCCTGCTCCCCAAAGTCTTCAAGTACCTGATTAAAAAATAAGAGGGACAAGTCTACTAGATGTTTTGCACTGGACTTCACATTGTTCACGTCGGATCCATCAACATCAAAGCCCGGTCTTCCTGCTCTCAGTTGATCTCACGTGTTCATCGTGGCAGCAGCACCTGAAGCAGGACAGGTTGAGGTCTAGAGAACATGCAGGCAGAGCCCTCTTTCTAACATTGTCATCCCAGCTGTGTCTTTCTCAAGACCTGACCTACACACCAGTGTCCTTGAGGCAAGAAATGGCTCCAAGCTGGAAACACCAGGATGTGAAGGCGGAATACGGTTAGTTTTCACTAAACTTGATGTTGTTTTTCCCCCAGAGAAAAATTCTTTTTTAATTCTGAGGAGCCCAACCTGAAATTAGGCATTTAGGATCATCTCAGACAGGAAATAGAATTTCCCCTGTGAGTTTTGGCAAGCAGTGGGGGCTTGGCCTTGGGTTATGCATGGATGCCCAACCTGGAACCCCCTGGTCTTAGAGAAGGCCACCTCAGGGACCTAGCTATGACCCTTCTAAAAGCAGGGCAAGGTCCAGGTAACTGGCAGCCGCTGTGTTGGAGTGCTTCCTTGCATGGAGAAACGGAATGGAAACAGAGGACACTCTGATGGGGCTGTTTAGGTGGAAGCAGTGGACTCATTACCAAGAATATGTCACACACAGCAAATAACCTCAGTCATCAAACAAATAGAGCTGGATAGAGAGCAATGCAGTATGTATCAATAGCATGAAACAAAAGAGCCATAAGCCCAAGGAAACAGCCCCTTGTGTTGACATCCACCGGAGAAGGCAGCTGATAAGCCACCACTTCAGCATTTTGGTGGATGCTACTGTTAGCGGTGTTCCAGTTATCACTGTCTGTCTTTGGTCAAAGAATGAACCCTGTCCAGATTGTGACCCTAAGCAATTGGAAATTCCAGGAGAGAATTGGGGCAATCAACACACTGCCTAAGCTCCTGTGTTAAACTGATGCTCCCGGTGAGAAGGAGCCATGTGGGAAACTCACTGACAGTGCCTCAGCTTTGCCAATGGTTTGGACTAGAGAACACCCCTCAGGGATACCCCATACCTTTATCCCACTGACAGACACTGATTTGGGTTTGGGGATGGCTCAGGAGGGAGAAAAAGAAAATGAATTAAAGGTATTCTTTCTGTGGGGTAATTCTTTCTGTTCACTAAATGAATTAATGGGAAGCAGAGGGTTGACATTCACCTTAGTTAAAGGAATGAATTATGTTAAAGTACTTGAAAAGCTCCTATTGTGAAATGTTGTTATTCATTCTTATCTGTTTTCCATAAGGAATCACCTATAAATCAATACTTCACTGTCCTAAGTTTACTTTATTTTATGTACTTGAAACTACATTAAACTGTCTTTCCAGAGCAACTTGTCCATAAGTCAGATGTTACTCTGCCGTGGTATAACAGGATTTTATTAGAGATTTACAACTCAGAGGGACACTGGCTATTTTAGGATCTACCTCCCAGCATACTAACCAGAATGCTCAAGTCTTGACAAGTATACAATTTACCAAAAAGTGGGCCACTGCCTCCCTGTCTTACCAGCAATTTAAGGTGAGTCCCACTCCCCACTGTTCTGTGTTCTGACAGGAAAAAATAATTACTGGTAACCATCTCTGGGTGAGGCGCCTCAGTGTTTCAGGATTAGAGAGTTATAGAAAATAAGAATCAAATTCATTAAATATTTCCTCTGGTGTATAAAGTCTACCATCAAGCCATCCTAAAGCAAAGAAGCAATATTTGCAGTTATATGGAAAGTAAATACTAACCACGGCGTGAAGGAGTCTTCCCGCACACACAGGCTCTAAAGGGATTCAAGACGAGGTGGTGTTATTGCTCGGATTGCCTGTGCAAGATTGCAACTAATAACTATGATTACATTCAAAAAACCCTTGTTGGAAAATGACAGGAGTCCATGCCCCCGTGACTTGACGTTATTACGTACTACACTCTACTCCTGGGAGCCACTTCTTTTTTAAGGTCTGTTGGTAAGAAAATCTATACTTCTCTATGGAGGCCCATGTTTTACTAAATGAATACATTTTCTCTGATGAAATAACTGTGTTGTTTTCCAGCTAGGCACTGTAATTTTTTTTAAGTGAGTAAACATTCTGCAGCATTTCTCATTGTTCCTATTCTTTTATTCTGGTCACCCCTTCAAAACAAACATCAAAAGTTGCAACTACAAAGGCAGTGTTTTCCCCACTGCTAAAGAGCATGCCTTTTTGGTTTGTAGCTGGTAATAGTACATTTTGTATAAAATTCTACAAAGGCATTTACAAAAATTACAGATCCAGAGACTTCTGTGTCTCCACCTGTAAAATGAGATGGGTTAAACGGGAATAAAGATCACTTTATTAAGATCACTTTCAAGTCTTACAGTTTAAAAATGATCTTTGGGAAGACAAAGACCTACCTGTCTTCCAATCATTATGTGTAATCTTGCAAATTTAACCCAAGAGAGATGAAGAATTCTTCAAAAGGATTTGATTCCACCACCTTACTCAGAAAATCTCACCAATTACCTTATCAAGGAGCCCACACTTGAACTGAAGTTTTCTATACATGGTTTTTGTTAGGTCATTAGAGAGGGAGATGGAAAACAAATGATATGGTTTAGAAATTTCTCTTAAAAATGAAAACACTAAAATTCAGAAAGACTATGTGAATGTCTCAAGTTCACACAGCTAGAGAACAGCAGAGTCAGGATTTTTTACTACAAACATACTTATTTTAGAATAAATGACATATGACTCCCTCTCTCGTGGTAGGCACTGTGCATAGTGGTAGGAGTCCTAGGAATGTAGAAGACAAGATCCTGCTCTTAATGAATCATGGTAAAGGTGAAGGGACTTACAGCAACAACACAATAATGGGCAATTGTCATTGAGTGTAAGTGTCTTAAAAGTGTATTGGAATAGGTGACCCCAAGGTGCAGTGGCACACATCAGAGGGGCACCTAAGAGGGCCGGTGGGAGTCAGGGAAGACTTTTCAGAGGGGATAACATCTGAGCTGAGTCTTGAAGGAAGAATAGGATTTAAGGAGCTGAAGACAAGGACTCCAGGCAGAGAGCATACAAGTCTAAGGAAACCTGAGACCATGGCAGGCCCGGCAGAGAAGAGCAAAGCCAGCAGGTGGCCATCGGTATGCCATTCTGTGTGCATGGAATGAGGGAGCTAGCAAGCAATACAGCCAGAGAGGTAGACACAGCTTGTACCATGAGTAGTCCTGTGTACCAGATGCACTGAAACACTTCCAGTTCCCTGAACACAACCTAACCTCAGCCACACCTGATACTTCTCTCTTTTCATATAAGTGGCCGTAACGAGGGGCTTGACAGCAGTAGGTACATTTCAGAGATGTTAAAAACATATTTTCCAGGCCTGGGTCAATGATTAGATAGGAGAAATGAGGAACAGGCAGATGTGATTGAGAAATCAGAGCAGATACAGGAAAATAAGATATCTTTGCCTCCCCACCAACTGCAATTTTCTCATTGAAGTGGGTGAGGAACTCCCCTGTGGGTTAGCTGGGTGCTGGAGGAGAATGGAGAAGGCTAGCATAGCTAATCTGGGGCATGCTAGGGAGAACTGAGTGGAGAAACAAAAACACTGAACAATCTAATTAACATGGGAGCTATTATATATATATTAATATAACTCCTGATGCAGTATTTCAGGGGGAAGTCATCTGGATTCACCCATGTTGAGTGCAGTAGAAGGATACACAGGCAGCCAAGGCCAATGTCCATGCCCCTCCATGAGGGATTGGCCAACTTCTGTCCTCGACCATGAAGGTGACAATGCTTGCATTATCTACTCACAGGGTGGTGGGGAAATTAGGAGTGCCATTGTTCAACGGGGGATGTTTTGTTTGCTTATTTATGTATTTGCTTGTTTGCTTAACAAGATGATAGACCCGAGCTACAGAACTCAGGTCCTCCATTCACATTCTGGAAACCATCCCCAAAGTACATCACTGCACTATATGTCGGAATAATTCCTGCAAAAATCTTTAAGTGAATAAGGACTGTGAATGACAGAATATTTACCCAGCAGAGTGACAGGGAAAGTGGTGTACATTTCCCCAGAAAGTTCTAGCTACAGCACAGACTTCTGGGAGCAAAGCATGACTGACATCCTACTGGGTGGTTTTTGCAGGGTTTATGCAAATGAAGCTCGAGCAGTGACTGTTGTGGGGCTTCTAATCAACAAAGTGATATGCCTGTAATTAGGTTTCAACTGACTCAGATCCCATTCTAAGCATTAATTGGGGGAAAATATGCAGATTGCTGGTTAATAATAGAACAGTTTTAGTTCCATAGTCATTTTCTTCCTGTTCATCAATTTGTTTGGTCGCTTGTGTGGCAAACACTTGATCTTCCCTGTATGTGTTTAGCTATTTGAGACTTTTTTTTATGCAGCCATTTATTAATTAGGGATGTCTCTAAAGCACAATGGTAGCTCCTTCTGGCCTATGGAAGATTATTTTGAAAACTGGAACTTTCCAAGGGTGACATGATGTTTTCAGAGAATGTTAGAGTGAGAGAGGCGAGAATAATGGGTGACTTCCGTCTGTGTAAGGGGAAGGGGGAGGCAAGACTCAAATTCTTGAAATAAATATGTGTTAAAGATTCAGAGCATAATGCACCCTACTATTTACTCACTTTTAGATAAAATTATCTGCCTAGTCAGGTTACAGAAATCTCTGTCCACCCTCAAAACCCACACACCCCTTCTTTCTGTGTTTGTAGTTCTGATCAATTTTACTTAATAGGTTTTTCTCTTCTAACTTTCTGGCACGTTCCTCTTTCCAAGAGAGTTCAAACAGGCATTTGTTCCTTCCTGGAATTATATGACTTGATCTATTATGATTCCTAGCAGGACTGGGGTCCATTTTTGTGCCTGGCTCTGTGCTAAGGGATATATGTAGAGTAAGTAAATGGCAAGTTTGTGAACAATACAGAGAAAATGTAGGAATAAAAATTACTCATAAGTTCATAGTCTAAACCAAGGTTCACAAAGTCCACTGCCTATAGTGACAGGAAGGAGAGAAACAGACTGAATGTCAAAGAGTAGAAGGGAAAATAATAGGGTGAAGGAGAGCAGTGGTTCTCAAATTGAAGTATGCATCAGAATCACCTGGAGCCCTGGATAAAGCATGGGTCCTGGGCCCACCTTAGAGACTGCTTGAGTAGGTCTGGAGTGGGCCAAGAATTTGTCTTTCTACAAGTTTCAGGAGATCCTGATGCTACTGGTCCCTGGACTACCCTTTGAGTAGAATTAAATTAGAGAGCATGTGCTTCACAAAAGCATTCAATCTATAAAACTAAAAATTTTAAACAAAACGTAGTTCTGATACACACATACACCCACAGTATCTGCAGGAAAGATTAGATCCCTTAGCTGCCTATTTACAAATACTGATATAAACAAAATTAGGGAGGGGAGTGAGCCTAAAGCAAATCAATGTTACTTTGGAACCATCTTTTTTTTACCATTCCCTTGGTTCCCAGGGAAGCCCCGTTGAGAGATTTAAGACTTGGTGCTATCAGGCCTGTATCACAAAAGAGGCAAGGACTAGGGCAAGGAATATTTTGAAACCCTCTGCACTCCCCAGTTTTTTTGCAAAGATGACATCAAGTCAAGCCAACCATTCATCACAAACAAAGAAGGACAGAGAAAAGTTGCCAATGGCAAATCTCAGGGGCTTAAAGAAAAAGGGATGAGAGGAGTCCATCTTTGCCAGGAAATGAAAGGATAAAAGACTAATTCTGGCAGAATCACCTCTTTGTTGGGAAATACATTTTGATTTCTTAAAGCCACAGTTGCCATATTGAATGTGTGTTATGACCAGGTGTTATATTAAGAACATTATGTCTTTTAATCCTCACATTAACCAGAAAATGTAATCATCACCATGATTTCCACTTTATAGAGGAGAAAACTGAGGTTTACGGAGGTAAAGAAATTTTCCTAAAATCAAAAAAACAGCATGTGACATAGCTGAAGTTAAAATCTTGGTTTCTTCTCTACCATCTCATGTACTTAACCACTGTGTTATAGTCCTCCCTCCCCTCATATGTTTACGATGATTTTGAGATTCCCTGGAAGTATCTCTTCCTCCTGCCTTATTTTCCATCTTCTGGGAACATAATAATCCCCACAAAATAGGCTTAAGAGTGATGGGCTCTATTAACTGTATCCTGGGGAAAATCTACACACTAGCTAAAGTTTTCCAATACAGGGCAATTGCCCCAGGAGCGGGGATAGTGCTATAAGAAGAGCTAGTGCAGGTTGTGGGTTCCTTATATTTTATGAAAACTTATAGGGAGGCCGTACAGGTTTGAGATATCACTCTTATTCATGTTTCATGAATATTAGTTTCACAGAAAGTCTTTGTTTCTATACTCAGAGCAGCATCGTGCCCTTTAGGATATGGTTGATCACAAATAGCATTAAACTTGACCAACAGTGGCTTAAAACAAGAAGTTGGGAGATGAGAAAAAAGGTGTCTGGTGGTGGGTGGTACAAGGCAGCTCGAGTAGCTCAGTGATGCCATCCAGGACCCAGGTTCTTTCTAACTTTCAATGCTCCTCTAGCTCATTGCCATCACTTCTTAGGCTCTCTCCACGTGGTTGCAAGATGGCTGCCACAGCACCTCCTTGCCACAGTATGCCAAGAAGGAAGGAAGAACTGTGTTGGGAAAAAGGAGTTTTCTTTTTATCTGGGGGTAGAACCTTCCCTGGCTGCCCTCTTATGTTGGTAGCATCAGTGGAGAATAGCAAAGAGGTAGAGGGCAACCAAGATCGACTCCAATCAATCAAGATTTGTTTCCTAATTTGGGGCACATGTTGATTTGGAAAAGAAATCTGCATTATGTTACAAGGATGAAGGAGGGCATGACTGTGGGTAGAAGCACCACCATCACTGTTTCCCCCAATATCAAGCCCTTTCCCAAATAAAGTCCTTGGTTGAGGGCTGTAGAGAATGTATTAAGTAGGACAGCACATGCCTTCTAGGAGTTCACAATTTAATCCAAATTCAAAGGGCATTGCAGAGATCAAACACAGGTGATGATGGAGGAGACCAAAAACCACAATTAATAGAAAATTAAAAAAAAAAAAAACGCTGTGTATATTATATAGAGAAAATTCCTTATTCTGCCTTCCCAGATTTTATCTTGTAATAAGTGCTAATTCATGAGAAGGCTTTGATTTGTCAGATGAATATCTGATAGCAGAATCAGAATGTGGGCAAGCCACATATCTCCATCTGTTTTAATTTTTGAGAGCTGCTCTACTAAATGAGAGAAAGAAGTTAATTTTATTCTATCCCTGAAAATTATTATGAGTGACTCACAATGAATGTTGCATCATTGGATATTAATAATAATTTTTTTAAAGTAGGCCTGCAGGCTGGATCTTTATTGAATTCTCTTCCAGTGCTATTCAAAGTTATTGAGAATATTGGCTTAAGATAAAAGGATGTTCATGAGTGATTGCTTATGTGCCACACAGATTCTCTGATTTGGAGTAGCTGGATTTAATTCACAGTCTACACTGCTATTTTTTTTGCATTCCCCACTGCTTCTCTTGTTACGGGGCTTTCAATGACCTTCTTAGGCGCTTCTATTGTATATTAAGTAGGTTGCAAAATTCATGGCTAAGGGAAAGTAATTTTTCTAACCTATCTCTTTTGGCCCAAATAGAGTCCATTTCAGGCCACTGGGTTCATTTATACTCCTAGCCAGCCGTCCAACCTGCATTGCCTATTAAGATAATTCATGTAGAACTCAGTATGGCTCCTGGCTGAGACTCTGGGTAAGTGCTAAATAAATGCTAGTTGTTATTAGCTTTAGTGTTAAGATGCCTACTGCCTCCAAACCTTTACTCACGTACTCAAGTGGTTAGTATGCAGACTCTGAAGCCAGACTACCTGGGGCCTTATCCTGTCTCCACCACTTACAAGCAACTTGGACGAGTTCTTTCATCTCTTTGCACTTCATTTTTCCCTGTAAGATGGAGATAAGAAAACATTATCCTCATTTTCATTTTTGAAGGATTAGGTGAAAGAATATATCTAAGACACTTAGATTAGATGTGTTAGCTACTTCCTAATTCTACGACCTCCACCACTACTGTCAATGCTACTACTACTCCAGAGACTACTACTAATAGCACTACTTCTACTAAGGCCATTTTACAGCACTCTTACTTTGGCTGGACATATGTTTCCATCTTTTCCATCAACCTATATTCTCCCTATAGCCCAAAAGTCCTTAAAGGTTGTATAACAAATTACCCCAAACACTTAGTGGTATAAGACAAGATTTTAACATTTTCATGAATTTTACGGGTCAGAATTTGGGCAGCGTACTGTGAAGACAGCTCATCTCTGCTCAGTGAGGTCTGAGTCCTGAGTTGGAAGACTGGAAGCCTGGCTCCATGGGGCATCAGCTGGGGCAGCCCAAGGCTGGGGCTGGAATCTTCCAGGCTCCCTCACTCACACATCTGGCACTTGGACTGAGAAGACTCAAACAACTGAGGTCTGGAACAGCTGGAGCTCTCTGTGCATCTACTTCCAAACTTATGTTCTCCCGACATGGTCCCTCCAATATGGCAGCCTCAGGAAGGTGGGCTTTTTACATGACAGCTTGGTGATTCCAAAGTGCATGTCCCAAGAGGGAGAGAGCAAGGCAGAAACTACATTGCCTTTTATGACTTTGCTTCAGAAGTCATACAGCACCAATTCTGTCATAGTCACAGGCGCATCAGTTTTAAGGAGAGGGAGCATGGATCCCATCTCTCCAAAGAGGAGTGTTAATGTCTCACTGCAAAGAGAGCATGTGAGATGGGAGGCATAAGTGTGGGCATAGTATGGACATAGGTGTGGACATCTTTGGAAACTAAAATCTGTCATGCCTCAATCAAACCCAGTCTTTAATATGAATAACAATTGTTTTTTCCCCTTTGAAGATCTTGTTTCTCTCAGTACATTACTTTAGGGAAAGGAGGGTCTTTCCCTTAATTGTTGGTCTCTTAGCCTGGTCCTCCCTCAAAGAGAGGAGAGGCTGTATTTTCCGGAGTGTGTCCCACAGGGCCTGGTCCTGAGTTGAGAGAACTGGAGGAGCTCAGGGTTACTTGCTAGTTGTTTGATGGCCAGGTGTTTCTGCTTAATGACTCATAGATGCTTACTTTTCTGTTTCAAAGTCGCATCCTTAAATGGAGTCCTTATTTTCCTCATTAACTGGATTTTAACATTAGCCTTTAGGCCTCCAGTTTTCTGGAACTTCCTTTCTATCATCCATCTGGTATATTCATCTGACATTTTCATCAAATCATTCCTAATCCCACAAGTGACTCCTTATTGTCTATCATATACAACTCAGATTTCTTAGCCTCCTTGGAAGAGGAGCCATTTACTCACTTGCACCTCCTTCTCATCAGCCTAGATTCTTGTTACTTGCCCATTAATTTTTTTCTACAATCACTTTCTTTACGTTACTCCCACTATAATGCCCCACCTGGTTCCTTCTTTTACGTTTTCAAGTTGTCACTTTTAAAGCAGGTTCAAGGTCCCCACCCTCCTGAGAAAATCCTTTCATTCATTCGTACATTCATTGACACTAACAATACTAACAAAACATACATATACACACAAACACAGAGGTATGTAGTACTTACAAAATCATTTTATGAGATATTTTTAAGTTACTGAAATGTTGCATCGTAATTGGTTATGTTACCTGTATATACTCATCCAGTTTAGTCTAACCATGAGATTCTTGATTTGTAATGTGGCTTTGGTATTTTCATACTACAAGCATCTCAGATTTCATCTTATGTTGTGTATCAAATATATTTACCGCCCAATGGATTAAATTCTCTGACAGGGAGTCTGGGTCATGAATGGGCAGTATTAAAAACAAAAACAAAAACAAAAACAAAACCTCCCAATCAACTGACATAAATATTTTGCCAGAAGAGGAAACCAGAACTTGGTCTAACCACAAACCTCTAGAAGAAAGATGTGTAATGTTCGGAAATATCACTAAAGAAAAAAGAACTGCTGCCATGTCTCAAAGAACTTGGATATATTTTGTCTCTTTCCCTGTTCTTTATATTGCCCTACTCTGTGTGTGTCTGGCAATGGCTAAAGGTGTATATTTTTCCCCTTTGTTTTAAAGAGGAAACTGAGGAAGCATTCATGGGAAGAGGAGGCATGATGGATCTTGATAATAGTTGTGCAGGTAGAGTGGGTTGCCTGGTGAAATTGTGGGTCTGTCCTTGGATTTGGCCATGCCACCTGCCTTGAGTCACTGGACCCACTCCCTCTCATCATTCTGTGCCTCAGCCCCCAGTTTTATAGTAAACTTTGCAGTAGGGTCAGTGTGCTTTTGTGAAGGTTGGTGTGAAGGCTTTGTAATGTATCAATGTGGCTAGGCTAAACTACACTTCCCAGAATTCCCTTCCTCTACATTTCTGGTTAAGATAGGCCACCAGAGATATTTTCACAGGAGATTTGGAGTCTGGAGGTGATGCATCAGCCATATACTTTTACTTTTGGAAGGTTGAGGACGATGCTTTTTTCACTCACACACCTTGTCATTAATCTACCAGTTCACCTTGTGGTGGTAGGGCAGTGGCTGAGCCTGCAACTGTCCCACCTTCCCCTGGATCTTCCTTCAACTTCTCTGACTCTTGGGCCAAGTGTGTGTTTAGTTCCTGACAAAGAGCTCCAGCTTCTGCAGGACACCCACACCACCAAAATAAGAAGCAATAAGACTGCCAAGGGTTCCAGTCCCTCCCTGTGGATTCTTGCTTGTCCTTGATCTCCCCTACTTTCCCTCCACCTTCCTTTTCCAACTGCCTGCACTGGGGACTTCATGTTTCAGCATCAGATGCAAAAACCACAGTCTTACAGAGACTGTTTAATGAGCTGCCACATGAGTTGTTACAGGTCAAATCCCTGTAACAAATCCATATATATGTGGATATACATAATCCTAGTGGGTTCTGCTTCTCTGGTTAAACCCTGACTGATACAGTGGGTTTTAAGTACTGTTTTTCATAAAATGGAAAAGGCTTCAAGTTTCAAGAATAATGTGTTCTTTCTAGGTAGAGGAAAGAGGATGTAGAATTTGGGATTTGGGTCAAATGTTGAGGGCTCTAGACCTCCAGGTCATAGGTCACCCTTTCAAAATACTCCATCTCTCTCTATCTCTATGTGACAAGAAAAAAAAAAAAAAGTCCAAGCTAAGCCAAGCATTTTACTAAAGATTGGTGGTTCTCTTTACATTTGATCTTCAGGAGATGAAACTATTTTTCACTGGGATTTTCTTCCCTGAAGGAATTCACTCTTCACAGCCACTCCCCTCATACCAGAGAGATGCCTTCCCAAATTCTATTCCTTCTCATATCAAACTGCAGATCAAAGAGGCCCCATCTATGTATTTATTTATTCAGACTTTGCTTTTGAATTGAAAGTTTTTTTCAGTTTAAAAATAATTTTCCTGCCCTGCTCCCCAAACAAATAAATCAATCTCAACCTCTGAGAGAAGCAGGGAAGGTTTTGCTAAGCTGGTGGCCCTGGGAGCAGAGCCATGTATGCTGTGGGGACGTTCAATTCTATGTTGTTCCCCACATGAAAGAACATTGCAGAAAAGCTTGATAATAAATCCATTAGCTTTCCAAATTTATTTATGGTTTGCTGTAACACTAAAGGCAGTCAGGCAAAGGCCAATTTTCTTTGCCGCCTTTCCATTCCATGGCTGGTGACTGGAGAGCCCTTCCCGGAGACCTCCTGCCGGAATCTCCTTACACGGGTTAAATTCCTATGGTCTTTGACTCCCACAGATTTCAAGTAATCATTTCTTCCTATCATGTTAACAGAGCTTCAACTATTTCTACCTGTGTCATGGTAGTGCACTGTATACCCATCCCACCTCCACTAAATTTGTTGTTTGGAGTCAATTGTTTATATGGGATAAACCAGTGGATGGAATTGTACTTTTGTCTGTGTGCGTGTGTTTCTTTTCTTATTTGTGTTCATGTTACTTCCGCTCCTTGGAGGTGACAGAGCTGTAACAGCAGCCGCTCCGGTGGGGAAAGTGGGAAAGGGTCATTACGACTAAGGAGGGACTACTCGGGATCCCTCATGGAGTCTTGAATCTGGAAGAGGTCAGGAAGGGCTCGTGTATCCTCCTGCACTCCTCTTGGCTGGCAGTATACAATCCAAGATGACAAGGAGATGGTTATGCTGATATGGTATCAAGTAGAAGTCAAATATTGGTGTCCCTGGAATCCAAGCCTCAAACAACTTTCATCCTCAAGGCATCCAAAGGGGTCTAAAAGGCTAGTTCCAATAGAGGCCACCTGGGATCTTGGAAAAAGCACCAGCTTTGCCACTGGCCTGACCTGGCTCAGGTCACTGCCCCAAAACTACTTGTGGTATTTCCACTGGGCAAGAAATTTAACCTCTAAGCTTTAATTTATTAATTTGTAAAACTGAGATAGTAATGCCCACCTTTCAGGGTTGCTGTAAAGATCAAAATAATGTTTAAAAAATCACTGACCCAAGTTCCACACATCCTGGGTCCTGTTGTAGACTATGGGTGAACATATCAAAGAATTTGTTCACTGTGATGGGCACTTGATGAAGGGCCCTGCAGACTGAATGGGAAAGGATGACAGGGAGCACCTGGAAGAAGTTTTTGAGAGTTATAAACAGGAATCAATACCATGAAGCAACAATAGAAAGGTCACTACTCATCTCATCCATAGGTTTTGTCTTGGGTATTCCCTGACCCTTGTCATGTTAATCTGCCTCTCTGAAATGTTGAGAATAGTCAAACAGTATGCCACGTGTCTGGTATTTCCTGAGGAAATGACTTCCCTTAAATTATGTCAGTGACAAGTAAATCAAAATCTGTCTCAGACAGAGGAAGTCTCCTTGCCCTATTTTGACACATGGCTCAAGTCGTTTATTTTCAACAGGCATTCAGTGAGCCTCTCTTGTGCTTAGGTCAGTATTGGTCATCTACGAGGGACTGGAGTGGGATTTGGACGCTATCAAACCCCTAGGACTTGAGGTGAGCATCTCATATCCCTCAGCAAACTGATATCCACCACCTTCAGGCAATGGAGAAGGGGTTCAAACATTTTGACACTATTTATAAATTCAGATAACACAGGAGGAAAGAAGTTATGTCTCTGAATAACCATTTTTACAGATTTTACTTTGTGGAAAATTGCTGCTTATTTCTTGCCTACCGCTTGGTAAATCAGGAAAGCATTTCATACTGACTACTGAGTCCTGGATATGCATGTCTGGTATAGCTTTGAATTTAATGTCCTTAGAGACAGACGAGACAGATTAGATTCGTTCATTCACTTATTCATTCCTGAGGACCTTGGCATCTGAATGGTGATTTTAATTCTTGCTCCAACTCCTGCCAGCATCCTAGGTGACACTGACGTCTGAACTTTTCAGTCCTGTAACCTCCTTAACTCCAATGACTTTCACCTCCACTGAGCTTCAACTACACGCTCCCATGACCTAATACCGAGAATCTAAGTGGAGCCACCTCTAAAATCCTATTCCCTAACTACAAAATTAAAGCTTATTCTCCCTGATCCCCTCTATGTTAGTCCT
This sequence comes from Tapirus indicus, assembly GCA_031878705.1. NCBI lineage: Eukaryota > Metazoa > Chordata > Mammalia > Perissodactyla > Tapiridae > Tapirus > Tapirus indicus. The sequence continues at coordinate 79,625,588 of CM062929.1, forward strand.
TTGATCTCATCATTCTGCCAGCTCTTGACACCTCCCTACTTTCTGCCTGTCCTCCTGGGACCCTATGGTACATCACTTCAGCTATCTTCCTTATCTTATCTTTAATTCCATCAACCCATCTTGTAAAATCCCAAACCTAGATCCCTCCAAACTTCTCTTTGTTCCTGCCAAGGTGTAATGGAACACCAGTGGAGACATTATGCAGGTATTATCATTCACACCACTCAGCGGAGTGCTCACTAATATTCAGTGATCCTATTACATGTTCTTGGTAAATATTCTACTCCAAATCTTTGCAAACTCCTCAATAAAGTCTGCCCCTCCTTCTAAAATGTCTGCTCCTAAAAGGCAAGAAGCATAATTATATCTACATAGATACCGTCCAACACCCCCAGCCCCAGAGCCTAGCATAGGACCTGGCACATTTGAGACAATCAATAAACATTTGATGAATGAAGACCTGCCACAGTCCGGAACCTCTCAGAGGATAATTACTCTTGTCCTACAAATAAAACCAAGAGATTAGTTACACCATTTCACCTGTTCCCATACCATGGCAATCATCCCAATCCATTATCACCACATTTTTATCTGCTTTCCCAAAGTTCAGTCCTTTTTTACTGTAAATAATTCAATCTGCCTTTAATTTTTTTTATTATTATATGAGTTTCAGGTGTACAGCATTATAATTTGACATCTGTTTACACTACAAAGTGCTCACTGCCACCAGTCTAGTTACTATCCATCATCATATAATTTACCCCCTTCACCCTCTTTACTCACCCCGCAGAACCCCCTTCTCCTCTGGTAACCACTAATCTGTTCTCTCTGTCTATGAGTTTATCTTTGTTTTATTTTGTTTGTTCACGTTTTTTCTTAGATTCCACATATAAGTGATATCATATGGTATTTGTCTTTCTCCATTTGACTTACTTCATTTAACGTAATACCCTCAAGGTTCATCTATATTGTTGTGAATGGCAAGATTTCATTCTTCTTTATGGCTGAGTAGTATTCCATTGTGTGTATGTATCTTTTTTATCCATTCATCCATTGACACTTAGGTTGTTTCCATATCTTTGCTATTGTAAATAATGCTGCAATGAACATAAGGGTGCATGTATCTTTTTGAATTAGTGTTTTGTATTCTTCAGATAAGTATCCAGAAGTGGAATAGCTGGATCATATGGTATTTCTATTTATAATTTCTTGAGGAATCTCCATACTGTTTTCCATAGTGGCTGCACCAATTTACATTCCCATCAACAGTCTACAAGGGTTCCCTTTTCTCTACATCCTCTCCAACACTTCTTATTTCTTGTCTTTTTGATAATAGCCATTCTAACAGGTGTGATGTGATATCTCATTGTGGTTGTGATTTGCATTTCCCTAATAATTAGTGATATTGAACAGTTTTTCATATGCCTGTTGGCCATATGTACATCTTTGGAAAAATGTTGATTCAGATCCTCTGCCCATTTTTCAATTGAGCTGTTTGTTTTTTTGTTGTTGAGTTGTATGAGTTCTTTATACATTTTGGATATTAACCTCTTATCATATAGATGGTTTGCAAATACCTTCTCCTGCCTTATCATTTTGATGATGGTTTCCTTTGCTGTGCAGAAGCTTTTTAGTTTAATGTAGTCCCATTTATTTATTTTTGCTTTTGTTCCCCTTGCATTTGGGGTCAGATCTACAAATACATCACTAAGATCAATGCCAAGGAGCTTACTGCTTATGGTTTCTTCTAGGAATTTTATGATTTCAGGTCTTACATTCAAGTCTTTAACCTATTTTGAGTTAATTTTTGTGTATGGTGTGAGATGGTGGTCTAGTTTCATTCTTTTGCATGTGGCTCTTTGGTTTTCCCAACACTGTTTATTGAAGAGACTATCCTTTCTACATTGTATGTCCTTGGCTCCTTAGTCACAGGGTAATTGTCCACATGTGTGTGGGTTTATTTCTGGGCTCTTCATTCTATTCCACTCATCTGTCTGTTTTTGTGCCAATACCATACTGCTTTGATTGCTGTAGCTTTGTAGTATCATTTGAAATCATGGGGCATAATACCTCCAGCTTTGTTTTTCTTTCTCAAGATAGCTTTGGCTATTCAGGAGTCTCTGTGGTTCATTACAAATTTTATAATTATTTGTGTTAGTTCTGGGAAGTATATCATTGGAATTTTGATAGGGATTTCATTGAATCTGTAGATTACTTTGGGTAGTGTGGACGTTTTAACAGTATTAATTTTTCCAATCCATGAGCACAGAATATCTTTCCATTTATTGTGCCCTTTTCAGTTTCTTTCATCAGTATCTTATAGTTTTTAGTGTACAGGTCTTTCATATCCTTGGTTAAATTTATTTCTAGGTATTCTTTTTGATGCAATTTTGTAAGTGGAATTATTTTCTTAATTTCTCTTTCTAGTAGTTTGTTTTTAGTGTATAGAAACACCACAGATTTCTGTATATTGATTTTGTATCCTACAACTTTACTGAATTCACTTATTAGTTCTAACAGTTTTTTGAATAGAGTCTTTCAGGTTTTCTATATATTTATCATTCATCTGCAAACAGTGACAGTTTTACTTCTTCCTTGCCATTTTTTTCCCCTGAGGAAGATTTGCCCTGAGCTAACATCTGTGCCAATCTTCCTCTATTTTGTATGTGGGTCACCAACACAGTATGGCCACCAATTAGTGGTGTAGGTCCGTGCTGATGAACCAAACCCAGGCTGCTGAAGTGGGGCTCGCCAAACTTAACCACTGGGCCATGGAGCTGGCTCCCCTCCTTTCCGTTTTAGATGCCTTTATTTCTTTTTCTTGCCTAATTGCCATGGTTAAGACTTTCAATGCTATGTTGAATAAGAGTGGCAAAAGTGGGCATCTTTGTCTTGTTCCTGATCCTAGAGGAAAAGGTTTTAGCTTTTTACCATTGAGCATGATGTTAGCTGTGGGTTTGTCATATATGGTCTTTATTGTTTTTGAGGTATGTTCCCTCTATAACCACTTTATTGAGGGTTTTTATCATAAATGAATGTTGTATTTTGTCAAATGATTTTTCTGCATCTATTGAGATGATCATAGGATTTTTATCCTTTGTTCTGTTAATGTGATATATCACGTTGATTGTTCCGCAAATGTTGAACCATCCTTGCATCTCTGGAATAAATCCCACATGATCATGGTGTATAATCTTTTTTTTTTTTTTGGCTGAGGAAGATTGGCTCTTGGTGAACATCTGTGTCCATCTTCCTCTACTTTATATGTGGGACGCCTGCAACAGCATGGCTTGATAACTGGTGCACAGATCCACACCTGGGATCCAAACCTGCAAACCCCGAGTCACCAAAGTGGAGCATGTGAACTTATCCACTACACCACTGGGCCGGCCCCTATGTAATCTTTTTAATGTATTGTTGGATTCAGTTTGCTAATATTTTGTTGAGGATTTTTGCCTCTTTGTTCACCAAGAACGTTGGCCTATAATTTTATTTTTTGGTGGTGTCCTTGTCTGGTTTTGGTATCAGGATAATGCTGGCCTTATAGAATGTGTTTGGAAGCTTTCCCTCTTCTTCAATTTTTTGGAAGAGTTTGAAAAGGACAGGTATTAAGTCTTCTTTGAATGTTTGGTAGAATTCACCAGTGAAGCCATCTGGTCCTGGACTTTTATTGGTTGGGAGGTTTTTAATTATTGTTTCAATCTCCTTCCTGGTAATCCATCTATTCAGATTTCCTATTCTTCATGATTCAGTGTAGGAAGATTGTATGTTTCTAGGAATTTATCCATTTCTTCTAGATTGTCCAATTGTTGGTGTATAATTGTTTGTAGTAATCTCTTATGATCCTTTGTATTTCTGTGGTATCAGTTGTAATTTCTCTTTCATTTCTAATTTTATTTATTTGAACGCTTTATCTTTTTTTCCCAGTTAGTCTAGGTAAATGTTTGTTTACCTATTCAAAGAAGCAGATCTATTTCATAAATCTTTTTAGTCTCTATTTCATTTATTTCCACTCTGCTCTTTATTATTTCTTTCCTTCTACTAATTTTGGGCTTTGTTCTTCTTTTTCCAGTTTCTTTAGGTGTAAAGTTAGATTGTTTATTTGAAATTTTTCTTGTTTCTTGAGGTAAGACTTATTTCTATGAACTTTCCTCTGAGAAGTGCTTTTGCTGCATTCCATATGGTGTGGCATGTTGTATTTTGATTTTCATATGTATCTAGGTATTTTTTTATTTCCCTTATTATTTCTTTGATGACCCATTGGTTCTTGAGTAACATGTTGTTTAATCTCCACATTTTTATGTTTTTTCTGGTGTCCTTCTTGTAATTTCTTTCTTTTTCTTTTGTAATTGATTTCCAGCTTCATACCAGTGTGGTCCAGAAAGATGTTTGATATGATTCCAATTTTCTTGAATTAATTAAGACTAATTTTGTGGCCTAACATGAGATCTATTTAATATTTGCTGTATATGTTTTGGTGCTCCTATGTTGGGTGAATACATATTTATAAATGTTATATCTTCTTGCTGGATTGACCCCTTTTATCATTATGTAATGCCCTCCTTTATATTTTATTACAGTCTTTATTTTAAAGTCTATTTTGTGTGATATGAATATAGGTACTCCAGCTTTCTTTTTATTTTTAATTGTGTGGAATATCTTTTTGCATCCCTTCACTTTCAGTCTGTTTGTGTCCTTACTTCTGAAGTGAGTCTCTTGTAGGCAATATATAGATGAATCTTTTTTTTTTAATCCATTTAGCCACTCTATGTCTTTTAATTGGTGAATTTAGTCCATTTATATTTAAAGAAATTATTGATAAGTGTGTACATATCGCTATTTTGTTAATTGTTTCCTGGCTGTTTCTGTAGTTCCTCTCTTCTCTTGTGGTTTCATTGCTTTCTTTAGTGTTATGTTTAGATTCCTTTCTCATTGTCTTTTGTATATTTACTGTAAGTTTTTTTCTTGTGGTTCTTGTGAGGTTCAAATATAACATCTTATGTAGATAGTCTATTTTAAGTTGATAGCTTAAGGTTAAACACATTTCAGAGTTTTACCTTTTTACTCCCTTCTCATTTTATGCTTTTGATGATACATTTTATATGTTTTTATTTTATGCATCCCTTAACAAATTATTGTAATTTTACTACTTTTGTTTTTTAACCTTCATGATTGCTTTATAAGTGATAGATCCACTAGCTTTATTTTATATTTACATTTTCCAGTGAGATTTTTACTTTTGTATGTTTTCTTACTATTAATGTATGTGTTAATTAATGTATCTTATAATTAATGTAAGTATTAATGTACATATGTTTCTTATTATTAATTAGTGCCATTTCTTTTCAGCTTAAAGAAGTCCCTTTAACATTTATTTTAGGGCTGGTTTAGTAGTGATGAACTCCTTTAGTTTTTGCTTATCTGGAAAATTCTTAATCTCTCTTTCAATTCTTAATGATAAACTTGCTGGGTAGAGAATCCTTGGTTGGAAGTTTTTTCCTTTTGGCACTTTGAATATGTCATGCCACTCCCTTCTGACCTGTAAAGTTTCTGCTGAAAAATCTACTTATAGCCTAATGGGGTTTCCCTTGTATGTAATACTTGTTTTTCTCTGGCTGCTTTTATCCTTAACTTTTATCATTTTAATTATAATGTATCTTGCTGCAGGTCTCTTTCAGTTCATCTTATTTGGAACTCTCTGGGCGTTCTGGACCTGGATGTCTCTTTCCTTTTCTAGGTTAGGGAAGTTTTCAGCCATTATTTATTTGAATAGTTTTCCTGGCCCTTTCTTTCTCTTGCTTCTCTTTCTGGGATCCCATGATGTGAATGTTATTCCACTTGATATTGTCCCAGAGGTCCCTTAAGATATTTTGACTTTTTAAAATTCTTTTTTCACTTCGTATCTCTGTCTGGGTAATTTCCATTGTTTTGTCTTCCAGCTCACTGATTTGTTCTTCTACTTCATCTATTGTGCTGTTGAACCCCTCTAGCATATTTTTCTGTTCAGTTATAACTTCAGTTTGGTACTTTCATATATATATTCTCTATTGAAGTTCTCACTGTGTTCATCCATTCCTCTCCTGAGTTCAGTGAGCATCTTTATGACCATTGTTTTGAACTTTTTCTTATCAGGTAAATTGCTTATCTCCATTTTCTTTAGTTCTTTTTATGAGCTTTTGTCTTGTTCTTTTGTTTGAAATGTATTCCTCTGTCTCCTCATTTTGCCTAACTCTCTTTGTTCCTTTGTATTAGGTAAATCAGCTACCTCTTCCAGTCTTGAGGGAGTGGCCTTACATAGGAGATGCCTTGTGGGGCCCATAAGTGCAATCACCCTGGCTACCTGAGTCAAGCACTCAAGGGATATCCTCTATATGAGCTGCACGGGCCTTCCTGATATGGCTGTGGTACAAGGATGGGTGGGGCTCTTGCCTGGCCTGGTTGTGACACATGGCTGCAACCACAGTGGCATAAGGGTGGGTGGGGTTGGTGCCCAACCTGGCTGTAGCATGTATTCACAACTGCTGAGGCACATTGGTGGGCAGGGCTGGTGCCCAGTGCACATGTGATGTGTGGCCACTACTGTTGCAGTGAGCTGGTGGGCAGGGCTACCACCCAGTCTGGCCACTAATGCTTGGGTGCAACTGCTGTAGTGCATTGGTGGGTAGGGCTATCTCCCAGTCCAGCTGTGAGGTGCAGCCTAAGCATAGGGGTGGGCAGGGCTCTCAGCAGGTGGTGCCCACTGGTGCTAGCAGGTTAGAGGTAAAGTTCCAGAATGGCGCCACCAGCACTGGCATTAACCAGGTAGAGGTTGAGGTTGTAAAAATGGCTCTCACCTGTGTCTCAGTCCCTGGGGAGAGTCCCAACTGGTTTTGACTCTCTGGCAGATGCTTTAGGGTTAATAAGTAATTCTCCTTCACCTATGGTCTACATGCTTTTTCAAATTGGTGTTTTTGCACTAGTTTCTCCATTGAGTGAGTCTGTCTGTGAACCCTTTAAGAGTGGGTTCTCCATTTCCTCCAGTTCTATAGTTTTTCTGGATGTAATCCCTGTGGATTTTCAAAGCCAGGTGTTTTGGGGGCTTGTCTCTCCTGTTCAGGATCTAAGGGTTTGGATGCATGATGTGTAGTTTGAATCCCTTTCTCCTCAGGAAAACATTCCATACCTTTGAGATAACTCCCAATTGTGGATCACCATGGCTGGGATGGGCCTTTTTTCCTTACTGAGACCATGTCTCTGTCTCTCTTATGTGTCTCGATGCTATCCTTTTATCCTTTGTTGTGTAGGTTCTGTTCATCCAATTTTCAGGTCACTTTCAGAGGGAATTATTCCATATGTATTTGTAATTTTGTTGTGTTCATGGGACGAACTGAGTTCAGGGCATCCCCATACCACTATCTTGAACCCCTCTTATCAAAGTTAATTCTTTAATTTGCACATTTCAAAAGACTTAATCACTCCATTAATCATTCATTTACTCTTCTAAATTTTCAACTATTTGTTCTGCAATATCTCCTTTCTCTCAGTGTATGGACACACTCAACTTTCTCCAAGTAAAGACACTCTCATTCATTCCTTTATTCCCCCTTTCTTTTCACAGTCATTTATTTACAGAGCATTGTTCTATTTCCTCACCTCCCCTTAGATTTTCTACCCTCTCAATATGCTGAAGATACTCGATATTCCACTGATGCTTGCTCATTAAGGTTATAATCTAGTTTCCAAACCAAAAAGACATTTTTTAGCTTTTAGGTTACTGGACCTCTTTACCCTTGGTTCTCTAATATTTCCAGTCCTTTTTATCAATTTACTGTGTGAGCTGCTTTTATTCCCTTCAATTAAACTCTGTTGTTTTCCATATATTTTTCCTCAGCCCTTTTCTCCTCCTACACACTACACCTTTATCATGAGTGATCTCATCTACAAATTTGACTTAATTTATGCCTCCTAAAGCCACATCTCCAGCATAGATTTCTATTCTTCCTATAGAGATTTTAAACTCAACAAATCCAAAATCAACTAATCATCTTATCCACTCCCCAAACCTGACCTGCCCAAATCAGAAACACCGGAGTCACCCCAAGCACCTTCCTCACCCTCACCATTTGTAATCATACTCTTAGGTCAGTCAATGCAAACTCCTAATATCTCCCCAGTCAAGTATTTCCCAAAGTATGCTCTGATTAAATAGGCTTAAAAATGTTTCATATTTTGTTTTCCTCTTGGGACATTGAAGGATCTGAAAATTCCCACAGTAAACAAGGTCTTTAATTTTGTTTAACCCAGCACTTTCAAACTTACAACCACCACTCCCGTTGCTAACACCTACAGAAACTTCACAGAATTAAGTGTTCCTGGAAACACAATTTGGAAACTATTGTCCTTTGTCCCTCTTTCTTCACTACCACTGTGTAATAGATACTGTTGGCACTCTGCCCAGAACCCCTAGGATCTTTTTACCAACTTTCTGCCACCATTGCCCAGTTTCTGTGCTCTTGCCACTACACACTCATACCTTTGACTTTCAGAGGATTGTCCTTTGGCATGGAAATGGTGTTGTGCTCCTGGTCAATAGGAAGCAGACCCTAGGCCAAGCATGTGTGTAATTCCTCTAAAGGGAAATCCAGAAGTGACTCAGAGGTTATGTCTCCCTCAGGATAGCTTCTACCCAATAGCTAACTGGTATGGGACACAGAATGAGGTGTAATTTATGCTGCAGAACTCATCCTGGGATTAGACTGAGAGTGAGACTATTCCTGAACTCACACCCTTATTTGATTTTTTTTTTGCCTTCTCTGTTCTGCTTCCCAGATTCCATCGTGCATTCTTGTGATAGCACTGCCTTTGTTAATCACTTGCACACAAATCCTGGCTCAAGTCTGCTTCCTGCCAACCAGGAGCACAACACTCTGTTTCAGGATCTCTCATCTGTGATATAGACTATCACCATATTCCATTAAATGGTCTCCCTACCTCTAGCCTTACCCTCTCCATTTCTTCCAGGATAAAATCCACATCACAGTACCTTAGGGCATCCACCATATAACCCAGACCTGCTTCCCCAGCTCCACCTCCTCCTACTCTCCCTGGTGAACATGACCTTTAGCCATACCAAAGCAACTGATGTTTCTCAAATATACAGAGGTCCATCTTGGTGTCATAATATTGCACAAGCTGTGTTTCTTTCCAGAAATGGCCTCCCCCAGATATACTGGTTGACAAATTCATATTCTTCCTTCAAAAATATTTTCTACATCCTAGTGACCATTCTCTTAATGCTGCCCTTTTACAGTCCAGCCCTCTGCCATATAGTAGTTGTACACTATAGTTTAACTGTTCGTTACATTGTCTGATTTCCTTTCTCATGTAGACCTTTCTGAAGGTCAATCATTCTGAAAAATTGGTTCTTGGTTGCTTTGACCTCCATACACTCTCATTACATACAGAAGATGCTCAGTAAAATCCATTACAACCTAGAAATCACCTGTCTAGTAATCAATGATTCCTGGAGTTGGGGGCATCCTTGTCATGGGCATTGTGACCTAACTAATCTAATAGAGCAATTTTATTTCTTAGTTGTCCCTGACTTCCACATTGTAAGTCACAAATTATATAAGTCAAATCTCACACGCAAACATCCAAAAATGGAATAGTTTGTGTGTCAAATTGCTATCAATAAACTTGCCAAATTTATTTGGGCACTTGAAAGAAATTAAACACCAACTTAATTTTGTGTGGAATAATTAGATTCTACACTCTTAGGCACTTAAGTCTTATGGGGTTGAACAGTTAAAGCACATTTACAAAAGGACAGCTATGTTGCAGAAGGATGTTGGCAGTTCTTATTTTCTTTACTGAGGAATAGAGCTGGGATTTCAGCACTGATAAGCGCACAGTGCCACTAGCTCATGACCTCAAAGTACCTTTCTTTGTGATTTTGCCAATGGCTCTATGAAGATAAATGTTATGCGTCCATGTTCCTGGGAGGCAGTTTCTTTAAAAAGCAAAATTAGCAGTTTTCCCACTGCCCTCTGTCCTCAATTTCCACTACTTGGGATGACTTTGTAGATAGACCTGTAACTTGTAGCTTCTGCTAAATCTTATAAGCCTAAAAGGGGAAACTGGCACAATCTATTATTCCTTTAGCTTTGTCTGTGACCTATACACTAGAAATGTCATCTGGGTTTTGTCTGGAGTAGAATCCCTAGGAAGTCTCTCATCCTGAAGGCTTTCTGAGTTTGTCTTCAGACTGCTGATTTAAAAAAAAAAAAAACAAAATAAAAACCATTCTTCAAATACATGACCAGAAAACTCAAATTCCAAAGCCTCCATGAAATATAATTTATTTTTGTGGAAGTAAATAAATGTTTGTTCATTTGTTATATGTAATGTGCCCAGAAGACCAACCCTAAATAATTTTTTTTGGAAGTAGTGAAATGTGGCTTCCATTATTTCAGTCCTAATTATATTTACTCTTTTTTTTCTTTGCTTCATTCCATCTTCTATATCAGTTAGCTAGTGCCATGTAACAAACTACCCCCAAACCTAACGGCTTAAAACAACAACCAATTATTATTTCTCGTAATTCTTTGGGTTGGCCAGGTGGTTCTGCAGAGCCAAGCTGACTATTAATGCATCTGTTGTCTTCCATGGCTTGTCCAGGAGATTTTGTTGATCTTGGCTGGGTTCTTTCATGTGTCTGTGTCCTCAGCTGGGATAGTTGAGCAGATTTGACTTTGTGCCCCTATATCTCATACTCTTTCAGGCTAGCTTGGCACGTCTTCATGAAAAAGACTAAAGAGCAAAAGAGAGAATAGAAGTGTGCAAGAACTCCTGGGGTCCAGGTTCAGAACTTGTTCCCAATTATTTCCACCATACTCTATTGCCCAACGCAAGTCACAAGGCAGCCCAGATTCCAGGGGTGGCAAAGAGACCCCTCCTCTTCATGGGAAGAACTACACAGTCACATTGCAAAGTGTGTGGCCACAGGAAAAGGTAGAGTGTTGGGGCCATTTTTAAAAGTAGTCGCTCTCCTTGCTTTTCAGGTGTGCCATAACTTTGAGATTTTCAGTTTACCTCCTCCCAAACACACTTTCTTGTCCTTAAAACTTGTGGTTGGGAAATAACCTGAGAAACCTATTCACAGAAAGATGAATGTCCCTTAAAGCTAAATGTGCTATCTGTGTATACAGAAAATAATGCTGAAGAACTACCTCACCCCCAACACACACATACAACATGGACTCTAAAATAAAGAACATCACATACAAGCAAGTTCTAGTTCCAAGAAGCATTCTGTGTGGCTAGGAGAAATTATCAGTAAGACTCTTTATATAATAATGACAGTAATAATAACCAATGATACAATAATAATACCCATGTACATTTCCTGAGCACTTGCTATATGTCAGGCTTTGAGCCAAAAGCTTTATTTCACGACCTCATTTCTTTGAGGAAGTTACTATTGGTATAATATTAATTTTATAGACAAGGATATTAAGGCTTAGATAGATTAAGAAATGTGCACCCAGTCCCCCAGTTATTTGATGGCTGTACTGGGATTTGTACCTCCACTTGCTTATTGCAAAGCTGATGCTCTTCCTCACTGTGGGTACCCACAGGTGGCTTTCTCTACAAATTAAGGATAAGATTGATCCCATACTACTCTCCACCAGTGGTTCTCAACCTTGGCTACACACTGAAAACACCTGCCTTGAAAAAATACTGACACCTTAATCCTACTGCCAGAGATGCTGGTACTTGTGCTGAGCGTGGGGATTTTAAAATCTTACCAGGAGATTCTAATAAGCTGTTTTGCCAGTGATAAGTAAAATGTGATCTGTGGACCAGCAGCGTCAGCATCACCTGAGCTTATTAGAAATGCAAATTCTTAGGCCCTTCTCAGACCTGTTAAGTCAGAATGTCTGAGGTGGGGCTCAGGAATCCACATTTTAAAAATCCCTCTAAATGATTCTGAAGCACACAAATATTTGAGAATTACCGCTTTACATCAGTTCTGCTCAACCTCGTGCATCAGAATCCTCTGGAGAGCTTTATTAACACTGGAGATGCCTGGGCCCTGCCCCAGAACTTCTGAAACTATATTTTCATATAAGTCTCCAGGCAATTCTGATTCACCCAGGATTGAGAATCTCAGCTTTATACTAAATGGATTGTCCTGCTCTATACATTTCCAGTGTATGGACATTAGGATTTATTAGGCTTACATAGATTTCCTCTCTCCCACCAGAGACGTAAACATAATGAACACGAAGCTTTGTTCCAAAAGAAAGGTCTAGTGCTAAAACTAAAGAATCACACTCTTTGATGAGATAAGAGCCTGATACTGCAGTATTCTGGAAATGACAGATTGATTGATATCTCAGCTGTAATTAGTAGGATATAATGTCAGAGCAATGGCTGAGCTGTGAGCACTGGGATGAAGCCTCTCATGGCCCCAGAACCCATAATGCACATCCCCACAGAAGCCTGACTGCAGCCATTATCCTTTCTAGAAATAAATCAAAGGCCCAAGCATAACTGACTTTAAGATTAAACTCAGAAGCTGATGCCTGGCGTGGACATTGGATTTCCCATGGCAAATAAGAATTCGCATTCTACTTCTTCCCCAAATTGCCATTTTCAATTTCTGTTGGCATATCTGAGAAATACTGGCCCATTACTAATTGGCCCCATAGCTCTGGATCCTAGAAAAGAAGAAATTAGGTTCAGGAAATATTTCTATTGCAGGTTATCTGGAAACTTTTAAAAAATGCCTCCTTTAGTAACTTTTACTGAGAGGCCTCCATGTAGGACAGAGAATCTATATACCTTTAGGGAACATATTTTTAAGTCAGCTTTCTTTTCAATAAAAATGCCTACAGTTCATATGCTCTTCAATTAGTTCATAATCCAATAACAAACATTTACTGAGTGCTTATTGGCTATAAAGCAAGATACTAAATGCTGGGGGTGATTTAAAATAATTCGTGCATGGTAGAAGTTGCTATTCAAAGTGAGATTCTCAGACAAGCAGCATCAGCATCTCCTGGGAACTTGTTAGAAATGAAGGTCTCAGATCCCAACCCAGGCCTACTGAGTCATTTTAATAAGATCTCCAGGAGATCTGTATGAACATTAACGTTTGAGAAACACTGCAATAGAAGATGAAATTCTTGTCTTCTCAAGGCAGTTGAAAGAACACTACACATATGTATGAAAAGTTAAATCATATTAAAAACTAAGGATAGACCAAAACATGATCTCTGCTCTCAAGAATCTTAAAGATTAGAGATAAATTAATGTGACAAGTTGAATAATTATCTTAGGTCAAGTCTCATAGAAGCAGAGCCTGAGAAAGAGGTTTGGTGCATGTGACTTACTGGGCGAGAGTTCTCAGGAGAAGGGGAGTGAGGGAATCAGGATGGGCCAGGAGAGGGTGCTAAGTAAGAATGTAGTCCCAGCTGGAGTCAGTCTTTTGTAGTCTGTGTAAGAGAGTATTTGGCTCTGGGCTGCCCCTGGATTGGGAGTAGAGGACATAAACTCTTGGCCAAAGTGGCTTGCATTAAACTGAGAGCAATTCTCTGAAGAAGGGGAGCAATGATGAGATCTTGGCAGCCAACACTCACAGCAGCTGGGGGATGGGTGCACTGGCCATTACAGGGAAACTGGACAGGGCACCAACAGCCTCTGCTGGAATAATACGAGATTTAAAAAACAGTACAAGGAATTAAGATAATGGCTGCCATGGCAAAGTACATCACTCACAGTATCTTTCACGTGTTGAGAGGAAGAAACAGTCACTGTGTAATCTGAGATCGGGAAAGATGTCACAGAGAAAGTAGAATTTAAATTGGACATTGGAGAACCCAGTCATCTTTCCCTTTCTAACAGCAGCATTTGATTTTCCCTGGGAACTCTCACCTTCTCCACCATCTCCACATGTGGTTTATGATGGTGACTATACCTTGGATCTCAGGGGTGGGCCATAGACTCAGGTCTACCCAGACAGGGCATCATATCCCCCTGGCCACAGGAATTGGTTCTGGGATGGGGACTTGACCAAAATCACACCAGTGAGAGACCCAATAAACTTGTTTAGCTGTTAGGAGAAAGAGCTCTCTCTCTCGTTCTAGCTTGTGGAGCCCAAGAAGAAGATCAACTGAGAAGACAGCAAGACTGAAAGACAAAGAGAAATTGAGATCTGATTATATGAAGCATGAATCCCTGACCAGTCCCTGGGACTTTTCAGGATATATGAGCTAATAAATTAATAAATTCATTTCTTTTGCTTAAGCCAATTTGAGCCTGCTTTTCTATCTACTGCAGTTAAAAGTATTCTAGCATTTAGATATGAATGCAGCTTTTCCTGTTTTTCATATTGCTTGTGGTCTTAACAAGATGAATTTTCCAGTCACCTTTCTCTTTCTCACGAAGCTTTCCCTTTTATTTATACCACTGCAGAAACACTATTTTTTGTGTAATTATGTTCTAGGTTTGGATCACTCCTAAAACCAAATTGAGAATGCTTTCTTGCCAGCTACTTCAAAACTGCATGCTCTTTTTGAGCCCATAAATTTCATAATAGATGAAAATAAAGTGAAAACTAATATATATTAGGGGAAGATGATATCTCTGAATCCAATCTTGATAAAAATATGTCAATTTATTTCTTGACTTTGTAAATTAAAACATTTGAGAGAAAATATTTTCACCAGCAACCTCTCTCAAGCTCTATCTTAATTTCAAATATTGATAGAAATATTCTTACAAACAAGCTGAAAATACATTAACTTAAAAAGAACTCCTGAACAGAACAGTTTAGTATTTTAAGACAGCATAAAAATTAGATAATTTATTGCCAGTAGAAAAAAACATGAAGCAATCAGAAATATGTTAGAAAAAAACACTGAAAGTAAGTAAACCAATTTTCGAGAATCCCTAAGACCTAACTTAGGGTACACATTTCTAAAGTTTGTGTGGACTTCTAGGATTACTTATGGCAAAATTACTCCAGAATTGGTGAAAAACTGGTGAGTTTTTTTGAGGAGATGGGAAATCTGGTGCTAAGCATTTTTTTTAAATGTTTTTAAGAACACAGAGTGAATAAATAGTAGAGCTGGGATCCAACCCCAAGTCTTTCTAAGTCCAGAGCCTAAAACTAGTAACTACCCCTCACCTGCCATTTCAAATCTGATTTTCTTTCTTCCCTCCTGACATAAACCTAGTCCTTCGGCAATACCCTTGAACTCAGAGCAGTGAAGGGGTTCACATCTACCTACAGTGTCCTTTCCATCTGAGTTGGCTGGGGAAACAGAATATCAACACTGACAACAAAAGGAAGGCTGACTCTGTTCCTTCCACCTTCAGGCCTACAGCAGGCAATGCACTGGATCTGACTGGACAGTACCAGGAATGGAGGGCTTCATACATTTTGGCAGGGCTAGATACTCCTGTGACAGAATTATTCCATAGTAGGTTTCCATCTGATAGAAATGGAGTGAGGTGTGACATTTGGTGTTTCAGCCAGAGTTCCCCAATTCTCCTCCCTCAAAGACAGGCTGTACAACACAGCAGCTACATTCTCAGCGAGTCACTGCGTCATGTTCCACACTTGCCATCCACACTTACCATTCTACACTTACCATTACACAATTGCCTTTCCACACTTATCATTTCACACTTGCCATTCCATATATAACCATTTCACACTTGCTGTTCCACACTTAACATTTCACATTTGGTATGAAAATTCAAACGACTCTTCATTATGCATGGGAGAGTTTATGTATCGAGGTCTGGATTTGCCAAACTCTGACCTACTAAAATATAAGAGTTAGCTGCAGTAATGACTATGAATCCAGGCTGGGAGGAGGGAGCGAGGTTGTCTTTTGTAAGTCAAGTATCTGTTTTTGAAAATATGCAATGAAAAAAGCCATTCATATGGTTTTATGAACCAGTTTTTAACTAATGACTTAATTTTCAAAGCTGAGTTCTTTCTAGGCCACTTGGTCCTAAAATTTTTAGATAATTGATTGTTATGCATTTTTTCTTGTCTTCCAGAATATTCTCCTTATAAATGACTAAAAGCCTCCCACCACTCCTCTCCTCCCACCACTTAACATATTACCACACAAATGTGCATTATTTGTAAAGAGAACAGCAAAAGGGCACTTGATATCATTGGCCAATATTGGATTCAACGGTCTTGATCTGTCTCTAAATGTGTATGTACTCTGGCAATAGAACCAAGGACCCTACTATGCATGTAGATGGCAGGATCAAAAAGCAGCATTACCCTGAAACCCTGAGCTCTATACATTTTCTTGGAGCCTGTAGTAGAAATCATTTATTTTTACCAGCCTGTTATCTCTTTTTGGACAGCAAGGCCCTTACCTTCCACTTGGCTGAATCCCTCCTTTCTTTTGGTTCTCGTGGTTGGCATTGCCTCTACCTCAGGCCAGGCTGATTCAACATTAACCTCATCAATTGGTAACAGAATGGGTGCATGAGCCAAGGCCGGCCAATGAGAGCCCTAACTAGGACTTTTGAAGGAGCTCTCAGAAAAGAGGGTCTTTCTTTTGCCTATGTTGGTGGAGCATAAGCCTCAAGCTGCTAGAGGCCACCCTTGTTATCATTTGAGGTGATTCTGCCTGAGAATAAATTCAACAAAGAAGCAGGACAGAGAGAAGAAAAGAAGCTGCCCTATGACATAGTTGCCACTGTTTCTGAAGTTAGGCCACTTTAGACTTTACATAAGCCAACCTATAGCCCTTTCTGTTTGAGCTTATTTGAACTGTTTTCTGTTTCAACCAGAAGCATCATAACCAACACAGCAATTCTAACTGAAATTTACCTGTGCCTGTACCCTGTTGGAAATTTCCTTTAAAAGTAGCCCATTCAAGGAAGATGCTTCTGAAATGAGTTGATTTGCGGGCTTCCTCATGTGTTGAATTTTTCTAGGTCTCCCTGGTGTGAATTCAGGCTATGTAGATATGTGAGATTTCCTAGGGTTTGAACTGACATGTGGGGTGGCCCCTACTTTCTGCAGGAACCACAGTGAACCCAGCCAAGATCTGGTCTCCAGAGATTGCTGGTCTTCATAGTATCTCTCAGCTTCTGGAGGTCAGAAGTATAATGGAAGATAATTGGGGTAAGAGGGGATGTAGGCTCTGATATTTACCTGAAACATCCATTGGCTTCCTGAATTCTGTACCAAAGTCAAACTCACAGAAACCTTAAGACTTAGGACTTAGTTTGGAAGACCTGGGTCACAGGAACGTTTTCTCTGCCTCTACAGGTAAATAAGAAGGCAGAAGTCCTATCCCTTGTAAGGCATTGTTCTATCCCATTAGTTCTCAAACTTTAGTATGCTTCTGAAACACCTGGAGAGTGTATTAAAACACGGAGCCTCTGATTCAGTAGGTTTGAAGTGAGGCCCAAGAATTTGCATTCTAACAATATCCAGATGATGCTGATTCTGCTGGTTTGGGGACCACAGTTTGAGAACCACTGCTCTGTGAGAATACCATTCACAGCACAGGTGACATTATTGGGTGGTTGGCTAACACTGATGGGGCAAAGTGTGCATTTGATGACAATCCCCAATAGAATTCACTGCTGATGAAGAAGGTGAAATCTACTTCCCCAGATGTATTTATTTGATTCTTTCTCCCTTTTTGAAATGCAAAGATGCATTTATTACCCTAAATTTAGCAACTTTTATCCCTAGCTGTGTGCTTAGTTCCCTAGGGAGTGTATGCCGGTGATTTAAAGTCATCTTGTTGCTTTCCTGTCTTTTTGTGGCTTAAGCAGTGTTTGCAATGGTCAAAAAAGTCATCAGTCATGAGACAAGAGCTTTTGTAAACACTAGGACAGACAGCATGGATTAGGAAATCTCCAAACTGGATAATTACTCAAGAAAAATACTCTTTAGTAAACACCATAATAACCATGTGTATGTAATGTGTAATGACATGTATCTACAGATACACTATCATATAGAGTAGTATCACTGCTCTAAAAATCCCGTGTGTGCTGCAGATTCTTCCCCTGCTCCCCTCTAAACTCTGGAAACCACTGAACTTTTTACTCTCTCCACAGTTTTGTGTTTTCCAGAATATCATAGAGTTGGATCATACAGTTTGGATCAGATTGGCTTCTTTCACTTAGTAATATGCATTTAAAGTTCCTGTATGTCATTTTATGTCTTGATAGCTCATTTGTTTTAGTGCTGAATAATATTCCAGGGTCTGGAAGTACCTCAGTTTATTTATCCATTCGCCTTTTGAAGAACATCTTAGTTGCTTTCAAGTTTTGGTGATTCTGTATAAAGCTGCTATAAACATTAATTTGTGCAGGTTTTTGTGTGGACATAATTTTTCAACTCATTTGAATAAATACTAAGGAGTATAATTGCTGGTACTTATGGTAAGAGTATGTTTACTTTTGTAAGAGACTATCAAAGTGTCTTCCAAAGTGGCTGTATAATTTTGCAGCCCAAACAGCAATGAATGAGAAAGTCCTCTTGTTCCACATCCTCACCAGCATTTGGTGTTGACTATGTTCTGAATTTTGGCCATTCTAATAGGTGTATAGTGGTCTCTCATTGGTGTTTCAATTTGCATTTCCCTGATAATGTATGACTTAGAGCATCTTTTCATATGCTTATTTGCCATTTGTATATCTTCTTTGGGGAGGTATCTGTTAAGGTCTTTGGCCATCTTTTTTAAATTGGGTTGTTTCTTTTCTTATTGTTGAGTTTTAAAAGTATGTTTTTTATATTTTGGATATCAGTCCTTTATTAGATATGTCTTTTGCAGATATTTTCTCCCAGTCTGTGACTTGTCCTATTATTCTCCTAATAGTGTCTTTTACACAGTAGAATTTTTTAGTTTTTGTGAAATCTAGATTCTCAATTATTTCTTTGATGGATCATGCCTTTGGTGTTATGTCTAAAAAAGCATCACCAAACCCAAGGTCATCTATGATTTTTTTCTATGTTATCTTCCAGAAATTTTATAGTTTTGTATTTTAAACTTAGTTCTGTGACCTATTTTGAGTTAATTTTTGTGAAGGGTGTAAGGTCTGTGTCTAGATTCATTTTTTTGCACGTGGATGGCCAGTTGTTCCAGCACCATTTGTTGAAAAGACTACTTTTGCTTTATTATTTATTATTGCTTTTTTCCTTTGTCAAAAATCAATTGATTATATTTATGTGAGTCTATCTCTATTCTTTTCCATTGATCAATAAGTCTATTGTTTCATTAATATCACAGTGTCTTGGTTACTGTAGTTTTATATAAGTCTTGAAGTCAGATGGTGTCAGTCCTCCAACTTTGTTCTCCTTCAATATTGTATTGGTCTTTTGCCTCTCCATATAAACTTTAGAATCACTTTGTCAATATCCATAAAATAACTTCTGGGGATTTTAATTGGAATAGCATTGAATCTATAGATCTATATTGAATTGCATTGAATCTATTGAATCTGTAGATCAAGTTGGAAAGAACTGACATCTTGACAATATTAAATCTTTCTATCCTTGAATATGGAATCTCTCTCCATTTATTTATGTCTTCTCTGATTTCATTCATCAGAGTTTTGTAGTTTTTCTCATATAGATTTTTGCACATATTTTGTTAGATTTATATCTAAGTATTTCATTTGGGGTGTGCTAATGTAAATGGTATTTTAATTTCAAATTCCACTTGTGCTTTGCTGGTATATAGGAAAGTGATTGGCTTTTGTATATTAACTTTGTGCCCTGCGACCCTACTATAATAAATCATTAGTTCCAGGAGAATTTTTGGTCAGTTCTTTCAGATTTTTTACATATACAATCATGTCATCCATGAACAAAGAGTTTCATTTCTTCCTTCCCAATATGTATGCCTTTAATTTCCTTTTCTTGTCTTACTGCATTAAGTAGGACTTCCAGTACAATGTTGAAAAGCAGTAGTGAGAGGAGACATTCTTGCCTCATTCCTCATCTTAATGGGAAAGCTTTGAGTTTCTCACCATTAAATATGATATTAGCCATAGGCTTTTTGTAGAAATTCTTTACCATATTGAGGCAGTTCTCTTCTATTTCTAGTTTACTGAAAGTTTTTATCATAAGTGGGTGTTAGGTTTTTTAAAATGCTTTTGTTTCTATTATATGATCATGTGATTTCTCTTCTGTAGCCAGTTGATGTGATGGATTAAACTAGTTGATTTTCAAATTTTGAACTAGCCTTGCATACCTGGGATAAATCCCACTTGGACATGGTATATAATTTTTTTTTGTACATTGGTTAGATTCAATTTGCTAACATTTTGGGGAGGATTTTTATATTTATGTTCATGAGAGATATTAGTCTGTAGTTTTCTTTTCTTATAATATCTTTGTCTGATTTTAGTATTAGGGTAAAGCTGGCTCCATAGAAAGAGTTAGAAAGTACTCCCTCATCGTCTATCTTCTAAAGAGATTGTAGAGAATTGGTATAATTTCTTCCCTAAATGTTTAGTAGAATTCACTGGTGAACCCATCTGAGCCTGATGTTTTCTGTTTTGGAAGGTTATTAATTATTGATTCCATTACTTTAATAGATGTAGATCTATGAACTTTGTCTATTTCTTGTGTGAATTTTGGCAGATTGTGTCTTTCAAGGAATTGGTCCATTTCATCTAGGTTATCACATTTGTGGGCAATAGTATTTGTTCATAATATTCCTCAATTATCCTTTTAATGTCCATGGGATCTATCATGTTGTCCCTCTTTCATTTCTGATATTAGTAATTTACATCCTCTCTCTTTTTTCATTAGTTAGCCTGGCTAGAGGTGTATTGATTTTATTGAACTTTAAAAAAACAGCTTTGGTTTAATTGATTTTTATCTATTAATTTATGGTTTTCAGTTCCAATGATTTCTGCTCTGCTTTATTATTTCTTTTCTTCTGCTTACTTTGGATTTCATTTGTTCTTCTTTTTCTAGTTTCCTAAGGTGGAAGATTAGATGATTGATTTTAGATATTTCTTCTTTTCTAATATATGCATTCAATGCTATAAATTTCCCACTAAGCGCTACTTTCACTGCATCCCACAAATTTTCATAAGTTGTGTTTTCATTTACATTTAGTTCAAAATGTTGTTTAATTTCTCTTGCGATTTCCTCTATGACCTATGTGTTACATATAAACATTACTTAATCTCCAAGTATTTTGAGATTTTCCAACTATCTTTCTCTTATTGACTCAGTGTGTCAGTGGGAGGTGAGTTTAGGGGGCTCTATGTCACCGTCTTGGACTGGAACTCCTTCTGCATCACTTATTCAACCTTCCTCCCCTTCCCCCAAACCTCTGGCAACCACTGATCTTTTTACTATCAATATGGTGTTGTCTTTCCCTGAATGTCATATAACTGAAGTAATACAGTATGTAGTCTCTTCATATTGGTTTCTTTCACATAGCATTCTATTGCTGAATAATATTCCCTTCTATGGATATATCAGTTTGTTTGTCTATTCACTTATTGAAGGACATCTTGGTTGCCTCAAGATTTTTTTGTGAAATGGATTTTGTGCCCCAAAGTGAGTCATCATCTCTCTCTAGTACATGGCCAATAAAAAGAGAAATTTAATCTTTGCTGGAGAATTCTCCCTGTTGTACACATTTTTATTTGTTAGTAACCCTCTCACTACATACTGAAGTACTCATCTCTTTCATTTTCTCTGTCTCTTGAGCAGACACTCCTGGCTATAGGCAGCACTGGTCTTATATTGGCTTTTTCAAACAAAGCCCTCCCCCACCAAAACTCACACAAAAGGAATAACCAGGTGCTGAAATGTGTACAGGTCAATTACACCTCTAGTTATGGTAACCAGGCCTCTAAACATCACAATCTGATAATGTGTTCCGTCAAGGTAAGAAACTCAAGACTTTTGCCCTTTAGCCAATTACACACAAGGAAGAATTCTGTTCTCCTTGGAGGATAGAACAGTAGTCATTAGTTCTATCCCTCAGCCAGGATAACACTCCCACTCCTGATTCCAGTGTCATTCTGGATAAAATGCTCTATGCAAGATTCAACAGAGTCAACTGATTTAGCCATAAGTAGAGTTGGACACAAAATGGGAGCAATCATTTTCCGTGATCACTAAATGCCATAGAAATGCATGTAAAGAAAAGCTTTCTAGCATAAGGATAGATTTCCTCAAAATAAAGTTGGGCATGGTTTCCAGAGAGGTGTTCAGTTCATAACTCTAAATTACATACCATAAGTACAGAAACATTTTCTTTCTTGTCATCACAATGAATAGGAACTTTTCATGCTTATTTTTTCTTAGAAAATAATCATGGAGGCTGATGCATTATGCTTCTTCATAACTACTCCATGCCAGTAGACATTGAAAGGTATTCATCGTCAACTTGAAGCACTGACAATTTTCTACTTTTTAGCTGCCACCAGAGTGTAAGGTAGACAGCAGGAAAAGGGGCATATCTTTAGTTCACACTTTTCAAGTACCAATCAATTAGTTGGTGGATCCTACCCTTCTCTTACTCCTGTTTTCACTTATCCACAATTTGGCCATTTCATTTTTCATCATGTCAGAAAAGAGATACAGAAATGTACTAAAATTCAGAGTAATCAGTTTGGTCACTTTTCAGTATATCTTGTCAAATGCTGGGTAGGAATGTAGTTACTGACTAAAAATGGGGACTTAGGAATATTTGTATTTTATCTGAGTCCATGTTCTCCTTCTGCCTTTGTTGATTCTTAACATAAGTATGAGGATGTATCTTTCATACATAAGCATTCAATAAATATTAATTGAATGAATTAATATATAATGCTTGGGCTTGCCCTTTTCTTCTCATGTCTCACCCGAATCTCTCCTCTCTCTCTTTCTCCTCCCTCGCTCTCTCTCTCTCACACACACACATATACACACACGCACACATACACACAGTGACTTTCAAATTTTAGTGCACATTAGAATCACACAGAAGACTTATTAAAACTCATATTCATTACTGGCCTGATACCAGATTTTCTGATTCAGTTGGTTTGGGACAGGGCCCAAGAACTTGCCTTTCTAACATGTTCTGAAGTGATGTTTATGCAACTTGTCCAGGGGAGCACACTTTGAAAATCACTGTTCTAATGTATATGTCTTCTCTTTTCTGTGGCTTCCTTCCCTCTACTCAGGAATGCTTTCTGTAACAAACAACTTTGTTTCCCCTTGCCACATCCTCTAGGGCCCTCTCAGATTTTAGACATAGCTGTGCTGGGTAGTTCCATGCAAGACTCAAGCTGCCAGAGGCCCCCTTCTTGGCATTTCTCTACTCTTCCATCTCAGACCCTCTCCCAAAACGGCAGGAACCAACTCAATACACAGCCTAGAAGTACAGGGGAGCTAAAGTCTCTGATAAGATGAGAGCTTAGGGTTAAATGCCCAGCCTCATGTTTGTCATGGGGCAATTCCAAGAGGCATTCTGTAGGCTTCTCAGAAGACCCATAGATTTGAGCCCCCATTGCCCATACCGGCAGCCTTGACATTGCGCATTCACATTGGCTGCTCTGCATTTCCTGTATCACTCTCTCTTTTTCCTCATTCCTGCCTCCTGGGTCATGTTCCAATAAACTACCTGCACCAGTATCTTTGTCCCAGGTTTTTCTTTCAAGCAAATCTAAACACAAACACTGGACCCAAATCTTAGTAGCAATGAGCTGCTGTCCTGTTTCTCTCATTTCCTTCACCATTAGCTATTTAGATGACCATTCATTCAGTTACTCCATTTCCTCACTTCTTAGTTGCTTCTTATGAATGAAAAGATGGTCTCCATCTGATGTACTCTCCCAAAACCCATCTCAGGTAAATCATTTTCTATGTTTCAGATTCCATGTGCTTTTTCCAGCACCTTTCTCTTCCACACTGCAGGATTAATGATGTTAACAACCCCTTGTTCTTGAAACTCAGATGAAGTATCATCTCTCCTCTGAAGCTGGACACTCCATTGCAGTCAATATGGACTTCTTTCAGAACTCTACAACCTTTTTATTGTGCTTGCTTAGTCACATGTCCTGTCTCCTTCTACTAAGCTCCTTGGTCAGAGGTTCTCAAGTTTTCTAGACTCACAGCATCCTTGGTGTCTCAGTAATTTTTTCACAACACCCTTAGGCCAAAGGAAATACTAACAGTTCCATTTATCAGAGTTATATCCAAACAACTTAATAATTATGTATGTACTAATAAATGAGTAGCCATTTGGAATCATGACAGACATAAATATTGATTCAGTTGTAAATGAGCACAGTTACTAATGGGATGTGTTTTCCTGTTGAACATTGCAAAACTTTTTAAAATTCAGGATCAAATTGGACACCCTCACACTCCTTTCCTTTTCCACAATGATTTTTATCTGAAAACTCAGGTTTGCAAAGTATATATCCTTAAAAATAATGTAGCTTGGGGGCCGCCCGGTGGTGCAGTGGTTTAGTTCATGCTTGGCAGTCCGGGGTTTGCGGGTTTGGATCCCGGGCGCCTGCCGACACACTGCTTGTCAGTCATGCCATGGCGGCGTCCCATATAAAGTAGAGGAAAATGGGCACGGATGTTAGCCCAGGGCCAGTCTTCCTCAGCAAAAAGAGGAGGATTGGCAACGATGTTAGCTCAGGGCCGGTCTTCCTCACCAAAATAATAATAATGATAATAATAATAATAATAATAATGTAGCATGATCAAATGAATGTTAAAATTGTGAACTACTTTGATTAATAACAGACACTGGTCAACGGAATAGAATTGAGAGTCCAGGAATAAACCTACACATTTACGTGGAATTGATATTTGACAAGGGTGCCAAGACAATTCAATGGGGAAAGAATTGTCTTTTCAACAAATGGTGCTGGGACAACTACACATCCAGAAGCAAAAGAATGATGTTGGACCACTCCTCCACACCATATGTAAAATGAACTCAAAATACACCTAACTATAAGAGCTAAAACTACAAAACTCTTAGAAGAAGACAGATGTACACTTTCATGACCTTTGATTAGACAATGATTTATTAGATATGATACCAAAAGCATAAGCATCCAAAGAAAAAAATAGATAACTTGACTTCATCAAAATTAAATACATTTATGCTTTACATGATACCATAAAACATTGAAAAGATTACCATTAGAAACGGGGAAAATACTTGCATATCATACATCAATAAAAGACTTGTATGTAGAATATATAGAGCTCTTACAACTCAATAATAAAAAAAAGATGTAACCTAATTTAAAAATGGGCAAAGGATTTGAATAGGTAGACCTTTCTCCAAATAAGATATAAAAATGGCCAAAAAGCACATGAAAATATGCTCAACATCATTAATAATTATGGAAATGTAAATTAAAACCACAATGAGATACCACTACATACCTACTAGGGTGTCTATAAATCAAAAACATGAACAATAACAAGTGTTGTCAAAGATGTGGAAAAAATGGGACCCACCTACATTCTTGGAGGGAAGGTAAAATGACGTAACCCTTTGGTAGACATTTTGGCAGTTTCTCAAAAAGTTGTGACCCAGCAATTCTACTCCTAGGTATATACACAAGAGAATTAAAAACATATGTCCATACAAAAATTTGTATGCCGATGTCATAACAGCATTATTCATAATACCAAAAAGTGGAAACAACCCAAATGTCCCTCAACTGATGAATGGACAAAGAAAATGTGCTATAACCTTACAATGGAATACTATTTGGCCTTAAAAGGAATGAAGTACTAACACATGCTACAACATAGATAAACCTGGAAAACATTGTGCTAGTGAAAGAAGCCAGACATAAAAGGCCTCCTATTGTATGATCACATTTATTTAAAATGTCCAGAATAGGCAAATTAATAGAGACTGAAGTAAATCAGTTCTTCTTATGGCCATGAGAGACGGTGTTGACTCCTAAAGGGTATAGGTTCTTTTGGCGGTGGTGAAAATGTTCTAGAATTAGATAGTGGTCATCACCACTGTGCAATCATCATTGCACAAACATGTAAATATATTAAACATCACTGATGTGTCCACTTTATAAAGGTGAATTGTGTGGTATATGAATTATATTTTGATTAAAAATATGTCAATGGCCTATCTCCTTATTCTGGTCCAGTAGTCCAACCAACCCCTTCCTAACTCTAAAGGGGAACCTTGAATTTTCAGCTAAGCCTACATCAGAACTCACAATTCGAGGTGGTTCCACTGATGTTTAGTGAGTGAGATTGAAGGGTAGCTGATAAGTGGGTTTTGACCTTCTTGCAGAAAACATTTTTTGAAGGACTACAGAGAATTTTGCCTTGCTGAATTCAACAAAATCTGCTGAAACATGAGCTGACCTTTTTTGTTAACATCTATCTCTTAACCTCCAAAGAATAGAATAAAAGATTGAGGCTGGAAAGTGGCTTAGCAAAGTAAGGTGGTTAAGAGCCTAGATTCTGAAACCAGAACCCCCAGGTTTAAATATCAGCAGAACTATTTTTATCCATGGAATATTCAGGAACTCACTTACCATCTTTGTACCAGTCCCTTCATTTCTGAACTGTGGCTGTCAATTCCACATACTAGCATTGTTATGAGGATTTAATGAGTTGATATTTATGAAGCATTTACAACTGTGTCCAGCATATAATAGGCATAATATAAATGTGTTTTAACTAAATATACCATATTAAATAAAGAAATGAGGTGAAGGTGAGCACAGTTAGAATATATAAAATATGAAGATACACACATGCACATACACAGAAAATGTAGTGTTTATTAAAATAAAATACAACATAACTTGCTGTTTCCTGACTCATAGATTTAGTTTACCTTTGCTCAAGCTTCCAGTTCTGGGTCTCTTTTGAGTGCTCGCCCCCAGATGATCCTGAACCTACATCCCCCAGCTTCCATCTGTCTGCTCTTCTCTGTCCTTGGGGGCTACCTGTGATGAAATCTCCTGCCTACCTCCTACACTACAAACGTTTTACAAAAGTCCCTTCCCCTGCTTCTGTGAGGAACACAGTTGTACGGAGAACAGTTCTTACTCCTCAAATTTGGATAAGCAAGAAATATTACATTTCTTTATTTTCTCTATTTCTTATTTTCTCTATAACTGAAGTTGAATCTAATTTCAAGTCCCTATTCTGTTGAGCTGGCAAGAAACTTCTGGGGCCCTCTCACTGCCTCCCATCCCTCGGTATCATGTCCTGGTTTCAGATGCGGGACCCAACCCACTAATGGTCTCCACACTGTATTTTGCGGCCTCCAAGTCTGACATCTCAGCTGCTTTGGTGGCAGGCTCATGCATGAGAATCCTGACAGAGACTGAAAGGATAAGAGCTTGGGGTCAGCCGCGTTAGGAATGCCACACAGTCGTGATTTTTGAGTGTGGTGACTTCCCTAGGATGCAGGATACAAACTCTAATCCCAGATGCCCTCCGCGATGGGGATCTAACCAGTAGAGACTGAATCACAGGGGCATCCTGCTAGTCATCCACGCCTGGAGCAGGGCTCCCTGTTGAAAACTCGCTGGGCATTTTGTCTTATTCCTCGAGGGCTGTCAGTGCCACAGTCCCCTTTATTTCTCTCATGTGCTTCACAATGAGTGAGAATTTGGATCCTCTCAGATGATATCCAAATTCTCAGCATTCCTCTTGTGACTAACTCCTGTCAAGCCTTATTTTCCAAAGTAGACACTCCAGCATGTATCACTTGCTAAACAAGCTTGCTAAACAAGTTTCACATCTCAACACGTATGTGTTTTTTACTCCCCTGGTCATGTCAGGGCACCAAATAGGTATAGGAATCCAACAAACTCTTTCAATTGCCATATACCCAGGCAAGTGTTATTAGTCATTTCCTGAGGTGTTTGAAAGTTGGAGAACGTGGAACAGAGCTGTCCAGTAGAATTTTACATGATGGGCATTTTCTGTGTTTGTACTGTCAAATACAGTAGCACTAGCCACATGCAGGTATTGAAGCCTTGAAATGTAGCTAACAAAATGTGGCAATTGAAGCATTTGAAATGTAAGACTGAGAAGCTGAGTTTTTACTTAAAAAAAAAATTCATCCATTTATATGTGTTTAAGTAGCCCCACGTGGCCAGGGGCTCCTCTGTTGGGCAGTGCAGCCAGCACAGAGCATTTCCAACATGAGACAACACAGCTTTCCCTCCACCTTCTGCCCAGAAGCCTGCCACTCTTGCAGCATTTCAGTGGCTTACTCTAACCCAGTATTTCCCAAATATGAGTAGTGCGTAGGTATCTTTTAAAAGAGAAATAAACTTTCTGGACCCTAGTGCTTCCTCTGAATCTGACACGACTTTAGTGTTTTGTGTTCCATGACAGCTCGGTTCTCCCACCACTTTTCCATGGTTAAACAATCACAAAATCTTTATTTGTACCATGTAATGACATCTTAGAGCCTTCACTTGGCTCCGTGATTGAAAATGCAGGCACTGAAATTGTAGGACAAGACTTACTTATAAGGGATCATCTGGAGGATCTGAAATAGGCTTTAAAATATTGCTCTTTTATTCAGTCATCCAATGAGAATTCTAAAAGCAAAATTTCTCCTAGAGAATCCATAAATCCCAGTTTGATAGATACTGTTCTGACATCGATTTTAAAATATTCTATTTCCTGGCACTACACTCCTAACAAATATCTCCAATTTCTGGAAATGAGTAACCTCAACCAGGATTCCAATAGTCGCTGACAGCCAGCCCTGGGATTGACACACTCTAGTGTCTAGTGTGCAGGGAATCCTCTCTCACAAATCAGGACCCACTGTGATGCTCCTTTGCCTCCTAGAATGGTATTCAGTTTTTTTCACAAAACAAAACCTTAGTTAAACATCACCATCATCAACTTCGGGTCTGAAATGTCACGAGAAAGTCACTTGGGTAGTTTCACATCCTTTTCTTGGCTCTCTCATGAGCCTTGATCTCTCTGAAACCTTTAGTCTTGGAAATGCTTTTCCAGAGGTTCTGATGTCAGTCTCAGAGTAGTTTCTACCTCTCCTCCCATAAGGATCCCTATGCCCTCTGTGGATCAATGTTTAATCCCCACATGATTACTTGGGCTCTTGTGGTGGGATTTGGTGCATGTAACTCAGTTCCAGGGGAGTGATTTAATGACGCAGCTGTACATTGCTCCTTATGACCCATATGCTGGGAAACCTTCTATAACATAACACCTTGGAAATAACTTGGAGTCCTTCCGCCTATCAGAAATTAAGGTAGCCTTAATTAAACATTTAATTTCACATTGTGGGTGTTTCTAGTCCCTCCCCACAATTCACAAAGTCCTTCACCACAATTTCACAAAATCTCCAATGTTACCATCCCACTCTTTTCTCTCATCTCCATACCTATGACCATGTCAGGTATAGGTACGATGTCAATTGGATTCACTGACATAAAACTCCACCCCTTACCAGCTTCCTCAAGAAATATAATGATAACCCATGTATGTTTGAGGAAGGTATTGTGAGGCATTGTGTTGTCACTGAAGGATGGGGATTCTGTAGCAGGGGGCTTATCTCTCCACCACCTCACTCACCCTCTCCACTTTCTACCCATTCTCTGCTCACTTCCAAAGATCCATATTCTTTCCCTGTGGCCTTCCCACCAGACACCACCTCATAGGAACTCTAGTCCAACAGTCCTATTCCGTGTTTGTTTTTGTTATAGGAGAAAAAACAATAGTCCAGCCAAAAGTCAGTTTGAATGACCTGTAGCTCCATTCATCGAATCAGATTTTTTAAAGGAATTATTTCTATAAGAACGCTCTTTCTTATGTGCATATTTTAAGTAGGATGCTTATTTCTTCAAGTCTGTAGCATAGCCAAGTGTCACATGACATGTCACGTTCACATTTAATCCTAGCTACATTAAAGCAGGTACAGTTTCCCTGAAGAGGAAAGTAACTCCAAAGAACACCCCCATTTTGGTATTATCCTATTCGAACAGAAATAATATGTGCAATTTGTCTGCTAGGGAATGGAGTTTAATGACTGAACTTAAATCTTCAGAGGGCATAATAAAACAGTGGAAAACATTCCTAAATGATCAGAATCACTGAAGATGTGATTTTTTTTAATCTAACAGGTCTTTTCCGTGAGAGCTTATCTAGAGATAAAATTGTTTTAAAACCTTGAAAATCAGCTGACCTTACTAAAAGCCTGTAGAACCAGACTACTTATAGCCTTCCAGCTTCTTAATTGTCTTCTACATTTTCAATATCGTCTAAAGTTAAATCGTTTTGGGAACGGGAAGCATGATTTCAATATTCAAATAGGCATATCACATAAATGTTACAGAGTGTAATCAGCAATAGTCACCAACCTTAGAAATTTAGATTCTATTGTGTGGGAAGGAAATAAAAGAATTAGAAGACTTTATCAGTTAGCTTTTTCTGCATAAAAAACCACCCTAAAACTTAGGGGCTTAAAACAGTAATCATTAATTTAGCTCATGATTCTATGGGTCAGTAATTGGGGCTGGGATTAACTGGGTGGCTGTTCTGCTCTCAGTGGACTAACTCACATGTCTGTGGTCAGCTGCCAGGTACCTGTGCTGGCGAATCTAGGATGACCTTGCCTGGGACAGTTCATTTGTAGAACAGAAATGATTTTACCAGGATAGCCTGGGCTTGTTCTCATGGTGGTTTCAGGCTTCCAAGAGAAAGACAGAAGCATGAAAGGTCTTGTATGGTACCAACTCAGAATTGTCACATCGTCATTTCTGCTGCATTTGTCAAAGCAAGTCAGAATTTGGACAGACCAAATTCAAGGAATGGAGAAAAGGGAAAAACTGTGGCCATTGTGGCAAGCAATCTACCACAGAGATATTTCCCAAGTTTGAAGTATTTAAAACCTACAAGAGTAAGTAAAAAATTTGCCAAAGGAAATTCCTGAGGAAAACAAGAGGGTCATCACCCATAATGGCTATCAATTGATAACCGGTTACTCATCATTGCATCTCTTTAAAGAGACTTTCCACTTACTTAATCAGGTGTATCTCTACTCCAATCACATCTGATCTCTTCCATCTTCTTCTTGGTTTCCTAAAGAAAAAGAAAATACTAAAGGTCAATTATTGGTGACTGCTTTCCAAAACTTACCATGATAGTTGATATATGTGGCAAATATTTTTATATTTGACCTGAATAGAGAAGTTTTGCAAGTCTAAGGACTTAATAAAAGGCCTATATTCTCCACTAAGGGACACCATTCCTAATTTGGCACACGCTTGTGCAAGAAAAAGAAAACAACTTATAAAATGTTTTTATAAACAGTAATGCACTTGAGATGCGAGCTTAGATAAGAACTTGAGGGTCTTATACAACCACAGGAAGGCTAAATGCCACTCATCAGAGATTCCTGGTAATGTACTTAGGCTGCCAGTAAGTAGCATTTGTAGTGAAGCCATCTCCTGGATTTTCACGTATATACACAATGGAACACTACTCAGCCATAAGAAATGATGAAATCCAGCCATGTGTGTCAACATGGATGGACATTGAGAGTATTATGCTAAGCAAAATAAGTCAGAGGGAGAAGGTCAAATACTGTATGATCTCACTCATAAGCAGAAGATAAAAACAACAACAAACAAACACATGGAGACAGAGATTGGATTGGTGGTTACCAGAGGGGAAGTGGGGAGGAAGGAGGGCAAAAGGGTTGATTAGGCACATGTGTGTGGTGATGGATTGTAATTAGTATTTGGGTGGTGAATATGATGTAATCTATGCAGAAATCGAAGTATAATGATGTACACCTGAAATTTATATAATGTTATAAACTAATGTTACCGCAATAATAAAAAAAGAAAAAAAGAAGCAAAATTAACTCTAAGGACATATTTTATTTAACTCTATATATCCAAAACATTAAGTCTTCAATATAAAATAAAGTGTGACCTTCATTTTGCCTTTGAGGGCAAAAAGGATGTCATGGTCCTCTTTGAATGCTCTCTGTCTAGCTCAGCGCTTGGGACATAATATGTAACCAGTGAACGAAGGCTGAATGAAAAAATAGTGCACAAGTCTACAAATAACCATTGAATATCTATTATATGCTACGAGGTGCTTCAGTCTTTAAAGACTGTGTTGTCATTGCCTAGAGGGATAACCGTTTTTTTCCCATGCATTTTGGTTTAAAATTCTTGAAACTAAAGGTCAGCCCAACTAGCTTAATCATATACTCTTAATTCTTAACAAAAACAACTCACATTTTACCTGAGTTCTACTTGACAGCTTATTTTAGGACAGAAATTCCTTAGACATGGAGTAAGTTTGGCATTTAGACCAGTGTTAGAAAGACCTAGAGGGTGTGGTAAGGACATCCTTGGCTGCCTCAAGGTCCTTCATAAGGACATATATTTATTTTCCAGTAAATAGATTTCACATAGTTTATGCTTACAACTCCCACTTGACTCTGGGTTCTATGACAGCTTTTCTTTTTTTCCTGCTATAAAAGCACCTAGCCTCTTAACTCTACTTGATGGGCATTCCTTCAAATATTCATAAAGTTTTCTGTAAATGTCCAAGTTTCCTTTCTGCATCCATAAATATATCAGTAAAAGAAGGATCACATATCAAGCCAAGACAGGTTCAAACTTTAGCCTGAGATTCTCTTTGAAGTTAGCAATCTCTAAAATACAGGCCACAATTTTAAAAATGTTTCTTTTTTAAATAAAGGAAGACTAGGTCTGAAAGGAGGGAAAAAGTGAGCAAATGGAAGAATTCTCAGTGGCTGGTAAACCTCCAAAGAGCACCACCAACCTGACCAACACAAATGGCATATTTTAATGGGCAAGAATTCACACGGCTAAGAATATCAACAAGGGACCTCTCAGGTTTGTATCTTCCCAATCATTTAGTCAATACACCAAAAATGATTGAGCATTTATGATTGAGCAGTGCTAGGAAAGGGACAATGGATAGTGTTATAAGAGCATAAATCAAGATCCCTTCCTTCAAGTTGCTTGAATTTTGTTTGATAAATAACCAAGGTCACCTCAATGACACTATTCTTCCTTATTTCCTTTTTGTAAAATGTACATAAATGTTAAGAGTATGAAAAGGTTAAGAGTACACATCTCAGAGAAAGAGAATTTGGGCAGAGTTGTTGGTTTTCTGTGGATTTTCCCTCCCTCATCCACTGTTTGATAGAGGCTTCAGGGAATCTTTTGGAAACTGTCTCCAAGGTGGTGCCAACCTTAGGTGGGAAAGTCTCATGGAGAGAAATCTATTGTGCCCACCCCTGTTTATTGGTAAAGTGAGAAGCTTTAGCTATAAATGAATGTAAGAGTTTTGACTAGTCCATGGGACTGGATACTTTTATTACTTAAATGACCTTGTTTTGTGCCTAAAAGTGATTGGAGAAATTTTTATTGTCGGAGCAATTATATGAGTTGAAGAAGCTCTGGAATTGGACCAACATTTCATCCAGGAGAGAGTAAGAACTAATTTCACAGAGTTTAAAGAAGTTGCAGAAAGAAAAAAAAAGTTATTTAGTGATTATTAATTCTTGATCTTTCTCTTTCAACACGGCCGTTACACATATTTATGTGCTTGCTTATTTCCGATCTTCCCCTTTGAAACATAAACTCCCCAAGGGCAAGGACCTTATCTCTTTTATTCTTCATTGATTCCTCTGAGCCTAGGAAAGTGTCAAGCACATTGTGAGTACTTAATAAATATTTGTTGAATGAATGCAAAAATGGGTAGCATGCATAGGCGATTAGAAGATGTTGTATGTGATTTTTCTTGAGGAGAACATCTTAGTTGAAATAAGAAAAAAAAAGGAAAATATAAAAACATTTAGATAATCCTTCCCAAAACAATAGAATAGGAATAGTGTCTTCCCAATCTAGCCTTAATTTACACTGGCTTCAGTGCAAGAGGCTCAAAAGTCACTTTTAGGCTCCCCTTGTCTAAAATCTCAGCTGCCTAATGATATTCAGTTTACGTAACTAATTACCACTGTGGCAGCTTTTCTTCCTCTACATTTTCTTGTGTGATATTCTATTGCTAATAAAACTGTCAGTTTTCTTTTACTTCAGTAAAAGGTCACACATGACAACAACCCTCTTTGCCTACTAACAGCAAGAGCCTTTATTAATATTTTAAATGTACACAGTGATATTTCCAAAAGGTCAGATTTTTTAAAAGACATAAAATCTCAGTCCTAATTCTTTTCCCTCTTTTTCTCTGCCCCACATCACCACCACTTTGCTGTTCAGACTCAGATATTGTGCTTATTATAAATTATGTTCAACTAGGTAAACATCAGGTGGGGATATCAGGTAGGGGGCATAGCACAAGAGGCACGGGTCTTTATCTCATATTTCATGAGATATCTCATATCTCATATTTCATAATCATATTTCTCCCATGGCCGAATGTACAAACATGGCCATAAAGGGAAACTTTCTGAATGTAAAGATTCTTTTTTTTTTTTTTTTTTTTTTTTTGTGGGGAAGACCAGCCCTGAGCTAACATCCATCGCCAATCCTCCCCTTTTTGCTGAGGAAGACTGGCGCTGAGCTAACATCGTGCCCATCTTCCTCTACTTTATATGGGACGCCACCACAGCGTGGCTGACATGCAGTGCGTCGGCGGGCGCCTGGGATCCGAACTCGCGAACCCCGGCTGCCAATCGTGGACTAAACCGCTGCGCCACCGGGCGGCCCCCGTAAAGATTCTAATGAGCCATCAACAATAAGTCTTATGATCTTAGCACTTTTTCCAATACTGTATTAGTTATCTATTGCCATGTAACAACTTACCCAAAACTTAGTGTTTTAAAATGACAAACATTTATTTTGTGAGTCAGAAATATGAGTATGACTTAGTGGGTCCTCAGGCTTTAGGTTTCTCAAAGGTTGGCCAAGACTGCAATCATCTCAAGCCTCAACTGAGGGAGGATTCTCTTCCAAGGTCATTCATGTATCTGTTGACGAGATTCAGTTCCTCACAGACCGTTGGGCCGCAAGCTGGATTTTGGCCAGAGGCCTTCCCCAGGTCCTTGCCACATGAGTATCTCCTTAGGGTAACTTACAACGTGGCAGCTAACCTCCCTCAGAGCTAGCAAGTGAGAGGGCAAGAGAGGTGAGCAAGTTGTAACTGAACCTTGGAAGTGACATCTCATAATTTTTGTCATATTCTGTTTGTTAGCAGTGAATCACTGGGTCCAATCTATATCCAAAAGGAGGGGAACATACAAGGGCATGAATACTAGGAGGCAGGGATCATTGGATCCCATCTTGGACGCTGCTTACCACAAACAATGAGCATGGATTTGCACCAATCACTGAAGGAAAAAAAAAAAAAAAAGAAACTACTGATAGTTTCCTATATGACAGGCAGAGTGCTAAGGATTTTACATGAAATAATTCACTATTTTAGAAAAATTCTGTAAGGTAGGTGCTATTAATTTCACATTTTGTAGCTAAAGGAGCCGGAGCTCAGAGTCATAAGGCAACTTCTTCAAGAATTCATGGCTGCTCTGAGGCAAAGCCTGTCTCTTAATCACTGCACAACACAACCTTATTCTGTTGCCTTTCAATTCCTCCTTTGTGATCAGTGAGAAACATTTATAAAGATAGCTGGCTAGTATTTGGGTCACATCTGTGACTACGAGAGAGTATTCAATGAGCTAGACTACTCAAAAAGAGAACCATAACTGACACATAGCAAACTTTTTTTTTTTTCTACGCTAGGAAATTGGGATAGAAGTTAGCCAGATATGGACATTACCTTCAAGAAACTACTGTTTGGAGACTGAAATGTAAAGATCCCAATACAGGGCAGAATGACCAATAATGAATGCCACCTGGGGAAGGGAACATCATTAAAGGATTTGCTCAGTCAAGTTGCCTGGGAAGACCAAATCATGGTTTCTGACCATGGATAATTCATAAGGCTTCTAACCTGCTCCTTGTGAGGACCTGATTTGAAAAGTTACCTAGTGCTGTGCTTTACTAAACCAGTGCCAGTTGCTGAAGTGCAGGAGAAGATTCTTCAGCAGTTTAAATTCTCCAGAGTGGTAATTTTATTTAGTTTGAGGTACACAGAATCCTTTAGGTAGCTAATAAAAACTGAGAAACTCTACTCAGACAAATTAAGATATACACAACATTATTACAATATCAGGGTTTCCCCTGTCACCAGAATTTCAGATCAATAGTCTTTAGCTTAAAAACACCTCTGTCTTCAATGTTAAGATGAAGTCAACAAACCATTAGATTTAAATATCAAGATATTGATGAGAATTACTTGTTTATAGTCATTGCTATCCTTTCCATGCGTCTGAGGCAATCAGGCTTAGAAAATCATATATAGTCGTGAAAGTGATGCCAGAATATTTGAGAAGGAACTAGTGTACATTTTGTCCCTAATGCCATACCAAATGAGGGTGGCACCCCCCACTTCAGTGTCAGTGAACATCATGAGGGGAAGTGGAACACCCACACCCTCCCAGTAACAATGAGTACCACCCATCTCAGCTGTCAATAGAGGCCAAGTGGAGGACCTGGAATTCTATCTCCATCTGACAGTAATGAGATGGTCCTCCCAACCCCTTGCACTGCTGGAGATGTGTAAGAAAAAGCCAACAGAAACATGAGGTCTAAATAAGATCCACAGTCTTATGACATAATACAAACATATGCAAGTTTCAATCAAAAAATTATTTGTCATACCAAGGACCAGGAAAATCTAAAACTGAACTAAAAACGACAATGAGTAGATGCCAAGATTACAGGGATGTTAGAATTATCTGCCCAAGCACATATGATAAAAATGCTTCAAGAAATAATGATGAATATGCTTAAAACAAACAAATAAATAGAAAGTCTTACTAAAGAAATAGAAAGTTTCAGCAAAGGAATAGAAAGAAGGAAATTTTAAAATTGGAATGGAATTCCAACAGAAATTTTAAAACTGAAAAATAGAATAATCAAAATATGGCTCAGTGAATGAGCTAAATGGCAGAATGGAGATGAGAGAGGAAAGAATCAGTGAATAGAAGATAAAACAATATAAATTACCAATCTGAACAACGGAGACAAGATAGAATAAAAATAAAAATGAACATAGCCTCGGGGATTTGTGGTACTAAAACTAAGACCTAATATTTGTGTCATCAGAGTTGTGGAAGGAGAAGTGAAAGAGGGCATGGTTGAAAAAATATTCAAAGAAACAATGGCTGAAAAATCCCCAAATTTGACAAGAGATATAAATCTATAGATTCAAGAAGGTGAGTGAAACTTAATCAGGATTAACTCAAGTAAATCTACACTAAACACATCACAATTGAACTTTTGAAAACTAAAGACAATGAAAAAAATCTTCAAAACAACCAGAAAAAAATGGCACCTTACCTACAGAGGAAAGGCAACTTGAATGACAGTGGATTTCTCATCAGAAACTATGGAGGCCACAAGGAAGTGTCACAATAATTTTCAAGTGTTGAAAGAAAAAAAACTGTCAACCCCGAATTCCATACCAAGTGAAAATATTCTTCAGGAATGAAGGGGATGTCAAGACCTTCTCAGGTAAAGGAAAACTAAGAAATTTTTTGCAAACATACAGAGCCTAAAATAATGGTTAAGAAATTTCTCTAAACAGAAGGGAAATGATAGAAGATGAAATCTTGGAAAATCAGGAAGGAAGGAGTAATATAGTAAGCATAAATGTGGGTAAACACAATGGACTTTCCTTCTCCATCAACCAACAGGATCTAATTGACATTTATAGAACACTCCACCCAACAACAGCAGAATGCACATTCTATCAGACATTCACAGAACATATACCAAGATAGACCATATCTTGAGTCTTAAAAACAAACCTCAACAAATTTAAAAGAATTGTAAGGATGTAGAGTGTATTCTGTCACCAAAATGTATGAAACTAGAAATTAATAACAGAAAGATAACAGGAAAATCTCCCAAACTTGGAAATTAAACAACATACATTTAATAATCCATGGCACAATAAAAAGACCCAAGAGAAACTTTAAAATACACTTAACTGAATAAAAAGGAGAATAAAACATATCAAAATTTGTGGGACTCTGCTAAAGCAGTTCTAAAAGGAAAATTTATAGACTAAATACATACATTGGAAAAGAGGAAAAGTCTCAAATCGGTAAGCTAAGGCCTCACCTCAGGAACCTGGAAAAAGAAGAACAAAATATATCCAAAGAAAACAAAAGGAAGTAAACAATAAAGATAAATAAATCAATGAATTTGAAAGTAAAAGAAAGAAAATCATTGAAACAAAGAGCTGGTTCTTTGAAAGATCAGTAAAATTTACAAACCTCTTGCAAGACTGACAAAGAAAAATAGAGAGAAGACATAAAATGCCAATATCAAATATAAGATAGGGGATATTACCAGAAAATTTGCAGAAAACAAAAAGATAATATAGGGATATTCAAAAAACTCTACACATATAAATTTGACAACTTAGATAAAATGTTCCATATTTTTGAAAAATGAATTTCAATCATTATGAAATAGATCTTTTGCATAGCCCTATTACTATTAATGAAATTGTATTCATAATTTTAAAACTCCCCAAAAAGTAATCTCTGGGCCCTGATGGTTTCACTGGAGAATTCTACCAACCATTTAAGGAATAATTAATACCAATCATATATAATCTCTTCCCAAAAATAGAAGAAGAAATAACACTCTCCAATTTGTTTTATGAAGCTAATATTTCCCTGATACCAAAAGACAAAGATAGTACAAAAAAGAGAGTAGTCCAATATCTTTCTTGAGTATAGATGCAAAGTCTTTAACAAAATATTAGTAATTAAAATTCTGCAATATATAAAAATAATTATGCACCATAAGCAGGCAATGTTTATTTCAGGGATGCAGTTTGGTTCAATATTTAAAAATCAATTAGTATAGTCCACCATATGAACAACTTAAAAGAGAAAAATCATGTGATTATATCAATCAATGCAGAAAAAGTATCTGACAAAATTCAATATTCATTCATGATTAAACTCTCAGAAAAATAGGAAGAAAGGGGAATATTCTTGAATTGATAAAGCACATCCACAAAAAACCTACAGCTAACATTATAATTAATAGGGAAATAATGAATCCTTTCTCCCTAGGATTGAGAATAATGCAAAGATGTCCTCTCTTGCTACTTTTGTTCAGCATAGTACTGGAAGTTCTAGCCAGTGCAATAGGGCAAGAAAAAGAAATAAAAGACATATTGCTTGGAAAGGAATAGATAAAACTGTTTCTATTTGCAGATGATGTAATTATCACTGTGGAAAATCCCAAGGCATTTACAAAACACTCTTACAACTAATAAGTGAGTTCAGTGAGGTTTCAGGATACAAGATAAGT
The DNA here is from genome assembly GCA_031878705.1 of Tapirus indicus. NCBI lineage: Eukaryota > Metazoa > Chordata > Mammalia > Perissodactyla > Tapiridae > Tapirus > Tapirus indicus. The sequence goes on from CM062929.1 coordinate 79,664,996, forward strand.
ATACAAAATTCAATTGTACTTCTATATGTTACCAATGAACATGTGGATATGAAAATTAAATATAATACCACTTACAATTGCTCAAAAAATGAAATACTTAGATGTAAATCTCACAAAATATTTATAGGACACGTTTGCTGAAAACTATATAACACAGATGAAAAAAATAAAAGAAGATGTAAATAAATGGAGAGAAATACTATGTTCATGGATTGGAAGACTCAACAATGATGTCAGTTCTCTCCAAATTGATATACAGGTTTAATCCAATTACTGTCAAAATCACAGTGAGATTTTTTATAGATACAGACAAAATTATTCTAAAACTTGTACAGAAAGAAAAAGAACTAGAATAGCTAAAATTGGGTAAAGGGTACAGGGGATCTCTCTGCATTATTCCTTACAATTGTGTGTGAATCTACAATTATCTCAGAATAAAATGTTTAGTTTATAGAAATTAGGGGGAAAATTCATAAAAGAAAAAAAATTAAGGGTGGCATCTTCATCTACTGTGAAGACTCTAGATTGATGCCACCCTACAAAGTCAGGATTACCCCTGGCTTCCTCCAGATGGAGAGAGGCTGAGCCCTGTGGAGCAAGGGTTTTGTTTTGCATTTCTCTTTAGAAGTCATCAACTTAGGAAAGTTAGACATTGTTGAAACTACAGAGTGGCCATACAAAACGATGACATGAATGTAATCACTAACCTAGAGACACTTTAAAGAGATTATAACTGAAATTCAGTATTTACAGAGATTCAGTAACTAGGTACATTATAGATACCTTCCATATTTCATTCTTTTATGGAATATTAGCAAATTCCAGTTTACAGAATAGTAGACACCATGCTCGGCAAACACAGGACAGCTATTTACCATTCCAAGCTATTGGAAACTGCCAACTAATACCATCAAACTAAGGATCACATTGAAAAGAATTTAGAAATATGTGGAGACTGAGGCTTAGATGGATTAAGTTTTTTACATTGAAGGGAGGACCTAAAAGAGAAATGGGTTTTACTAAACACATTTATTTTAGAATACAATGTAAGGAAATTTATTTCAGAAGAAATGTGGAAATGGCCAGCTTACCCATTTCAATTTAAGTGGCAGGGATCTAAGATTCGAGCCCGTTTTCTATTTTTCATCCCATGCTCTTTCCACAATACCATACTATCTCTTTCCAGAGGTAATAGCTGGCCATATACCATTGTTGGGTCAACCTCATTTCAGTTTCTACTTCTTCACATTTCAAGATAATTTATTTAAAGCTAAACAAATGAAGGCCAGCCCCCATGGCCTAGTGGTTAAGTTTGGCACTCTCTGCTTTGCCAGCCTGGGTTTGGTTCCCAGGTGCAGACCTACACCACTAGTCTGTCAGTGGCCATGCTGTCACAGTGGCTCACATACAAAAAAAGAGGAAGATTGGCAACAGATGTTAGCTCAGGGCAAATCTTCCTCAGCAAAAAATAAACAAATGAAATATATGTATAATCATCCATAGCATGACATAGAGGGGAGAAAAAATAGAGATGGGCAGATGTGGAAGACAAACTAACACACAGACAGAGAGAACAGTTTGGTAGTTACCACGGGGAAGGGGGATGCGGGGTGGGCACAAGCAGTGAAGGGACACATGTATATGGTGACTGACAAACAATAATGTACAACTAAAATTTCACAATGTTATAAACTATTATGACATCAATAGAAAAAATAGAGATGGGCAGCAGAAGATCTGGAACCAAGTCTCATTATTATTAATATTCTTATGACTTTAGTAAAGTCTACTATTTTTCAGAGTCTTTGATTCTTTGAGTGGGCTTCATGTCCTCATTTACTATTGTTAGAGCTCTTGTTTTAAGATCATATGAAATAAAACAAATAGATGCAACCTGGAGATTTAAAAGCACCAGACGTAAGATAAATCAATCATTAAGTAATAATTGTTGCAACAGAGAGAAATTAAAGAACTGGTTCTTTAAAAAACGGGCCTTGTGCCTAAGCATGCCTATTCCAGATCATGCTTGAATGTCCACCTTTCTCTACCTGCTTTCAAAGTCTCTCAGTTGTAATTCTCAATAAACCCTTTAAAAGGCAATTTGGTTAAAAAAAAAATGTTTTAGCTAAATGCTTTCTGTATTGATACGTCAAGAGGATTTAATTCCTCCTGCTGATGCTTCTCTCATCTTACAAGGATACTGAATACCCAGATGTCCCCTTCTGGATGGTTCCTCGAGCAGAACAGAGTTAGCTTCCAGTTGATGATCAATGTAACTCCCATGCACACTAAAATGTATTTTCAAGAACTGCACTAAAGTAAAAAAATAGAAAGAAATGAAGTAAAAGAAGGGGTGAGTAAAAGAATGAGAGTTTTTATTTTCATCCATTTCTCAATAAGAATTCAAATCTATTTTTATGAGCGAGGTTTAATGGATGTGACAAGGCATGCATTGCAGCTTTTACCACCTATGTGACCCACAGCTGACATAAGCCAAATCATCAGTGATTAATCCGACAGAACCAATATCAGGAGTCTGATATATAATTTTGCCAAAACATTGTATGGAACAGGGGTGAAATAAACTAGTCTGGGTTTATTAGGAAAAATGTGCAAGATAAAGTTGGTGCAGTTTAAAGTAGCTGATAATAGAAATTAAAGAAATGGAATTTGGAGAGATTATGAAAAGGCCCTGTTTTTCCTATATATCTCCTTTGCCTTGGGCACAACTCTGGAAATGCCTAAGGTTTTTATATCTGTATTTTCCCTAAAAGAGTCATTAGTAAGAACATCAACCCAGAAATGTGGAAATAGCAAAATGGCTGCTGTGAGTTTCTTAATGGAATGATAACACTGAAGACTTTACAGAAATGGAAGGTGCCAGCTAGAGTATCAGAAAATGAGATTAAATGGTAAAACTGTAGAACTGTATGTTCCCCAAAATGAAGTGACATCACCTTGTCCTAACACCTCTCAACTTCTTTCCTGTTGCATGTCCTTCGAGCACCACTCCTCTAGGGAGACAGAAAAGGAAACTGTTTTCCTATAAAAAGGCAAAATTGATGTTCCTTCTCACTAATCCCTTGATTTTGCACAGAACAAGTCTGTCATCTCTTCCATGTGGCACCTTTCAAGTATTTGAAAAAAGCTATCACCTTCCTTTCTGTCTTCTTTCTCACAGCTGTATAAAAGTACAAAGATGAATATATAATAATTTTGACTACATAAAAATAGTTTTCATAATAAAGAGTGAAAAAGGCACACAGAATGGAGAGGATATGGATGAATTTTTTTCCTTTTCTATATTTTTCCAAATGTTTTCTAAGTTTGTGAAATTTCTTAGGGAAAAAAGGGTAGGAAAATAAAAAAGACAATATTTATCTTTCCCCCTAAAAAAACATGTAAATAGAAAGAAAAACAAATCAATTTGTTGAATTTTGGCAAAAGAAGGGATCACATAATGCAGACTTCTCCTTGTTGACATGGTAAAACAGGCCAGGAGAGGTAAGGAGTAGACCACAGTTACTGCTCTAGATGGGCAGATCGTGGACTCAAAAATAAGTCTTCTGACTCCCAATCTAGGGTTCATTTTGTTATACTAAGTCACCTGGACTGGCTTAAAGTAACAGTATTGCAATTGTTTCAATTTCCTTAGTCCACTGGTTGGTATTTCTAAGACTGTCTCTCTGAATTTATCCTTTGATAATAGAAATTAAAGAAATGGAACTTGGAGACATTAAGAAAAGGTCCCATTTTCCTATATCTTTCCTTTGCCTTGGGCACGGCTGTGGAGATGTCTAAAGCTTTTCACATTTGTGTCCTCTCTAGGAGAGTCATTAGTAAGAGCATCAACCCAGAAATGTCAAAATGGCTGCTGTGAGTTTGTTGATGGAGGGATAGCATTGAAGACTTTATAAAGATAGAAGGTGGCAGTTGGTAAAACCTCTCATGTTTCCATGGTTTGAGTTACAGAAATGCCCATTTTAATGTCCAATGTAGAGAATGTCAAGTAATAACCAAAGCATTCCACTCAGCCCCCATTTGTTCTGACTCATCAACTAACCACAGGTTTTCAAAGTCACATGTCTATCCTGAGAAGACAGGTAAATACAGGAGTGAAATGGCCTGGATATAGAATGATGTTGCTAGCACTTTGGTGGGGATAACCCAGAGTCACATGATCTACACTGGCTCCCAGACTCTCCCAGCAGGATTAAGTTCTAGTTGCCATCAGGGAAAACCTGCTCCAAGACACCTTGTTTCCTTCCCTTAATCACTTACTCACTCCCCTTCCAGTGCTTCCTGGGATCACCTCCCAAAGAAGCTGCCAGCACTCACAAATTTGTTTTAGGGTCTGCTCCTGGGGAAACCCAGCCTATGACAGCCCCCTCACATATACACACACCTAGGATCAGAAGGTATGTTATTACATACATCAGTTAGAAGAAGTAATCTAGAAGCTGATTGGGGAATAAACGTCTCATCTATCCTTGAGCAGGGCTGAATAGAACACTGTCTGAGTCAAGTTCCACTGGAATTTGACCAGGAGGCAAATGACTAGTAGAAAGAGTTAAGCCCATCATCCTAGCGGTGCCTTCTTGGTTATTTCATCACCCCCTTACAGGTGTGTCCTCCTACCACTGTACTATGAAATAGCTCTGTTTACCAACTTGGATGGAAGACAGATTTATCTTGTCAAAACAGTCGTTATAGGAACCTCAACGGAACTCACAACAGTAAATATAGCAACAAGCCTGTGTACTACATAGTGACAGACTACCTTCCTCTCTTCTCAGGATGTGTCACTTCACAGTGATCGATAGGCTATTTCTGCAAAGTTTCCCATTAAATACCTGGGTTTCAAAGACAAGTGAGCTGACTTGCCATTAAAGTTCACTTTACTAAATCAGTCCAAGGACGTTACTAGAAATGTCCAGGCTTTCCCAGATAAGGCAGAGAAATTAACCTATGAAAATCCCACAATGTGCTACCTTTGCTGCCTCCCACAGTGCTTTGGAATGTATCCCCTTGAGGGGAGAGTTTAAGAAACTGTATACAATTTCATTAAAGGATTGACTAACAACTTAAAAAATTATATACTGATGATCTGAAAGACTCGTATCTATGGGGGATATTCCAAATCTTCTTCAGCATCTATGGTAGGACGCTGAACAATCAGATCAACAGCCAGAAGGCAGCAGGGACATCTGAAGGGTCTTGGGAATGGGCTCGGGGAAGCCAGAGCAGTCATGCAGCGCTCGGGGGCCTCAGAGAAATGGCACTTTCCCAAGCTGTTACTGTACAGAAGGCTTTACACGTTTAATGATTAGTTTGACTGTCCTTGTGGGTGCCACCTAAATATCATGCCATGAGAAAGGCCATATCTAGCTCTGGCTGGGTGACTGGCTCCAACAGGTGCTCTCCACTCTGTTTCTGGTTGCCGCCATATAATGAGAGCTGGAAAGTGTCAAAGACTGACAGGCACTGAGTAACAAAAGCGTTTCCTTACCTCAAGGGAAGCATCTCCACAGCTTCCATGGGATCAGGCTGAGGCTGGGACTTGTAATACTGTGCTCTAGTTTGGCTTCTGCCCTTTCCTCTCCTTGTCTTGCTTCCCGTTCATCCTCACCAGTTCCTCCTGGGAGCACACGAATCTTAACCTCAGGGTCTAACTTTTGGAGACCTGACCTAAGAAACTCTCTAAGCTGCAGTTATTTTTTAGCTCTGAATATCACATATTTAATTTTTTTCCTTCCCTGCCCTCCTATGAGGCTCCACTGGTCCCTGCCCCATGCTGGTCCTCACTAATTGATGTCTTAATATTTACTTTTGATCCAGAACCTGTGTTACAATTCCAGAAGACATTGTGTATCCAAGTCTCAGAATTCAATTTTGAAAAATCACCAATTCTGTGTCTATTGCTTTAGCTATTTCTGCTCTGAATTGTTACTGCCAAGTTCCATGTAAATGTGGAACTGCCAGAGGCGCGGTATTCATTCAAAGCAAATGGTTCTCCTATAGCGTTCTTAGCCAATATCTGAACATCTTTCATAGTTGTGTCATTACTAACACACTAATAATAACAATGATAGTTATTGTTTATCAAGTACTTACTAATCGTGGGTCTCTGGCAGGAAAGTTTTATGCATTATATCCTTTAAGTCTCAGAGAAACACTTTAAGGTGAGTATCATTAACCCCAATGCACTTTGGGGGAAACTGAGGCAGTAGTAGTTAAGGTATTTGCCAAGTGTTACACCACTACCATGTTGAAGAGTCAGGCTACAGGCTCCCATCTGTCTGGTACCAAAATTCAGTTCTAACCCTACTGCTGATTGTGTCTCCCCACAGGGAAGAGTGGGACCATGCTTCCTGGCATCAATAGAACAAAGATAAAGCCCAGGTTACTTTCCCCACTAGTTGAAAACCCCTTAGACTCAGCGGAGCCCTGCTGTCACCTCCCATGACCAAGCCCCCTGGTCTTGCTAGAGCAGCCTGGAGCAAAGGCTGTCCATTTTCTGCCCTGCTGGGACCCTGCTCGGTAACCCACTTTCACTCAATTACATTATTCCTTCATGTAGTCCAAAAAGCCAGTCGGTTCATTATCCTTTTCTCTGAGATTCTCAAAAAGAAGACTTACACAAAAGCATTTCCGGACAATGTGAAATTTATCAAAGCAAGTATCTTAACAGTTTATACAGGAAACAATGTGACAGTTGTGGGAGTTTTCTCCCTCCTTGAACTCCCCCACACTCACTGCTCAGCTGGCTCCTTCCCTTTCTCCGCACTCCCCACACACAATTATGCAAGTTCTGTGTGAGTAATTGTGAATGTGGAAGCCAGTCTGAAGCTGACTTCCAGACTACAGCCACATGTCAAAGGCTGTTTTCAGAAGAGTTAGTCTTCTCCCACAAATGAACTTCTTGCATCTATTGCAAAGAAGATAAACATTTTTTCCTATGTTACTTCAATAAAGTTAAGGAAAGCTATCAAAATTGGGTAAATAGAGTACCATTTACACCACCCTCCTGAACACCAGAAAATGCATATGAGGGAGATGCATGACTTCCTGAGGTTAAGAGATGGCCTGGCTATCTCTTGAGGTGCCCATATATTTAGCAAAATAAAGATCAAAACAGATTTCAAAAATTGTGGTCAATAGGATGTATTTATATTGAAAAAAAAAAACCCAACCACATTAACATATACACACAAATGCATTGCAATATAATGATACTATTCACAAGGCAGTCACAGGTTTAGTTTTAGTCAAAAAAAATTGCCATGTACTCCAAGTTTCTCTAGTAGTCTTATCACATACTCAGGTCTAAAGCTGTACAATGAATGTCTTCTTCTTTGGCACTACGATATCTCTCTGAGTATAAGTATGACCTCATTTGAGAAAATCTCCAGTTCTAAATTTAAGACTCTCCATGAATGTGAAGCCCTGACTAAATGGGCCTCTTTCCCCTACCTAACTCACTGTAGTGTGCCTTAAGTATCAGCCCAAATAGCAACAACTATTTCTCTTTTGGTAAAAGCATCTTTTACATAGACATCAATTAATATATGGGAAGGCATACATAAAAGACAGAGCATTAAGGGAAAAATATACAACCCAGCTAAATAAATGGAAAGATACATGTAAGTAGATCAGTTGCTTTCAGGACTGTCCCCAAGCAATGAATCAATCTGTCCAATCATTGCTTTCATTCAATTGTGCAAACAAATAAACCCTGAAATCTCCCCGATAAGGACACTGTCTTGCTGTGTTTACTGCATGCATTTGCAGAAATCACATCAATTTTGAATTAAGGACACACCCTACACCATATCGTCCAGACTCTATGATATTCCCATGGTTGATGAGGTTGCATAAAACATTGAGTTACCTGACAAGAAAGTGCCACAGAAAAACAAAACAATCACAACCTTAGGACACTCTAAATGTAGCTCCTCTTCAAAGGAAATCAGAGTACACTCAAGTTTTTAGTTTCCACTTTTCCTGTGGAAACAGTGAGTAACATCAATGCCTTGTCAATGAGAAATTAAAAAGAGAAAGTGCCATCCCTTTATTCACCATAGGCTTGGAATGGTAGAGCTTCTTAGATGAATAAGTATCATCTAGCTGTGGAGTATGGAAGATAGACTCCAAAGATAATGTGTACAAATTCCTTCCCACTCATGCTGCACCTCATGTCAAGAAATGGAACCTAATTCCCCTGGCCTTGAAACTGAGTTGGCCTTAATGACTTGCTTGACGAATAGAATGCTGTAGAAGTGATGTTCTAAACTTCTGAGGCTAGGTCTCTTGAAGATTTCACCTGGGTCTCTTGGATGCTCCCTCTCTGAACCCAACTTCCATGCTGTGAGAAGCCCAAACAAACCACATGGGGAAACCACTTGTAGGTGTTCCAGTTAATAATCCCAGATGAGCTCCCAATCAACAGCATCAACTGCAAGCCACATGAGCAAGCCATCTTGTGCATCCAGCCCAACTAAGCCTTCAGACGACCACATCCTGATGAGCAATCTGACCACAACTGGATAAAAAACCCAAAGTGAGAACCACCCAACTGAGCCCAATCAACACAGAGAATTGTAAGACATGCTAATACGTGGTCATATGACATTGTTGTTTTAAGCCACTAAATTTTGAGTGGTTTGTTACACAGTAGTAAAGAGGAAAGAAGAGGGTAAAAAGCAAAAAAGAAGTTTCTGGAAGGTCTATCAAATTACACGTAGAAGACCTACCTCACATCTACATAATTTGCATCTCAAAAGGGAGGATCTAACCAAAGGATATATGTTTTTGAAAAAGTTTCCCAGATTCAGTGACTTTTGAGATGATCCAGTTAATGTGGGATGGAGGTACAGCTTGCAAACCTAAAGTATTTAAATTACCAAATAATTTTGAAACTCTCTACTTAAATGAAGAACCACTAAGCTCAACCTGCTTATTTTATAAATAAGAGACTATAAGAGATGGTAAGTGATTCTATGAGGATAGAAATTATTCAACTGGTACAGTATCAAAGTTATTATTATTTTGTGTGTGTGAGGGACCAGCTCTGAGTAACATCCGTTGCTAATCCTCCACTTTTTTGCTGAGACAGACTGGCCCTGGGCTAACATCCGTGCCCATCTTCCTCTGCTTTATGTGGGACACTGCCACAGCATGGCTTGACAAGCGGAGCGTCTGTCCGTGCCAGGGATCCAGGCTTGTGAAAACCCCTGCCGGCGAAGCGAAGTGAAGCGCGTGAACTTAACCGCTTGGCAACCGGGCCAGCCCCTCAAAGTTATTTTTAAGTCAATTAAAGCTAATCTTTTTTTTTTTATCCCATGAAATGTTGCCTCTTGATAGAGACTCAAATTTAGAGTTTAAACCTTTAGGAGATGCCTGAACCCTCTAATATTTTCATTGTCATGCTTTTCATTTGAATAATTCAACTTTGAATTATTTAAAAGAGTAATTTTTAAACAGAAAAATGAATTGTCACCTTATTCCTTTATATAATTTATAGTAAGTAGTATATCTTTATTTACTTAAATTGTGTTAATATTTTTGGTTTAGATTAACAGGCAAACTTTTTCTGGAAAGGACCAGAGAGTAAATATCTTAGGGTTTGAGGGTCATGTAAGGCCACTTTAGGGGAGGAAGAACTGTCCCTCTACCCTCTAGGTCCTTCTGGCTGGTCTAAGAATTAAATTGACATGAGATGGAGTAACAGGAGAAAATCAAACAAAGTTTAATAACATGTATAGATGGGAGAAACCCAGGAAAACTGAGTAACTAGCCAAAATGTTCGAAGCCACCGGGAGAAACCCAGGAAAACTGAGTAACTAGCCAAAATGTTCGAAGCCACCACCTTAAATACCATCTTCAGCTAAAGACAAAGGAGGACATTGCGGGTAGTGGTTTAGGACTTCAAAGGGGAGGAAGGCAATTACATGAAGATACAAAAGCAAATGTTTGATATACAAATGTTTGCTGGGCCATCTATACACAATGTGACCCAAGAGAGAGAACTTTGATAAAAATGGGCTTAGTAAGGATCCTCCTGCCTACCACACCTAATTTATATTATACTATAGTTACCTTAAGGGTACTGGCTCCTTCCTGGAACAGGCCTTCTATCTTAAATTCTTTGAGGCAGTTAGAGGGAAGGTCAAATTGTCTTTCAGAGTCTTTGTCTTTAAAACTAATCAAGCCAAAGAGACACATTTTGGGGTGGCTAATTCTGATCCTCCACACCCCTGTTATATAGTCTTACTTTTTTTTTTTTTACAAACTTTTAGACATGTAAAAACATTCTTAGCTCTGGTGTGTACAAAAGGAGGCTGTGGGTGTACTTGGTTCATGAGCTCTAGTTTGCCAACTCCTGATTTGGAAAAAAAGTTTATATTTAGCATATATAAAACCTGAGAAATTTATAGCATTACATGAATAAAAAGAAATATTGTTGGTCAAATATTATTTTGAAAATGCTGGATGAAACAAAATTAAGCAAGTTTCTTTATTGCAGGACTTCTCAGAGACTTTAATATGTGAATGTGTCTTGCAAATCACCAAGAGATGAATGCAGTGAGCAACTTTTCCTAAACACATTTTTAACTTTAGAAAGATCATTTGCAAGATTGTCTTAAGGGAATAGTGCTTTCCATAAAACTCTCTTGGAAACATACATTTAGGCTAATGGAAGAAAATCTGAGTTCTAAGAAAACTACTGAGGGGTATGTATGAACTAATGAGAAGAATGAAATATCAACTATCTTTTAGTCCAGAAAGCAGTGGGCTCTGATTAGTGTGGTACTGGTGGGTATTGTTTCCATGTTGAAATTTAGCTCCTGAATTGAATGCTTGTTGTATACTGCTGTAAAGCCTATCTTTTCACAGGAAACCCTTCTGACAGGTGTCTGCCAATTTCTCATGGATGGTGGGTGGATGTTTAGGTCAGACCAAAATAGCAGCATCCACACTCAGGAACTAATTGTCTCCTTAGGAAATTACCTCTTTGGCCAGAAAGTTGCTAAAAACAAAGTCATAATTTTCCTTCCTTTTTTTAAAAAATATGTCTGACAACTTCAAAATAGAAACTAAAGCAGTGTAATTTTCCCCCCAAGGTAATAAAAGACTTAATAAAAAAGGAATTAAAATAATTGGCTAGGATGTGAAATTTCGATGACCTCAGTTTTTGTTGCCCACGGAATTTCTTAACCCCTTTTCTTGAGGTCACTAATCTTTTACTCTACTAACAACATTTTTATCTCTTTGCAATTCTTCGTTTTGTTATTTGAGTTTTAGGATAGTGTAGCAGAAAGAACATAAGTTCATATTGCAGCTCAGTTATGCATTAATTATGTGACTATAAGAAAGTTATTTAACTTCACTGAGCCACAGTTAGTTCTTTTTTTCTTTTTTTTTTTGGTGGGGAAGACCAGCCCTGAGCTAACATCTATTGCCAATCTTCCCCTTTTTGCTGAGGAAGACTGGCCCTGGGCTAACATCGTGCCCATCTTCCTCCACTTTATATGGGACGCCGCCACGGCATGGCTGACAGGCAGTGCGTCGGCGGGCGCTCGGGATCCGAACTCGCGAACCCCAGGCTGCCAAGCGCGGACTAAACCGCTGCGCCACCGGGCCGGCCCCCACAGTTAGTTCTTTGTGAAACTGAAGTGGTAAAGATTAAATGACACAATAAAGTAGCATTTTTATCAGGGCATATGCATAGTAGGTGATTAAAATGATTTATTTTCTTTGCTTTCTTCCTTTCCTTCTCTGTTGCCTAATTAAGTCTCAGTCTTAGGCCTGTACAACACAGCTTACTTTGACTACCAAAAAAAACAAAAAAAGACGATACTGTGGGTCTGAGCCCGTGACCCAGGATGATAAGCAAAGGCAGCTGTAACTGTGGACGGCCAGTTTTCTGCGTGCACAAGGATGTACCACGTCTTTGTGGAGCAGATACAGAGCTCAGTGATCTCCAAGGGTGAGAGGGTGAGTTGTAGAATAATAAATGGCAGGGAAATTGGTTTCTGCCAAGCAACTTTCTCACGGACATGTCTTTATTTTTGTGAGTCTATTTTTGTGAGCTGTGCAGCATCTTAAAAGCTTTATAGTTTCTGAAAACCTTCCCTGCCTTTTCTTGTCACTCAAGTATTCCTGCCAATTTCCATGATCAGAAGGCAGCAGAACATATACAGTCAAGATTCTCTCCAATGCTTGTTTTAGCAAGTCTGTGCTGCATGTTTTGAATTTACATTTTTTTCTGTCTCTAAGTCTATAAAATCTCACCAAAGAAATGAAAAGTGTCCAAATAGCTGTGAATATGCTTCCAAAATTTTGATTTCTCTATAATTGATTCTCAGTGCCCATTGCTGATCAAAACTTGACCAGAACCAATTCCAGAAAAGACAGAGAATCTAAGCAATCCAATTGCCAGAGGGGGAAAAGGAGACCTCAGAGAACTGACTCCCCCAAAAAAGCATCAAGCACAGATGGTTTCCCAGAGGATTTCGACTAAACCTTTAAAGAACAGATAATTCTAATCTTTATTGTTTTAAATTTTCTAAAGCACAGAAAAAAAATTTTCAAACTTCTTTCTTTCTGAAAATACTATAACATTGCTACCAAACCAAAGTTACTACGATAAAAGAGAACTTCAGATTAATTGCGTGAGAAGTGATTAAAAAAGCCCAACAAAATATTATAAGGCAAAATGCAGCAGTGTATTAAAAAATAAGACAGAATAGCCAGGCAGGATTCAATACAAATATGCAAGAAGGTATCATTATTAGAAAATGTATTAATATAAGTCACCATATAAACAGACCAAAAGTGAACACTCACCATCACATACGTTATACAGACCTTTCTAATAAGAATCAAAATCGATTCTTGATTTAAAAAATAACACTATAAAGTAGGAATAAAATAATGCTCTGAAATGATCACAACCCAAAGTCAGCACTAGGCTTATTAGGGAAACACTAAAAAGCATTTTCATTAATGTTAGAAATAAAATAGGGATGCCACTATCACCATTATCACTAGATGTTGCTCCAGAAATACAAACCAATGCAATTAAACAAAATTAGAAAAAATTATAGTGAGAAATTAAGAAACAAAATGATTGTGTGCAGATGTTAATATAGAAAATTAGAAAGAATCTAATTAAAAACTACCACAAACCATTTGAGAATTCAAGAAGTTTCTGGGCACCAAAGTAATACATAGAAATCAGCAGCTTTTATACATTCAAATAATCAGAAGCTATAACAGAATAAGAGACACTGTGTAAAGTAGTAACCAAAAAAAAGATACTTAAATAAATTTAACAATATGCAAAATCTATAAAAAAAATATTTTGCAATACTGATGTGAAAAAAATGGAAAAAATCCTATGTTCTTAGCATCATAATGATATTGAGCACTCTTGGGTTGGCTATAAACTGAAGGTGCTCCAAATAAAAAAGTAAACAGTATTCTATTTGGAACTAGATAAACTCATCCTAAACTTCATATAGAAAAGTAGGCAAGCAAATATAATGTTGGATATTCGGGGGGAACAGTAAGGAGAGAGGTCAAGAGCTAGCAAATATGGAAGCATATTACATGGTCACAGTAATTCAAATAGGGTGGTACTGATACATGGATAAGAGATGAATAGTAGAAGTCCAGAAATATTCATATATACATGGCAATTAAATATGTAATGAAGATAACATTTTAATTTCAAGAATGCAGAGAGGAAGGCTTATTCAACAAATACATTGGAACAGCTTAATAGCTTTCGGGGGAAAAAATTGTACATATACCTTAAACTCCATACTGTAATTTAAAATGAAACAAATTTCTGATTGATTAAAAAAACATTTATTATAGCAAATAAAAACCAAATTACAAAAAGAAAATGCACAAAAAATTTTTGATATAATTTTAAGGTAGACAAGACTCTGGTGTGATAAAATACGTAGAGAGCATAAAAAGAAAGGTTGGTAAATTAAACCACATTAAGATTTTTTCTTTGCGTCCAAAAGCACTATATACGAAAGTCAAACAACAAATTTGTAAAAAATATTTTCAGCTCACATCACAGAAAATTAATTCCCTTAATGTACAAAGAGTTTCTACAAATCAATTTAAAAAAGAAAGTTCAATAACCCAATAGAAAAAGTGAAAAAACCATATGACAAGAGCGTTCATTAAAAAGTTCCAAATATAGTAAAAATGTTAACTTCACTTACACTCGAAAAGCTCATATTAAACTTTGACATTAACATTAACAATATTAGGAAAGATCATAAAGTTTGAAAACACACTTTATTGGCATCATTGTAAAGAAAGTAAATATCTTTCATTGTCAGTAAAAGTATGAATTGGAACAACCTTTTTAAGCATACTTAAAAAGTATATATCAAAATTAAACATGCATATACCCTTTGAAATAACAATTCACCTTCTAGGAGTTTATTCTATAGATATGTAAGTGCCAAATGATGGATATACAGGTTCATTCCTTGGAGCATTGCTTGTAACTGAAATTTATTGTAAACAACCTTTTTTGTTAGTGCTGTTGAGTCAATTTTGACTCCTAGCGACCCTGTGTACAGCAGAGCGGAACCGCGAAGCCCTGTCTGGTGTTTCTGCGTCATCCTCTTATCTTCCAGCGCTATATCAGACAATGCTCTGCTGCTATTCACAGAGTTTTCACGGCCAATTTTTTCGGAAGTGGGTCGCCACGTCCTTCTTCCCAGTCTGTTTAGTTTGGAAGCTCCATTGAAACCTGTCCACTATGGATGACCCCACTGGGATTTGAAATACCATACCGGTGGCATAGCTTTCAGCACCACAGCAACAGGCAGCCACCATGGTATGACAACCAAGAGATGGGTAGTGTGTTTCCCTGACCCGGAAACGAACCTGGTAGTTAGATTGCTGAATTTTAACCACTAGACCACCAGGGCTGGCTATAAACACCCTACTTGTCTATTAACAAGAACCAATTAAATAAATTATGGGCAACCATATAATAAAATACTACACAGTCATTTAAAAGAAGAAGCAAACTAGCATATCTATTTGAACTGGTGTGGAAATGTAGCCTTTAAAAATGTCAAAGAGCAGAATTGCATTTATAATATGTTACTATTTGCATGATTACAGAAAAATAATACAGATTATCTCCAGAAGGATACACAATTTACTGGCAATTGTGATTGCCTCCAGGGAGGGCTCCAGAACAAAGAAAGGAGGTAACTCACACTGGGCCATCTCCACTCCTTTGATGCCCTTTCCACCCACTCCTATTCGACATCTCAATTACCCCTAACTATGTGGAATATGGGCTTTGCTTTTCAGTTTTTCCCTCTTGTTTGGGGATGATTTATGAGAAGAGAGAGGGTACATGGCAACTTTATGTTGTCATCTTCAAACCAGAAATTTCTATTCCCTTTGTGCCTTTTGAATTTTTAACTATATACATCTATCACCTAAGAAAACTAAGTAAAAATAATTTTTTGAAAAACAAGATAATAAAAAGTCAAATATTTAATCTTTGGTAATGAACCTCCCTAATTTTTGGTCACAGTTATGATCTAACAAAGTCCTAGGGTCTCAGAACCCACCATATGAAGTAGAGGAGAAGGAGGGGACAGTCTATGGAATTCATTCTTCTTTTCACTTTATCTAGAGAGTTTTTTTCAGGTTTGTTTTTTGGTGTTCTGAGTGGAAGATTTCCCTAAAAATGGATTCTTCCACTATGAAGTGTTAAAGATCCACTGCAGCACTGTCCCCGCAGTTTATGGCAACATGGGGGCACCTTTAGATATTGTTTGCCCTACATTTTTGGTTACTGAGCCTAAAGTATAATTTTACTATTTTAAATTATTTCCAAGATTTGTAGTTGTTATGAGTTTACTATTAACACCTACTTTTGATGGTTTTCAGTTAATGCTGAGCCCTTGATGGGATATGCAACCCCCAGTTTGACCGCCATTACTTTAGAAACTTTATTCTGCTTGCTCTCAGTTCATTTACTCCTGGGGCTTCCCTGACCAACTTGTGGTGAAATTGGGAAGTTGCCTTTACAATGCCTAAATTTTGGAAGGAAAAATATGGTCGAGTCAGGTATCCAGTACAGCCATAAGTTGCAGTTTCCTGGCTCTGTATTTCCTTAGTATTTGGCTTGGTTGCCTTAGCAAGTAATTTTGCATTTATTTTATATTTATATCAACACAATCAGCATTTTATGGATTACTATGTTCCGGGGAAACACGCCAAGCAGATTTCTTAAGTCAATGTGGAAATATAATTTGTAGAACTCAGCAATTTCAACCAAATAGGGAGTATTGTGATATAGATCGCCAATGAGAAAATTGGCACTGAGAGGTGGATAAAATTCACTCTGAATTTATGGGTTTTCCAATTGTTACTTCATAATCCTCCGGTAGGCATGAAGTCAAGAGTCACACAGGGAAGCTGAGTACAAAATAGGGTTTGTAGATACAGCTTTTCTGACTCCTCATCAAACGCTAAAGGCCTCAGGTTTGGTGTTGCAGGTGAAGACTAAAGAGTGGGCAGATCAGATGTTATCTCTTCTTTCCATTCTGCGCTGCTATTGGTTCCAACTTTCATAACTTATGCATTGTAGATGGAAAGCATATCAAAAGTGGGATAAATTAACTGGAATAATAAAAAAACAAAATACCACTGGAACTGATAAATCTTGGATTTACTTCAAGATCCTTCGTGCCAGTGTTTCAAATAACTGTCTTCCTTTATCCCACTTCCTTCAATAAACATCTTTTGAGCATCCACGATGTGGACTTGTGCCTACTAGGCACTGGGTACCAGATGATGAAATGCATCTGTTTTCCAGTGTCCCATAGTCTAATGATGGAGACAGACATGGAAATAGAACATTAGGGAAGCCCTAGTGGTTTTTTCTGGGCATGGTGGTGGCACAAGGAGGAGTATGATGGGTTTGGGGGCCTAGGGTGTTGAGGGAAAGCTCCCCCAAAGATATAACAGATGAGCTGGACTTAGAAGATAAGTAGATATATGACATTTCAGGCCATGGCTAAACAACACAGACAGAACTCTTTGATTGTTCAGTTGGGGAGAGACATAAGGAGCACGTGCAGGAGCAGCAGGGTGGGAAGTGAGGTCAGAGAGGGGTGGGACCAGACTGGAATCTCAGGTCAAGTCTGCACCACCTATAACAGAAAGTTAACGGAGCTTGTGGGGTCTGCTTTTCTTACTCTCCTACTTCAAGGCAGTGAGAAAAATTGCAAGCATTCGTTGTTCCTCAAATTAGTTTGTGCTCAGCATAATTGCAGCCATTGCATAGCTGAAACTCTGACATTGCCTGCTGCACCATACTCAAGTTATCAGTTTTAAATTCTGGAACTAATATCAGCGTGGCATAGAAAAAAGAGAGAGTGATGTCATCTCATATGGCCATTCTTCAGTCATTACCTGCAATACCGACCAGGGAGCTTATCGTTGATAAGGAATCTGCAGATAAGGAAATGCTGTATCTGCAAACTCAATCTTGCAATCAGCTTTGCCATGTGACTCTGGGCTTCACAAATATTTGGTGACTATAAAGCAACAGCTGAAAATCCTATAAACTCAGATAAAATTTTATTCACCTCCAGTTTTCTGATTTTCAATCTACATCACAATATTCGCTCTTTGGTTGCAACTGCTGAGTTCTACAAATTGTACGTTTGCAAATCATCATTTCAAAAATGCACATTCAGCATTTTCATCTTAAGATCCACCCAACATTAAGTACTGCCATTTTTGCAAGCCTCAGTTTTAATCACCATTTCTCAAAATCTGTAAATCCTCTCTTCTGAAGTGTGGATTTACTTAATCAAATATCCATTGTTATATGAGTATGTTTGTGTATATGTGTATGGGTTGTGTATTACACTTCATTGACATTCTTTTCAGTGCCCAGAAAAGGAGTCTTTTGCACATAGTGGGAATTTAATAAGTTGAGAAAATGAAGCACATGGTGCTCCCAGTAAAATTAGGTGGTCATATTCAATTAACTATATATAACCATCTGGATCCAGAATTAGCCAGCCAGGGTAAACACTTAGATGCTATCAATTTAACACCTGCAAAGAGGAGAGGGGCACTTGGGGACAATCCAAACCAGTTTCCAAATTCCTAAACAGGAATAAAAACAGAAGTGTATCTTGTCAGACTGGAAAATGTCATTTTGAAAACCATAATTGTGAGTCGCGTTTTCCCAACAAATTATAATAGACATCCACAAGCAGCTGCTTGTGGTGTCATTGAACGTAAGGACGTCACAGGAAAAAGACAAGCTGACCATTGTATCATTCTCTTAGGTGCCCTAGCCCCCACCTCCAGCAACTCTGGGAACCAGCTGACTTGTACAAGTCCAGCCAAGTGACCACTTGGGAAGTGATTAGGGATGGCCAATAACTGTCTCTCAGGAGTTCTGCTGAGCTCAGCTAATGAGATTTTGCTTGGAATTAAAATCAAATTTTAATCTGTCCATTAGGAGATAAAGAAGCTAATGTGTCTTAAACTTGTCTTGTCTCCCTCTTCCCATCACTCTCCCTGCTATCCTGGCCAAGATTCCCTTAAGGTAATGGGAAAAGAGTCAGCATTATTACTTCAGGTGCTGAATTCAGACAAAATTTCTTTTCCCTTGTCCATCAGTGTGCTTTCGTGTTTGGAAAGAACTCTACCTGAAAAGGCACAATTAGCCCATATGTTCAGTTTTCATTTTCCTTTCTGTGAAGACCTTATATTCTCATTCTATGTTTCTCATAGACTCTCGCTCAAAATTTATACTCATGGTATAATAGAACCACCGCCATCTCCTAAATCCTCATGTACTACCTTGTCTGCTAAAGTGCTATTGAAACTATAGAAAACAACCTAAAACATAAAATGACCTCCTTTGCTTTATTATTTTATAATGCAGTTGCTATGATATATTATAGTATTAAATAGTTACTATAACCAATTACAAATTTCCAAAGAGTGCCTTAATTAAGAAGACAATGTCATCGTTTTTCATGCAATTAAAATAAGAAATGCTTGCAAAGGATGAGTAAAAAGAAGTTGTCAAGAACTAAGGCTCAAGCTTAAAAGCTTTACAAATGTAAATTCTTTACAGTAGAGCCTCTCTGAAGAGTAACTCTATATTCATTAAGATAATGTGAAAATTTAAAGTTATTACCTACAGTGAATAATATCCTTGTCCTGGGTGCCTGAAATCATGTTTAGCTCTTTGAATACTTTATTTAAAAAATACTTCTTTACCTGTTGTAATGTGTACAGGGCAAGTAGCTTAATTAGAAAGCATTATTTCAGAAAGAAGTTCAGTTTAGGAAATTCCCAGCTGTATTAGCGTGTCTCCATTATCATACAGGAGGACCTATAGTTAACTATAACAGGTAGCATCTATTGTTTGCTTAGGGTGTGGCAGATCTTGTCCTAGACATTGTCCATGTATTATTTTGTTTATTTTCACATCAACCTTGTGAGGTAGGTGCTATTATTATTTTGCCCATACTACAGACAAGTATGTCGAGACACAAAGGTTTGAATAACCCATAAAAGTTTTCATAGACAGCAAGTAGCCATGCTGTAGACCCAGTCTCTGGCCCCAGCCTGCTCTGATCCACTCGAATATACTGTCTCTAGTTCAAATTCAGCCTTGCTAAGTAATGACCTACATTCATTATCATTGGTTGACTCTTCAGCATGATGTAAGGAATGCCTCAGTGGATGAGGCTAATGGTTCAGGACTCCAGGTTTCTCACACTAGCAAAATATGTGCACCTTTTTAAAACTGAGACTATGAGATTTCTAATTCTTTATTTTGCTTTGAAAGAGTATTTTTAAAAAAACATCCATCCATTATCACTATTGTTGTGTAAAAGAGAAAATTTTAATATTAAAATGTTGGAAAAATATAATATCAGAGTAGATTTACCTTTATAGAAATTTCACTTCACTGTCCTTTTATTTCTTTTTCCTCCGTGGACTAGAAAAAAAAGTCATCACAGTATAGTATTGATTCACAGATCCATTTTCAAAACTTCTGGTCTAGGTTACACAGTCTAGATTGTCTTTTGCTCACCTCCCCCTCCCTCTTTCCTGCCCACCCACCTCCTTCCCTGCCGCTGCCCTTTGTTCTCCTTTTTCTTCTTTACTTGTCCACCAGGGATGATGATCAAAGATATGGTTAAATAGAGGCCAACAGGAAGAAACAAAGAATCAGGACCAGGAAAACCTACATGCTGAGTACCCATTCTATGGACCCTTAAAAATTAATAATGGTGCATGGTCAGTATTAACTCAAGTACCTTTCCTCACTACAGAGTCAATGTATCAAATGTTTTGCCATTTCTGTGACATCTTTTTGGCTCCCTCTGCTTTATCTTCCTATGTGCAGGATTTTTTCCTGCTCTTCCCAAACTCATCTCAATCTCCAAAGAACTTTCCTGAAATCAGTTCCTTCATCACAATGTCCCCATCTGTAGCAGACCTTGTCACTGCCTCCCATTTGCCTTCTGCTCTCACCCTCCTTGCCCCAGATGTGGGGTAACTGAGAAATATTCCACACCATTTCTCAGTGCTTCCCAATGACATTGAGCTCCAGTTGCCTCCAGTGGTAACTTCTTTTATAACCTATGGTTTATCAGTTTCCTTCTCCCCGTGCCCCAGTTTTTCTTGGGATGCCTTCCCAATAAACCACTGGCTCTTGAATCCTTATCTCAGAACGTGCTTCCGGGGGAAGCCAAGCTAAGATAGTATCTTAATTGACTTCAGAGTGATGTCGGTCATTACTAAAATCACATTCCTAGCAAATGAATGCCATAGCAAAGGAACTTTGTAAAAGTAAAACAAAGAAACTGTCTTTCTCGGGGAACTGAATAGAAATCTACAAAATAGGCTGGGGCTTCATCTGAGCCTTCCAGCAGCTACCAAAAATCACTGCTCTTTGCCGAGTAACTTACCGTTGCCTGGTGATGTATCATTTCAGGCATTACACAAAGAACCAGTTTGAGAACATTGGGCTTAGACCCTGTGTTGGCTGGTGTGAAACACTCCAGCTGTGCTAAGATGGCCCCATATAGTCAACAAGCGTTTCAGAAAGTCTGGTGGCTATTAATATGAATGAATCCTTAAAACTTCTAATTCTGTGCAGAGTGATTCATAAAAGCCTTGATTCACTACCCTTCAAGGATGAATTTTCAAGATGGATAGAAGCCATTTTTATTACAACACCAATTTCTCTGCTATAAATTAGTAAATGGGCATCCCGTCTCTGGTCTTACTTGGTTTTGCAAGAACTTAAATTGTGATGCCCCCGTTGACATTCACTGTTGCTTTGTGAATGGCACATTCAAGATCTTTTGCCTACGTGAAACTGGATCTATCCATCAAAATTTCACCTTGGGGTTGCTAAGTTTGAAAAGGCTATCAATATCTCATCGTCTTTGGTTTTTGAACTAAATAAAATAAATCTGAGATAGTTCAACTAGAGTAACAAAATCCCCAAAAGAGGGAGGCGGGGATGGGGGGAGCAAATCTTCCCTTTTCCCTTGGCCAGTATCATTCATTTGGATTTTTCTCCTGTAATTTACAATATATAACCCATTTTATCTAGCTGTAAAGACTAACACCCTGCTCAAAATAAATGCATATCTTGTCATTTTTTCCACTTTATTGACCACTGAGCCATTCATTAACTACTGACCTGAATCTCCATTAAAATAGGGAGTCACTCTGCTTTAAGGGATAGAGGAAAACAAGAGATGCAATATGCCAAACCTGTACTAAGGCTGGAGAGATGCAGGCAAAGGAATAGAGCACGAACACGGTCCCTACTCAAAATCCAGCTTCTGAAGTTAGAGACGAAGGACCAAACTGGTGTCTAAGACAGATGAGTCTTCACTTCTGAAAAGTCGGTTTGACCCCTATTCCTGATTTAATCATTGTGCTTTCTCTTCTGCATATGTTTTGGATGGAAATTTACAGGTTAAGATGTTAAGAAGCTACTAAAGAACAGCTGAAGAATATATCACTGAAAATGAGGTGGTGAAAAGAACTGTTATATTATTGTTTCAAGTCTTAGTAAAGCATTTCTCACAATTGTCCTAAATACAAATTGGTCACTTATGACAAATAAGCAATACTTTTGAATGAGTTTTGTTCCCCTTTCTAAAACTCTGCTTAACATTTGAGACTGTGGTTAGCTAAACAGTCTCCAATTCAAGGAGAAATTACCTTCTGTCGTCTTGACATTAGGGCAGTGGGAGGAAGGAGGCCTCATGTTCTGCAGTTGTCAGGGGAGGAAAACAAACCACTTAAACTGATATGACTAATTACCAGCTAGAATCTATTATAATATTCAATCTTTTGTCAATATTAAGTGCAAGGCATTTCAATTTACTATCTCTAATCCTCATGGCAACCAAGCAAGTAGGTATTATTATCACTCCGGCTTAGATAGAAACCAAGGCTCCAAGAGGTCATGTGTGCCGCAAATCTAATAGCTAATAAATATTGGAGTTAATATATGAAGTCAAGTCTTATTGATTCTAAAACCCATGCTCAATCTCCTACTAACCTATAGTGTTCTAGCTTTAATTTATGGCACACTTGAATGAAATGAAATTTACCTGGAGCCCTAATAATGTAAAGCGGGTAACATTCAACCATCTGAACTGAATTGGAAGGAGAAATCCTGGAAACTTACCACTGAAATTCCTTCCCCATTATTTCCCAACCCTCTCTGCAACAGCCCCAGGTAGTTTTATGGAAAGTTGGGGCTCTGTGGATCCTCCGTGTTAGGCCTTCTATTGTAGCAACTTCCCCCACCTTAAATATGAGCATCCTATGCACATCAGGGATCAGAAGTTCACCTATAGGAGCACCTATAGGTGCTCCAGCACAACCCCGCTGTACCTTTGAAGTAAATGGAAGTTTTTCTCCCCCTACCATAAGCTTTAAAATCATAGGTCTCTGTGAAACAATGTAGTAATTTTTTAAAAATTTTAATTTCTAAATCCAAATTCCAAATTCCAAATATTAAAGAAGAATATTAATGAAAGGCCATGTAAACACAACAGTCAAGAAAAAGAAAAAAGAATGATCTCATTTAACAAGCAAACACAGTACAGCACCGGGAAAGGAGCACTATTTACATCATTTTATACCTATACATGGTATAGATACTACACATATTTCAAAATATAGTATGTATGCACATAAATATAAAAAGTAAAACGAAACTCCCCTACATTTCTTTATGCATTAAGTATGAAATTAGAAAAACTATCTATCCACTAAGGAATTCTCCCCTGGCAGTGCTGCTCAGAGCAGATTGATGTTATTTTAAATTCTTCTCTCATTAGAAGAAAAAGGAGTTTGCTTCTTCAGAGTTTTGTGTGTATTTATACCAGAGCTTAACTGGCATTTTCATCGTGGTGTTCATGAATCGTAATACGGTACCACTGCAGTTTCTGACACGCTCATTAATTTGTTCCCAGCGGCAGTTCATTACCAACATCACAAGCAAAACATACGCTCTCCCTGGGCACTGAGGGTCCACCGGAAATTAAGCAGGCAGGGCTGCAGAGCATCTCAGAGCAAAGCCAGCCAGCTTCATCTCCTGCAGCAGGCTGGAGGCAGCGCAAGGAGGCGGCAGGAATTAAAAGCATGCGAGCCTTCCCCGTGCCTCTGTGCCTTCTAAGTTGTAAGCTGACATGGAGTAGTGATTCCTTGAAAAGGATGGGATCTTGCTGTGTCGATGATGTGCCTTCTCCGATCAGCCTGCTTCAGATGGGTTAGAGCACCAGCTTCAGACTTTTAGTGCAGAGAAGACTTAAGTACTTTCCTTTCCTTGGACTGTGGTTCTGCTTCCTGTGCTGACCCCTCCTGTCAATGGGAAGTTTTGAGCTCTGGACTGGACTCTGCCAAAATCTCCTTTGAGAGGTGTTAAGTAAGCCAACAGATTCCACAAGAATAAACACAGTGTCATTGAATTTTACTTCCCAGAAAGCCCTAGTTTTAAAGAAACTCAGTGTTTGAACAAGCTAGATTGAAAAAACCAAAAAACAAAGAGTTGCCTGTTAGTGTTCTGTTGTTGTTGGCAGTCTCCCGGGTCCCCGGACCGTGACACGCGGCACTGTGCTGAGTGTCAGAAGACCCGGCTCTCACATGAGCAGAGCACTGTGGTCTCTGAGCTTCGCTTTCCTTGTTCACACTCTCCAGCTGTTTACATCTGCTCCACATACTGGCAAAGTCGTCGGGAAGCGTGGATAAGGCAGGACGTGGGGAATGACTTGGAGTTCACATAGGACACTGCATGGTGTGGTATGGAGACCAGAGGATTTGGGTTCAAATCAGAGCCCTGCTACACTGGAGAAACCATGTTAGCCCTGGACCCTGAACTGTTTCATCTACAAAATCAGAGTAACAAGAAGATTGAGGGTAAGAAGACCACACAGGGTTCTTCTTTGTTTTAAATTATTTAAATGAGGTCCACTTTTGTCAATTCTAAAGTGAGACACAAATATGAGTTTTGTGATTCACTTAGAGCAGAGCTAGTGGAGAGATGCCTGATGGCCCGGTAGCCAGATGCAGACACACATAGCAGGCTTTCTCCAGAGCTCACCCAGAAGTCTGGCATGCAAATTTTCCAACCCTTTCTCATTAATGAAGATGTAGATTTTGAGACTAGAAATGTCTATGAAAGGAGCTCTTCCAGGGGCTCAGCCAAAACCAGGGAGTCACCCTTGATTCCAATCTCTTGCCTCGCATCTGAGCTGTCAGCAAATTTGGTGCGCTCCATCTTCAGAAGGTCCCAAAGGAAACCACTGCTCGCTGCCTCCACAGCTTCCATATGGTCTAAACCATCATAATCTTCCCCTGAGCCTCCGAAAGAGCCTTCCTGCTCCACTCTTGCTTCCTCCTGTCTGTTCTCCTCACAGCAGCCAGAGCAATCCTTGTTGAAGCACTGAGATCTCATCAGCCTCCTGCTCAAAAACCTGGGGAGGCTTCAAGCAGATTAAAATAGAAAATCCTCATCCAGCCAGAGGGGCCCCGGTGATGTGACCGCCTGGGCTGCCTCCATGAGTGTATCTCCTTCTGCTCTCCACCAACCCCCACTCCCTCTGCTCCAGGTGCACAACCGCCTAGCTCTCCCTGGGATCATACACACCACATATGCTTCTGCCTTGGAGCAGTTTCACTTGCTGTTCCCTCTACCTGGAACCCTCTTTCCTGGGAAGCCCCAATAGTTCATGTCCTTTCTCAGCTAGGGTCCTGCTGAAATGTCTCCTTTGCAGAGAGGCCTTCTCTAACCAGCCTATCTTACCCCCTTATTTAAAATAGTGCAGGCACATTCACGCACACCTATGTGCAGGCCTCCACACATGCATGCACATGTGGATGTACTCTCCATCTTCTCACTCGCTTTATTTTTATTTATATATTTATTATCACCTTGCATATACCCATTCATTTATTTTTCTATTGTCTGTTCTCCACTCTCACCCCTGATTAGAATATAAACTTCATAAGGGCGTAGACTTGGTCTATTTGACACTACTCTATTCCCAGTGTCCAGAATAGTGCATGATACCTATCAGGTGTTTAATAAATACTTGCTATAGAAATGGCAGCATGGGGGGCCGCCAGTGGCGCAGCGGTTTAGTCCGCGCTTGGCAGCCCGGGGTTCATGGGTTCGAATCCTGGGCGCCCGCCGATGCACTGCTCGTCAGCCATGCTGTGGCGGCGTCCCATATAAAGTAGAGGAAGATGGGCACGGATGTTAGCCCAGGGCCAGTCTTCCCCAGCAAAAAAGAGGAGGACTGGTGACAGAGGCTAGCTCAGGGCTGGTCTTCCTCACACACACAAAAAAAGAAATGGCAGCATGAATGAATTAGTTCAGATATTGGAAGTCTTCAAAGAGCACCAGAATGAAGCTATTAGAGAAATAATTAATTGGCTTTGATGATGCAGAATGTGGTCACGACCTCAGCTGGCAGGTCCCAGGGGACAGACACCCACATTAAATTTGGTGTCATAAGAACAACCCTAGGTTGTATGGCTAAATCTTCCAGAGTCTTGTAAAGAGGCATCTCCCCAGCAGGAAGAGTCACACCTTACAATTCAATATGAAACAACCAGGCTAAGCGAACAATTTATGTGCTACCTGTGTTCTTCTCCATCCTAGCCCTCATGTGCTTTCAATATTCCACCCCTCTTGATTCCTCAACTATGTCTCAGAGGGAAATTTCATGCCACATGGAATATGAATCTAATGGGTGAATTTCCATCCAGGATGCAGTTTTCTTACTATTGATGTGGAGAAAACTGTAAACAAAGCTACAGTAAAGCCTTCCTTTTGAGGCTGAGAAAAGCCAGCAAAAAAGCAAGAGTTGGAAAAACTTATTTAGGAGATGTAAAAATAAATAAACATCCCTAACTCATTTTCTTTAAAAGTTGCATAATGTTCAATGGAATATATGTACCATAATTTATTCAACTCTTACATTGTTGATGCATTTTGCAGCTTACTTTCCATTTTCTTCCTCTCCAAAGCTGCAATAAACACTCTGCTACATATATCATTATCTTCCTGGGCTTTTATTTCTGTAGGCAAGATTCCCTAAAATGGGATTACTTGCACAAAGGGTATCAACATTTTTTAATTTAAAATATTTCTAGATAACTTTCTCAAACGTGGTAGCAACTTAGTCTCCAACCAGAAATGCCAGTGCCCCCTCACCTTCCTCCCTGTCCCCCCAAAAAAGTCTTATCATATTGGATTGCAAATATGATGACTGAAAAAATGATAATTCATTTTTTAATTTGCATTTTCCTGCAGGTAGTTGAGCATCTTTTTCTAAATTGACTTTTTTCCAGTACTTCTCTGAATTGTCTACTCATGCTTGCTGGAATTATTTGTCTTTGGTTTTCATTTTATCAATTGAATGATTTCTTTGAACAGTAGGACCAGTACTTTTTTCTTTTGTTTCTGTCCTAATTATGTTAACAATCTATGTAGTATACATTTTCACTTTACTAATGGTATATTTGCCATACTATTTTTTATATATTTATATAGTCTATTATCTCTATTTTAAGATGGTTCCTGAGATTCTTGCCTTGTTTAAGAATGCTCCATCATCATGAAGTTATGAAAATATTCCCTTATAATTTGTTCTAAGATTATTAGTTTTCTTTTTATTTAGCTCTTTAATTCATCTGGAATTTACATCTGTGTATGGAGTCAGGAAAGGATCTTATGTTTTCTTCCATATAGGTAGAAATTATTACAGCATGATGTAGTCAACAAACTACGCTGAATTAAAATGCAGTCTTGGTCACATGATAAATTCCCATACATACCTGGATGTAATTTCTGTATTTTTCCAGGTGCTCTGATGGAAGTAGCTTCCCTGAGAGCCATTATAATTACCTGAAATAAAATGGAATTTGCTGACAGAACCTGACCAGATAGTGTTCCATATACTTTGCCAAACTTCTAAGCAGAAAGTTGTCTTACATAGTTCATGCCAATTTGAGATCCTCGATCAGACACCCATCCAGCCCTTACTATGCACCAGACACACGTCTAAATACTTTCCATAGATTTCTTCTTTTACTCCTTATATTAACCCTGTAAGGCAAGTATTACATCTGTCCCCATTTTGCATATTTAAAAACCCTGAAAATTAGAGATTTTAGTTGCCCAAGGCCACAAAGATGGTAGATGTTGGGACTGAGATTTGTAGCTTCCAGTGTGATCCCAGAGTCTTTACTCTTAACAAGCTAGACTCTACTAACGATGCTCTTTTGTTTTTGCATCTTAAACACTCCACTTATCACAACACAGAAGGTACACAGTGAATATTTGTTCAGCTGGATTGAACTGAATTCTTCTCCCATAACCCACTAGAATAAACTTGTCTTCATCTACTGTCTTTGATGGAGACCCAAATGGCATCTGCCTTCCTTCCTGTGCCTGCAAAAAAATGCCATCCTAAAATTTAAGTAAGAGCCAAATTTAGATAACAGAATAAGTGTCAACCCTTCATGATTGGAATAGATCTTTGGCCTAAAAAAACAAACAAACAATTTTTTTGTACTATAGTCTTACAGCATTCCGAAATAATGACTTGAAATGTGTTTGCTTCTTGAAAACCCTGAGTGATTTCAAAACAGGGTAATTTCAGTAGCTGCAAAGGAACAGCTCTAATGAGTTCTGCTAGAGAATCTTCTCACCAGGAAATGATTGAAGACAAGGAGATAACCTCTCATTAATTCCTTATTAACTATTTTAAACGGGATTACATCACTGTCTCACTCCAAGCACGGACAACTGCCAGCAGGCTTTGGTGCTCACATTCATTAAGCTGACAAAGTGGAAAGGTCTGGACAGCCAGAGGGGTCGTTCCTGTGCCCCCACCCCCACCACAGGAGCGGTATTTGGTGAAAACGTGACACCCTCATTTCTCAGAGTGGCGATTTCCACTTCTAGTTTATTGCCACGCTTCCCTTAAAAGCCTGGCACAGACGGCTTCTTTCACTGAGTTCTCAAATGCCTGGGCTGTGGCTGGGAGCACGGAAGCCCTGTAGGGAGGGCTGGCAGACAGACACAATCAGCTCCTACACTGAGATAGAGCCCCTATTCAGCCCGGCCATGGAGCGTCCCCACTCCCAGGGTCACGGAAGTCCTCTTCAGGTCCATCATTCTGCGGAGGGGCTGGTCCACCTGCACTGCCCAGATCTTCAGGAAACTGGCTGAATCTTTGCATGGAGGGGAACCCGCTCTGCCCTAGTGAAAATCACGAAGGCAGAATAGAGCCCCAGGTGGCTTGAGATTCCTCCGTAGTCAACACTGTAGCTTTCTCTCTACTCAAGTAACAGCCCTGTGGAGACCCCCCTATCCCCAATTTTTAGTTCATGCCAGGTGGACAGACACGCCCCTTCAACCTCAGGGTGCCACTCACGACTCAGGACTGTGTGACCCAGGGCTACAGGATTGGTTCAGGGATTGGTCCACGTGACCCAATCAGAGCCAATGAGATACATTTAAAGGGCCTTCTAGGAGGTCCTGTGTTGTAGTGAGGTGGCCACACTCGGGGGAGCTGCTGCCCGGTTTTGAATCTCAACTCAGCCAATTATTATATGTGTGGCCTTGGAACTTTAATGTGTCTCTACTTCAGCTTCTATATTTTTAAAATAGGAATAATCTAATTACATGTCTCACGTGGAAGACGTAAAGATTAAAGGAGTTACTATATATAACGGAGTTTATACATATATAGTAAACTGCTTACATATGGAGTAACAAATTAAAAGCCAATTCAAGTATTAGTTGTTACTATCATTTTTCCCCCCTGAGATTTCTAGGAGAGAAATTCTCCCTTTTCCATGGGACTTGAAGCCCAGAAAATGTAAGATCTGGAAGTGCCATTGTCAGCTTAAGTCTGTTAGGGAAGCAATTGTCTGAAAATAAAGCCAACGTGCAGCTTTGTTATTTAAGAAAAGTTAAGAGACATGTATCGAGTGAAAACCGGTGCTGGTGGCATCATTTGAAGCACAGATCAAGCTGTGCCTAAAGCAAGCCCGTTTCCATGTCATTCTTTTTTTGTTAAGTCAGTTCGATTTGGGTTTTCTGGAATTTTCACCCTAACGAGTCTTCACTGCTTTTCTCTCTGTGGTGAGGCTCTGAATGATTCTGGACTGGCTGTGGGGTCTCTGTTAGGCACTGAACCCAAACCTAGAAAAGAAAGACTGGAGTTGTTCTTCCACACAATTATCCCTGGAACTAAAATGCCTGAAAGCTGATGCAGGAGGGGTGTGGGCTTTTGAACAGAACGCAGGCTTGCTTGGGCCTCCATTCCTTCAAGTCTGGAATAATAATATTTCACAGCATCTAAAACCTGTGAATGAATTGGCAGGTGGGCAGAGTACATACCAATGAGCTAAAAAGAAGCAACCTACAAGGAATTGCATTGCAAAGCCGGCAGCCTGAGTGCTCACCTAAGGGAGCATTCATGTAGGCCATGATGACCTGCAGGAGGCACATAGACACTCAGGGGCTTTCAGAGGATCAGGGGGAGAAGTGGCAGCCAGGCCACCTCTGAGCCGATTCAGGGAACATGGCGCTAGTAGGGCAGGATTCATATGTGTTTATCTGCTCAAAAACCCAGGGCTTTGCTAAAATCCCAATATAAGGCTGCAGAAATCAATCCCATCCCTCTCTACCTTTCGGAACTACAGGTGGTTCCATTTACAGCCCCTAAGTTCATTCTAAATGTCTCATTTTTCCTTCCTTTTGCTCATATAGTTGCTTTGGGCAAAAATGTGCATGTGTGCATACACACACACACACACACACATACATACACATCCTACTCCTCTCCAGGTTCTAAATCTTCCAAATATTTTAGGATATATTGCTCCTTGTTCAAATCTTCTTAAATGACTGGTACAGTGTTCAGCCCTTTTCATGAAATCCCATCCATTAAATTAATATTTCTCCATCAACACATTCATGTTAGAGCTTGTTTCTGCAGACACTGAGATAACAGCAGTGAAAATACAAGGTCTTGCCCAATGGAGTGCTGGTAGTGTGTAAGGACTTCTTCCACCCCCCAAAAGAAAGCCCTAGTTTGTAACATTTGCCAATTCCCATGGTGCAAATTCATCCACTATGGCCAATTTCAATCTACCAATGTAAGTTGGTAAAGATGGGTAGTAGTACAATGTTATTTAGTATTTCCACCCTATAGATAAAACAGATATAAATAATGTCTAGGGCGTGGATAAGAGTAAAATGTGAAAAAGCAACCAGAAAAGGATGAAGATTGAGTATTTATTATCTTTGTTTTCAATATAATTCATTTAATTATAAGTTTATATAACAGTTTTAATAATGGGTGTGTATTAAAACCAGCTTTCAAAATTTCTGAAAGTTTAAGAGTTGACTCTTGTGACCTGGTACCAGCTAGATACAGCACACCACTGTCCCTTCTCTAATGTCACTTATCTTCTAGAAGAAGATACTGATAATAAACAGATAAATAATACATTAAACAATAAATAAAACAATATAAAATAAATATATGTTAAAATATCTGATGGTACACCTAAAATTAATATAATGTTGTATGTCAACTATATCTCAATAAAAAGTAAATAAATAAATAATTTTCCCTAAAAAAAAATTTCTGATGGTAATAAATATTATGAAGAAAAACAAGCAGGATAAGGAGATATTGGGCATCAGGAAAATGGGAGTTTATTTTAGGTAGAGTGAATGAAAAGTCTTCTCAGAAGAGTAACAATCCTTCATGTAAATGAAGTAAAGGAGTGACAAATGAGAAAATCCAGAAAGGTACATTTCAGGTAGAGAGAACAGCATGTGCAAAGGCCCTGAGGGAGGGGTAGGCTTTATGTACTCAGAAATATCAAGAAGGCTAGTGTGGCTAGAGTGGAGTGCACAAGCGAAGGGTGCTAGGAGAGGCCACTAAAGAGACCATCAGGGTCCAGATTGTGTAGAGCCTTGTAAACCATGATGAAGATTTTCTCCTTCAATCCAAATAGGCTAAGAAGCCTCAGGAAGGATTGTCCATTAGAAATGCAATGTGGGCCACATATGTGATTTTAACTTTTCTAGTAGCCACATTAAAAAAAGCAAAAAGAGAGCCAGTCCTGATGGCCTAGTGGCCTAGTGGTTAAGTTTGGCGCACTCCACTTTGGCGGCGCAGGTTCAGTTCCCGGTCGCAGAACCACACCACTCGTCTGTCAGCAGCCATGCTGTGGTGGCGGCTCACATAGAAGAGCTAGAAGGACTTGCAACTAGAATATACAACTGTGTACTGGGGCTTTGGGAAGGGAAAAAAAAGAGAGAGGAAGATTGGCAACAGGTCTTAGCTCAGGATGAATCTTTCCCAGAAAAAAAAGAAAAAAGCAAAAAGAAACAGGTGAAATTAATTTTAATTGTATTTAACCCAATGTTTCCAAAACACTGTTATTTCAACAATATTATTCCTTTTGGCCTTAACAATTTTTAACTGGTATTTAAAAGAGAAATAGGTCTTTAGCTAGTTTATAAGTGATACCCTTTTTCCTTTATGTTTTATGCGGGGGATTTCAATTCTACCAGTTAATCCTCATAGGGAAACCTCTATTGATTTTCTTCAATATATTCCTACCTCCAGATTCTGTGAGAAACTTTAGAGACATGATTTTCTGCCCATATTGTACCAAAATATCACAGTTTGTGGCAATAAAACTCTGTTGGAAGGAACACAAAGTCATTAGGCACTTTAAGTCCCCAAGGTGAAGTGAGCAATAATGGGCAGTTAGATGTTCCTCTCTCTCTGATCTTGGCATAATGTCCCTCCTCTCAGGATCTTATTGGAATGTGACTCATACGCAGAAGCCCGAATCCTGCTTTTATGGTGTTTGACAGTAAATGCTTAACTTAAACAGCCTCTTCATTCTCTTCTTTATGAAAATACAGCATCTTGGCACCCATCTTTCTATTGAATTGCTATCGGGTAAGGCTTTGCCCGAGGTCAACATAACAAGCCTCTCTGCTGGCTGGCACGGCTGACTTTAATACATTCGGAGGATTTATGTCAGATTCCCACCGCTGAAGATTGAGCTGATGATCGTAGGTATTTGGCAGAGGCATTAGCATTTCTGTCTGTGCAGACTTCAATGCCCTATTAACTATTCTGAGGAGTCATTTACCCAGTGCGGAAAGTACCGAGTTGAGTTAGGAATTCCTCACTGCCCACCACAGGCAGTGTCATAGAAATCTCTATTGCTTTCTGCATGGAGAAATTAACCAGAGTGGAACATCATCTTGACTCCTAATGAATATGAATGCAAAAACATGAAGATTTCAAAAAACAACATTAGGAGCACAGGGAGAAAAAGCATGCTTCCATGCGAGATCCCTCTGTGAAGGCTCCTGTGAATAATTTTCTTGGAACACTGGATGATTTTCCATACTTCCAAAGAACGTAGAATCTGGCCTGTCTTCCACGATGCATCCCAACAGGATTTGCAGTGTAGGCCTCCTTCGCAAAAGTTGCTCTCTCTTTAACTGCAAATTACTACAAAAACAAAACCACAATGTTGATAAATAGTGACTCAAAAGAGTGCATGGAACAAAGTGAAAAGGAGATCAGAAGGGTCAATTTTTAAAAAAAAAAAAAGTAGCCAATTTAACTATTTTGAAGAGAAATACAGAGCTCTTTTAAGCACCAGAGATGAAAATTGATCATGCTTGGTTTGCTGACTCCAAATGTGCCTTATGATTATCAAATGATGAGGCTAATGTTTAGTTCTAGCCACTAAATTCTACGAGTGAAATAGAGGCACTACTGCAGTCATAATTTTTTGGTCAATAAATATGTGACTCTTTTTCGAAAAAATTAGTTAATTTTTTCCTCAGTAATGTCAGATAATCATCCATTACATCAGAAAGAATGAATAGACTCTGAATTGGCACCTTTGGGATGGTAAATCAGTACTTATAGGTCACTGGCTGACCCCACAGTGGCACTGTGCGTTCTTTAATGACCTTTTTGCCCCGTGAGACCCTAAGCTCTTGGAAGACGAAGGTGAGAACGATTTACTGTGTTTTTATATATTTCAAGCCTCCCATCACATTGCTGTGCACAAAGCCAATTCTGCCAAATAAGTCTAACACAGAGTTATTATTATTATTATGGAAATTTCCCATAGGAATTGTAAGAACTATAGATCTGATTTTAATGGTTGAGCATTTATTAAGTCCTCTTTTTTCCACCCACACTTATAGTCTTAATTCAAGATTTCTATTTCAGAAACTGATCCTGACGATTAACATTCTCTATTCATGTTGTTACTGGGATTCTAAAGGAAATAAGGGGTTTTGCCAGTTCACACAAATTGCTGTTCTCTGCCACAAAATGTAGCTGCTCTGAGGATGCATTGAAGAACTCACCCAGTTCCTTCCTTTGCAAAAGGAGAAAAGGCAACTATGAAAAGCAGATAATTATTACGTACTTCTCACCAAACCTAGGAACTTAGAAATGTTTATTCTTCCTTTAACTTCAGTCTAACATAGCACAACACAGGAAGTATATTTTCTTCTAATATTCCAGATTCTTTTGGGAACTCTGCCTCCCACTTCAGCAAATGCATACTGAATCCCTATTATGTTTAAGGCTGAGTGCTCAACACTGCAGAGCATTCAGACATGTGCATGGCAGAGCCCCAGCCTCATAGAGTTAGCCATTCAGTAGGAGGAATAAGACAAGAATACATGTTACGCGTATACAAGGCCATCTGACAAAACATTTTTCTAAGCAAAAAAAGACTGACTCGAAAGTGTATGTATTCTATAATTCCATTAATATGATATTCTAGAACAAGCAAAACTAATCTCTGGTGAAAAAAACAAACAAAACGAGAGCAGTGGTGTCCTCTGTGGTGCAGATGTGTCTGGTTAAGGGCATGAGGACACTTTTCTGTTTTCCTGGTACAGTTTGGGCTACACAGGTGTATGCATTTGTCAAACTCATCACATGATATACTTTTGATGTGTGCGTTTCATTTGCATGCAAATTTTACCTCAAAAGGAAACTATAAATAAATATTGAACTCTGGTTAATGATATGTCACTGCAGTATTTAGGAGAAATGTTCTAAAGTCTGCAATTCACTTTGAAATGCATTAAAATAAGATGGATTAATGGATGGATAGAGGAGGATGGATTGATGGTTAGATATGTGATAAAGTAAATACAGCCAACTGTTAATGGTAGGAGCTAGGCGGAATAAATGGGCATTCACTATAGAGTTCTTTCAATTTTTCTGTATGTTAGAAAGCTTTAATAATAAGTATTAGTGTGAAAAAACCAGCTTCCTATGTGAGAAGAAATTTTGAAATGTTCCTTGAAAAACACAAGAAAGATTTTGAGTAGTAGAAACAGAAATAGAGGGCATTTACCACTGAGGAAATAAAAAGCAGAGGTCTAAGACAGTGAGAGGCAGGCTCAAGGTGCGAAGGTACACACATGGTAGAATATTAAAGAGAGAGAGAGGGTGGGAGGAGAGGGGAGGAGTGTAGTTGGGCTCATATCATGGAGACCTTCAAGGCCAATCTGGCAAATCTTGTATTTCTGGATACAGTGAGCAGCCATTGTCAAGGTTTTTCTGAGCAGAGGATCTGCGGGATCAGAATTTCCATATAAGAGGGGACTTGGGTAGTGGGAGAGGAATAGGGGCAGGGAGAGTCATTTGTTGGCTGGTAATGGAGCCTGAGCCATGAAGGAAGCAGAGGATCTAGAAAGGAGGCGAAGAAAGCAGGGGATGGGGATGGACTGGGCATGGGCTTGTGTGTGAAGGAGGATTGAAGGATGGGCCTGAGGTCTCAGCCCTGCGACAAGAAGGGATTTACTGATGATTTGCTTCACAGAAAAAGAGAATTAAAAACAGCTAGATTACAGAGTAAAAGGCAGTGAGCTTGATACAAGCAATCTACAAAAGATGCACCAAGGGGCAGTAACAATGTGAAAAGAACTCACTATTAATCAGGGAAATACAAAATCAAATCATATGAAAATGTTTTCACCCATCATACTGGCAAAAAAAATTAACAAGAATGATAACATCCAGTGCTGAGGAAAAGGGCAGTCTAATAGGCTGTTCATAGGAGTGTAAGTTGATGATGACTGCCATGAGGAAATTCTGTAGTCTCTAGCAAAACCTAAATAAAACTGTTCATGTTCTTTGATGTAGAAATTCCATTTAGGGGAAATGTATTCTAACCAATTACTTGCAGCATATATAACTAAATATGAACGTAGAAGAAGGTTCATTTGCGGCATTGGAATAGTGGAAAATTGGAAATAATCATCTATAAATAGTAGGGATATATTTTATGGCTTCCCATCTATCTGTATTAGTTTTCTATTGCTGCCATGCAGATTACCACAAATTTAGAGACTTAAAACAACACAAATTTATTTTCTTACTGTTCTGTAGATCAGAAGTCCAGTATGGTCTCATAGAGTCAAAATCAAGATATCAGCAAGCTGTGCTCCTTTGTTGGAGGTTCTAGGAGAGAACCGGTTTCCTGCCCTTTTAGTTTGTTGGCAGAATCCACTTTCTTGAAGTTGTACAACTGAGGTCCTTGTTTTCCTGCTGGCTATGAGCCAAGGGCTGTTCCCAGCTTCCAGAGGTTGCTGAATTCCTTGGCTTATAGCTCCCTTTCTCCATCTTCAAAGCCAGTAATGGGAAGATCAGGTCCTCCTCAGGTCATTTCTCTCTGACCCATCTTTCTGCCCTCTTCTTCCACTTTTAAGGACTCATGTGATGAGATTGGGCCCACTCAGATAATCGAGGATAACCTCCCCATCTCAAGGTCTCAGGGTCCATGCCCTAAGTCACATTTTACAAAGTCTTTTTGGCCACATAAGGTAACATATTCACATGTTCTAAGAAATAGAATGTGGACATCTTTGGGATAATATTCTGCCTACCACACCATCCTTACTGTGGAAAGCTCTGTAGTCATTAAAAAGAAAGATACAAACCTAATTACTGATGCTGAAATATGTAACACATATTATAAAGTGAAAAAAAATTCAGAAGTTGATCTGATATTGCCTTATACTGATACATTACATTATATGATAAACACCAATAAAAATCTGGACAGAGAATACATTGAGAAGGGGACTGGGCTTATCAAGGGGCTTACGGGGTTTTTCATACTTTATTCCATATGCTTATACATTTTAAAAGGAAAATTTGCACACTGATTATCACTTTCAAAAAGTACGAAAACATTATGTTATTGTAGAAAAAAAAGATAGGTGAAGCAAAGCTGCTCTCATGAAAGTTGGAGTAGAATGTGAGGTCCAGGAGAGTAGGGACTTGATCTGGGATGCTCATTACCTTAGAACAGTGGCTGGAAACTAGGACTCAACTGGTTGACTTGCCCATTTTTAGATTGGAATGCTACTTTGGCTTACTGATTTTAAGGAGGCCCCCCCCCCAACTCACAACTATAAAAACATTCTTTTATATTTGTCTTTTAATTTTTGATTTGTTTTATTTATTTGATTTATCTATTAACTCAATCTGGAATTTACTACGTATAATTTGAAATCAGGCTCTTTTTTCTTTTTCTAAAGAGATAGCCCCAGTTGTCCCAATGCTATTTATATTTTCATTACTGCTTTGAAATACTACTTTTATCATATATCAAATTCCCATATATTCATGAGCCTATTTCTGGACTCTTCTGATCCTTCAATCTATTTCTCTCTTGCTGCTCAAATGCAGTACCAAATTAATAACTATGGCTTTAGAGGGTATTTTTATATCTTTTAGGGCACGTCTTCTTTATCATTCTATTGTTCTTATTTAAATTTTTTCTGTCATTATTATATATTTATCCATTTTACATTTGGCCTCTCTATATGAGGTTCCAAATGAAGAATGCAGAAAAAATTTTTATTTTTCTCATTGACCAATGAGAAATTTGAGGACTGTAGAGGTAAAAGTATAAGCAGCCATACCCAGTCAACAGCTAGAACTGTGCTGTGTGATGTGGTAGACACTAGACTAGCCACATGTGACTGTTTAAATTTAAATATAAATCAACCAAAGTTAAATAAGATAAAAAATTCACCATCTCAGTCTCACTAGTTACATTTCAAGCACTCAGTAGCCATGTGTGGCTAGTGTCTACCATATTATCACAGATCTGGAACTTTTCCATCATTGCGGATATTGAATAACATTGAGCTAGAAGCTTGGGACAGTGGTTTGGATAAAACCTCAGACCTCTCAGACCTAAGGTCAGTGACAACTTTGGGATTCATCTACATAGACTTGACAGTAAAGTTTAATCAAAGAATAGTACTGTCAAGACAGAAAATGAAGAGGAAAGAAAAGCAAAGGACACATTCTTGGAGAAATACTTGCATTAAAGGAGAAAGTGACAAAAAGAAGACTCTAAAGAGAGGGGTCAATCAGAGACTTGCTTGGTGAACTGGGGCCCTATCCCAGTGGCTCAGGGAAGATTGATCTTCAAGAGAAAAGAAGAGGCCAACCATTCCCAAGGACTCGGATAGACATAGAGAATGAGGACCAATGTGCAGCTTTTCAGTTTGGAAGCTAAATGATCAATGGCAATCTGCAAAAGGTTGCTGTCCTCTTTTGCACACCTGAGAGTAGGATTTGGGTGTAAGAGGTTTAATATGGAGGTTATCCCAGGAAGCACAGCAAAAGTGTCAAGTAGAGACAGAGAAGGGAGGTGGCCAATAAAGGGTGATTAATGAGCAAGTTACCATTTTGGGAAATTGGCACTCAGTCTTGCCAGAGACCCTCTGAGAGAGTGGGACCCTACTAAGAGGTGAGTAGGTTTGGGCATTTATCTACTGATTCCTAGTTCTCTTTGAATGAGGGTTATTCCCCCTCCCCCCTCCCCCTTGGGGACGGTGTCAGCTCCCCAGCAATTGTGTGTGCCTGCCTCTTGGGGCCAAGCATGTTCCATTATCTACAGAAAGATGTCAGGCAGAAAGGCCGAGTAGTTTGATGTAGCAAGGCATTCCAGTGTTCAGAAACTGTCTCCAAGGCTGGTATGACATCCAGGGTGGACTGAGAGGATTATGGGGGGCACTGACAGCATCTGCTATAGTTGGGTTTAGGTGCATGGCAACAGAAACTGAGTTTCCCTGTTCTGCACCAAAAGAGAATCACAGTAAGAGAAAGAATCCCATTTTATCAGCTTTGGCCCCAAGTTGTTTGGGCAGAACACCCAGATTCCTCAAAATCTTTCCCAGGCATCTGATGGAGGCCACTTCATTCCCCCAGGCACAGGTCCATCCACTGGCTGCTGGCATATCCTGTTGGATACCAGAGGCCTGTACCTCCTCCTTCAGAATTCCAAAATGATAAGTCCTGCTTCTGTCCAATTTTGAGGTATGAATTTTTGTTTAAATCATATCTTCTTCTCATAGAAAATATTCCAGTGGAGCGTGGGTCAGAAGATAAATTGGAGGGTCAGACACTGTTCATATACCCCCAAGTCAGGGTCACCTGCCAGATCCTTCTATACTTAGACAAGAAGTTACATCAGCCACCCTACAACTAGGTTTGTAGAAGCCCTGTCTTGTCTGTTTATCAGACCCCGTGGAGTTCTGGCAACAAACCATTTTTTCCCTTTATTTTCGGTCTAAAGATGCGATTATTAATTATCCTCATTATGGTTTTTCATTCTGCTAAAAAATAGTTTTCTTTTTAACTTCAACAATCAAACCTGATGATATGAAGGAGAAACAAACACCATTTGCATTCTTTTGTTTACACTCAACTAACACTGGGCCAATGTGCTGGCATTCCCAGAAGAGGATCTCAGTCATAATCCAAACAAAATGGGCAGTATGGTCGAGGAAACATGGCTGCAGCTTGGGACACCGAGCTGGTCTGGCCTTTGCCTCTAATGGCCAAGAAGACATTTGACCAGTCCCTCCATTCTACTTCCGATTGATTGAAAAATTGTCCCTAAGTCCCCACTTCTCCCTGTATTCACATCCAGGGCAATGTGGCCTTTCTGCTCCTTCCATCAAGAGGTGATGTCTGTTCCACTTCCCCTTGAATCTAGTCTGGCCTTGTGACTTGCTTTTGCCAACACAATGCGGTAGAAGCAATGGCCTCAAGAGGGCTTGCACATTTCCACTTACTCTCTTGGACCCCTACCACTACCATGTGATCAAGCCCAGGCTAGCCTGCTGGAGGATCACCCCAGCTCATAGCTAGTCATGTGGGTAAGGCCATCCTAGACCAGCCCACCCCTGCTGACCAAACGTGCATGAATAAACCCAGAACCCAGTTCTAAATGAGGCCAGAAGAATCTCCAGCTGACTTATAGACTCAAGAGGGTAAAAAAAAAAAAAAACACAAACACGAATATTTTAAGCTACTGAGTTTTGGAGTAGTTTGTTAGGCAACAAAGCTAACTGACACAACATCATTAGGCCTCAAACTTGTCATCTGTAGAAAAGGGGACAAAATGAAATAAATTCTAAGGCTCTTATTGTTTTGTGTATTATTGTGTTTTGTGTATTATAGCTTCATAATTCTGTGGTTTTTTTAGCTGAAACAAAAGACTGTGATGTGGATACATTGATCTGCTGGACACTAGTGAGCTGATGGGCATTAGCTGTACCATACGTGTGTATAAACACCCAGGCACTTGGAAACAGACATGCAGCACAGAGGTGGGGGCAGGTCGAGGGGAGCTGAGAGCACACTTGGTAGTAGGATCCAGAACCTGGCTACCTGCCAAATAAGGGTCCGCCATTACTCTGGCCTCACACTCCAACCCTCTCCTCCCTGCAGGTCCTCCTACGTTTTATTTGAGAAATGCATTTTGATTTCTTATATTGATTTTACACCCAAATCTCTCCTTTTCAGAACTGGACAAAACTATTTTAAGACTTAACAATTTATATGGTCAAATGGATTAAGCCTGTAGAGAAATCATTTTGCTTTCTTTAAAAACAAAACAAAAATGTCCTACTGTTTGCTTAATGGAACAAAACAGTGTCCACCCAAAAGATTTCTCAGGGCCCAAATAACACATATAGTAGTACGGGAGTTCTATCGACCCAGCTGAGCACTTCTATGTGTGCTAAGCTGGCTTCTTTTTTTCTAAGATGAGCCATTTAAAGGCACTAAACCATTTAAAGTTTCAAATTTTGGTCATTCACTAACTATGTGAGTTGGAGCAAGTTAATTAGCCTCTCTGAATATTAGAGAGTGATAAATAAACTAGGAATCCTATGGCCAGTATCATAGGGTTATTGTGATAATTAAATATGACTCACATGGAAACAGTTGGAGACATTCTCCGTTGCTCAGCTAATATTCATTTTCCCTGCACTGCATATTGATTTATTTCCTACATGTCATTCAAAGTCTAGCTTAGATGAGGCCCCTTTGGAAAGTCTTTATTCACAATGTCAGCTCATGTTAAACTCTTTTTCCCCCTTCTTATTTATTCAAGCAAATTCTCTGAGTCTGGGCTAGGCCCAGCAATGCAGGTGCTAACAGAACAGTCTCTACCACATGGAGAGATGTGCAATAAACAATACAGTACATGATTAATTAACTCATCATGATTCAGGCTACCCAGCATCATTTTGGGACACTATGGAAGTATAGAACAGAGACAAGTCAGGGAAGGCTTCTCAAAGAAGGGCCACTGACACCAGGAGGGAAGTGGGAGCAGGTGTTAACCCTGGAAAGAGCCAGGGCCTATTTCTGCCTATCTCAACTCTGACTTAACTTTTTTTCCAAACATACTTGTTGGTGCTTCAATTTTATATTGACCTATGAAATTTTCTAATAGGTTCATTTGGCTTGTCTCTTCAATTGGATTTTGCACTCACCTGGAGAAGGGTCCATGTGTTGTACTTTTTTTTAAAATTTCTCTCTAAAGCTTAAAAGTGCCAGACAAATGTTGGTGCTCAATAAATAGTTGATTGGTTAATAACAAAAGACACTTGAGTTACTTATACTGACTGCTCTTGATTTATAAGACATCTCACAGTGTCCTACAAACTAACTGCCACTTTTTTGTGTTAATTTTTTTGAAGTACAGTATACGTACAGAAAAGAGCACAAGTCATAAGTGTACAATTCAATGATTTTTCATGAAATGAACATACCCATGTAACCAGCACCCATTTCAAGAAGAATATTGCAGTCCCCCAGAAAGTCCCCTTGTGTCCCCTTCTAGCTTCTACCTCTGCAAAGGTAACATTATTCTGCCATCTAACAGCAGTTTTTTGTTTGGTTTTGGAAGTTTATACATAGCTTATACTCATTTGTGTCTGGCTTCCTTTACTCAACAGTTCGTTTTTGAGATTCATCCATGTTGTTGCATGTAGCTGTAGTTCTTTCACCTTTGCTGGCATATAATATTCCATTATGAGAATATATACTATTTATCCATTTACTCTTGATAGTCATTGGGTATGCTGCCCTGAACATTCCTGAACACATCTTTTTGTAAAGATATGCATTCATTACGGTTGGATATATACCCAGTAGGAGTGTTGCTGGGTCACAGGGTATACATATTTGTCCTGACTGTAGTAGATGCTGCCAAAAAGCTTTCCAAACTAGTTGTACAATTTTGTTTTCACCAGCAGTATGCTTACTCATTTAAACAATATGGCCATTTTGGAAGTCAAAATATTTCTTGGTCCACTCACATAGAAGTTGTGCTGTTGGTGCCAAGTGGTTGAAAGGATATCTGTGCATATACAGGTCTGTGGACTTTTCACAAACAACTCCTTAGCTCCCTCAGTCCCGCTCACATCTTGGCAACCTTTGGTGGAGAAATCTAGCAGAGTTTCATAATAGTGCATGTTTTCCAAGTTGGAATGGGTTTTAAAAGGAGCCATTGTGTTTTGGTGTGACTTGTAAAGACAGGCTCTTTCTCCATCATCTCTCTCATTTATTCTGTTAAGAGAAAAAAGACTTGTTTGTAGAAAATGGAAAGATAAAAAAGTAACAGGCTAGGAAGCCAGAGTCAAATGCATATGTGATATTTCCCACGACTATGGAGTGTTCTCATGCCTGCCAGCCAGATGCTTCAATAACCTCTCTCACCTGGGGGCAGGGTCAGCCTATTCTCCAGCATGGTCTCTTTCTCCCTTAGCAGGCTTAGCAGAATACACAGACTTCTGGCTCAGAATGATGTTTACTGGTATTATCAGCAACTTCTTGTTGCTGGCAGCCCATGTCAGCTGAGTTGAGAACACACCCATTTATTAAGTAAGATGCTGATATTCTGTTGAGAACAGATTGTTAATGTCGGCTTTGTGGCCCTTGGATTTTATAACAATGTACTTGAAATTCATAGGTTTTTTTGGTACCTTGCGCATAGGAATTCAGGGAGGATTACTTACATTGAGGTCTTGCCCTTCACACCTGGGGACCACGTTTATAACATAGTGGCTTGAGTAAAATGCCACACATTTCCTCACTAGACTGTCAGCCCTCCAAGGGTAATGTCCCCATGACATTCTTGGCATGTACCAAAGTGCCAAGGATAAATAAAGACTCCTTAGATATGCATCCAGTCTTCAAAAATAGATGTAATTAATGCCAAGGAGCAGGAAAATCCATAAATGGTTCAGAAAATTGGTAGGTAAACAGAAACCCAATTGATGAGTTGCTTGAATGTTCTTCCTTCATCCAAGATGTTAGCTGGCATTCAGCCTTCAGTTCTAACATGGACACAGGGCTTAGCTCCATGAATATGTTTTGAAATAGAAGAGCAATGCAGCAAGCTTACACCTATTATAAAAGCTGCTTCTGAAAATAATCTTGTGTCAAGCATGCCTCTCTGAGCAACATATATGCCAATTAGATAGGCTTATATAAGTCTTTGAAGGAAAGAATTTTCCCACAATTAACTTCTCTCCACTATCCAATAGAACCAGCTTATTTGCACTCCAAAATGATCATAAACCAAATCACAAGGATCCCTTGACATATTTAAAAGTGATAACATAATCACATACAATTTAATCAAGTTCCTTTCAAGTTTATTGCTAAGGGATATGAGGACTGGCCACACTCCCCAGGCAGATTCAAAAGACATCTTGGTTTTGGCTTGTGGAAAAGAAAAGCAAAATGGAAACCTGCCTGGGATACCATCTCTTGAAAAAAGTAATAAAAATATGCCGTA
Organism: Tapirus indicus; assembly: GCA_031878705.1. Lineage (NCBI taxonomy): Eukaryota > Metazoa > Chordata > Mammalia > Perissodactyla > Tapiridae > Tapirus > Tapirus indicus. The sequence goes on from CM062929.1 coordinate 79,708,799, forward strand.
GTTTGGATTCCCCTGTCTCAACATTCTGTTTGAGATCATCCTTTTTTATCACCCAGATGTTCAGTAAGTGAATGGCATCAGTACTTGTTTAAATGAGGCCCAGAAGTATTTTCCCTTTTCAATACTTAATGCTGTGTTTTCTCTTTAAGATTATTGTAGAGCGTGATGCCGAAATTGTTAAATCTGCAGTGCTTCAGAATAGAGAGTTGTAACAATACTGCTGTAGGAGGGAACATAGGGACTTCAATCCCCACGCCTCTTTATCAGTTTGCCGTGAGTCATTGACCACTTAGAGCCTCTTTTTCTAACCTTATTTTACAAAATGATTTGTCCACACTTATTTATTAAGAATATTACATTATTTACAGGTTGTTCATCGACAGCCTGCTTCCAAAAGTGACAGAAAGACAATATAATTTGTTGTCCTTCTTAAATATCTATGGGGAGAAAAAGAAGGTATTATGCAAAGCTTCTTGAAATTCACAAATGAGGTGGGATAAAAATCTCTGCAGAATTTATCAAGTCTGCATGGCACCTTTGATCTTGATGTATTACAGTCCCACCCCCCCCCCTCCCATCCACAGTGATGCCTTCAATATTTTACTGCGCTGGCCTAACACACAGCTCACAATTTTAAACTGACAAATCTAGGAGCATAAATTTTAGATGCTTTTTGCGAAACAGCAAGGCTGAGGACAGACTGTACATTCAGAGTATTACAGCCTGTTCTAATTCATGCCATTTCCACACACTTTTTTCCCCTTTTGGAGGCTTTTGGGGCATATTTCAAACAAATATCAGTGCTTTGTGTTTATGCCATGTAATAAAGAATATCTGGGCCTGTCTGTAGGAGAATATCTATTTCCAAATCATCTCAGTTATGGGAGAAAATGGATTCTGTTTTGAGTCCAAATATAAGAGTAGCCCCACAAGTAAACATTTAAAATTTGTTTATTCAGGGTTCGCTAGAGGACTTCCAGCTATTGCTACAGAGGCTCCGTCCACAGGTGGATGCAGTGTGATGGGGGATACAAGAAAAGGTTAGCTGCCTCCAAATATTTCCCTCTCTTTCCAGTGCCTCCTTGCCTGCCTCCCAGGTCTATGGGAGTAAATGACACTTAACTATTAGGAAAGGTAGCTTAGGGAAGAGCATCTTTGGAGTTAATTTCCCATGATAATATCAGTGCCTCTGGGAATTGTGACTCCCTGTTTATGGCAATGGCTGAAATTAGTGGAAAAGTAGCTTTCTTTGAAAAAAGATCAGAAGCACCTGAGCCTGGGGGAAGATCTGAGGATGACAGACTCAGTCGTTGGACACCTCTGAGTACTGAGACTACAGTGAGTGTAGAAGGCTGAAATGACAACTACGTGGCCACATTTCCACCACGCCTTCCTCCCACGCCATGGGAGACCTTCCAGTCAACGATAGGTCCTTCCTTCTCTCTAAGTTTTGATGTGTCCTCAGACTCCTATCAACACTCCCAGCAGCCACTACTGACCAGTGGGAGCTGGCAGGTGGTTGAAATTATGCACCACCCCAAGTCTACTAGATGAGTCATCAGAAAGGACAACAGGACAATAGAATAACAAGAATGGACTTGAAGGTAGAAGGGGTAGGAAAAAAGAGGTTTGGAACTGGGCTTAAAAGCCAGCTTTGCTTCTTACTTATTGGGCAATGCTAATAAGAACTGTGACCACAATAGTACTAAAAGCTACCATTTACTGAGTCCTTACTATGTGCCTGATATTCTGCTGAATGTTTTCCTTAGTGCAGTAAAGTGTGGTTATTAAACTGGAGTCAGACTATCAAGATTTTGAATCTTAGCAGAAAAGCGTACTGAGAGATTTCAAGCCTTAGTCTCTCATCTGTAAAATGGGGGTAATAATGGTCACCAACTCATTGGTTGGTTGCAAGGATAAATGAGACAATGTATTGAATGCCCTTGGCATATTTCCTGGCTGTCAGTCAATGTTAGCTTACTCTTGCCACATGATCAGCACTCTATAAAAGATTGCTATGTAGCAACATCATTTCTTAAATGATAAATCAGTGTATTTTCTGTTTTTCTCCTTCCCCTCTTCTCTCAAGGGTATTCTGAGAGCTGAGATTCCTTCCCCAGCCACACCAAACAGAGGAAAGCATTTGAAGACCTAAGAGCCTACTGAATATCCTGTTTACCAGTTTTTCCTCTCCCAGAGACAAGGTAAGCCTGGGGCTGCTAGAAAGGCAGAGAAGCATCTGTGGGGCCACTTGGACTAGAAAGAAAATAGGCTGGAAGAATTAGATGCACGCAAAGTGAAAAATAGAAGAAGAACCTTCCATGAGGAGTCCCAGGAAAAAGAGTAGAAGGGATGATGAGGATGGACTTTTCTTGATTCCCATAAGAGTCCCTAAGAGCGGGTGGCTAACTTGGAATCTGTTTGTCGGAGATAGGGACATGAAGGGAGAGCTGCGTCTCCCTCCTCTCTCTCTCCTTCCTCTGGTGCCCTAACAAAATAGAATGAGCAGAATCTGCCACTCTAAGTGGGACAGTGGAGAACTAATAGCCATAGATATGGCTGTTACAAGCCATAACCTATAAGAATGCTGTCCAATAGAAATATAATATAAGAACATATATAAAATTTTTTCTAATAGCCACATCTAAAAAAGTAAAAAGAAACAGGTGAGATTAAACTTAATAAAATATTTGATCTAACCCAATATATTCAAAATAGTATCATTTCAACATGTTTGTTGTTAGTGCTATCGAGTCTATCCTGACTCCTAGTGACCCTGTGTAAAGGAGAGTGGAACACTGCCCCGTCTTTGGCACCATCCTCTCACCCTCTGGGGCTGTATCAGACAATGCTCCGTTGCTGTTCATAGGGTTTTCATGGCCAATTTTTTGGAAGTGGATGGCCAGGTCCTTCTTCCTAGTCTGTCTTAGTCTGGAAGCTCTGCTGAAACCTTTCCATCATGGGTGACCCTGCTGGTATTTGAAATACTGGTGCATAGCTGTCAGCATTGCAGCAACACACAGCCATCACAGTATGATGACCAGCAGATGGGCATTGTGGTTCCCTGACCAGGAATAAACCTGGGCCGTGGCAGTGAGAGTACCAAATCTTAACCCCTAGACTGTCAAGGCTGCCTATTTCAATGTGTAATCATCATGGAATCAATACCAACTCTTTGAAATCCAATATGTTTGTTAAACTTACAGTATATCTCAATTTGGAACAAGCCACCTTTCAAGTGCTCAATAGCCACATGTGGCTAGTGGCTGCTCTATTGGACAATACAGGCCCATAATCTTCAAAACCACCCAAAAAGTCGAAGGCATCATGTACATTTTATAGACAAGAAAAATATGTCACAGAAAAGTAACATAACTTGGTCAGGAATTAATATTTAAAACCAGTCCTATCTCATTCCAGCCTCTGTATGATTTTGTCAGCCTACTGATCCTTTGGGCTTCTTCATGAGGAAACAGGAATAAGATATACCTCTCTTAGAAGGTCAGTGTGAGACCAACAAAGTTAAGGAAGCAAAATTCCACACAAACATTCTACACCACCAACACCCAAATTTCGTTTTTTGCTCTGGATCTTCTTTGCCCTTTTTAAAGTAATCTATTAAGCATCAGTACTACCGTAGGTGCTTGTTTTGGCAACAAGATGGCACCAGTCTATTTCAACGAGCCAGGCAGAAAATGGCTAAGGCCACAAGCTAGAATATTTAAGACAGTAGAACTCCAGTGCAGCAGACTTGGAAATGGTCATTATCATCCTGCCTAGGAAATAAATTTTCTTCAGCAGGATGTCCTTGCATAGTATAGAACTCTCAAAGCTACTTCCCAAAGAGCTAGAGATTTAGAGGAGGAAGGAGTACAAGGCTGGAGTCATCCCTGCCTGTCTCAGACCTCTTTCCATTTAGTGCAGCTCCTTTGTTCTCTCCTCTTCCACTTTGACCCAGCTGAGGGGAACCCCCAAATTTTGATTTAGAACCTCACTCAACTTCTGCAAAAGGATGTATGTAATGTAATACAGGTTCAAGAGAAAATAAAAAATTAAGCAATCAAAGTCTCATTTTACTGATGAGAAATCTTTAGTAGAGAAAATGGGTGAATGCCCCAAGATCACATAGCCTACAAGCATAGGAGGACAATTAGAAATCTCTCAATTTTCAAAAGAAAATTGTCAACCCACAGAGTGGGAGAAGTTATTTGCAATATATGTCCAATAAAGGACTCGTGTTCAGGATATATAACAACTCCTATTAATCCATCTGAAAAAGACAGATAACCCAATAAAAAGGAAAATGGACACAAGACTTGAACAGACACTTCCTGAAAATGAATATACAAATTACCAATAAACAATTGGGTGGGCTGTGTTCACCAAAAGCCATGTATAAAAATTTTCATAGAAGTTTTATTAGTAATTGCTGAAAGTTGGAAACAAACCAAATGTGCATGGACAATAAAATGGATTAAAAATAATTGTGATATGTTCACACGGTTGAAATGAGAAGCAATGCGAATGAATGAATTACCATCACATGCAACATAGAAGAATCTCATAAATGTAATATTGAGTAAGAGAAGCCAGAAACAATAAACATAGGTACAACTCTATCTACAAAACATTCCAAAACAGGCAAAACTAATCTATAGCGTTAGAAGTCAGAACAGTGGTTAGTAGCATGCGAGGGATACGTAGTAACCACAAGTGGCACGTGCACACTCGTGTGTGTGTGTGTGTGTATGTGTGTCTGTCTGTCTGTCTCACAGTGTGTGAGGGTGATTTGAGAGGGCTGATGCTCTGCCTTTTCATCTAGGTGCTGGTTCCATGGGTGGGTTTTATTTCCAAAAATATATTGAGCTATACACTTATGAAAAGTGTACTTTTCTGTATACATTACTATACTTCAATGATAGATTTTGCAAAAAGAAACTAAAATTGCTAGAATTCTTCCCAAACTAGTTGCTTGCCTTAGCTAATAGATTTGGGGAATTTTAACCCTCCCTCGCTTCCTACCCTTCAAGCTCACCTCCGTTGGCCATGGCCATGATTCAGGAAAATGTCTCCTGGGTGATTAGAAGCTCAATTTAATAAGATACCTCAGTGAACATTTAGGGCAGGAGTTACATTGAAGTCACTCAGGCCCGAAAGTTCTGGTGAAATAGTATCAGAATGACACTCATATTTAGAGCCTTTCTTTTTTCCTCTCCTGTAACCCAAAGCTTTCCCCAGGGTTCCTAAGTAAAAGTCTGCACCAGATACTTTGCACAAATAATGCAATAAAGATTAGTTTCGTCACCCCATTTCCTGTATCTTATATATAGAGGAATGTCAAAATGGCATTTAGGAATGAGGCCAACTTCAGCTTTGGGGTTTTATAATCTTAGCAACATCCCTATGATGTTGTAAACGCAAACTGTTCTGTTGACAATATTTAGGAGAGCTCCCATCCCAGGAGAAGTCTCTGCAGTGCTAAGACAATCCTCTAGGGTCTAGTTCCCTCCGACAGTAACAAGGCCTTGATATATCTACCAAAGAAGGGCTAGGGGCTGGTCCTCATACTTGAAAGAAAATACCTACAGTGGGGGAACAATATTGTAGAGAATAAACTGACTTGATCCCTTATCTCTTTTTCCCACAATCCTTTTCCCCATCCCTGGCACTTAGATCATTTGTCCCTCATTATTATTATTGTAAAGTGAAGAAAGGGAACAAGTTAATGCTCAGTCTTCCCTTTTAAAGCAGAGCTTAGAGGAGAAGGTGGCGTGGTGCCCGTGAGTACCCTTCACCTGTACGTCAACCTGGAGCTGCTGGAATGTGTCTATCTGGAGTCTGCCATGCTTCTGGGACCCCTACACGGCTCCCCACAAGAGGGGTGCTGGCCAGCGCGTCTCACAAGCAGTCCCAGCGCCAGCTGTGGATGGGCAAGTGGAAGGGTCGCTGTGACTCCAAGTCCATAAGTGCATACACGGTTGTGGCTGTCAAGATGGGCAACTGAAAGACCTGCCAGTTTCTTCACCAACAAGGACAGTGAAATGTGAGGCTATTCTCTAAGGCTGGTCAGACAGATGCCTGATGAGTCCCTGCACACCGATCTCTTCACCTACAGCAGGGCCTATGCCTCCATCCGCTTGGAGATGCTTTCTGACATACATGTGGGAATGGGACCTGCCCTCCATGCAGCGTTGACCATGAATGAGGACCCCATGGCCTCCATCAACCAGCCATTGCAGACCGTGCAGTTTTTTGCACTGAGCCTTAGCCCAGCAGACCCTGTCCCCCCAGCTGGCTGAGAAGCTGGGCATCTGGTGGAGAATAACTTGTGGGTATTGGACCACAAGCAAGACCCTTGTGGGGGCACTACTTCTGAAATCAGAAGGATGGCCTCTGCAAAAATGAAGACTACACACGTTGGGAAGGTGGCTGCCAGCAGCAAGTTCAGACAGCCTATTGATTCTACCTCTGTCCCCACGGCCCAGACCACTCAGTTGGCGAATGCTAAGCCACTATACTCGATCTCCCCATATCACAGTCATTACAGTAGAATTGAAAAAAAAAAAGAGCTTTTATTCCCCATAGAGTCCAATACAGATAGACCAGAGCGCTGAGATGTAGACATCAAGTGACACGTCTTCAGTTGTTCCTGTGCTACTACTTATAACACAGCTGCCCTAAGATCCTGTCTTTAAAGTATTCAAATTTTTATCAGCTTTATTGAGTTATAATTGACATACATATATTGAATATATTTAAATTATGCAATTTGATATGTTTTGACATATGTAGACATCCATGAAACTATCACCACAACCACAGTAATGAACACATCCTTCACCCCCCCAAAAGTTTCCTCATGACCTTTTAAAATCTCTCCTTTTTGCCCCATCCCTACACAAACACTGATCTGCTTTCTGTCCTATAGTTTAGTTTGTATTATCTAGAATTTTATGCAAATGCAATCAAATAATATTTTAGCATACTGTATAATTCGAGATTTCTCCATGATGTTGCATTTATCAACAGTCCGTTCCTTTTTATTGCTCATTAGTATTCTCTTTATAGATGTGCCACATACAGACACACACAAACAGCTTTGAAGTCTGTGGCAGAGACATTAAAAAAAAAAACAAAAAACAGGCATAAGCTCCCTTTCCTTCCTCCACCATCCGGGCAAAGGTTCCACAGGCAGTGTGGAGTAAAACCTTCTAGGAAAATCAAGAGAATTAGACCATTGGTTGCTTTCCACCCAGAGGTAAGGCCAAGGTGGAAGAACCCTCAGATAGATTTGGGGACCCCAGAACACAGGGTACCAGTGTCCAAAGTCCAGCTAGAAACTCAGATATTTCAGTGATACTAGTGAGGGACAGCAGTGTCAACCAATGGCACCCACATTAATGTCAGCATGGGAGCAAGAAGGTGCAGCAGGAAATACCCACCGTGAGAAGAAGCAAGAGAAATCCCTAAACTGAATGAGAAAGCTGAGGACCTGCATTAGAAAATGCTAAATAATTAAATTTACCCTGGTATTAAATTTAACTAGGATTAATGGTTCTCTAACTAGAAATTAAATTTGGTTATATAAAAGAACAAGTTACATGTTGCGCCAGGGGGCACTTGGCTTATGCACGTCACACCTGCCGTATCATTCTGGCGGGTGTTCCTAAATGATTATAATCTGGATGAGGATTTTTAATGATAAAGCTGTTGAGCAACTGATACATGAAATCAAAAAATGAAAACAATTTTAGTCTACATTTACCTACCTATTCCAGGTATCATCTTCCCTCTTCCGTGTGCCTCGCCCTCCTGCCTCTGCACAGACAGGCGGATCCTGAACCCTGTTAAGCCTTTAGATCACGTCCTTCCTCTGTTCAAAATCCCCAAATAAATGCCCACGCCTTTGCAGTGGGTCCCGGCCCTACATGATCTGCCTGCCTGCTCTCTATATTGTGCCCTGTCACTCAGCTCCAGCACCCTGGACACTTGCCCCCTTGTGTTTTCCTCTGCTTGCAGTTCCTCTGACAGCTCTGCAAAGCCTGCTCTCACTTCCTATGGGATTTACTCAAAAGCCCTCTTCTCAGAGGAAGCCTTCCTGGCCACTCTTATCTAAAATTTCAACCTCTGGCACCCTCGCTCATAGACAGGTAGATGGATGATTTAGTGCCTGATGCCCAGACTAGAATAAATGCCCTTGGAGGCCATGGGTTTGTGTTGTTTTTATCACTATTTGATCCCCAGCAGGAGAATAGTGCAGCACACAGGCTGGGACTTTGGTAAATATCTGTTGAGAAGATAGCGGAAGATATCTTCCAGGAAGATGGACACCCCCATCTACCAGCAAATACCTTCCCTTCACAGAATTACAATCCATAGAAGTAATTTGCTCTGGATTCCAAGATCCAACATCAGATTCAAAGGTAGATTGGCAACAGGCTCTGAGAGCCATAAACATCTGTCCCTACCCACCGTAGGATTTCACCAGTCTCTTTTGGTCACACCCCTACGTGGAGGCCTCCCTTCCAAAGGGTCCTGAGCAGGTATCAGGTACGGCTACACAGCCTTCTATGCTCCACCGCCACTCCCAACCAGCCAGAGGGAGTGATTACCATAGGGGGAGACATACTGTGCTTCCAACACCCAGGACCATGCGCTTGGTGCATTTTGTTGTACTGAACTCTCCTTTTTCAGTGCTTCCAAGATAGATCAGCTCCCCTCTGGCAGATAAAATTTAGTTCTGAAAAAAGCCTATTAATTTTAAGCTTGTGGGGGAATATCACTGTGGCTTTAGAGAACATTTCCGTTAACTACCAAGACACGTACTTGCAGATGATAATATAGGGAAGCATGTACAAGGGTTAATGAAAATAATAATTGAATTTCATCCATTCCAACCATGTGCTAGAAAGTGTCCCAGCTCTTTACATGTAGTAACTTATTTAATACAATAATCCTAAGAGATAGATGCTATTTTTCTATGCCATTTTACAGACAAGGAAACTGAGGCATAGAGAAATTAGGTAACTTACTAAAATTGCATAGTAGTGAGTAACAGATCAATTGGAGCATTATATATAAATATAAAAAATTAGAAAAAAACCCAAGGGTAATATTTAAAATACTTAACAACTAGCACAGTAATATAAATTACTATAGTAATCAATTTATAAGTAAAAACATATTTCCTTTTATTCTCTAACTAAACTAAATTATAAATATAAATAAGATCATAAAAATGCTTACTGTGACATAAATTATAACACAAATCATTAATCGAATCAACCTAATAGTTCCCTAATCATGTATTAATTCTAGAAACTGTTGTGTGATCTTTTGCGGGACACGGTCAGCCCCAGCTAAACTTATTTGACTCTGAGATGACAACGGGTTGCAACAAGCTCTCCCAATGGTTTCCTTATTAAGTCGAGAGTGACTAGGTCCCTGGTACCCAACTCTTTGTTGCAGCCACAGGACAACTGTGTGTGCACCTTGATGCTGGCATTACCCATGGCCCTAGACCCAAGGAACTGACACCTCAGCCCCCCCCCAAAATGCTGCCATATGCCACCACCAATGCCACCCACCCCTAATCTGTGGCTACTCAGCTGTAGGAGCAGAACTGGACTGGTGCCCACTGTGGTGTAGTTTCTGTGGATCACTGTATCGGGCTGCTATACAAATAGAAAAAGGTCTAGAAAAATGTATATAAAACTAGATAACAGTGGTTACCTCTGGAGATTAGGGGAGGTGGACAAAAAGTTATCAGGCCCATCTGACAACATTTAAGAGCAAATGTTTTCATGTATTACTTCTGTAAATAATCTTTCATAAATTAAAAGTTTCATTAAAAATTACTTTTATAAAGTTAGTTAGCTGGAGAAAAATAGCTTTTGTAAAAAATGAATATCCTCTGTCTTTAACACTAAATTCTTTCCATGGACCCACATTTTTCTCTTCAAATCTAGTATACTCTACTATTATGATCTGGACAATGATTGAACTTCAGCTCACAGTATTAGTGTGGAAGTTTCTTTCTTTATTCAGTTACTGATCCATTTAAAAAAATTTTTAAGTGAGCACATAACTATTGCCAGGCAACAGGTCGTGTGGATGAGGAGTGAACACAGCAGACGCAGCCCCTGCTCGCAGCACCGTGAATGGAGATGGGAATTTTAGCAGTAGAAAAGAAAATACTCTTTTCTTCACTGGGGCCTGCCAAGCAAGGAGAATAATGAAGGGTAAGAATTAGGGGAAGGAGGGGCCGCCCGGTGGCGCAGCAGTTTAGTCCGCGCTTGGCAGCCCGGGGTTCACGAGTTCGGATCCCAGGTGCCCGCGGATGCACTGCCTGTCAGCCATGCCGTGGCGGCGTCCCATATAAAGTGGAGGAAGATGGGCACGGATGTTAGCCCAGGGCCAGTCTTCCTCAGCAAAAAGGGGAGGATTGGCAACAGATGTTAGCTCAGGGCTGGTCTTCCCCACAAAAAAAAAAAAAGAAAAGAATTAGGAGAAGGAGGCAGACCTGAACTCACAGGATGCTCCTGGCAGATCGAGGACTCGAGACTAATTCAAACAGCAATGTGAAGCCGCTGATGCGTTTCCAACAGCTAAGCCACCCCATCAGATTTGCGTTATTTAAAAAACCACTGGTGCAAGTGGGTTTGAAAAGAGCAAGCTCTGCCAACCACACCTGGTTTTTCAGTCATCATTGGATTAAAATTTAATAAAACACAATCAACACCAACACTCAACTGGAAATACTTAATCCTCAATAATTAGGAAATGATGAACAAGGGATAATTCTCACCCACAGAGCACCAGGTAACAGAGGTCATCCCAGGTATAACATGGAATCAGAGCACCATGACTCCACCCTCAATTTTCCCATTTTAACCAAAAGATAATTTAAAGGAAAAGACTGATCCCATTTTAACTTAGTTTTCGCTTTATGTTTTGTAGAGATGCGGCTGATTGCTCCTCCGTGCGACCCCAAAGCTCCCCTGCTGGCATTCTCAACCTTTGCTGCCTCCTGTAACGTGTGGGATTTATCTTCTGTGTGTTCTCACAGATGCTAGTCTATGGGTTTTTGTTGATGAATCAAATTGCCACGATCTTTATTAGCAGATGTTTACCCATTGCCAGTTTTTAATTCCTTGGGTCTTAATACTAAACATCTTTATTTTCAATTCAGTAACTCAGCCAGTCGTCATATTTTCCCATTTTTAGATTGGTGAGTATTCTGATAAAAGATCTCAGAAGACGTCAAGCTTGGGACTCCTGAATTGGTACACACCCGGCTTCTAATCCGGAGGGCTACTCAGTGAGATGGAAGTAATGTGCTTGTATCACGCAGCTGGCAGGTGAAATATTGTGCTTGTTTTATAATAAACGTCATGCTTAAAACTAGAGGCGTTTGTGCTCTGAGGGGCAATAAGTTCTATTCGTTTACCTAAACACAGACGTCCATCTCGCATGTTCCTCTAATAAGGAAGTCTATCAAAGGCAGCACCGTCTTGCTAAATCAACTACAACTGGAAGCTGGGGTGAACAGACATACTTTTGTATTTTATTTCTTATTCCCATTTTCATTTTATAGGGTTTAGAAGAGATGAAAACAGTGTAAACATGAAGGGCACTGAGTAACCACGGAGGAGCCTCCTGTTTTCTTCCAACTGGAGTTTCTAATAAAAGCCTATTTGAGTCTGATCCCAGCATTGTCTTGGCGGAGAGCCCAGCCTTGCAGCCACAGCGGTGCTCGGAGGCACTCGGAGAGGTGGCAGGTGGTCGGGTGGTGGCCGAGGGTGGTGCCCAGGGCAAAGGAGAAGAGCCCTGGGAGCAGGACTGGCTACATAATCTGTGGGCTCAGTGCAAAATGAAAATGCGGGGACCCTTGTTCAAAAATGATGAAGAATTTCAAGAGAGTGACAACAGCATTAAATCAGACTCTGAACCCTTCTACGCATGGGGTCCTGTGTGACAAACTGGCCCTGCCTGGAAGTGCAAGTCCAAGCCGTGGGACAGCATTGTGCAGGTTGGGGATCTGTGTAGAGTCTGAACCGAGGGGCCGAGAATCGTTCACTGTGGGAGGAGATCGATGACGAGCTTCTTTAAACAGGCTGGTCAGCCTCAAAGCCTTTATTTATTTTTTCTTATTTTTCTTTATGAACAGAGAGGAAGAGATCAGGAATATGTTAAAATATAAACAAGGTTATGGTCTAAAGCTATTTATTTCTTGTAAGAACTAAGGAATATTCAGCCAAATGGCTCCAACTAACCCTTCTGGAGAAGGGGGAGGGATGAGGTTGTAAACTGCAGATTTTCTGTTGATATAAGGAAAGGTGGTAAGGCTTGGCTAGAAACAGCTGGTTGCCATGGCAAAATGTGAAGAGAGCTTTTCTGCAGCTTTTCTCTTCTGATGTGGAAACACAAAACCAAGGAGACCGCTCAGAGGGAACTTCAAGGCAAATAGTTGCCCTTTGACCTCGTGTAAATCAGGAAGAAGTGACCTCAGAAGAGGGGTTAGCTGAGGTGTCGGAGCTCACACCAAAGCCTGGCAGAGGGAGCGAGCAAGAATGCAAAGATCCCAGGAACCTCCAAAATTTGGGACAGGATTATAATCACTACGCATTGAGCTCCTGTGTCCACAGCTGTGCCAGCACCTTCCACACATCATTGCATTTCATTAGTATATTCTTCACAGCAGGCTAGCATGGCATGTATTATCATCCTCGTTGTGCAGAGGAAGAAACTGAGGTCGGAAAAGTCAGATAATTTGGCCGAAGTTGTATTGCTATTAAGATCCAGCTCTGAATCTTGACAAGACATGGCCCGTAAAAAGAAAAAATGAGCAAGTGCAATAAGATGGGGACATGTTATAGAAATTGTGGACTTCGTAGCAATAATGCAAATGTAATAAATAATAAGAGTGTGATAAACTAGAAGATTACAAGTTTAATTATAGAAAATGGTTTGACATTAGTCCTTATGCCTTAAATATTTTAAATTGATATTTGTTTTCTTGTATCTATTAGAAATGAGTTTTGTAAGGTATTTGGTAAAGGCTCATATCTCAATTTTTCATCAGAAGTGAAACTGTCTACTTTTTTGAATGATAGAGAAGCAGATCCTCCACCTAATAGCAACTCGAACAGACGCTAAAGGCATGTCATACTTTCAACACACGGGAAGCAAAATAAGGAGGTGTTCAGATAGGCTAAGTGACATAGAGTAAATGTTCAATAAATGCCTATTGAAGGAATGACCATGAAATGGGGAGTGAAGGAAGGGAAGGCGTATAAAAGTACATGTGGTAAGAAGATCAAAAATGTTGTTTCTGCCCCATGTGTTAGTGTTTAACGTCAACAATGCCAATTTGTACTTCTAAACAGGTTGCTATATGCTAAGTAAGGGTTATAAACCTTCACCCAATGATGTGTCCTCCTCAACCAAGGATATATTTATAAACCTACTGTTGTCATGGGACTTCATTTTATGGTAGAAGGAAATTTGACAACCCTGAGCAGTCATTGTAACTTCTCTAGTTCTATGAAGAATTTCCATTCACCTTGGTTAACAATTCTGTGTAGTAACAAGAGAATTTCCATCTTGCTATAGTCTGAGTCACTCTCCTACCCCAAAAGTGAGCCAAGGGAGATAAGTGTCCATTCTCCCTCATTATGGTCCAACAAAGGGCCTTAGAACCACCATGGACTGAGGCAGAGTGGGTCTTTACAACGCTCATCTCTTCTCCCTGCCCTGTTATACCTTAAGCTTGCCTAAGAAACCCATCGCAATGGCTGCCCAGCTCCCCTCAGAATGGTTGGGAAGGAGCTAGCACAGTGCCTGTACGTGGTACACCCCAACAAATGTCAAATATGCTCCTTTACAGCTATGGCCTGTACTGTCCCTCCCTCCACCTTCTCCCTGTGCATAACTAGAATTTTGTGTCTTTGCCCCTTGCTGTGATGTTCTCAGGCAGCTGTCATAGTTGAAAAAGGATCTGTCAAGCGAATCCCCACTGAAGTGTTAATTGTTGACAATGGCATAATGTGTCACCTGCTCAAAAATATTTGCATTTTGTAGGGGCCTTAGAAGCAGCCAAGTCTTACCTAGCATATAGCCCAGTGACTGTTTCACAAACAATATTCAGTGAATTATTTGAACTAAACTCACCAAAGGAATAAGTATTTAACAGTAGGAATTTAGGCGCCAGTATAAGCCAGTAGGGAAGACGTTCTTAGACGAGGAGGTTTTCCAAGTGTAACTCAAATCCCACACTGAACTAACCTCAATTCTGATTCTCCACATTACTCAGAAAATCTCTGCCCTACATCTGGATGAAATTCCTTCCAGCAAAATTTAACCTAAATCCTTTCCTTCACTGCTCCATGGAGAATGAGCAAAGTGCATTACTTTCTTTCACACAAAAACTGCTCATATATTTGAGGATTATCGTACTGGGAGGAGGAAGAGATTGATTTATTCTCCATGTGAAATATTTACCACCAGACGTTCTTCTATGAAGTGTATGGAGCAATCTAAATATATAAAACTAATATTGTTTCAAATTAACTTGTACTACATATTTAATTGCTTATGCCTTTGCACTAATTAGCTATTAGTAATTATACAAAACAAAATCTTCCAATCTTCATTATAGAATACATCTCAAGAAATGTGGGCACTTGGATTCAGGGTTCTTTTTTTTTTTTTTTTTTTTTAGTGAAATGTAACAAAAATCACTCTGTACTTGGGTTCCAAAGAGCTGCTTTTCACTTCTGGAGTGTCTCAGTTGTATGACCTTGGTCAATGAATTTAACCTCCTTTAGCTTTAGTCCTTTGTTGGCAAGATGGGTGATTTAATTATTTAACATTTTGAAGTGTTTACTCTGGGCCAGGCTCTGGTCAGAGTGCCTTGCAAACGTAAACTCATTTAATCCTCATGGCAACCTCAGGGGACAGCACTGTTAGCAGACATGTTTTGCAGATGAGAGAACCAGAGAAGAGAAAGGTAAGGTAATGTGTCCAAGGTCATATGGCTGGCAGCTCACAGTCGGGACTTGAACCCGGGCAGTCTGGCTCCAGAATCAGGGATCTTAACCATTGCACATC
This sequence comes from Tapirus indicus, assembly GCA_031878705.1. Lineage (NCBI taxonomy): Eukaryota > Metazoa > Chordata > Mammalia > Perissodactyla > Tapiridae > Tapirus > Tapirus indicus. The sequence continues at coordinate 79,723,910 of CM062929.1, forward strand.
AGCCTGCCTTTCACAAGCTGGAATCTTGTCATGGAGTAGGCAAGGGCTTTAGGAATGAGCAGATCTACATCCTTAGCCAAGGCTTAAATTGCATGAGGAGTGTGATCTGCTTGACATGCAGAAGCCCTAAACAACCCATGAGGGAGGAGGGTCTGTGTTACATGTTTATGAGCATTTTGGTTCCCCTGGAAGCAGTCCGTGAGATAAGAATGTAGTTTACTTGGAAGGAGACCGCAGGAAACCTGGTAGAGAAGGGGAGTGGGGAAGTAACACAAGGAAGGGATGGAAGTCAGTAGAGCATACTTTTATGAACAGGTCTCCACCTGGGCAATGGGCCTTGAACCCATTGTAGACCTCTGGGACACAGGGAGACATGGTTGAGAATGGTGCCACCCAAGGGGCAAGGAAGTGGGGATGTTTAGCCATCAAGTCACCTTCTCATTACTTGAGGATACTCCAGGGGGAATTAGCTCCCTGACACGGTGAGCCCATGCCTGCCCACGGTCACACACAGGCGTCTATGGGCAGAGAAAGCTTTCAGGCAGAGACACAGGTGCTGAAACAGGAGGGACAGCAAATGCCAGAGCACAGGAGAAGGACACTGACAGCATGCACGACAAAATATAAGGCACAGATGCCAAATTTTGACTGTCTCATCTGCTTAGGAATAGTTACGTAGTCTTCTGTGTGCAAAAATGCTGCCTGCCCTCCAATATGGAGGCATTCTCTCTTCCTTGACTTTCACCACTGTCAATTAGCATCACTCACATCCAAGAGCATGATAAGAAATGAATAAGAGTAAATAATAAATAAGCATTATTAATTCAATCAACAAGCTTTTATTGAGCACCTCTGTGAACCAGGAACTATTCTAGGCACTGGAAATACAACAGTGAAAAATATATGTGCATAGGCAAAAGTCCTTGCGCACATGGAACCTACATTCTGGTAGGAAAGATAAGAAAAAAAGCATAATTGATATGTGAATTATGTTATATGCTAGAAGGTCAGTGCTATGGGAAGTAAAAGGCAGAATAAGGAGATTGGAAAGTGCAGTGGAGTCAATGCAATTTTAAATGCAATGGTCAGGAAAATCTTTATCAAGGGGGTGAAATTTGAGTGGAGATTGGAAGGAGATGACAGAGTCATGCACGCAACTGGGATGTGGTGGGGTTGGGGAGGGAGTGAGAAGAGCATTCCAGCAGGGGAACAGCTGGTGCATGGAGGGGCGACCAGGGAGGAGAGTGTGTATGTGGCTGGATGGAAATAATCACTTGGGAGATGGTGGGAGATGAGATCAGAGAGATAAACTTGGACCAGGTCCTCAGGCTCTATGGGGCATTACAAGAACAGGGAGAAAAGCAGAACACTGGGGGAGAAGTATATGAGATCATCCAGTCTTCTGGGTTGAGAACAGACTGTGCAGCAGAAGAGAAAACAGACGGGTCAGTTTGGAGGCTGCTGTGGTAATTCAAGTGAAAGATGAGGAAGTCTGGACCAGATAGTAGTAGTAGAGATGATGAACAGAATCTGGCAATATTTTTATTATAGACAAGATTTCCAGAAAGTCTAGATAAGGAATATGAGAGCATCACAGAGCGTCATAGAACGTACAGCCTTAGGACCGGTACTCTAGTCCCAGACTCTCATGTTACAGTTGGGCAACCTGAGCTCAGAAACTCAGAGTCTGAGTTACTTGCCCAGAACACAGAGCTGAGCTAGGAGTAGATGCCAGGACTCCTAATTTCAGTGCCCCTTTACCCCAACTGATGCCTTCCAGTGATGGAGGCAAAGCTTTCCAGGTGAGCCAGTCCCCCTAGGAGATGCCATGAGTAAATGACCTGGAAAATGCGTGCATCTCTGCTGGGCTCCACTCCTGCCACAGCTGGCCCCTTACTCTTGAGGGCAGTGACATTTTTTTCTTGGCGGAGGTACCCAGTCTCAGCTAATAGCCATGTTCTCAGGGAAGGTGTGCACAACAGACTTCTCTTTTAGTTTATTGATAAATATAAACTTCTCAGTAAAATCTTGGAGTCCTCTCATAACAGTAATGGTGCATGTACAGATGGGTTTGTCCCCGCCACAATGAGTAATGCGTTCTGTTCCCCTCTCTTTGGTTATCGCTTTGGCATTTCTCACAAATGTTCCTTCTGCTCCTCTAATAATGTCTATGGAGCTATTTGGCTGTCAGCAGTGAAGCCCCCTTGGGTAATCTCAAAACCCTGAAGAAACAAAACCTTGGTTTCCCACGCTTCTCACAGTCTATTCGGTATCAGTTGGGATCCTTTGCCAACGACGCCTCGATTTATGTATTATAAAAGAAACCTCATAACAAATACCTCAAGACAGATGTTACACTCGTATGGGGCTGAATTAAGGGCACTGATTCTGGAATGAAGCCAAAGTAATTTGGAGGAAAGGCCATTTTCTCTCCCCATTCCCTCGCACTGCTATGCATCCTTCTCCCCTCTCATTAGACATACTTAATTGATAGGACCATCAATTAATAGAATTTAACTTATATTTGTGTACAGAGTACAATGTGTACAATGGTTTTACAAAATATCTAGATTACTGGTTAGTTTTTTCTTAATCTAGTAAAAGAATCCATTTGCATTCCCTGAGCATATATCCATCAGCTAGTGGGAGAAGCCTCCAGAAGCCTGCTGAGAGACAGGAAGAAGTCTGTCTTGATGCAGAGCCGGCTTTGTTCATTCCATAAAGCTGCTCATTCAGCTTTCACAGTGACTTTAACATAGGGCCCATCTAAGCCAAGTATTATTTTGAATATCACATTTTATTCCAAAGACTAAGTTCAAGCTCTCTCTCTCCGAACACTGATAACAGAAACACAAACTCGAGTCTAACAGATTTTTCTAATTATTCTTTCCTGTTGTTGCCTTTAGCTCTGATACCCTTGTCATCACGTTCTTTTCCGGAAGCTATGAAGAAACCACATGGTGTCTTTCTCAAGTTATGGAACACTGAATCCAATGCTCCTGAAATCTGAAGTCACATTTGCTTCTTAAAACACAATTAATAAGCTTCTGTCCTCATTTTCCACCTTTCACTCAAGACCTAGAGAAGGGGTTCAAGAAGGACTAGGCATCTCACGTTTACCTCTGCTGATAACAGTTGCTCTTGGAACCAAGTAATGCCACGCCTGCCTGACTAATTCCTGATTAGGAGAAAAAACCAGAGAGATTCAGAGAGGATGTGCTAGAAAATGGGAGGCATGCCCAGTCTCAACATGAACAGTGATTTTGATGAGAGGAGTTTATGAATATTGAGGGGCAGAATCTGGATTTGAAAGTGACATGTTTACTGGGAGATGAGATGCTCATGCTTGCTTAAATACTTTTGTGTGGTTATTAATAATCCCCAAACATAACAAAATCACAAGGCGTATGTTTCAGTTACAGTGGAACCAAGTCACTGCATCATGAGGCAGGATAACATGCAAAGCTTACCCTGAGCCACACGGCATTGTCAGTCAGCAGCCAACTCTGGATACGGGTGAGCAACGGTGCTGCCTTGGTTCCCGGCACCAGTAGCCAGGAAACTGGCACCGAGGGAAGGAAATAAATTAGATCGCAGCCCAGGTGGGATAGTCATTCTGTTGGGCAGCAGGGTGAGCCCCAGTAGAAAGCATGTGCCATAATTTTGCCGAGTCCCAGCAGAGACGGGCTATGTTGCACTAAACGCTTCCAATAAGACAACTTGTGATTCAAGAATGGGGGAAGAGAGAATTTCAAGATGTTCATTGCGTATCTGTGGCATTCTAAGTGAGTCACTCCACCTGGCTTTGTGCTGGCTTCATACATTGCTCTCTCATCCCCCCGTTAGTGATCCTGCTTTTGGCTCAGCTTCTTTTTCTTCAGAAAGTCAGTTTAAAAGTAAGGATGTTGGGGGTCGGCCCGGTGGCGCAGCGGTTTAGTCCGCGCTTGGCAGCCCGGTGTCCGCGGGTTCGAATCCCGGGCGCCCGCCGACGCACTGCTCGTCAGCCACGCCGTGGCGGCGTCCCATATACAGTAGAGGAAGATGGGTACGGATGTTAGCCCAGGGCCAGTCTTCCTCAGCAAAAAGAGGAGGATTGGCAACGGATGTTAGCTCAAGGCTGGTCTTCCTCACAAAAAAAAAAAAAAAAAGTAAGGATGTTATCTGGAAAAGAGGGGCATGCTCATCCATCATCACTTTAAGCAAAAGTGGCATGCTAAGGGGCCAGCCGTGGTGGCCTAGCAGTTAAGTTCAGCACACTCCACTTCAGCAGCCCGGGTTTGGTTCCTGCGCGTGGACCCACACTGCTCTGTTAGCGGCCATGCTGTGCTGGTGGCCCACATACTAAAAAATAGAGGAAGATGGGCATAGATGTTAGCTCAGGGTGAATCTTCTTCAGCAAAGGAAAAAAAAAGGTGGCATGCTAAAAGATAATTTCTGCTGGGCAGGAGGGTCTAGCCACTGATGATGACCCTTGACTCTAGGTCCCTGCAACACAAAATGTGGTCCACTGGCCAGCATCATCACAGTCCCCTGGGAGCTTATTAGAAATGCAGGATCCCAGGTCCACCCCACACCTACCCAGTCAGAATCTGCATTTTAATAAGATCCCCAGGGGATTGACCTGTATAGTTAAGACTAAGAAGTGGTATTCTAGGTTACATGGGATCACTGGGTTCCAGAAAGACATCTTCAGAAACATGATGTTGGAAGTTGCAGAACAAACTTTTCCTACTTGATCTTTTGGCCTTAGGGGACAGACATCTGCTTATTTCTATTATCCCACTAAAAAGCTCTATCCCCCAGGATTCTTTTAGATGCAAAGGACAGAAAAAAAGAAAGTGTGAAAGAATAAATAAAAGAGAGTAAGAATAAGAGAAAAATTAAACTGGTTAAAGCAAAAATAGGAATGTATTGGGCCGCATGATAAAATGTCCATGGGCATATGTCTTTAGGCATGGCTGAATCAAAATTCCTTATTGAGAATTTGTCTCTCCCTTTCTCTTGGTTCTTTCCTTTACATGAGCATCATTTGAAAGCAAACTCTCTCAAGAGATAGTAGTAAATATGGCCACCAACAAGTCCAGGCTTGCATCCTGACAGTTTTGCTATAGTAGCAAACTTCTTTTCCAATTATTTAAGCCAAAAAATAAAAACATCTGGGATTCACTTTAGTAAACCCAACTGGGCCATGTGTTCTTCTCTGGAGCAATCACTATGAATCTGATTGGTCAGATCAGATCATATGCATGCCTCTTGGCCAATGATGTAAGGTCAATCTCCGTGACCTTTGAGTTAGGAAGATGTGATTTCCAAAGGAAAATCCAAATGCCCTTACTTGAAGGAGAGGGAATGGGTATTGGGTAGGCAACAACAGCAGATACCCAGTACTTTGGTGTCTTTCAAGTTAATATTTCTATTATCATTTACTGAAATCCCACTTTGTGTCAGGCAAATTGCTAGGAACTACGAGTTAGACCAAGATGAACAGTGCCAATCCTAAAAAGAGATTATTATTGTGCAAGGGTAAGTGGAAGCACAAGCCACGTGCTATGGATCCCCGAAGAAAGAGCAATTAATTCTGCCTCAGACACATGGAAAGGCTTTGTGGGCTTTAAGAATGGCTGGGCTTCCAATATATGGAACCCAGAGGAAAGCAAGAGCTAGGATTCAGAGGTGTGTGACCAAATCTTAGCATTTAGGAAGTAAATCAATGGGGGATTGGGGCCAGATTGCAAAGGGCTTCTTTGAGTGTGAGCTTGCTGAAGAGTTTAGGCTTTATTTACTAGAGGAGAGGAATCTGATAAAGGTCTGAAGAGGGGAATGACATCCAGAGGAAGTTTTAAGAAGGTAAGTTTGGGAATAGTTATGGGAGTATGAAAACAGTATATGTGGGATGAATTTCATGTGTTTAATCACCCTTCAGATGAAAAAAATATTCTGTAGCCTCAATGCTCACATCGAAACTAACTTCATCTGGCCATCAGTGGCCCCAAACAGTAATAGATTAGTTATTAGTAAAATATGGTTCTCTACTGGGACAGAACTGGGAGTGTTAGTTACAAGTCAATACTCAATGCCTGTTAGTTGACTGGATAAATTTTATAACAAATTTTGAAACGCAATCCTGCTTTAAACAATTAGACATCCAGCTGGTGTGGATTATATTTAAATAAAAGTCTGCCATATACTCTTCCTCCTGGAACACACTACAATGGCTTTCTCTGATCTTAATTTAAAAAGGCTAAAGACTGCAGAAGGAGGAAAGAAGGATGGAAGAGAGGAAAAGAGAGAGGAAGGGCGGAAGTGAGAAAGGAAGGAAGGGCAAGAAGGTAGTTAGGAATGGAAAAAAAAAAAGGAGGAGACAGAGACGAAGGTGAGCAGGAAAGCGGTTTAGCTAGTCAAGTAGGGTCTCAGTATTTTCCATGAATTGATTTCCTGTCGGAGCTGACTTTAGAAGGCCCTTAAACTTGTGAAGTCAGGTGTCAGTCTAAGTTCAAGCCTCCTCTGCATTTGACCTTCACACTCACAGTTCTGACAGCAGTCTGCAGCGCCTTTAGAACTTTTTCTGAAGGTGACACTGGGGAAAGGACGGTTTCATAACAGGATGTGAGAGTAGGTGCTGCAGATCCCAAGGGAATGCCTGGCCTTCTACTGAGAGGGGTCTCTCTTAGAGTGTGTTGACACTTCTTTGAGCTTTCACAGGCGCTGAGCTGGCCTCTGTCCTCCAGCGGGACCTACTGACCACTCCCAGGGGTGAGGGCTCTTGGTCTCTCAGTGAGCAGCATTCCAGACAGTGCTGGTCTCCCCAACTAGTCAGTCTTCGGGAGGCTAGAGATCAAGCACAGCCCAGAAATACTGCAGAACAAATGGGAGCCTGAAAATGATAGGGCCATACATTCTAGAGGGCATCTCCACGCAGGACTGTCTCATCCTCCCCAATGATGGACAACCACATTCTCAAGAGAGATCTCTTTCTGTACATAACACATGGTATAGTCCCAATACATCTGGAATCAGTACTGCCCTCCACCATCACTCCATGGATAACAAATCTGTGTGTTGGGGGGGGGTGTTTTGGTCAGATACTCTGATTTCATTCTTGAACCTTTGGCCTTGACCTTTCATGTCAATTAAGGAGGAATGGGTCTGAGTGCGCACAGACAGGACATAAGCAACAAAGGGAAACCACCACTTGGCCCTCAAAATCTGACTTTCTGGAAAGTTATTGACATTTCTGCAATAATCTTAAATTCCATTCCAAAATATTTCCCAATACATATTTCAATATATATTTCTTAGTGTACAATTTTACTTGTGTTTGTTTATAATTTTTTTCACTACAGTTTTGGGTGGGTTAATATTTTTGTTCATTCTCACACCACAAGGTAGTCATGTATACGTGTGTGTTTGTGGTTGGTGTATATGTGGATTGTGTTTGTATGTGCGTGTGTGTGTGTGTGTGATGTGTATGTGGAATGCCTGTGTGTATGTGGAGTATGTGTATCCATGTATATGTGTTTATGCTGTGTTGGGGAAGAGTGGAGGGTATGTGACTATGGTGTATGCGGTGTATGTATGTGTGTTAAATGAGGTTGTGTGTATATATGTAGTATATATGTCATTGTGTCTGTGTGGTACATGCGTGCATTGAAGTATGCAGGTTTATGCATGGTACATGTGTGGTGTGTGCTTGGAAGACTGTGGGCGGGGGTGTGTATATGGAATGTGGATGGATGTACATATGCAGTGTACGTGTGTAGGTGTGTGGTGTACGTAGAGACTGTGTGTTCATGTGTGTCTATGTATATTGTGTTTGGGAGTGTGTAGGGTGTGTATGAGAAATTGTTTATATGTGCACTTGTGGGTGGACACACTGAGTTTCTTGACCATGTTCTGATCTAATAAAGAGATAGTTTAGGAATATAAGGGGACATTGCTCTTTTCTTTTTAAAAAATCTGTGCTTGAGGTAGATTTGAATCTTTGTTTTCATACACAAAGCAATTATTCTAGTTCATAGCCAAAGGCAGCCATCTTGGACTTTTGGGAAAATGCCCAAAATAATACTTCTTAAAAGCAATTTAAAATTGGAATGGACATGCCATTTTTAGATGTCCAAAGGGATGACAGAAGATAGTTGATGGTGTGTTATTTTAGAAGGAGAAAAACTATTAAAATGTTTCTGACTGTAGCAACAATAAAATACTAATGAACCGAAAGAACAGATGGAAATTGAAAAGCATGTGCAATGTCAAAACCCAAAATACAGTGATTTGTTAAATTACAGGGTTTGTTCCCCCTGAGAGAGGAGCTGCAGTTTGCTGATAACTCAACGACAACCAGGATTATTACTGTAGCACAGCAACACCATTTTCCGCCTGAAACCTGCAAGAACTAATTAATTATATAGCTTTGGTTACTAGGTTAGAACCAAGCTTTGCTGTCCAGTTTCCAAAGACTGAACTTTCTAAATTGTCAGAAGAACTGCATTTTCCTAATTGTCTGCTGACTATTGAAGATAGTTACAAAGACTGCTATCAATTGCCTAAGGAAAATGCCTCATGATGAATTCTTTTTGCTTTTTTGACCATTTGGAAAGACTCTTTTTCTATAGCTTTTTAAATTCTTGAGTCAGCCAGACTTCTTTAGTGAACTGAGTTTAGTCATATTGAGTTGTACCTCTAAATATGACGTGAGAGTCAGGAGAGTGAGTGGCTCCTAAGAAGGGTTTTATAATAGTGCCAGCTGGGCATATTAGCCTAGATAGGTGATGGGAAAAAACAAACATTGTTCTCTCTGCTCTAAACAAAAGATCTCTCTGCTCTATTTCCTAATAAAGAACTGAGAGTTTAGAAGGCTCCTGAGCACTGACAAATGGGATATAATGTTCCCTCCATTATAACAGAAAAGAATCTCCTTTGTGTTATTTCTTCCCCAGAAGTAGTCGGGAATCAGAAACCAAAATGAATCCAGGAGGCCCAATGGAAACTGTAAAGGACAAGATAGTGGCCTTGAGTCTCCCGTGGTTCTCAGGGACTTTCCCGCCCCACCACACCTTGTCATTTTCCCCCAGCACTTGCTGCATTTCTGATACCAGGGAAGGGAATCCCTCTTATGGCCAGTGGGCGTGTGAACTGATAGAGCCACACTGGAAAGCAGCTTGCTGGCATCTACTAAAATTGTAATCGTACACACCGTAAGGCCCAGCAAGTGTACTTCTCAGTATCTTGCCTAGAGAAACGCTCATCCACACACACCAGGAGGATTGTACTAGGGTGGCCAATACAGCACTGTTTGTAACTGGAGAATTAGAAGCGAACTTCATGTTTATCAAGTGAAAGGTCTAGATAATAGATATTATATTTATTTATTTATTTTGTTTTTTTGTGTTTTTTTTGTGGGGAAGACCAGCCCTGAGCTAACATCTGTCGCCAATCCTCCCCTTTTTGCTGAGGAAGACTGGCCCTGGGCTAACATCCGTGCCCATCTTCCTCCACTTTATATGGGACGCCACCACGGCATGGCTGACAGGCAGTGCGTCGGCGGGCGCCGGGGATCCGAACTCGCGAACCCCGGGCTGCCAAGCGCGAACTAAACCGCTGCACCACCGGGCGGCCCCAGATATTATATTTAGATTATTGAATTATTTGCCACACTTTATATGATGGATTATATTAGTGACACCAATAGACTTCCAAAATATAGCATTAAGTTGAATAAAAGCAAGTAGCAGAACAAAATATGGACATGATAGCATTTTTAAAAAGAAAACGTGCACACATATACAAAACAATATTATACTTTTATTAATATGAATATAAATACACAGAGAATGGTCTGGAATTAGTTCCACTGGATGACAAAAGCACTTATTCTCCGAGAAGAAGCTGGGTGTGGAGGTGGTGGTGGAGATGGATTTAAACTTATCTCACTGGTTGTGTACTCCTGCAAAAGTCGCTTACTCTGTCTTGGATTCTTCTTTTGTAATATGGATATTATTAAAATGAAATGTTTACATGATGGAGTTGTAAGGATTAAATGAGTTAACAATAAAACAGATAATATGTATGGAGCTCTTAGCACCCAGAAATGCTCTAAGTGCTCTACCTATATCACCTACTTTAATATGAAGCAGGTAGAATTATGTCCATTCTACAGGTCAAGAAGCTGAGATACAGCGAGGTTAAGATAATTTGCCAATAGTCTCATAGCTTGTAAGTGGTCAAGCTGGAGGATCTTAGACAGTGACAGCCTTCAAGGGAGGCAGCTAAATGAAGAGTGAGAAGGTTTGAGAAGGTTGGAGGATATTTCCTGAGACTCATACATCTTCTTGCATTGGAGGGAGATGAGTTTGGACCCATTTATTCTCCAGCTAGAGCAGGACTCAGATACCTGATCTTTAACAACACATTTTTCTGGTCAAATAATTAAACAGAAGATGGGCAGTCTTCCAGTTAATCAGGTTCAAAATCGTGGAATAAATTTGATTTCACTTTCTCTCAAACCCACTACTACAGATTCAATAATTGATCTCAATACTTCACCCCTGTGTGCCCTCAGGATGGGCAGAGTGCACTTCCTCACTGTGATGGTTAATTTCATGTCAACTTGCCTGGGCCGCAGTGTGTCCAGATATTTGATCAAACATTGTTCTGGATGTGTCTGTGAGGGTATTTTGCGTTAAATTATCATTTGAATCGGTAGACTGAGTAAAGCAGATTGCCCTCCCCAACGTGGATGGGCCTCATCCAATCTGTTAGAAGCCTGCATAGAACAAAAAGGCCTGCCTTCTGAAATAAGAGAGAACTCCTCTGCCTGACTGAATTGAGCTGGGACATCAGTTCCTTCCTGACTTCAGACTTGAACTGAAACATTAGCTTTTCCTGGGTCTTGAGCCTGCTGGCCTCTGGACTAGAACTATACCCTCAGCTTTCCTGGGTCTCCAACTTATTGACTTCAGATTTTGGGACTTGTCAGCCTTCAAAATCATGTAAGCCAATTTCTTATAATAAATAAGCAAGCAAGTAAGTAAGCAAATATCCTTTTAGTTCTGTTTCTCTAGAGAACTCTGACTAATACACCTGCCCCTTGACTTTGGGTGTGTCCATGTGGAATGCTTTGTCCAGTTGGATGTCAGCAGTTGTGATATGAGCAAACACTTACCATGTGCTTGCATAGCTGGGTTTGACATCTTGCACTTGTGCCATTGTTGTGAAAACAACATATTCTGTGTAGCCCCTGCCCTTCCAGCCTACTCCTCAGAAGGAGACAAGTGGAACAGACTTGAACTTGGCCAATAGCTTGGAGCCAAGCCCTGCTGAACCTAACAAAGATCAGCCAACCTTTAACTAACTGGCAGTCTCATGAGTAAGAAAAATGCCATGTCTGTGAGCTACTGAGTTTTTGATGGTTTGTTATTTTTGTTGTTGCTGTTATGCAGCATTATTGTGGCTATAGCTATGACAGATACACTCACCATATAAAATGCCATCTTTTTTCAGTGCCTCTGAGAGTCATCTCTTCCTTCACCCTATGACTGACACTTTGACTCTGCATGGAGGTAACATGAGAAGGGAGCCTCCTACTTCTCTCCTTGTTTATAGCAACCCTCCATTCTAATCAGTGATCGGTGCTGATGATCGAGTAATTTTTCTAAAGCCTAGTTCTGCTCCTATTATTTCCGTATTCCAGAGTCTTCAATGACTTCCTAGTACTAGATAGGGAGTCCTACCCCTTACCGGTACCTTCTCTCTTATCTCTTATCCTTTTTACATGCAACTTCTTTTGCCTAGAATGTACTATCACTCTATCATTTCCATCTCCCCTTATCCACATGGCTAAATTTTACTAATGATTTGAGATTCTACTAAAGCTTTAGTTCCTCTTTGAGTCCTCCCCTCTTGTGGCACCCCTTCTTTGACAATGCACTTCACCCATACCTCAAATACCTATGCCCACACACAATAATCACACCTGGGCCTCTTGAGATCATCATATGCTTTTTAAGCTCTCACAGCTTAACCATATAAATCTACTTAACCATATAAATCTCTAAATTGTTTGCCCCCAGGGAAGGCCACAGGCCTGTAGGCCTGTGAATATTTGTCAAACTAGGCTTGGTTATACTACAGAAACAAATTGACCCCCAAATCTCTGAATTTATTCTGAGGTTCAAGTCTCCTACTGCACATTTAAGCCATGTGGTATTTTCAAAGCACAACATGGGTTCATTTCACATTCATGTCATGGTGTGGGTCAGTGGGGGTCTGCTCTACATGGTCGCTCAAGGACCTAGGCCAAAGGTGGCTTCATCTTAGCACTTGTTCTGCGCTTTCACAGTGAGTAACTGGTAAAGCTGGACTTTGAGCAAGGCAAGTGACTCCCAAATCCACTCTTTCAATCACTATTTTATTTGCCTCTCTACTCAAATTAGGACATAGAAAAGGAATTACCATCTAATGAACAATAGGCATTTCTTATCTAATTCATATAGTGGTTCTAGGAGAGAAGTATTTTCTTGAGGTTAAGTAATTTTCTAAAGTTCACATAACTAAAAATATGCCAGAAGCAGGATTCAAGACCAAGTCTGTTTGACATATTACCAAGGTATCACTTAGGGCATAGCACTTACAAATTGGAAGACAAACCTTTTCTAAAGTCAAAAGAGGTAAAGGAATGCCAACATGAAGAGAACTAGTGAGAGGAGACACTAAATAAAAAACACCTATTCCAAGAATATGCTTATATAATCCCTGCCCTTTGAAAGCATTAACAACACTAATGAAAATTCTCTTTGAATTACCCAGAGCTGCTGTATTAAGCATCAAGTAACAGGAATACACAGTTGATCTTCATTGCTCGTGGATTCCATATTTGCAAATTCACCTACTCATTCAGATTTATTTGTAACTCCAAAATCAATACTCGTGGAACATTCACAGATATGCACAGAGTGGTGAAAAATTTAGCTGCCTGACACACATTTCCACCTGAGGTTGAGCAGACAACTCTCTGCTTTCTTGTCTCAGCTCTAATAATGTCAAGTGTCCTTTCCATGGTCTCTTTAGTGTCACATTTTTCACATTTTGTGCTTTTATTGGTGATTTTGCTGTTTAAAATTGCCCCCAACATAGTGCTAAAGTGCTATCTAGTGTTCCTAAGCACAAGAAGGCTGGGATGTGCCTTACAGAGAAAATATATGTGTTACATAAGCTTCATTCAGGTATGAGTTGTAGTTCTGTTGGGCGTGAGTTCAATGTTAATCAATCAAAAACATGGCACATCCAAAAATAAAGAGAGGAAATGTATTAATCTGTATGTGAAGCTGCTCTAGAAAGTTCTAAAATAACATCTGTAGTGCTATGGAAAAGAAGCTTAATCTGTGGATTCCTGAGACTGATAAAAAATGTATAGAGGATAGCACTGTTGCGATGCTGAACGCCAAAGAAATTTATGGTCTTGTTACCCAGAGTCAGGAAAATGTCAAACCCTTCTCAACTACTGCTGGCTGGCTTGCATGTTTCAAAAAGAGATAGGGCATGAAAAATGTTAAATTTGCAGGTTCTGCAGGTCAACATGCTATGAAAGAAGTTTTTTTGTTTTTTAATTTTTGCTAAGTGTTGTACAGGTAAAGGATTAAGTGGAAGAGTAGGTTTTCAATGATGATGAGACTAGCTTGTTTTACAAGAATGTTGGCAAATGAGCCTATATAACACCAATGGCATTTTGGTTGACCAAAATACTGAGACCACAGGCATGCAGGAACATAATCCTGTATTTCCTCTAGGAGCAATAGTTCAATATTTGATAATTCAGTGGCTCTAGCAACTTTATAGAATATAACCATTGTGAATAACGAGAATCAACCGTTTGTGTGTTGTATCTAGTACTAACTGAAAATGATTCCTTAATGAGTGAGGTTCAGTTAATTTTCTCAAATTTCTCCAGTCAGGAATTTAATACACCCAGAGTTAAGTCTACCACTGCACATGTTAGCCATGTGGTATTTTCACATGATTTTTTTTCTTTTTGGTTTGATTTTAAATCTTTTATTCCATTGTCATTTTCAAATGAGTTTTTAAAATCAACTGACATGGGACTTGTGGCTGATACTCTTTTTCTTTAATTGCTTTAGCTATTTTTTAAGGTTTGGGAGGGTTTGTTTTTAGACTTTGGCTTTTTTTGGTGTGTGTGAGGAAGATCAGCCCTGGGCTAACATCTGTGCCCATCTTCCTCTACTTTATATCGGATGCCACCACAGCATGGCTTGACAAGCGGTGAGTGGGTCCACATCCAGGATCCAAACCTGTGAACCCCAGGCCACCAGAAGCGGAGCATGTGAACTTAACTCCTACGCCGCTGGACCAGTCCCTAGACTTTGGCTTTTTTAATAAAAATGGAAAGTGATTTGGCACTGACTGTATCCCTCTATGAATTGTCGTAATTGGGGGACATACACTCAAGTCTCAGAGGATGGCTAAGAACTCATTATTTCCTAAATGAGAAATTGGATTTTTCCTTCTTCTACAAAAATCCCATAGGGTTCTTTGTCTAAGGGACAATTTGCAACCTTTTTTTGGCAATGCAGTGTTTGTGTGTTATTAATGCAGAGTCATAAATAAGCAGGTCTCCTCTTATTGACACAGATCTTACTCTCTTCTAAGAATTGTTTTTAAAAAAAAATCACCTTGGAATATAAATTGAAGAGCAGTAAAAAGCAAAATAATTTCTACTTTATCTCCACACAGATTTCCCATCTCCAGGCAACTCTTACTGCGGTTTAGGGGGCTATGCAAGAATCTAATTGTTTTACTCGATTGCAAATCACAGGACATGTGAGGAGAAGATGAATCTACCTTGGCAAATGTATTAAAATCTTTTAAATATGCTTGCACAGAAGCCACAGAAATGTTACTGTACATGGATGGGAAGGAAATGAGGAGAGAAATCCTCTCTGTGCAGAGACTCTGGGTGCTCTGGCTGGTAATGAGAATAGGACAGCCATAAATGTACAGTTATCCTGACATGCTTGGTAAGGGGACAGCAGGGGAGGAGGAGGGTGGATGGACATTCTGAAATGAGAGCAGAAATTTCATATGCGTAAATGAAAAGCAACACACTGCCAGCTCTATGTGTCGAGGCTATAAGAACCACAATTCTAAGATATAGGATTCTAGGGACTGGAGACCCTGGAGTAAACGGGGGCCGTATCAGTGTAGCAGCTACTGTCGGTGCCTCACTTGTATTCCCCTCGTCTTACCAGTCTATTGCTTGCCTTCCAACTGTCAGCATCTGCTTCTGTTTGCCTGAGAGATCCTCAAATCTCCAGAGCCCACTTTGCATGCAAGTATAGCAGGCCAGAAGTCCTGGGGAGTGAACACCACCTTCTCCCAGCAGTTGTCAAGCAATGAACGAGACCTGCCCCCTCCACTCCAGTGGCAGACCTCGGAGGTGTGGTCCATACTGGCTCTCAGACTTCCCTTTTGGGACTGAGCTCCAGATGTCCACA
This sequence comes from Tapirus indicus, assembly GCA_031878705.1. Classification (NCBI taxonomy): domain Eukaryota; kingdom Metazoa; phylum Chordata; class Mammalia; order Perissodactyla; family Tapiridae; genus Tapirus; species Tapirus indicus. The sequence goes on from CM062929.1 coordinate 79,739,416, forward strand.
CTTGATACCACACTCCATTGGCCTGTTTCCTTCCTCGTCTCCCTTCCCCACTCCCCAACTTTGTTTCCTGGGATCATCCCCCAAATAAACTGTATGCATTCACATCCTTATCTCAGGGGCTGCTTCCAATGAAACCCAAACAAAGGAAATAGGTTTGCCACATTCTAGAATTTTCCAAATGATTAGTTGTGGGGCCATTATATTAGCCTCTGGTGTCTCATTAGTCACAAATTAAGGAGAAGAAAACCCAGAAGCAGAGCTCAAGAAAGTATTGTCAGTGAATGAAGCAACTGGTTGGGGACTGTGGTGAGCCCCCCAGCTAAAGTACGTGGCTACAAGCATCTCCAGCCAGTTTGATTTCATTTGGCATTGGCAACGCGACCCTCGGTTTGCCAGATCCTCTTATAGGAGATCTTATTTTTAAATATTAAGAACTAATTCAAACTTTTTAAAAATACCAAGCACAATACAACAAATTTGGAAGGTCATGAGGTGTTGTCTGCTAAAGTAGAGCACATGCATACCCTATGAAGAAACAGTTGCACTCCTGGGTAGATACTCAAGAGAACTGCATACTTATGAGCACCCAAAGACGTGTACAGGAGTATTCATAGAAGCACTATGCATAATATGTCCAAACTGAAAAAGACACAATGATCATAAACAGTAGGATAGATAGATACACTGTGCATATCCACGTGATGGGATAACTATGCAGCTAGGAGAATGAGTGAATTTTTGCTATCTACCACCATATGAATGTTTTCAAACATCATGTCAAACAAATGAAGCCAGAACTAAGAATATCCTCTGTATGATTCCACTCATATAAACTACACAAGTAGACAAAACTAATCTATGCTGTTGAGAGTCAGAATAGGCATTCCTATTCCAAACCAGCTTCTCTACTCCCCTACCACACTGCCAGGACCCCATAGATAGGGATACGTGCTTTATGGTTAAATCACTTCTGCCTCTTTTAAGGTCTAATTCTTCCTGGGAGGGGTGATAACATGCATCTGTAAGTCATTATTACTTTAGCATGAATTAGGCCCCAACATTGATAGAGGGTCTGATATAGGAGCTCCTAGTTCTGCTAGGAACTACAGACACAGAAATGGAAAAGTCAGAATCCCTGCCCTGCTGACTGGATAACCAGCTGTTGAAGCCATATGTTTATTTATATAGGTCTTGGTTACTGCCCACCTCTAAACTAATTGCTGAAGACAGGGGCTTGATATCATGCTCATCTGCTTATGCCATTCAGAGGCTACCTCTGGAACAGAAACTGACACTGATCCCATGCAAACCTTAGGAGAGATAATGTCTTACTTTGGGTTCCTCTAGGAATATCCAGAAAACAAAGATTTAAATGTAAGTAGCTTATCTTGGAGGCAATTCTGGAAAACACCAGTAGAGGAGTGAGAAGTGAGGAAGGGAAGGGTAGGCTGAAGTGCAAGGGAGCTGGAGGGTTTATACACCCAATTCTGAGAGTCATCAGGTGAAGATTGGTCCTAGAGTACATTAAGTCTCTGTAATTGCCTGTGTGACAAAGAAAGCTCTAGAGGTCAAAGAAAATTCTCAGAACAAGAAATGCAGGAACTGACAGCTGGAAGTCAGCCCAAATGCAATGTTGAACAAAAGAAGCCAGAACCTAGAGTACATACTGTGGTTGATAAGGGTGGAGCATTGACAGCATCTGCTACAACTACGCAATGAGAGGCAGTTCCTTACATGAAAATTTGGGTGCAGTTAAGAGGAAAGAAATAAAATGCATGACATGCAGGCACCCATCCAGGGTCCACTACACATGCAAACCAGAAGTCAGTCATCAAACAAGGAAACAACCACATGTGAAAATAGCATCTTTCTGTTTGTCCCTGGATCCTCTCCAAGGTCAGCCCGCCCGCATGTCTATATTCATCTTTGGATAACTAGCTTCTCAGTCTCATGATTAATGCTTACTTAGAAGGAAAGTGACCCCAGAATCTGCCTCAATATGGGATGCCAACTCAAAATAAGCTCCACTGGTGCAGGAATTCAGTCTTCAATGTGGCCGGCAGGTGTCCCTGCAGTCTCTGTGTGATTCTCCCACCAACAGGGGCACTGGCTCACAAGGCAGCCTCTTCCACCATCAGAAAGTCTTGCTTGTTAAATAATTCCGGTATGCTATTGAAATCTGCCTCCATATGATTTCCTCTATGCTCCTCTCTCTTTCTCTCTGGCCCACCCTCCCTCCTGAGCCCATCCTGGACTCCATTCCCAGCTCTGCAGTGTCACCTCAGATATATTCATAAGGACCTTAGACCAGACACTGTAATCGCAGCATGGGAGGTGATGGGTGGATTTTTCTTTCATTCAATCTTCACTACAGTGATTTTCAGATGTGGCCAATGAGACTCAGAAAGGTTAAGTAACTTGACCCAGATCACACACTGACAAGTGAGAGAAGTGAGGTTCAAATACAGAATATCTGACTCCTATATATGCTTCATTCACAGAGAGCCTGTGGGGGAAAAGTATGTGTGTGTGTGTGACTTCCCCTGCCCCTCTCCACTCCCACTCCCAAATCCAGCGACCAGCTGTCCCTTTCCCGCACCTCTCCCTGACCCCGGTCCCCACTGCCCGATGCAATGAGACCAATCTCAAATCAGCAGTCCTGACTTTCCTCTTTTTCCCCAACAAAATGCACTTCTTTGGGGTCCCAGCTGCCAGAGCCTTGCAACCTGCCCACCAAAGGGGCAATCGGTTCTTTCAATGAAACAATTGATGCCCATGTGATAAATGGCTGGAATTCCTCTCCAAGTCGTAACTTACCTTCAGAGGATGATGTCTTTAGGCAGCTGGGATGGGAACTTCTGTCAGGGGAATAGGCATAAGAGAATTGGTGTTCCTTTTGGGATTTGTGGTGCAACCCAAATCATGTCATATAAACATATCCCACTTATTTGGCCTGTGTCTAGGCTGAGCGTGGGGTCCCACCTACGGGGAGAGTGGTTTGCTCTAAGGAACCAAGACTGCTGGTCCACAGTGAAGACCAGCATGCCTTCAGTGCACTGGGGCGCACAACAGAGCCCCCCCCGCCACAGTGTTTGGGATCCAGTGTGCCCCTCCCCTTTTAGTATCAATACAGTCACAACTCTGTCTTCTGGATTCCCCAGATAGACACTCTAACCAGACCTCTCATGCCAGTTGTCTCTTTAGAGAATTTGTCGTCCTTCCTGAAAAGCAATGCAGAGTGGGAGAACCAGAGCTATTTCCATAGGAGGGTGCTTGTTTTCACCATAAGAGCGAGGAGTTTTAGTCAGACTGCCATGTGCTCAAAACTAGGCTCTGTCTTAAACTACTGATGGGACAATGGGCAAGAATCTCAAACTCTCTGAGCCTCATGTCCCATATATAAATGAGAATACACACCACTTCACAGGCTGCTATGAAGATTAAGGGTCCTGATACCTATGGATGTTCCTTGCATGCTGTGAGTGCTCGATTAAAGTTGCTTTTCTTTTCTTGCTATCAAAGCAAGCCCCCACTATCATTTTAGTACAGAAAAAAAGAGAATTTTGAGACTAAGATTGCATTCTCTCTTTCTTTCTCTCTATCTTTTTGGCTTATGTATTTTTCAAAAGTATTGTGTGATACAGGAATACAAACCTTCCTTGGCAGCAACAGCTAGCGACAGCAATGTGTTATATCAGGGGCAGAGAACAACTCAGGTCCCACCTTGTCCCCTACACTAGTCTAAACCATTGCTTACTTTTGTGCTGTATCTGCCCATTCATGATCTGCCAGACTCCATTGCAAAATCTGCCTTTGCTCCTGCCAAAAATGATTATTTTCTCCTTCCTTGCTCCCCTATGGACTCTCATATTCATTCCTGATGTCAACTGAAAACTTATCTTTCCCTTCCCAATCTACTCATCTTAAGTTCAATCTCCCACTGCTATGACTTTTCTTCAGCATCTGGGTTGTTTAACTTACTGCACGCCGCGAGGGATACAGACGTGCAGCAGATGCCAGGCTAAGTGGAAGGAACGTCGTGTCAAGTGGAAAATGTATTCGGGTTGTCATGAGGACGGTAGCATTATTTTCCTTAAGACTTCTGGCCCTGAAACTTTGCTGAAAGTTAAGATTTTTTTGAACATCTTATCGAAGCATAACACACAAGAAGAAGAAAAAGTACACATCATAAATGTATGGCTTGATGAATTTTCACAAACCGAACACACCTGTGTAATCAGTACCCAGATCAAGTAAGAAAACATTACCAGCACTCCACTTATCCATAATTACCATCTCGCTCCAAAAGTAACCCCTATTCTGACTTCCAGCAGCATAAATTTGTTTTTGAAGTTTGTATGAATGAAATCATACACGATGTACTCTGTTCTGTCTGCCTTTATTCCTTAAATATTATGTTTGTGGATTTATTCATACTGCTTCATGTCATAGTAGTTCATGTCTTCTCATGCTGGGTAATGTTCCATTGTATAAATATGCCACAATTCATTTATTGAAGAGAGAAATGAAAATTTGGGAAGTCTCCAAAGTGAGGCTCCTATGAAACGTTATGCTGTTAAGATTTCTTCACATGCCTTTTGGCACACATATGTGTTCTCTTGGGTACATATCTAGCAGTGGAATTGCTGGGTCATGGGATATCCATAAATTTGATTTTAGTAGACTACCAGTTTTCCAAAGTGGTTGGATCACTTTATGCTTCCACCATCATGGTATGAGAGTTCCACTTGTTCCATGTCCTCACCAATACTTGGTATTGTCTGTGATGTTTTTGTTTTCTCTTGTCTTGTTTTTTGGCATTCTGTGGTTGTATAGTTGTACTTCGTTATGGTTTTAATCTGGATTTTCCAAGTGATGAATGAAGTCGAGCACCTTTTCACATATTTATCGGGCACCTGGGTATCCTCTTTTGTAAAATGTCTATTCAACTTTTTTGTATACTTTAAAATTTTGTTACTTTCTTATTTTTTATTTTTTTAACTTTTTTTCTTTCCCAAAGCCCCAGTGCATGGTTGTATATCCTAGTTGTAAGTGCTTCTAGTTCTTCTATGTGAGCTGCCACCACAGCATGGCGACTGACAGAAGGGTGGTGTAGTTCCGCAACTGAGAAGTGAAGCTGGGCCACCGAAGCAGTGAGAGTGCCGAACTTGAACCATTAGGTCATCAGGGCTGGCTCACTTTCTTTTCTTATTGATTCAAGGATTTAGGATTTTATGTAAGACTAGAGTTGGAGAGTTGGCCACACTTTGATGGACTTTTCTACCACTTGTCCTGACTTTACAATAACTATAAATGTCTCCAGCTTCACTAATGGTGTCTCAAATTGTCAGAAGTTTCTCTAAGCAATTTAATTTTATTCAAAAAAATGTACCCTATAACACTTTAAAAGCAACGTATGGAAAGTCAGAAATTGGGTTTGGTTATTTTACTAACTAACGCTGTGACCACGGGGAAGCCTTGGTATCCCTATTTGAAAAACAAAAATGTTGCATCTGAGATGTGACGAGTATAAGATTCTATAAAACACCATTAGGTTCTGTAGTTTGGAGGGGTGAGGAACAGGGGGGAAAGGAGACTATAAACTTAACTTCCACAAAATGGGTAATCCCTGGTCTTAAATTAAAAAGACACCAAACTTCTAACCTTAATTTCACAATTTCTTCCATAGTCTTGCATGTCTTAAATTTTACCTGAATTGTGACTTTTCCATGTTAAAGGAGGAAATATTTTATATCAACAAGTTCTATTTATCCTTCTCTTCTCTAGAAATTTTTATTTTATGGAAGACAGTACCTGGATCAGAATTGACAAAAAAATATTTTAAAAAAACCTTGTTTATGGTTTTTTGAGTGTGAGTTTGTGTGTGTCTCAAATGGACCTAAGAGAAAACACTTGTTCTTTTCCATGGCCCGACCATAGACCTTCTTCCAAGATCAGCTTATTGCATCTACCCTCCCTTCTCTACACTGTTGTACACTTTTGTCTCTGTCCATAGACCCTCTTAAGCCTTTTAAAGTAAAATGGGTGCCACAAGCCTGAAATCTACATCTCCTTTCTCCCTCTCTTCACTAGCAGCTTAACTCCAGCTGCCTGACGGTAAGCTCTGTAGAGTCCCCACCCTAATCACCAGCTTAGAAAAAATAATATAAAAGAATATCTTCACAACCTTAAAGGAAATGAAAGTTTTCATATAACAAGATATAAAAAGCCATAAGCAAAGAAGAAATAAATAATAAATTAGACAACATTAAAATCAAGAACTTATGATCTTTGAAAGACACCGTGAAGAGAAGGAAAAGGCAAGCACAGGGAGAGGAAAGATATTTGATACATGTACAACCAACAAAGGCTTGTGTCCAGATTATATAAGAAAAAAATCACATAAATCAATGAGAAAAAGACAGATAACCCAATAATAAATGGGCAATCGCTTTGAACGAAAAAACATCAAAAAAAAAAAAAAGAGGATAAATACATTTGTAAACAGGTGCAACATATTTAAAATGCATATTAACACTTCAATGAAATACCACAATATGCACATCAGACTGGTTAGTATTCAAAAATATTGCAATATTGAATGTTGGAGAGGGTATGGAACAATATAAAATCTCACACATTGCCAGTGGGAGTATAAATTAGAACATCCACTTTTTTAAAAACACAACTTGGCAGTAACGACTATAGTTAAAGATATATATAAAACCTGTGACTCAGTAATTCTACCCTTAACTACATAATCTACAGAACTGCATACATGTGTGCACCAAAATATGTGTACTTGTTTATAGGTGCACAGTTCTCAAGAGCAAAAGGCTAGAAACAATCTAAATGCCTGCCAATTGTACGAGATGTAGGTAAATTATTATATATCCATACCGTAGACCATTATACAGTAATGAAAATAAATGCCAAAAATTAAATGGAACAAGATGGATGAATCTTTAAAGCATGATGCTGACAAAAGAAACCAAATGCAAAATAATATATACTATTTGATTCCATTGACATAAAATTCAAAAACAGGCAAAACTGACTATATTATTTAGGAATTATTAAAATACAAAGAAAAGTATAGAAATGATTGCCTAAACACTAGAATAATGATAACCTCTAAGAGGATGAAGAGAAAGAAAGAGGTAGCCATGCAGTTTCTGGGTTCCTGGCAATGTTTTGATTCTTGATTTGGTGGTAGTTCACAACTATAACCTTCAAAAAAATTATTAAATCATATAATTATGTTTTAGGAACTTTTCTATAAATGTTTTATTTCACAATATAAAAGGTAAAATAATGTATGTCATATCTGGCACATAGTAAGTACTCTATTAATGTCAATTATTATTATCATAAATATATGATAATAATTTTGTTTTTATTGTACTTTGAACTTTATGAAGTGTTTTTCATGAAATGTATCTCATTTAACCCAGGCATTGTTATTCTTCCTATTTCACAGATAAGAAAACTAAGTCTTAGTCTTAGCACACACATGCAAACAACCAGGAAGGAGCACAGCTGGAAGATACACACACAGCTCTGGTCTTCTTGTTTCAAATCCCAACATGTGTTCTACACTCCCATCTTCCATGCTGGTTAATGGAAAGAGAATGAGCCAAGAGCCTGGCCATCCAAAACCCCACCCATAGCTTATCTTGTTCAACTGTGTGACCTGAGTCAAACTTCCTGATATTTGTATGCACCTTGGTTTTTGCATCTGTCAAAGGGACATGAGGACACCCCACTCTGCACAGAACTGTGTGAAGAGAAGCTGAGATGACAGAAATGGATATATGTTGAAATGTGTAAAATGCTAAATGTATGCAATGAGTGTTATGTGATGTACTTTCACCTATACTTTGAGCTTGAGCTGATTTTAACAGTCGATGCTAAATCAGCATTGGTATTAGTGGCCTCTCACTCCTCCGCTCAATACTCCCACCCACCAAAATAAATAAATAACAAAGAGATTAATCTACTTGGAAGGCTTGGACGTTGAGGCCAACCGTAACCAAGCCGCCTATGCCCAACAAAGCCAAAAGAGACCGGAAGCAGCAGAAAGCATACATCTTTTCTTCACTGAAAGCTGATAAAAACCATTTTCTCACTGCATCAGACAGAGAGGTTAAAGTGCACAATCTGGAAAATTAAGTTTATTCTCAGCCCGCTTTAACAAAAACAATCTCTAGGACTATATTGAATATCTTCTGACAGAGGGGCATCAACAGGGAAGATTACGTCTGTTATCAAGGAAGGCAATGAACTTTCCATTTACAATGAACTTTCATAATCTGATGAGAGAAAAGGTACATTTATCTCGTCTTTTAAAAGGAAAAAGGAAACTCTACAAATCTGTCCATTATTCCTGCCGAGAATCTAAAGCGAGGTCAAGACAAAAGCAGATTACTTTTGATAGTGTTAATAAGAGTTTATTGCAAGGCCTGCAAGCCAGATCTCCCTCTGTGGGCTTCTGAATGGCTTTGGGAGTTGGGCTATTCTTACAGTAATGAGAAAGAGCCTTATCTCACACTATAGGAAATTCAAAGATCCCTATGGCTTCAAAAGTCTTGTTCATGCACTTTAGTAGAGCCAAAAGCCAGGGTGGTTACTCATCACAAATACCTGTCCAATGTGGGGGATATAGAGGGAACCTTAAGAGGCACACACATGCAGCTCCCAATGCAGCATATTAATAATAGCACCTAAAGGGACCCTCCTGAGACTGTGGCTGTTTCCAGGGCTAAATCACTTTCTGAGCAGTATTAGCAGTATTACAATTAATGAGTTAAAGTTATTGATTACAAGCATCAGACACTGACTCTGACTTATTTAAGTAATGGAGAATATATTGGAAAAAATATTGGGAGCTCAAAGAATGGGTTGATGGGTTTTGGAGGAGGTGGGAGCCAAGAAAGTGAGAGAGAACAAGAAGCAAGAGGCACAGCAATAGCTTCCTGTCCGGAAAACCCTGGTCAGGATACCAGCTTTTTCATATACGACCCACACTCACTGTGTTCTTGGGTCACTGCCTCAAGGTTTAAAGTTCTAGAAGAGACTGTGTGATTGTCCAAGCTTGGGTCATAGGTAATCTCCCTCCCCCCCAAAAAATAAACCCAGATAGGAGACAAGAGAGATAGGGATATGGCCCTACTCAACTTCAACACTGGGCACTGGGTACATGAATTTCCTTGCCCACCAAGACTTCACATGGGCTCTCGGGGAAAGGAATGGATGTTGTATTTGTCTGCTTTTGCTTCAATAATGCTGAATAACAAGCATTCCAAACTCCAATAGCTTGCATCAACAAGTATTTATTTTTCTTGCTCATGAGTCTGCAAGTTGACCAGGATGGCTTTGCTTCAGGTGGCAGATTGCCTAGGGTTTCCTCCAGACCACAGATCAGATCCACATCTGCACATACCTCTCCACATCCTCCTTGGACCAGTGGCTACCCCAAGCATGTTCTTCTCATGAAAAATCACAAGAGCACAAAAGGGTAAGCTGCTGCTCACCTCACATGTGCTCACATTCCTTTGGTCAAAGCCCATCACATGCTCAAAACCAAATTCAGTGGGCAGCCAAGTACACTCCACCCCAATAGGGAAGAGGAAGCAAGTGAAGAATATTGTTAATGATAATGCAATCTAATACAGATGCTAAGCAAGAATCCTCTATAAATAGGTCCTAACCACCTCACTGACATCTCCCCCACATCCTCCATTTTATGTCTGATGCAAATCCTTAGACAAAAATTCATGAAAAAGATCTTGGTCACTGTTGCTGGAGGATACACACTAATTGTCCCTACATGTGTCCCTCAGATCTCAGTCCCAAATTCTTGGCTAATTATAAATGTGCTTTATTTTCACTCTTAGATAATGAGTGCCCTGAGGATAAAGCATGTATATTTGTGAGAATCTTAGCAGATGCTTGGCTTTTAGTTGTTTTCTTTGAATTGTTAGTGAATGAAGCAGTGGATCCTGTTGGACTTTGCCAGTCACTGCTCTGATAGGGCTTACCAGCCTGAGAAAAGAATGGGCATGGATGGCCCGTGACAGAGCCAGTGGTTGGGATCAAGGTTTATTAAACTTAACACCTGCTTTTCAAGCACCACAGCATGAAAAAAAGACAAATCATTTATCCCTTCAAATCCTATAGCTGGCTCCTTATCCGCCCCTCTCCTGACTCCATCCACTACCAGTCAAGGTCAAGGGCACTACATAAATGAAGGAGTTGGTTCAGGCTTCATCTCCTTTGTACTCCTGTCTCATTACCATCATTGTTGTCACTAAATGGTTTTCTCCTTCTTGAAGGCACATAGCAAGCTCTCAATTAATGTTTACTATGAATAATATTCTGAGTCAGGTACTAAGCTAAGAATTTTAACACAAATTACCATATTTTAGTCCTAACGACTTCTACATTAGGCAAGAACTCTTTGTGCCACTATTGTGACCACTTGGCTTGGAGCTCAGCCTGGCCTTTTCTTGTTTTGCACTATGTGACTTGTTAAAGAGGTGTGACAGTGTGAGGGTTGAAAGTGCAAATTCAGAACCAGACAGCTTGGGTTCAAATCCTACTCCCAGCCCTTACCATCTGTGTGACCTTGGGCAAGTTACTTAATTTCTCTGTGCTTCCGTTTCCTTTTCTATATTGAGGTTGTAATAGTATTCACCTTATAACAGTGTTGTGAGTATCTAATAGCCAAAAGCACCCAGAACAACCCCTGAAACATTACGAGCATTTGATAAATGTTCACAAGGGCTATATGACCCTCCATGTATATGTTTGACTCCTCAGCTCATGACCCAGTCTCCCCCATCCAGGAGTGACTCCTACAGCTGGGACTGAGACATAATTCTGGCCAGTGGAGGCTGGAATGGGTCTGTGCAGTGGCCTGTCTCACCAAAAAGGCCTATACTCACTCCTACCTTGACAAAAAGAACAAACTCCCTTAGGATCTCCTGTGTGTTTTTCCTCACACTAGAGTATTTTTTTTCATTCTCCCTCATCATCACCTGTCGAGAGAATAGTTAGTTTTTCATTATGGATTTGATGGCTTAAACCAGTTTTATTTATTTTTTATTACGAATTTGACTGCTTAGATTTTTTGTTCTTAATTTTGGACATTTATATCTCATTTTCTTTATGAGAAAGTCTAGGAATTATAGTTTTAATGTTATGGTAAGTAATATTAAAATAAATGGCAATCTGCGAATTGGGGAATTAAAACACCTAATAATTGGATTTGAGAAATATAAAAATGCTGGATTCAGTGAACCAGCACCAGTCTAATTTAATGTCTAATTAAAAGTTGTTTAGAAGCACAGCATACACAAACTGCATTGCAGTCTTCTGTAGCTGGAAAGGAAGCTTGGTAACCAGAATAAAAACCAGAACTTTGTGAGGAAATAGGAATGGACTGTAATCTTTAAGCAGAGTGCTCCATTTTAATCAAGGCATGTCCCACTCTACATCCTATTACGTAGTCATTAAAATACGCTGTCCCTGGTGCTGAAACTGCTGTTAGTTGTTTAACAGCAGAGCAACCATGCTTCAAGGCCAGGAAGGGAGGTAGCAATACCCGGATGGAGGCAGGAGCTTTTGTTAGCTGAAGCACTATTTATGAAAAGTTGCCTGGGAGCTATAGAGGAAGAAAAAGAAGAAGGTTTGTGATTAGGCAAGTCAAGATTAGAACTGATTAGACAAGAACAAGCCTGCCAGTCTGCAAGCTGATTCATACAGAGGGCTATTCATAGCAGAGGGCTATTTAGCACATTGTCAAATACGACATTCTAAAAACGCAGTGTGATCGTTGGTACAAATAGCTAATGAACAGTGACATATTTAGATTGCCTGTCGTAGAGGTGGCTGGGTATGTGCAGTTGGGCAAAAAGAACTCCATCACTATATGAAAAAAATGAACAAACAGAAAATGTCCAAAGTAAAGTTCTAAAATTGGTTTTGTTTTCAGAGGCTTACCAATTCTGTCACTATCAATTTGCCACTGTCACCTTTGTCTCTCAGTCTTCTCATCTGTAATATGGGAGAATACCTGTGCCTACTTTGTGGCCTTGTAAGAATTAAATTGAGATTAAATGGATTGAGAAGTGTAATGCAGTTAGGATAGTAGCCAGGAAAGGAGTAAGCTCATAATAAATATTGGTTGTTATCATTATTAGTAACATTAATATTGACATATATTTTTCTCAACTAAAGAAGTATGAGGTATAATCATCTGTATAGGTATCACCAAACTAAACCCAATTTACAGTGTTAGTTAAATGGTGCTTCTGTTTCTGGAGAATAGAATTCCCTTCTCTAAGAATGTTTCCTATGTTTAAGAGGTAAAAATAAGCTGCATTCTTTCAAACTCTTCTCACTTTTCCACTCCTCCCATTTTCTTAATGTCATCAGTTTAGTTCATTCATTCATTTTTTCATGCATTTTAAAAAGCTCCTTTAATGTACCAAGCCTCTTTAATGAACTAGGCATTGTGCTAGACTAAGTTGCTAAGAGATGCCAATCAAGGAATTTAAAGATCCTCTGTCATGAATGAAAAGAACTACCATAAATACAACAATCTACAGTATACCCGTACATTAACAAGCACACACACACTCATTAAACAGGTTTGGTTATCATCTCCATGTTACAGATGAGGAAACTGAGGCTTAGAGGAGGGAGGATCTGCCTCAAGCATTCTGCCTTGAGGACTCAAAACAAATATTGCAATGCCTGATCTGTACTTAAGCCCCACTGCAGAGCAGCCCATGTTCAAGGAGATGCTGACCTTCTCTTCCCACCTTCCTTTTCTCAGGACGTTATGAAGGAAACAGTCCAGGGAAATGGTATGACTTCCAGACTAAGACTTCCCAGAGAATGACAAAGTTTGAGCTCCTCTCCCCCACCCATGAGCCACTCTGTCAATAGAGTGTGAATTAAGGAAAATCTCTGCAGTAAAAACAGGGTGAACACAGCAGATGAGTTACCCCTTATCTTTAGTTCTGCTTCCCTTCCTAGCAAACAAATTAGTAAATCAATAGATCCCTAGGTCCTATGAGCTGCTTTTTACTCCAAGCATGTGTTGTTTTTGTTTTTTGGGTTTTTTTAAGCTAAGGAACCTAAACAACCAGAGGCCATTTTAACAGTTTACCATCTAACAAAACACAGCAGAGGTAATTAAAACAATCTGGGGCTAGGGAAAGATGGAAGGAAAATCTGTCACCACTGAGACTATCAAATAGAAAAAAAAAGTGTTCTGGTGAATGAAGCAGAAAATGACAATTTGTTAGATCCAACCCCAAACTGACATACAGTGAATGGGTGAGGCAGAGATTGTTGCTAGGGGAAATGTCAACTTTACATGAGAAACCCATGGAAAAACTCAAAAAGGTGCCCATAGTTTTCATCTTCTGCCAAGGCCAGGAAGGAACTAAATTTCTTTGCATAATGGGAAGCAGCTATTCTGTAGTCATTTGCATAGACTAGCTTTGGAAAGAAATGACCATGTCTGGTATATTCACCCCATGTCAGCTTAAAGTCACGGGTTTAAAAAAAGCCAAACCATATCCTGCCTTTAAAGTATTTTAAGTTTAGGTTTAACTTTAGGAATACTACAAGTCTTTCAGATTCATAGTTAGTCTCCTTTTCCTTTTTCTAAGGCATTTCACCAAACCCCCATCCCATTGGCTGAATCTTTTCAGGCTTTGACTGGGGTGAAACTGTTCAGTAGCTTCCCGCCTCCAACCTAAACCCTCTAAGGTAAAACCAGCAAGAACAATTCTGTAAGACACCTGACCCCCTGCTGTTCTTGATCCATCTTACAGGAAAGGTTTTCCCTGTCAGGCATAAATCATGAAATCCAGGTGAAAATTTTTGGTGTTCTTTATCTCACATAGTTTCAGTCTTATGGGAACAAATTCACCAAAAATTTGTGAATTCTCAAACAACAGGAAAAATAATCATTGGATTTAGAGCAGTTCTGTTGACCTCATTTCTCTTGTCATGCTTGTTGGTTAAAGGACATAGATTGGATAATATAACAACAACAATAGCAACAACAACAATAATAATAGCTAACCACTGTGAGTAAGGCTCTGTTCTTTATCGTAAATGCTGTCTTTATTTTAATCCTGAAAGCAAACCTGTGAAATAAGGGCACCTACTACCCCCACTTCACAAACAAGGAAAAACCCACACTAGTTTGCAACGGTGGGTGGAATTCGCTGCTCAAAAAAAATAAAATGAAAACTTCCTTATTACTATCTTTCCAAAATTTGAATCATATAATTTACCATAGCAAAAATATAAGGATAGCATGGAATGTAGGCTACTTGCATATTAAGTGGGGGTTTTCCAGTATTTAGAAATTCATTGGGTTTTAGCCAGATAAAAGGGGGGCAATGAATTAACTTGGTCTAGTTCCATTTTAATTGTCTTTGGAGAACAACAATTCGAATCACCAGAAAACCCTCTCAGCAGCATCATTAGATGCAGAAATTGAAGAACAGAAAATATTAAGGGGTGGGGCTGGAAGAATACACATCCAAGAAGTAAAAGTAGTGATCCCTAGGGGAATGAGAGGTGGAATTGTATATGCTTCTTTTCCCACACGTTTTTAAAAATTTTTTGTTAAGAAAAATGCAAAAGGGTATTAACGTTTCCAAGGAATTGTATCTACTTCTGAATATGGGGTTTATGCCTTTAAACTCTAGAGTCTAGAGTAAGTGCCTACCAACATGCACCTCTTGGATCTCTGCTTCCTCTCCTTAACTATTCTCACTGTTGATTTAGAAATGATCTATTGTCACCATTAGCACTACCCAACCTCTGGCTATGCAGTCCAGAGTTAAGGGAAGAGATATATCCAGAGAACACCAGGCAGTGGTGCCAGGACAACTCCAGATGAACATTTCAGAAAGAGGGGCTCCAGCCTGAGAAAGTAAGAACAATCCAAGGAGTAAAAGACAAGTCCTGACAAAGAAAGAAAGCAGTGAGAGACCAGGTGCAAAATGAGGCAGAGGTAGAGAAGGACACAGTTGTGAAATAACAGCAGTTCAGGAGCACATGTTGCAATTCTGAGAGTCTAATCACTGAGTCTGGTACATACCCAGTTGGTTTTGGGTCTACTTGAACATATCACAATCTTCAACCAGAGAGGCAAGAAGTTCTAACATCTTTACCATCATCCTCCTTTCCCAGAGGGGATCATCCTGACCTCTCCATTGATTGCTATTTCAGTAAACCATGTTCAGGGATGGAAGTCACTGAAGACTTTTTGTTCTCACAGAGAAAACTACAGAGACAGTGTTTGTAAGTAGTAACAGTGGTAGTAATAATAAAAATGGTTGCAAAAGCAGTAAGAGTAGTAATAGTTGTAATAATAATCATATTTAATGAGAGCTTACTCTGTGCTTTCACTGTGCTGCATGTTTATCCTAAATTAATTCATTTAATCCTCACAATTCTGCTTCAACCATTTTGCAGAAGAGGAAAGTGAGTCACAGAGATAAATTATTTGCCAAAAGATCTATAATTAGCAAAGGCTGGAGCCAAGATTGTAATCAAAGTCTGTATGAATATGAAGTCTTAGTTTGCCTCTTTAAAATGTAAATAGGAGGACTTCCACTTGCAAGAAAATGCATTAGACATACTGCTCCCTATTTTTTCTGATAGGTATGAATAAAATCCATAGATGTCATACATAAAACAAACATAAAAGTACTCTGAAAGGTGGAGAATATAAGGCAGATAAGCAAGGGACCTCAGGACACATGGAACAACATGGTGGTGAGTTCCCTGGATTTTCTTTTTGCTTCATATATCCCAGACTTGGAGCAGAAGAAGGTGGAAACCTGGAAATGTCAATGGACACAGACCAAAAAAAGCCTGATTTCTGTATCCAAAGGCCTAGGAAGAGAAACCTAGCAAGAAAAATTTTAGACAATAATCACATTTCTGCAGCCAAATAACCCAGGAAAAACTGCAAACTCACCCATGGTAGTAAGTACATTAGTGTAAATGGTTCAAATCATCAACTAAAAGACAGAGATATGCAAGTGGATTAAAAATATTACTCAACTATATGCTGTCTACAAAAAAAAAATCACTTCAAATACAACAATATTGATAGGTTAAAAGTAAAAGGATGGAAAAAGATATATTATGAAAATACTAATACAAGAACCCAGAAATGGCTATATAATATCAATAAAGCAGATAGTAGAGCAAAGAAAATTACTAGAAACAGAGAGAAGCATTATATAACTATAGAGGAGTCAATCCACCAAAAAGATACAGCAATCTTAAATATGTATGCACCAAACAACAAAACCGAAAAATATGTGAAGCAAAACTAATAGAATTGAAAAGAAAAATGGATACATCCACAGTTATAGTTGGGGACTTCAACATCCCTCTCTCCACAATTGATAGAACAACTAGACAGAAAATCAACAAAGATATAGAAAACCTCAAAATACCATCAAACAACAGAATCTAATCAAAATTTTTAGAACAACTCACTCAACATAGCAGAATGTACATTTTTTTTCAAACACTCATGAAACTTATATCAAGATAAGCCATGTTGTGGACAATAAAAGAAATCTGAAGAGAGTGTATTCTCCCACATCAATGGAGTCAAACTACAAGTCAATAAGAGAGAGTTAAAAGCAGCATCTCCAAATATTTGGAAACTAACAACACACTTCTAAATAATCTTTGGATTACAGAAGGAGAAAGTCTCAAGGGAAAATTAAAAAGACATTTAACTGAATGAAGATAAAAAGATAACATCAAAATTTGTGGGACACTGCTAAAGCAGTTTTGAGAGGGAAATTTATAGTACTAAATGCATACAATAGAAAAGAAGAAAAATCTCAAATTACTAGCCTATGCTCCCACCTCAAGAACCTAGAAAAAAGAAGAGCAAAATAAACCCAAGGAGGCAGAAGAATGAAAATAATAAAGAGTAGGGGAGAAACCATGAAATTGGAAGCATAAAAATAATCAAGGAAAGTCAATAAAACAAAGAGCTTGTTCTTTAAAAGATTAATAAAATTGACAAACCTCTAGCCAGATTCAGAAAGAATAAAAGACAGAAGACACAAATTACCAATATCAAGAATGACACAGAGAACATGAATACAACCAAATTCTTTGAAAAACATCAACTATCACAAATCATCAAATATTAAATAGATAATTTGAGTAGTCCTATAACTATCAAGTTCATTGAATTTATAATTTAGAAAACTTCCAAAAAAGAGATCTCCAGGCTCAGAGACTTCACTGAGGAATTCTACCAAAATTAAAGGAGAATTAACATCAACTTTATGTAACCTCTTCTTGTAAACTTATAAGCAAGTTCAGCAAGGTCACAGAATAAAAGACGAACATACAAAAATCAATTGTACTTCTTTATATGACCAATAGGCATCTGTACACTGAAATAAAATCTGCAATACTATTTCTAAGTGCTCAAAAAGTGAAATGAAACCTAACATGTACAGAATTCCTTTGCTGAAAACTGCAAAACATTGATGAAATAAATTGAAGAAGAGAAGAAAAAGTGGAGATACATACCATATTCATGGATTGGAAGACTCAACATAGTAAAAATGCCAGTTATTCCCAAACTGATATACAGCTTTAAAACAATTATCATCAAAATCTAAATAACAATATTTGTAAATATAGACAAGAAATTCTAACATTCACATGGAAAGTAAAAAAAAAACTAGAAATAACTAAAACAATGCAAGATGAATAAGAATAATATAGTGTGAGGAATCAGTTTTCCTGATTTCAAGACTTATTATACACTCAGTAATCAAGACTGTATAATATTGGCAGAGTGATAGACACATATATCAAAGGAACAGAACAAAGAACTTAGAAATATAACCACACAACTATGTCCAACTGATTTTTTGACAAAGACGCAAAAGCAGTTCAATGGAGGAAAAATAGCTTTTTCAACAAATGATGGAGTAAATGGACATCAGTAGGGAAAAGAACCCCACAGAAACTTTGACATAAGTCTCATACCTTGTACAAAAAATTAACTCAAAATGTGTCTTGGACTTAAATGTAAAACATAAAACTATCAGAAAAAAAAAAAAAACAAACCATGAAATAAAATCTTCCAAATTCAGGGTTAGGCAAAGAGTTCTTAGAATTAACACAAAAAGCGTGATCAATAAAAGAAGAAAATTGATAAATTGGAATCCATCAAAATTAAAAATTGTTGCTGTGTAAAAGACTCTTAAGAAAATAAAAAGACAAGCTATGGACTGGGAGAAAATATTTGCAATTTACGTGTCTGACAAAGGACTTTTATATAAAATATATAAAGAACTAATAAAATTCAACAGAAAAAAATCTGATTAGAAAATGGGCAAAGACATTTCACTGAAAAAGATATGCAGATGTCAAATAAGATCATGAAAAGATGTTCAATATCATTAGCCATTATGGAAATGCAAGTTAAAAACACAATGAACTATCACTATACACCTGTTAGAATGGCTAAAAAAAAATGTGATAACAACACAGGCTGGTGAGAATATGGAGATACTGGATCATTCATACATTGCTGGTGGGAATATAAAATGGTATAGCCACACTGAAAAAGTTGTCAATTTCTTTAAAAAACTAAACATGCAACTATCATTCAACCCAGAGATTGCACCCCTGAGCATTTACCCCCCAGAAATGCAAACATGTTCACACAAAAACGTGTAAATGAATGTTTATAGTAGCTTTATTCATAGTAGCCAAAAAGTGGAAACAACTCAGATGTCCTTCAATGGGTGAATGGTTAAACAAACCATGGTACGTCTGTGTAATGATTACTACCTACCAATAAAAAGGAACAAAATATTGATACCCTTAGCAATCTAAGTTAATTTGCAGAGAATTATGCTAAATGAAAAAAAAAACTGACCCCAAAAAGGTTACATTCTGCATGATTTCTTTTATATGACATTCTTTAAATGACATAATTATAGAAATGGAGAACAGGATAATCATTGTCAGAGGTTAAGGAGGGGGTGGAGACAGGAGGGAAGTGGGTCTGGCTATAAAAGGTCAAAATGAGGAATCTTTTGGTAATGGAAATATTATGTATCCTGACTGTGTCAATGTCAATATCTTGGCTGTGATATTTTACTGTAATTTTGCAAGACATTGCCATTGGCGAAAATTGGGTAAAGGATATATTGGATTGCGCACTATTTCTTACAAGTACTTGTGCATCTACACTTATCTCAAAATAAAAAGTTTAATCAAAGAAAAAGTAAACATAGGCTCGTTAGTGATAGTTCTTTAGCTATTCTCCTAAACGTACCTGTTCAGTTCTACCATAAGCTGTCAGGGAAGCTGCTCCTCTTGTAAACTCACTTGGCGCATGAAGCAGATATTCTGCCATCTGTACAGACACCATCCTCCAGGCTGCCCACACTCTGATCCACGCACAGAAGGTTCTGACTCACCACTCCATTTTGATTTTTCACTCGTCCTAAATATACATACAAATGCTAAGTCATGTATACATACATACAAATGCTAAGTCATCACAATTCCTATTTTCCACTCAAAGTTTTAAATCAGAATTGTGACGCTGCCAAACACTGAGTAACTACTGCAGCACATATGCCACAGCAGATGGTTCACAAGTCATGGTTTTTACCCCCAAAGTTCTTCTGCCTAATAGACTTCTCAGTAAGCACATTACAAATAAGTATTGTGGAATAGGGAGAAAAAGACAGCAGGTTTGGTTGGGTAATGGGATCTCAGAGAATGGAGGAATAGCATTCCAGAAAGTTCCAACTGAGGACCAGTTTTATAGCTTGCATTATATGGATCAAGAATCCTTAGTTTTTACTTTTGGATTTATTTTGTTGTTTGTGTGTGTGTGTGTGAAGGGATTGAAAATAACCGCAAACACTATTGAGAGTCAAATGAAAGTTTTGGACCCTGTTCCCCCTAAAATAATATAATCAAAAGATATAATCACTGCTGAAAACATTTTCTCTGATTTGACTGTTTTAGATAATGCTCAAACTTTCAAGATATGATGTCCAAATAGCAAATGTCAAACACATCTCTGAAATCCTTGAGCCTGTGATTGTCAGATTGAATGTCAGGATATTTAGGGACACTTGCTAATTATAATCATTTCCATTTTCTTGTATTATTTCCTTCCCATGTTCAAGTTGCTACTCTTCCTTACCTATGTAGCTCCATTGAATACACAGCAGACTTAGTAAAAGATGTCTTCTCAACTCATCGTGTGTTAGTCATCTATTGCTACAATTATGTTATGCATAACCAATCATCTCAAAACTGAGTGGCTTACAACAGCTAGTATTTATTCTCATGCTCACAGGTCTGAAGATCTGCGTCTGGGCTGATCTTGGCTGGGCTCAGCTAGGCAGTTCTGTTTCAGGTTGCACATCAGCTGGGCTTGGCTTGGCTCAAGTTTGGGTCTGATCCAAGTGTCTCTTTTATCCTTGGACCAAAGGATATTTAGGGAAGGTTCTAATGCAAATAACAGAAGAGTTAAAGGTAAACCAAACCACCCAAGCTCAGTTAAAGAGTCTACTTGCATCACATCTGCTAATATTCTATTTGTCAAGGCAAGTCACATGACTGATCCCAGCATCAATGAGGTGGCCACAAATGCCCACAATAGACAGGGAAAGGGAGTGAGTATTTGCTGAGCACTAATACAATGTTTCACACACCACAAACTTCTTTATAGTATTTTCTTAAGGCAACGAAGATATGCTAGTACTCTAATGATCATTTCACAATACTCAAATGCCTAAACCAACTGGACAAAAAATACAGTTACAACTGGAACCAATGTGTCTGACTTGACTATGTTTTAGAGCAGGGTTTCTCAACCTTGGCATTACTGATATTTTAAACTGGATAATTTCTTTGTTTAGAGGGCTGTCTTGTGAATTGTACAATGATGGCCACATCCCTGGCCTCTACTCACTAGATGCCAGTAGCACCTTCAAGTCATGAAAATCAAAAATGTCTCCAAACCTTGACAAATATTCCCTTGGGGTCAAAATTGCCCGCATTTAGAACCACTATTTTAGAGAAATAATCAAACATTCAAGGTAGATAAATATTGTCAATTGTCAAATGGAAAATGTCAGTAATACAATAATACAATATTTTTCTATATCAATTTACATGTTTGAGCTCAAATTAACTTGATTGGGTCCTTTTATATGGTAGGCATTGGCTAATCATCCTCAAATCCTTATAACTACTCTGTCAGGTGAGTATCATTATTTCATGCAACTGATGTTGAAATTGAGCTGCAGTTAAGTGAATGGTTCAAAGACCCAAAAATAAAAAGAGGAAAAATTGAGATTTTTTTAAATTAGCTGGATCTTTATTATAGGAATACAAATGCATTCTACTTTGGAATTAGTAGGTGAAAATCTCATTGTGTTGTGGGCTTTCTTGTATACACCCTTGAAACCATCACCACAATCTATGCCATAACCATATCCATCACCTTCAGAAGTTTCCTATCACCCTCTTTATTTATTATTATTTTTTGTGATGAGAACACTTTACGTGATACATCTTATATGAGGAATCTAAAACAGTCAAACTCGTAGAAGCAAAGAGTAGAATGGTGGTTGCCAGGAGCTGGAGGGAGAGGGAAATGAGGAGGTATTTTTCAAAGGGTACAACGTTTCAGTTATACAAGATGACTAAGCTCTAAAGATCTACTGTACAGCATAGTGCCCACTGTTAACAATACTGCTGTATACTTTAAAATTTGCTAAGAGTGCATATCTGATGTTAAAACTGAGTTTTGAACTGAAATTCTCCAACTTAAAATCAGCTTTGAGTAAAAACACATATTGTTATAGCATCTATATGGTTCCTGATTATTGCAATCGTTCCATTCTGCTTCATTAGGTATTTATTTTATATAAAAATTTGTGATAACCAAAGACTTTATAGAAAATGAGCCAATATTTATGTTATATTTTTATTGAGGGTCCTTTATTATTCACATCACAAACACTAAATGATAAATTACTCATAAAGTCTTCAACCACTAAGAATAGTAGTTAGATCATATTCACATTGTAAAAAGTACTTTGTTCTTATAAACTACACCCACAATCATCAGCATCATGAAAAGCTTAATTTTCAAGTGGAAATAATGCCAATTTACCATTTGTGCTGATTTATAGAAAGCATCTCAAAGTCCAAAATCCCACTCAAGTGATTCTCACTGTTTAGAATATGGCCCCTGAAGAGCTGCAGAGCTATCCTTGATTTTTCTATTTCTACCACAACTCACAGCCAACCCATTAGTGAATTCTACTGATAATCCTTTACAACATAATTTTTGTCAGACAGTTTCTCACTACTTCCACCACCACTGTCTTAGTTCAGGCTACATTCTTCTCTCCCCTAGACAATTACAAGAGACCTAACTGATCTCCTTCTTCCACTCTTGCTCCCTACAGACCATTCCCTATGCAGCAGCCAGAGTGAGCCCTTGAAAATGTTAACCAGTAAATGTTCATCACACTCCTATTTAGAGCCTTCCAATAGGTTCCCACCACATTTAGAATAAAACTCACAGTCTTTTCCAAGAGTTGGAAAACTCTAATAAGCTGATGCACACCACATTTCTGCTCTCACCTACAGCTTTTTCCTCCTTCACTCAGTGCACTACAGCCACCCTGATCTATTTGCTGTTCTTCAGACACATCAAGCAAACTCCCGACTCAGGGCCTTTGTTCTTGTTGTTTCACTGGCTATTCACCTAGAAAGCTCTTCCCCAAATCTTTGTTCAGGCTCTACTCAAATGCTACTTCCTCTGAGAACCCTTTTCTTACCACCCTATGTGTAAAAGCATCTCCCCAGACTCTACTCATTCCTTGTTTATTTCCTATAGTACCTCTTAACCATTGACATCATAGTGCATATGTTTTCTGCTTTTCTATTTATTAACTGTCTTCCCCCCTAGAATGTAAGCTCTACACAGGCAGGGATTATGGTTTGTTCATTTCCTCTTCTCCAGGATCGAGAAGAGTATCTTGTAGGTCTTCAATAAATGTTTGGTGAGTAAATGAATGAATGAAGCCTAAATATTAACTGAGGTCTCAAAGTCTTTTGAGATTTAGCTAACGTTTTCCTAAGTGCCCCTACCATTACCGCCCTCACATACTCTGTAGATTCCAGAACTCTCCCCAAGACTTCTGAGAAATTCCACAGCTTCATGTGCTCAGGGCACCTCTAGTTCTGACTGCTTGCTTTCTCAGTTAGTGAATCATATTACTGTACTATGTATGCCATCTTTGCCCCACTAAAAGCCTTCTCATATGAGGCTCTCTCAACTTGTGTGTTTGGCAAACTTTACTGAAGATTTATGGACAGTGAAAGAAAAGGATTTTACAAAGATATTGTAAAGAAAAACTTCAAAGTCAACATTAAACATTCTTCTTAAAAAGCCTTCAATCACCAGCCCACGGGGATTTTTCATGAACTTGCTACCCTATAGGTTTCCCTACCCCATACCAACCTTCTTGTTCCTGCTTCACTCCATCTGTCCTCCTCATGTCATGCCTCCAGAGTAAAAACAAACCCCTCTCTTCATCTCACACAGAACCATTCAGTTTTATCCTTTCTTGCCTTGAATATTTCTGGCTTCATGCTTCAGAATCTCTCCTTCCATCCCAAAAAATTCTTAAAGGCATTTTCCTAAACAAAGAATCTTCTCTCTGAATGAATATCTGATGCCAGGTGTTAAGATGACACACCTGTTGCTTCCATAGCTATGAGAGGCTCTAATATTCCACATGGTCACAAAATATTACCATCTGAATAAACATTATGTCTCATCCCTATATATGCTAACATTTTTTCATGTACATATATATACACACACATACATATATATATATATAGATACATATACACACACGTGTATATATGTGTATATATGTATACACATATCCATATGTGTATATGGGTATGTGTATATATATATATACACTATGTTATATATAGTGCTGTGGTTCATAAAGGAAAATTTATCAGAAAGTATTACTAAACTTACATGAACTCAGTAACTCTTGGTCATTGGCTATTTTGTGAATTAATCGGTTCTAAAAGATCAGCTTTAATCAGCCAGATGTCTGTAAACCTTTCTGATGTTAAAAACAGTTTCCTCATACTTGAAAAGACTAATAATTTACTGCCTACTCAATATCTATTTTTCAAATGGAACCTGAAAATTAAGAATGGAAAGGGACAAAGGCAGCCGTCCTCGTAGATTCTTTTCACGCTTGCCGAGCATTTTCACCTTAGAAATTGCCACAGGGATGGAGAAAACACAAGGACTCTTCATTTATCTAAATTACATGGACAAATTGTTAAATGAAAAATTATTATATGCAAACCAATATTTAGTGTGTCATCTAAAAAAAAGAATATGTTTTTATTATCATTTGGTTGTAAGACATAAGGTCTCACTTACCTGGAAGAAGAAACCCATTGCCTGGTAGGATGGAATGCCTGAAACCTCAGGTAGTTGTAGCAGTGCTGGTGGTGAAAGGACTAGTGCTTACCACTTGTCTTGCACCTGGATCCCTCCAGTAGGATTGTCATTCAGGCTGTCTTGCATTCTTGATTGCATTTCTAACAGTTGGAGGCCTCTAATCTGTCATGCTGTTGCATCTGCCACACTGTGCTGGGTCTTGGGAAGAGTTGTTAACCATTATCACATCCCCTAAAATACTGCTTGTAGTATCTCCAGTATGCTGGCATATTCCATTCAATTATATCACCCAGTACTTGCCAGTGAATCCAATTGTCTAATATGAATCCTAGGTCCTAAAGCCAAGCATGCCAAGCTACAGGAATCTTCACCCATTCTAGGATGACATAGTCTCTCTAGTTAGTAGAAGAGACATGAGATGAATTCCACAGGCCTAGATTAGATATTCTTGATCTCTGAACTGCAGCCACAGGTGCCAACTTTGGCCAACTCCACACACTGATTACGTCCACAAATGGGGAAAAGGGCTACTAACTGGTTGACCCCTATGAATACATATGACACTTTCCAGATTGGGGGCTGTCACTCCCCTGGGCTATTATTCTCATGTGGATTCCCCTTACAGACTTATTTGAACATGATCTGAATCCAAGGTGCAGATGGTCATCTAGCCATTCCAGGTTTTCCTGGACCTCTTCCAGGACCCTACTTGTCCCTTTTGGCCCAAGTGTGAAGAAACAATCTTCCCAAAGTATGATTGTCAATTCAAAAAGCAGAGAGCAAGACAGAATCAGAAGTAATAGACATCTACTTAGGGTAACATCTGTGAAATGTAAAGGGGTGAGGGAAAGCCTTCAGACCATGATGCAGATCTTACACTAGTGAATAGAGAAGAGAAAGAAAGATTATGTAGGAAGCAGCTCAGACTGTGATGCAGCTCTGAGAAAGTTTCAGCCACCCACTGGGGAGTTCCAGTGCAAAGAACGGCCACCGAGGAGTCCAACATTGAGCAGAAAAGCCTAGGCCCTAGTACTTCCATAGTGGTCAAACATTGGCTAAGAGCAGCCCAAGAACAGTGTGGCCTCAGCTCAGATGCCACAGCAGATCTTGAAGGTGCTACAGCTGAGCACTGGCAGCTATCTGCATTCCTTGCAACAAGTTCTTTCTTGAAGAGAGATCTGAGAAACAGCATATTGATGGTTGCCCCAGGAGGAGATATAGCACACTACAACCTTGAATATAGTCTAATTCCTGGGTAGGAGATAACTGTGCTGATGACAAAAATATAGAATCTGTTAAACATCTAGGCCAAATAGCCAACAAGTTTCCCCAGGCCTCAAAGACCTCAAAGAAGATTAGTCTAAATTCTAGGGTCATCTTAGACAACAGAATCACTTAATTATCTGTTGGTCAGTTAAGGAGCATCTTAGCCTGGACCAACACACCAGCCAAATATGCATCAAAATCAGTGGGGAGTCAGAACATTCAGTGCCCTACATATGGGACAGGTAAAAGCGTTGTTAGAGCTCTCAGCAACCTGGAACCTATCCTCTGGGACGGATCTGGGTTCCCTGAGCCTCTGTGTTAGGGGAGGGCTTTGAGTATTATTCATGGCTTTCATTTTCCTATTTATGTCATGACCTTCCTCCAGGGTCTCTACAGCAATACCAGAGACTAACCTCATGAGCTTACAGACTAAAATGGTATGGGTTCCTGACTGAGGGGGTAATGACACACAGCATGCACCCCTTGGGATAATGGGTGAGCTGAGATATGAAATTTAACTTTTTTGATCCTCTGTAGGCTGGCACCTCATAATAGGTGATAGTCTCCTCTAGGGAACCACAAAAACTGTTAGCCTTAAGGCAATTGATCCTGGAGAGGACTGTAGTAGAACATTGGGTCCTGAGGCCACATAGCTATTGTCACATAGCTGCAGCCACAAGGTTTAGACCCCAGCCCTCTGATCATGCCAGGGGAGGGGAGTCATGCAGCCTATCACCCAAGGGCTGGAGACCTGCTCCCCAAATCTGGCAATCAGCCTTTCTAGATCCCCGTCTGCTACCTCAGAGAGTGATGAGTAATGAAGGACCACACATCTGTTAACTGCTTATGTCTCTATGAGTTTCTTTCCCAATAAATGCTTTTCCAGATGGCCTGCTGTGTGTGTTCTATGGTCATGTGTCCCTGTTTGCTAGGCAGCTTCTCTCTGTTTATAAATAAACCATGGAAGTGTACACAAGACATCAATATAAGTGGAAATAGGGATAGTGGGTAGATGTACAGGGGTAGAAGAGAGACTTCTCAAAGTACGTGTTTGATGTTTGAACAATATGAGTGTATTACTTAATTTAAAAAAATACAATTAAAAAGAGAATAGGTTAAATCAATAACTGCTAGAAAATAAACATAGAAATAAATTAATTGTTAATACCACATGGTTTCCCCCTCTGCTCCAAATATCTTTATGTGGACTTGAAAGTGACATTGACAGCCACAAAAATCAAAGTATACCATGTACAAGAGAGAAGACATCCCAAAAGTAAAATAACATCATGATGGCAATGGAGCGGTGCATAGATTTTCTCAAATAACACATTCAGATGCAATTTTAGTTAAATCTAAAGAAATTTTTAAAATCCAGAGAGGAAAATTATCTAAAAGTAAGAAAAATTTCTACTGTTGAAAAGTGGAAGGACTGACCATCACACAGATGGTCCCCCCATTGGGGGTTAGGAAGGTGAAATTTACATTCTTTCCCCTAGCTCTTCACAGCCTAGCTAGGGAGACAGACAATTAAATGGATAATTAAAGTACAATGTGATATAATACATACAAAACAATTCCAGGTAGATTGTTTACCTAAATATGAAGGGAAAGCAAAAAAGCTTATAGAAGAAAACATCCAAGACCGTTTTCTCTACTTCAGGTCAGGGAAAGTTTTCTTAAACAGAACAAAAAGGCAATGACCATAGGGGAAATAATTAGTAAATTGGATAACATTAAAAACAAGAACTTCTGTTCATCAAAAGACACAATTGGAAGGTGAGAAGATAGACAACATAGTGGGAAAAGATATTTCATCACATGTACCTAAGTCACTCCTACAAATCAATAAGAATAAGAAATACACTCCAATATATAAATGAGCGAGAGCCCTCAACTGATATTCAAAAAGAGGACTCCTACATGATCAATAAACATTTGTGAAATATCAAAAAAAAAATTATAACCTCAATGGAACACCATGGTCCAACCACGAGAATGGTTAGTCACTGACAATGTCCATTGGTGGCAATCATGGGGAACAATTGGAACCTTCATACGCTGCTGGAGAAAGAAAACTTGTAAGATCATTTTGGAAATTTTTTGGCAGTATCTATTAAAGCCAAATATACACCTATTTTATAATTCCTAGACATATAGCCAAGAGAAATGAGTGCTTATTTTCACCAAAAGATGGAAATAAAAATCTTCATAGCACCATTACTTTCAACAACCCCAAACCAGAAACAACATCAATACCTATCAGCAGTGAAATGGATATATAAATAGTGGTCTATTCATACACTGGAACACAGTCAAAAAGATGAAATAACTACAGCTAACACAACAGCATAGAAAAGTCTCATAGGCATATTACTGAGTAAAAGAAATCAGACATAAATTATGTGTACTGCATGATTCCACTTACATAAGAACAGACAAAACTACAATATTAAAAGTCAAATGACGATTACCTTTGGGAAGGGGAATGTATATTGATTGAAAGGGAGCATTTAGAGGGCTTCTGGGGTGCTGGTTATGTTCAATTTCTTGGCCTGAACTTGTAGTTTCATGGATATATTCATGTCAGGATAAATAAGCTGTATATTATGAGTTGTGAACTTTTCTGCATGAATGTTATACTTAGATAAAAAAGTTTTAAAAAGTAAATGAAGTGCAATTGAATGCTCTGGAAGAACCCACTGAGGGTTCTTCCATATAGGAGGAAGCTCCAACACAGGTTTAAGTCATTGGGAAAAATTCCTGAAAGGCTACACTGAACCGTGGAAGATGTATAGGTGTGAGCTTGGTCAATGACAGTGACAGAATGTTCCAGAACAAAAAGCTAGAGGTGAGAAAGATCGTAGTGCCTTCCAGGGACTGTAACTATATCTTATGGCTAAAACACAGTGTTTAGGGATTGTGAGGGAGGAGAAAGAGGACATGGAGAGCTTAGAGGATACAGGTTATAAGGAGTCTCAAGCCCTGTTAAGGAATTTGGACTTCGTTCTTCGAGCTGGTTTGAAGAGCTGGCTTTAAATAGGGAGTAACATGATTAGATTTGCATTTACAACCCTGACTTTGGCTACAATGGAGTATTGAGAAGAGAAGATGGGGGCTACTAGAAACATCTAGACTAAAGCACATGGAGTTAGTGAGATGGGGAGAAGTGAAGGATATTAAAGAGGTATTTTGACAATAGGGCTTGGCAAATGATTGATTATGTATGAGAGATGCGGAAGAGTCTAGGACAACTTCCAGGTTTTAGCCTATGTCATTTCCTGAGAAGAGAGCACAGAAGGATGAAGAGTTTGGGTGGGAAAGATGGTGTTAATAGACCAGCTATAACTGATACTTCTGTAGGACAACACCATAGTGAGCTTCTAAACATCCCAAGCGGGACTCTTATTTTTTATGGCACTTTTCTAATTCTCTTGGCAGTTTTACATCAGCCATCTCATTTCAGTCCCTCAGTGGCCTCTAGCATGCTCAGCATGGGCATTATCATTCCACATGGCAAACTGCCCCCCTCTCACAGATCTGTGTGGCCATTTAGACATTTACATCAATGTAGCAAAGCACCTGAGGTAGGACAGGGAAGTGTGGATAAGCTCCACCCTTATCTCCTTAGAACACAATACATCTCATTCCATGGCTCTTACCTGGACCACTGTGAAGGTCAACCAAGGCAATGAATTCTAAAATGCTCTTAAACATGAAAGAAGTACAAAAAGGCTTCATCTTTATTACGTCTGAAAAGCATCTGTAATCTTAAGAAAATCCCAAATGAGCCATGAGTCATCTTCCCTGTCTTCCCATCGCCCTTGCTTTCTTTCCTCTCATAATCATCCAAACCAATCTGAGATTACCTTTGGCCCTGGCTTGTGGGGTTGTGCTAATTTGCATGGCTTCTGGGGCCCAATTATTGATTTTCTGTAAGGGGCAGCTGTGTTCGGACAGGTGAATGGCATGGCTATTTGTCCAACAGCATTAGGACAAAGTCCTGACAGCTTTATCTCTTTGCATGAACACACAGATATGGGGTCTCATCAAACATTGGGGATGCTTCGGCTTCCCATGTTTGATGTCTCCCATTTCCCCACAGATGCACATTAAGGTGACGAATTCCATGTCAACTCATTCTATTTATCACCTCTGAGATGAGCTGTTAAAAACCACAACTGTCAAATTCCTCATATATCTGTCACAAGCCAAAGAGTCAGGAAAAGTCCACAAATTGGTGACATTTTAACCTATTTCAATGTTCAAGAAGAAGAAATAAATGAAGATTGCCATTTCTCTAAGTTTAATATGAAATCAAATTTAAAAGCAAATATTTCTCTACTAATAAATGGAAAAGAAATGTTAGTATCATTGGGATATTTAATTAGAGGGTAATGAAATGGAATGGGTGAAGAGGTATAATAATAAATCATTTTGTCTAAAAAGAAATTTAAAATAAATAAGATTCAAAAAACTAAAATGGGGGTGGGCCCAGTGGCATAGCAGTTAAATTGGCACCCTCCACTTCTTTTGGCCTGGGGTTCCTGGGTTTGGATCCCGGGCACGGACCGATGCACCACTTGTCAAGCCATGATCTGGTAGCATGCCGTATAAAGTAGAAGAAGATGGGCACAGATGTTAGCCCAGGGCCAGTCTTCCTCAGCAAAAAGAGGAGGATTGGCAACAGATGTTAGCTCAGGGCTAGTCTTTCTCACACACACACACACACACACACACACACACAAAATCCTAAAATTGAGGATTAAAACATCTAAGCACAAATGTCAAAATCTCAAGAATCTTCATATCTATAAACAAGTCCCCTAAAACAAAGAATCCAAGGCTTACCACCAAAATCCACGTTATTTCTACATTTCTACTCGTTATTTAGACCTACATAGACATATGGGACATGAGAGAACTTAACGGAATTAATTTTTTATCATCTGTCACTTATAAATTTATAGCAGAAGCAAAATTAGAAGCATAGAAACAGTTTCATCTGAGACTCAGCAATTGATAAGTGTCAAGTGTGGTGGATTGTTGCAGGAGACTCAAGGCAGGACATGGAAAGAGACTGTCACCAGGTAGCCATTAATCGGAAGGTAGATGTACCTATGGGGGAAGCACGACATTCCAAAGAGTAACTATCAACTTTCATTTGAAGGTGCCCAAGCACAGAATGCACTCCTATGTCACTATCTAGCTGGAAAGGACACTAAATATTATCTAGCTTTGTCTCTTCATTTCACAGAGAAAGCATTTAAGGATTGAGAGACTGAGAAACTGAGGCAAGGCAACACAGTTTAGGGACTATGCTATGAATAGAACTTGGAGCCTCTTGAGTCACTGTTGGTCAATCATTCTATTACCTGCATCTCATGCATTATATTTACTGACCCCATAAATCTTGAATATAGTGTGTGATTAAGGTATTGTACTAGCTTCCACAGGAATTATCTAACACTATACATCCTCATTTTGATCAAATAAACCACTGTTCTTTACCAAACAGTTGGTTGTCCACTGAGAATTTAACATCACTGAGACTCATTCATTCATTCTTGTCATTCCACTCCAAAAAAAAAAAACACTTCTCTAACCACACAAGCATGCTTAGGTGAGCATCCCTTCCATGACACACACCTGTATTTTCCGGTATAGCTGTTCTTAGCAAACTCGCTCTCCGCTGGCATCCCCTACTCTCAGAAACACAACGGGCCAGCTCCTTTTTTCCTCTGTGGAAACAGAGCTACTTCCCAGCAGGCTTGATGAGGCCATGATGTTTTAGACTATGTGTCACCAAAGTGATTTTTTTGTCTTCGATGCTCATGGTTCCTCCCATTTATGCAGCCACATTTCATCTCTTGGGCCACACTGCTGTATCCTACCCATAAGACAGACAGGAAGGAGGATCATCCCACTATATCACAGCTATTGAACCCTGCTGTTCCATCATTAAGTATTCTGTGGAATCCTCTGATTACATCATAAAATGTGGCTTCAGTTTTGTTAAGCATTACCCTCTTCTTTTAAATGCAAATACTTTTGAAAGGGTTAGTGCACCAAATTCCTCATTTAGAGGATCAGACTCTATTCCTCCTCGATAAGAGGAAGCAGTGAATTAAGGACTGGACACTCTAGACAGGGGTGGAGTAATCACCATGATGACCTCAGACGGATCCAGTCCTGGGAAAGGGGACGTGCATCCAGAGGGGCAGCCATTCTATGCTCGCAAATTGGCTCTGTGCAGTGTTCTCTGGGGCGATAATAACCATAATCATCGTCATAATCATTAAAGCAGCTGATATTTATCAGGGGCTTATTATGTTCCAGACACTTAGCTGAGAGGATGATACTGCTGAGACCACAGACAGGTCTCTTCGAGAATCTTAAACCTCTTTTCTGACCCCTGCTAGGCAGCCAAAGTATTATGAGCAGATCTTCGTATACATCTCCTGCTTTCACTTCCAGACGAAGTGACTGATTCTCTCCTCGTGGGAGTGCCAAGGTAAAATATATTAATTGCAAACACGATTACTTATTCAGCTGGTATGAATTTATGCCTGCAATCTCAGGTATATATACAAGAAATATCACTTTCTTTGATAACCACAACTCACGCATGGATCCTGGAGCTAAACTGTCTAGGTTTAAATCCTGCCTGTGTGGCCTCAGTTTCCTCATCTGTAAAAGGTCACCTCGTAGAGTTTTTCATGATGATTAAATGATTTAATATTTGTAATGTGATTAGAACCGTTGCTCGCACATAGAGCCTACAATCTAAGAGCTGGCTCTTATTTTGTTATCATTATTCCAAAGTATTGGCAGAATATGTCTATGTAAAGTCCTGGTGTGGTGATGGGCAGGAAGGGATGGGGTCTTTGAGCTCAGGTTGTTGCAGCAAAGGTCTTCCCCTTGGTCAGAGAGGTTCTTCAAGCCAACAGCCTCAGTTTTCTATGAGCCACACTAGGTATCCAAGAACCTTCCTGCAAGGCTGCACAGGGCCTGTCTGCTAAATGAACCACATGGCCACTTCCTTTCCAGTGCTTTGCCACCTTCCAAAAGCATTCTTGAAAGGCTATTGCAGACCCTGCCCACTATTTCTCACCTCTCTCAGTCCTGGACCAAGGAAAAGACTTTTCTAGTCTGAAGATGGGAGCAAATCTCTTTCTTTTTCTTAGCTGTAGGGTTTTAGAACACAAAAGCCTGGGAGATCTTCAGTCTTTTTCTGGTTTCCTGACCTTGCCTTATACATCCCTCCTCTGAGGCAACAATGACTTTCATGACTGAAGGGAAAGGGGAAAATCCAGTGAAAGAAGGAAAAAAAAACCAAAGGTGAGTATCTCCATACATGATCCCACCCTATTTACACAGGAGCATGTTTCTGAATACACCATCGGGAATAGCAGTAACTCAGCAGAAGGCCTGATTCCCACTGCTTGCTTATTCCTGAGAACCCCTAAATCCTGCACCCTGCATTGGACCCTGGAGGGTGTCCAGGCAAGGAAAGCAGAGGCTGTGAGCTGCAGGTGCCGAGGGGATGAATGCAGCTAGTTTCCACTCTGGTTAGATGCCAATGCTGACTTTCTGCAGACCTGGGGATCTAACTTCTCAAATTGGCCCCTGACCACCAACCACACTATCAAACTCTCCTCCCACCACCAGAAAACAGGAAGAGAGTGATGACATGAGCTACTGGCTGCACTTCAGGCAGGTCTGAGTGTCTCTGACTTTGGTAGAAGTATTACAAGTCAGGTGGGCATTCCTTGCTTCAGCCAAGACACAGAGTTCAAGTGAATCTAAAGCCTCGTTCATTTCCTGCTGAGAGACCTCCCCTCTCAGATGTGTGTGTGTGTGTATTTTCTACAGTTCTGAATCTGATACTGGAGGTTGAAGTCCTGTCTGACAGGATATCAGGCAGCTGGGAAGGAAGATGGCTGCAAGGTGGGTAAGAGCAAGAACAAAATGGAACCCACAAGCATGAGCTAGAAGCCATAAGAATGGACTGAAGTCTGTATCACTTCTTATTGTCTCTGACCTTAGAAGTTTGCTGTCCTACAGAAGCCAAAGCCCTTTGTCACATTGCTAAACACACACACACCAGGCCCCTGAGCTGGAGGAACTGCAGGAGGATCACGGGACGGTGGAGCGGTTGCAGGCCTGGCTGTTGCCTCTACCGATGAGGTGAGTCAGCAAATCAGAGACAATGGGTGTGAACTACAATGTGGCTGCCACTTCACTGCCACACTCCACTTCTCACCCGAGTGTCTCTTGCGTCACATCTTTACCAGAGCCATACAGGAAAAGGAACTCTGGGATGTAGTTCAGCCTGGTCTAGTTGACACATTGCAAAACCACTATAGTACCTACTCCATCAGACTGCATTCCCTGGATATAAGAATTCTCTCACTGGGGCTAATGCCAAGGTAGATTTGGAAAGAAAATGCAAAGTGTGTGTGTGAACATGTGTGTGCATGTGCGTGTGTGCATGTGTGTACATAGATAGGGCTATGGCAGGGAAGGGTGACTTGAAAGAGGTATTCCTGACTCTGGCATTTTATAGCCATCATCTCTACTCTTCACGAGGATCCTAAATGAGTGAAGTAGGATTACAGCCATTTGTATATATAGAATCAGTCTGTATAAAAGAAAGACTGAAATAAAGAAACCGTCTGAAAGAGAGCAAGCATCTATAATAACTGAAAAAACTAGGATTTGAATTCACATCTCTCTAATCTTATATTCAAGATCGTAACTACACTGCCACCTGCCCTTTGATATTTTCTTACTGCTTAAATACTAATGACATTCACCAATGGGTGATTAAAAATATATACATTGTAAGTCGACACATGAGGGCTTCAGAGGTCTTGGCCTCAGGATTCATCACAAGGCCACGACCTCCTACTGTTTTATAAGCCTTCAGCCCGTTCTGGAGTTTGCTGCCACTGGGAAGCCACCACTCAGCCAATTTCCTAATGGATACGACAGCTGTGTCACTCGGGGTCCTGGCAGAACAGAGGTGGGTACTCAAAAGTAGTAAGAGAGGATGTTTAACAAAAGGACTACCTACAGCGGCGGGGCAGGTTTGCGGAAGCCAGCCATGGTTGATGAGACACCTGAGGATTAGCAGCAGCAGGATGCTGATACCGCGTGAGGAGGCTGCGGTGAGAAGCAAACCAGATGCTGATGAGAGCTACAGCTGGGGACTGAGGACACTCTATCCCGGCTGAAGTTGTGGCCTCGGTCTTGCCCATCCAGTGATCTCCTAACAAGCCTCTCCAGCAGACCCAACAGGAAAACAGAGGGCGAGAGCGTCCAGGGAAAGTAATCTGTCGAGGTCAGCTTCCTGGAGCAAAGGGCAGGGCAGAGCAGGGATCTGGAGGGGTAAAGGGAACTCACTGCTCCCTCAGTTGATAGTTCTCTTTAAGAATCATCAGACTTAGATGACTGAAGGGTATATGGGGGCCCAAGCAGCAGAACTTCAGAAACACACGAGGTGGTCAGGTCACAGCAGCAAAGAGCAAGATATAAGGACAAGGTGCCATCTGATATAAGGCATCCTTCCAGCAGTTAGGAAATACAACTTACAATGCTGAAAACAGAGGCCGGGCTGTCTGTAAATTTTAAATAGCAATTCAGGATGGATGTTCCCTGTGCACTGATATAAACTTCATTTCTCTTTTGCTCTAAAGCTGTAGAAGCCGCCAGGGAAATCGCAGAATAAGAATAAGTTTTAGGCTCTTGAGTCACCTGCCAATCTGCTGGCAGATACCCTTACATCTCCAACTTGCCACAAAGCAGTAGCATTATTTTTATGTGCACAAAAATAGAGGCATAAAAACACACAAACATGAAAATAGTACTGTGGTCTGTTAGCAGTGCAGCTCCTCTGCAGGCTTGTGCTATCCGCACTGTTCATCTGCATTGGCACACCTGGAGAGAACCCCAAACAAGACTGGCCAGAGCAGCCTGAGATCTTTACACTTGGCATGATGGCCAGGACTTGCCTAGGGAATACACCACTTTCTCCAGGTAAATTAAGTGCTGTGAAAAAGAAAATAATTACTGACATGTTTGTCATTGTTGAATAGACTAAATACTAAATAAAATGCTAAACTGGGGGGCCGGCCCAGTGCTGTAGTGGTTATGTTCGCGTGCTCCACTTTGGCAGCCCTGGGTTTGCAGGTTCGGATCTCGGGCGTGGACCTATGCACCGCTCATCAAGCCATGCTGTAGCAGGCATCCCACATATAGAGTAGAGGAAGATGGGCACAGATGTTAGCCCAGGGCCAATCTTCCTCAGCAAGAAAGAGGAGGATTGGCAGCAGATGTTAGCTCAGGGCTAGTCTTCCTCACCAAAAAAAAAAGCTAAACTGAAAGTTTTCAGGTGTCAAATTCAATGAGTGAAAAAAGCCCGTTGCCTGCAGTCACTGGACGGGGATCAAGATGGAGGTGGCCTGTAAGGTATACCCAGGGCTTCCCCAGAGGCAACTGACTGAAACAAATGGGTGACTTGTCCCTAATAACATTGTCGTGTGAAATAGCTAGAAATATGCATGGCCTGTGCCATAAGATCAGGGCCCATCCAGGCCAGAGCTCTGTCCTGCCATAATGACAGTTCTTTGTTCCCAGGAGAATATGAAAGGACTCGCCGCTTTGATTGCATCCTTGGACGCTGATCGCTCTGAACTGCAAGGGCTTAATGTTTTGTCAGAGCTGCATGTCACTTTCCTTATTTACTTATTTTTCCTGTCTCCTATGCAAACCATTTTTCCCCTGTGAAAATCAAACCTGAACTGAGAGAATAAGGGAAGATTGACTTTTCACTCTATATCTACCCCTTTTTTAAGTGGTTGGTTTTTTTTTTACTTTTTTCCTGTGTGTTGTATGACTTTTTCAATTAAAAAATGAGTTAAAAAGACCAAAAATCTGCATGTCCCCTTCCACCATTCTTCTTACCATTATTAGCAAGCATAGACTTGCTGAAGCAGGACTTGCAGCAGGCTGGGGAGATTTGCTTTGATTCCAGCCTCTGACTCAGTCCCCTTTCTGCTACAGAGTAGGGCAGTGAGATAGAGCAGCAGGGTGAGCCGCCTTTGCTCCATCTATTCCAGGGCTGCAAAACCATGAGCTTCTTTAACCCTAGAAGGACCAGTGTGCAGGACGTAGCTCTGTGCGGTCTCCCTGCTGAGTTTTTCTCTGACTCTCTGTCAAAGGTTGGGTAAGAGGAAGAGATGTGAAAATTTAAGCTTCATTCGGGCGCACGCTTCCAGCATCTGTGTACTAAACTTCTTTCCCAATACATTGTATAGAAAGAAACAAAATGATATCAGATAGTAAATTGTATTATGATGACCCATTCTTTCGTCTGATCTGTAAGTGTCATATCTGCTAACACTCACAGGACTTCGAATCCTTCCTTAATTCCTTCCCTTGTGTTTGCTCAAGGACTCAGCATCCTGCTAGGCCCCCCCACATCTCTGAATGCATCTTCCCTTCACCTAGCTCACGATCTCTCTGCTCCTTTGACCCCTTTCCTCTCCAGAATCAGTTACAGATTCAACTCCTTTCTCTGCTTTGACGTTCAGCTACAACCCCTGCGTTAGGAACAGTCATGGAGTAGAAAGAAGCAGGATGGAAGGTTTAGAATTGGTCACAAGAAGCCAGAAGAGAAAGTGGACAAAAATGGAAGTGGAGGAAAGTAAGCCAAATGCTCCCTCCAGCTGGCGAAGATATTTTAGGAAATTGACTCTAATTTAGACGGCGTGAAGGCAGGTCTGGCTTTTCACCATAAAATCAAGGCCGTCTTCTGACAGCCATATCAATTGAAGTTGGTCCCTTGAAATAAAGACCTTGTGCAGTCTCATTTTTATATAAATATTTTTAATTAATAGAAGCTTTCATCAAACATGGGAAGAATTAAGCATTAACACTCACCAGAGACCCTGAAATTAGATTGATTATCTGCATCTTAATTTGCTTTTTCGACTCCACTAATTTATTTTTAATAGGTCTGTAATTTAGCTTTATCTATTTCTTCTTCTGCCTGGCAGACTCAAATGCCTGCGGCTCACCAGTCAGCCTCTATAACCTTTAGGCACTGCTGTCTCACAGTATATTAATTTTTAAATTATCCAACCCAGTGTGAGGAAGAACTTCAATTAACTTCTATATGGGAGCCAGGCTAACATCTCATCCTCCCCTAGTAACAGTGAAATTTAAATGAAGGAGAAGGCTAGTTGTGGGGAGAATCTAGATAAAAACAGTAAATTCTCACTCCTATATTACAGAATTTACTGCCCTTGAAATATTTTCCGGTTGAATCTGTGGCATTGACATCATTATTGCAGTGAAAATAAATGCCCCTCTGTTGGCACCTGTTATTGGCAGATTGACTCATGGAATCTCGGTGAATGGACGGCGGGGACCTTTCAAATCACCTTTTCGATTTCTTCCAATTTCTGATTATATGCATACTTTATTATTCTGAAAAATTCACCAGAATTTTCACCAGCAGAAAGCAGAAAAATTCACCAGCAGAAAGCTGTCTTTGTTTTCAAAAATGCCTTGGTAACCTCATGGGGTAGGAAGCAAAATAAAAAAAGTAGAATCTCAAACAACAAAGAGAAATGGTTGCATCTCCACATGGGAAAAATAACAGGTTGAACAACAGTTTTTTTCTTTTTCTTTTTTGCCTGATATGGAGGGGTGGATATAAGAAAAACAATGCTGTTGGAGGGACTTATGAAGGATGAAAATAGAATTGGGTGATTTACACGCTAAGATAACTGCCGGAGCGTGAGTAGGAAGGGCAGTTGCATTAGTCCAGATGAAGATCATCATGGTCACAACCAAAGGCATGCCAAGAGAGATGGCAAGAGATGGTCAGATTCAAGACATCTATTAAACAGATCCACTAGGAGTACTGATGATCCTTTGTGGGGAGGGGACAAGTCATGGATGAACTCCTGGACTTCTGGCTTGAGCAACTGGATGTTGTTAGAGCCAATACTGAGAACAGCAACAAGAGTGAGGGAAGGGTAGGAATCCAACTTTCCAGTTTAGACTCTTGTGTCTCAGATGTTGTGAGATGTCCACATGGAAATAGCACATAGGCAGTTGGGTAAGTAAGACTAAAACCCAAAGGAAAGATCTGGCTTAGAGAGATAAAACTGTGCGTTATCATTATAAGATGGTATTTTAAATTATGAAAATGGATTAGATCACCTAGGGAAAGGGGGAAAAGAGAGAGAAACTATGCTGGCCCAGTTCTTAGTCTTTAGGAATCCCGAAATTGGATTGAGGGAAAGAAAGGGAGCCTCCAATGGAAGGGAAGAAAGGCAGCCTAAGAGGAAGGGGCATCCGGGAGGGCATTATGTCGCTGCAGCCAACATAGCAGGAGACTGTCCCAGGAAGACTGCTAACCTCGACAAGTGTTACTGAAAAACCAAATAACACAGGAACAAAAAATCAATTTTACTTCAATAAATCTGTTAAATTTCTTTAATCCATTTGAAGACATGAGGAGATTGGATGCTGAACTTTGAGGGTAGGACTTGCCTTTTGATAGGACTTTGGACTCTTCCTCGACAGGAATAAGAA
Organism: Tapirus indicus; assembly: GCA_031878705.1. NCBI lineage: Eukaryota > Metazoa > Chordata > Mammalia > Perissodactyla > Tapiridae > Tapirus > Tapirus indicus. Next base: position 79,778,873 of record CM062929.1, read on the forward strand.
GAAGATGGAGGCCACTTACAGATCCCCAAGTCTTCACAGAGGACAATGTCCCCACACATAGCAACTCTCTGAGATAGGAAGCAACTAATGATCTCACCTCCACACACCTTGAACACCTGCAGTCCCCTTAACTCTCAACCCCAGTGACACTACATCAGCATTCTTTTCATAGCAGCGATTTGTGGATTTGCCTACAAGAATGTAAACGCTTTCCTTATCTCTGTATTCTGTGCAGTGCCCAGCACAGTGTCTAGCTAATAATAAGTCCTCAACTTGTGCTTTTCAATTGTGCGCATAGATTTTTTTTAACATTTCTGAAAAGTTCTTAGCATCACCAGTATAGTATTAAAGATGGAAGAACTGGCCCAGAAATTAGTAAAATCACAAATGATTTAATCTATAAACATATGACTTTTCTAACTTAAGGAGAAATCCTGACACAGGTTAAAGAAAAATAAAAGAGGTTAGTTATACAAGGGACAGGGCTGTCTGATCATATATTAGTGGTTGGGTAAGAGAAGAGCTCAAAGCTGAGCTCAGTATTTCTTCTGATCTGAAGATCATAAGTCGAGCACACCAGGAGCCAGAGCCCATAGCATTTGCAGAAAATGTACTTTAAAACAATTTGCTCTAAGTCTCTAAATGACGATGCTTGCCCACAACACAAGGATCTGGCAATCCAGGACAGGGCTATGTCAGATGATGCTGTTTTTTTGTCTCACATAGAGTAACTAACCATGGCCTTTTATTCTGAGCACATCACTCAGTTTATCCTCTTAAGAGTAGCAGAGTAATCTTGGGATTTATAGGAGAGGTTTACACAGTATAAATGAGGCCAGAGGCAAGAGGAAGATTTAGAGAGAAGGCTAGAAAGGACTAAGGACAGATGGAGATCAGGAAATCAAGAAAAACCTATTTTAACAGTCTTGAATAAATTAGAAGGATGGGGCACCCTGTCCAACTGGGAAAGGGAATCAGGGGCATCTGAGAATTGACCAAGAGGCTACTTCAGTTGCTGACCACAAATCTCACACCTCATGTTCTCTGTGCAAAGTAATGTGCAGTTCATCAACTCATCACTTTTCAAGAGCCCATAACCCAAGCACTCACTTTCTCCAGCCAGAATAAGAAAATCCTCCTTTACTGTGGTTCCCCCAGGGAAGAGCAGAGGTTCCAGATGGTGCTTTGGGCTCCCCCATGTGCTGGGGACCATGTGGATCTATTCTATCCGCTGAGTTTACAGGCTCTGTGGAACATGGAGAGTCATCTAAACTATCCTTCTTGGAAGAGATCACAGAATCTACAGAAAATACTCGGAATATTGGAGTCCAGAACCTTCCTTCCAGAATCCACAAGAGCCCTAGCCCAATGCACTCATTTGACAAAGGAGAAAACTGAGACAGATATTCTGAGTTGGAACAGGTCACACAGCTAGTTGGTTGCAGAACCAAGATAACAACCACCAACCCAACATGATATCATGGACTAAGTTTCTCGCCTTTTGTCTCAATTTCTTTATCTGTAAGTAGGGATAATCATGATCACCTTGCTGGGTGGTGGGGGACAAAAATAACTGATGTGTGTAAAATACCAAGCACAGTGACTTGCTTGATTGACACATAGCAGATGTTCAATAAATTATTCTCTCCCCTTTCCCCCACTTCTTGCTACCCACAACATGATGCTTTACATAATGCTATCAAAAACAACAGACTAAAGAAAACCCAAACCTCTCTCCAGTTTTAAGGACACCTAGAGAAGGGAATTTTCACACACTCCCCTTCATATTTCAAATGAAGCATGTTTCTCTATGCTCCATCCACAGAGTATTAAATAGCTTGGAAGATCTTTATATTGCTTCTTAAACACTGCTGCAAAAATATACCTTTCCCTGTACCTTCTCTCACAGCTGTGATACCCACAGCTGGACGATCAGGAGACTCTGGGTAAGAGCTCATGGGTCTCAGTCTCTCAGCGGCACCCTCAATACGACCCATTCTCCACACACTAAGAGAAGAGAGATTGCTTCTCTCTGCAGCTCCCCGGGGTCCAGAAAAAATGAATGTACAGTGATGCTCAGTAGCCATATGGACTAAGAGTTTGGATATTTCTATGTGGCCAACTGGGACAGCAACAAAGTGAGAAATATGTTTTTTATGTCTGTAATTTTGGCAGAAAAGGAATTAAGAAAAGAGGTGTGATGTGCAGGAACGAGGGAAAATACAGATCTTGGAATCCCCACAAGGTGCAGAGTTGAGTTTCGTCTCTCTCCACCTGGTTACTCTTCTCATATCTTGAATATATACTTCCGCAAATCCTCGTCGTCATATTGGCTTCCCTCTAAATCCTGCTCACCACCTTCCTCTCTTTTTAAAACCTGAAAAATGTAAAGGATTATTAATATACTAAAGAATAAAATATTAATAAATGCTTGTATAGCTTAATCCAACTTAAGTTTGCTTTCTATGAGGTATCCCAAAAGTTGCTTTGCAGGAATCCAAGCACAGAAAATCCCCCAGAGACCAAAGTTAAAATAACTCATTCTCAGCTGAGTTGTAAATCAAAAGAAGAAAAAGGAGAAGGTTTTAGCAAGGTTATTTAAGTTTCATGGAAGGTACATTGGCTTCAGGTACGTCTGGTTTTCATCTAACTTGAAAAAGGCTTAGATTTCAAAAATGAAACCATGCAAATGATTATTCAGTCATTTCGTGTAAATGCTTTAGGCTTCAGATGTTACTGTGGAAAATAAAGTAAAATAAAACAGCTTTAGCAGAGCCTTAGTAAGCTTAGTCCATGGACAGCACATTAAATCCTGAATTACATACTCTTCCAAACTCTTCCTAATGAGCCACCCAAGTCTCTGATGTATATAATATGCCTTTTTAAAAATGCATGAATACGCATTCCACCCACAGGTTTGGATGACTCCTTTGGGTTATTTAAGTTTCAAAGGAGTCCATCAGTCTCCCAGGTATAACATTCTGTGAATGCCTTAAAAACGAAAATTCAGAAATTAGAAGCTCAAAATACCTTGTAGGCGAGCAATATATCAGCCCCCAAACCAGGCTATTCAAAGGCAAGGTTGATGAGGCATCTACTTCCCTGAGTTTTTTGTCTTTTGTCAGTTGGGGTCACAACCCTTAAAACAGCTGTAACTATGTTCCTTCCAACCTAATTATACAACGCCGGCGTGTTTTATTTATAATTAGAATCCAGTGACCTCCTCTGACTCTTGTCTGTGCTGCTGTTACATGGCCGTTCTTGGATGCTGGGATGCAATTGTACTGAGCAGAGAGGGACAGGAGGTTCAAAGCCCCGGGATGGGGTCTCCATGGGCTAGTCTGCAAAGAACATGAAGTTTGGGGCATCCTAGCCTAAGGAAGGTGGTGAATCCAGAAAGGAAATATTTGTGGGTAGAAAAGAGAGAACAAACCTCAAGATGGACTTACAGGGAGGAAGAGAATATAACCTTTCTTCTGAGGAAGCACAAGAAATACACAATGCAAGACTTAGCAAGCAAAAGGAATCCTGGGGAGCGAGGAGAGAGGGAACCTCGGAGAAGAGAGGAGCAAAGGAGGGAAGAAAGCAGCTTTAGTTGGGAAACTTCTTTGTGCCAGACGCTCTCATTAACCCACTTAGTCCCCATTGCAACTTGCCATGTAAATGGAATAACTTTCATTCTACAGACAAGGAAACTGAACTTCAGGGAGATTCAGAAATATACCAGAAATCATGCAGCTAAGGAGTGGAGCCAGAACTCACACCCAGCGCTAGGTGACTCCAAAGCCTGCAGCCTTTGGCCCTTCCCTTGCTTAATGATGGATGTAGTGGAACTGAATTCCAGGAATTGTGAAGATGGGGAGATGTGTCTGGAGGAACTCACAGGCACTATCCAACACAGCTTGACTGCCCCCGTGCAGTGTGAAAAATGTGTAAAAAATAAAGCCTACTCCATAGTGTTGTCGTGGGAATTAAGAGAGTTAATATACGTACAACACATGGCACACATGCCTGGCACGTTGAAAGCATTATATGAGTGGAAGTGAATTACTATTATGTTGCTTGTCTAATGATTAATTTCCCCAATCTGCTTGTAGAGGTTTCTATCATGGGCCCATAGCTGTGTGTACAAGAAAGCAAGTGTTTGATGGTGTTTCAAGTTTCCATAGACATTACTCATATTTTTTTTCTAACAATACAAAACTCATAAATTAAGATGGGCTCATGTGATTTGAGCAGGGCAAGCTGGCTAGAAAATTTCAAATCATGACCCAAGTTTGATAAATTAAGACCCAGAAAGCTGGTTAATTCTAAAGGTTGAGGTCTAACGTGCAAGTGCATTTGTCATCCCTCCATAATTTAGATCTATAAAGAGCTGATATAAAGTAAATCTCATCACTGAGGGAGGAGCAAGGGGAGAATGAGCTCATCTAATCTGATGCCCTCATTTGGCATGAGCGGACCTGGTGGCTCAGAAGAGTCCAATACGTCACAACCAAGTCTGGACACCCCCCTCTTGGGTCTGGACAGTGCTAGTTCCACTATGCTGGTATCCCAGTGATGTCGATGGTCACCCTAAAACACATTTAGTCGTGACACACTGTCCTTGCAGTCACCAGTAAGACAGCGCAGGTTTTTCATGGCATTAGTTGGTGGACCAGATGATATCAGCGAAAATAGACATCCCTGGCCTCCAGGATTACCCTTTCCAAGATTACTCAGCTATAGGGTGGTAGAGGAGCAAAACGCTTCTCCCACAGCCTTGCAAAACTCAGGCATACCCCCACAAATACACGAGGAAACCTGAGACTAGACTGTTCTCTCTCCACATGCTGAGAGGTGACTTCCCACCACAGCACAACCCCCACCTGGATGGGACATAGAGAGAGTGGGGAGAGTGTCCATGTGTCTTCGGTCAGCTGCAGTGCTGCTCCTTGCAAGGATGCAAACCCCTTCAGAGAGCCCACCAATCTGTCAACTCCCCCCTCTACCCTGGCCTCCATTGTTCCTCACTCTTTTCCATGACTCCCTTTCTCTCTCTAAAGAAAAAGATTCTAGATTGAGATATAAAGATGAGAAGGAAAGTAGAAAGGAGAGCCTTCTTTTCTTTCTATTTGTTTGTTTGTTTTCAAATCCTAAGTCCTGGACACAGAGTAGGTACCATTTCTTCAAGTCGCCCTCACCATCTTGAATATCACCCTGTCCAATCTAAAAGCCAGAGGCCACTCCAGGCATCCCAGAGCCCATTCATTAGGCTTCTGTGTGACTTTCCTGTGTCATCCTGGCACTGCCGTGGGCATTACGGTAATCAGAGAAGCCCAAGAAAGTCACAGTCAGATTGGGAGACAAAGAAAAGCAGCTATGATTTTCCTTGTCAGGCTGATCTGATGCGACGGCAAAATTCTAACACAAAGAAGTCCAGGCTATCAGTGTTATGTTTAAAAACGCTTATAGGAAAAGGGAAATACTTTCCTTAAATTGAATCCCCTAGTGTCAGTGGGATTAACTGAAATTCATGTTAACTGCAGATTTAGTATGTCTTCCGAGAGGTGGTGCTCTTCACTTGGGCTCATGTCACTGCTGGCCCCACCTTGCCTTTCTGGCTGTAAGGCCCCTTAGGATGCTCCAGGTAACAGCCCACCCCTAGGATGATTTCCTGGGCTCTGAGAAGTTCACAATGCCCAGACAAAAATCTGCCCCAACTGTTCCCTGGTGCTTGAAATCCTTCTATCAGGGAGGACAGAGGAAGTTTATGCACAAATGCCCCTGGGAACAACAACCCAATGACTTCAATTCATAGGGGAAATATGACAGAGAGAAAGATACCTGCCAGACACAGAATTTTTAAGGGGATCAGAGAAGGTGGTGGAGACACGGAAAAGATGCAGAAGGAGAGTCAGGACCACTCAGAGAGACCTCATCTAATGGCTAATGTGACCGTTGACTGGCCTCAGAGCCCTGACTGGTGTTGTCGTGTCTGTGTGTGGGTGGGAGTGTGTCCCCGCCACCCATTCCCTCTGGCTTTGCCTGTCCTGAGTTCTGCCCTGGGAGGGACTGTTTCCTCAGATGGTCTCATCTCAGCAGCACTCAGCACCAATCTCACGTCAGGAGTGGGTAGGTCTTGAGAAAAAAGGAAACAAATCTGGGTTGTCAGCCAGTCTTCTCAGCTTTGTTGTTTGTCTATTTGTTCTCAGCTTAGTTTGGATTGAGTTTTCTTTCTCTTTTCTCTTTGGGCATAAGGCTCCTGGCCCCAAATAAAGTGTTTTGAAGCACAGTCCAGCCTGTTCTGAACTATAAAAGATTGAGTTAATTAACCTTTCATCAGCTGACTACTTTCAACCTTTTTGTTGGCACATTGGGGAAATGTATTAGTGGTTACTAATTAAAGGTATTGAACATACCTTTACACTTCTTCAAATTCTTAGACTCCTGGAAATCAGTTGATTAAGAAGAAAAGGGGAAAGTTTCTGTTGAAGTTATCCTTGAAAATGGTTAAGTGAGACTATAAATAAAACCAGAAAAAGGGAAGCTGTGACCTTATTCTATAACCTATCTTCATAATTGAGGTTTGGGGCTTGGAATCATTTTGTAAGAATAATAACAGCCAAGATTTACTGTATGTTTATCATGTGCAAGAAACATAATAACAGCCTTACATTACCTTCTTATTTAACTCTCACAATTTTGTTAGATAGATATGAATTCCAATCCCATTTTACAAACGAGAAGATTAAAGCTTAGAAGTCATGCAAATTGCCCAAGATCACAAAGTTAGTACACAGCAGAGGAGGGACTTAATGACAGTGGTCTGTTTCCAAAGACAATGCATTTAATCTCAACAATGATGACCTAACTGATGATGCAATCATTATTTTCGGAGTTGAAAGGACCTAAAAAATCCACTTGCAGTTCCAAAGTGCATCATGTTTTCTCACAATTCCTTTCCGCACTGGTTACTTATTGCTGCATAACACATTATCCCAAATATGTATTATCTTAATCCGGGGTGGATATTATCTTAGCTGGGTGGTCTGGCTTCGGATCCCTCACAATGTTGCAGTCAAGCTGGTGACTGGGGCTGCCATCATCTGAAGGCTCCACTGGGGCTAGGAAACTTGCTTCCAAGCTCACTCATGTGGTTGTTGATAGCTCCTTGCTGACTATTGGCCAGAGACCTCAGTTCCTCACCATGTGGCCATAAGCAGCCTGAGTGTCCTTATGACATGGTAGCTGCATTCCCCCAGAGCACGTGACCCAAGGACAGAGCCCATGGGGGAAGCTGAAGTCTTTCATAGCCTAATCTCTGAAGGGACATAAAATTCTGTCATATCCTCTGGGTTGCACAGATCAGCCCTGTGCAATGTGGGAGGAGGCAGAGACTACATAAGGATGTGGGGACAAAGAGGCAGGGATCACTGGGGCCGTCTTGGAAGCTGTCTACTATCCTTGCCTTTCTACACCGTTCTGTCAGCATAGCATGGGTTCTGTCTCACCCATGCTGTCTGTCTGCCTTACTTCTACTATTCCTTAAAGACTAATTCAAATGTAATTTTTCTGTAAAGAATTCCCCAGTTCTCATGATCCTGATGATTATTAACACTCTCATCACATTGTACTGTGATTACTTGTTTACATGTTATCTTAGCTCGGGATCTCACAAAAAGCAGCGACTTTACTTTGGGAAGTGATCCCAAGGAGCAAGACTGGGAACTGGGAAGAATGAAACATGAGAGGAGGGAAAGGCTATCCAAGAGGTAATTACTGAGCTGATCAACACTGCCGACAAGCGGACTCCATCCAGTGAGGATCCTCTGAAGGACTGTATAAGGTGTGCCTAGAATTGTCTGCCTGAAAGAAAAGAAGGCTATTTACTCTCCAGGTCCTGTCCCCTCATTGATCAAGGGTGGATTCAGAGAGTAGTGACAATGATGCAAAAAGCAAGAGATATGGGTGTAGCATGTGTACTCAGGATATACTGGTGTGCAGTATGTTTCCACTGCAATGACCAGAATAAAATGTCGGGATGGGAGGATGTAGACATCCAACATACATGTATGGATCCCAGTTAAGGCCAGGAACAGTGTGTCATTTATCTTTGTATCCCAGTGCATAGAACAAGACCTGGCAGCTGGAAAACCTGTGCCATCCCATGCAACCATCCTGCAGACACTTACTTTATTCAACATATATGTATTGAGTATATGTATGAGGTAGGTGCCATGCAAAGTACTGATAATCCTGTTGGACTGATTTACAAAATATTTAATAGCTAGTAATGCACAGGTACTGACCAATCAAAATGAACACGAGCCCTTCACAAACAGTAGGATTATTCTGGAATTGACTGTCTTAATACAAACCTGAAAACAGTTGAATAATGAGGCATAGACCAAAAATATTTACAAACATCCAAATGATGGGCCTTTTTGGATTTGGGGATGGAATATGTAAGAAAGAGATGTCTTAGGGTGCCTTCAAGAGAGAGAAAGGAGAATTGTCATTGAATACAAAACGAAAGGCATTTCCAGGGTAGGAGGGAGGGTGGGGAGAAAAAATGCACATGAAAACACAGATCAACCATTTCAAAATGAATGGAGTGTCCCTTCATGCAGCTGAGAATCAATCAGGAAAACAAATAATAAGAGTTCTCAAGAATTATCAGGCGTCAAGATGGAGAAGTGCAAAGTGTAAAATAGCATGTAAAAATGAGATGTCCAAGGTCATATTAAAGATGTAAAACTTTATCTCAAGAAGTCACTGAAAGGAAAGCTTTATCCTTCTAGTAGTTTGGGTGCTGAGCCTCTGGCAGGGCCACTCAGAAATGTTTATTGGTGGAACAAATGAATGGAGCTTAAACTTCTCACTTTAAAATCAGCAAACTAAATGCTGGACTTCTGTTTCAGATTAAGAAAGTTGCAAGACAGGGTCCCTTCCCCCTAACCAAGTATGCAAAAAGGATAATCTCTAAAGTCATTTTTTTCAAACCCATCAGAGAGCTGAGGACACAAAGAAACCTAAATGAGCTAAAATGTAGAAAGTAACAATCTCTTCCTAGGAGAGAAGAGAACCAAGCCTGCTTTCATCACCGGCAGGCTGGTGGAAGAAGAGGAGGACTCCTCTATGCACAGGAACCAGCACTACAAGAAAAGCTAAAGATGTTTACATACTGAAGGAAAATATCAGATGGAGACTCAGATCACCAGTAAAGGATGAAGGATACCAGGAAAGGTCAACATGTGGAGAAACATAAAATGCTTTTATAATTATCATATTATATTAAATTTCTTTAAAAGTCTATTGATTAAAACAAAAATAATAAAAGTATTTTGTAGGGTTTATAGCATATAATGGTAAGAATTATGACAACAAGAGCATAGAGGGCAGGAGGGGAGTAAATTTAACTATAATGTTACAAATTCTGACAGTGTGTGTGAAAGAATATAATACCTTGTAAAAGTAGACTGTGATCATTTAAAAATGTTTATTATAATCCAAGCTAACCACTAAAAAAAAAGACATAAAGAGGTATAACTAAGAAAAACTTAGAGATGAAATAAAATGGAATACTGAAAAAAATACTTGATTCACCCAAAAGAAGGCCAGAAAGGAGAAGTAAAGGAAAGATGGACAGATAGGACAAGCAGAAAGTAAAAATAAATTTCCAATGATATACATAAACCCACTACAACAATAATTATATTAAATTTAAGTAGAAAAAAATTTGAAAAACAGATAATATCTGACAGAATAAAAAAAAGAAAACCCAAGTATTTGCTCTCTAAAGAGACTCCTTTAAATATAGAGACACAAATTGGTTGAAAGTAAAAGGAGGAAAAGGATCTAACATACAAACAATAAGCAAATGAAAGCTAGAGTGGCTATATTATTATCAGACAAAGTGAACTTCAGGACAGAAAGTATTATAAGAGGAAAGAAGGGCATTTCATAATGATAAAAGAATACATTTATCAGAAGACATAAACAATCTTCAATAAGTGATGCATTGAATCACAGAACTTCACAACACATGAAGCAAAAACTAACATAACTGAAGGAAGAAATAGACAATCCATATGATTGTCAAAGATTTCAACACTCAGCTTTCAGTTATTGATAGAACAATCTAGGGAAAATATTTGCAATGCATATATCTGATAAAGAACTTGTATCTAGAACATATACAGAACTCTTACAACCCAATAAGACAAAAAAAAATATCCAATTTAAAAAATGGGTAAAGGACCTAGACATATAAAAGAAGATATAGTAATGGCCAATAAGCAGATGAAAAGATGCTCACTGCCATTACTTACCAGGAAAATAAAAATTAAAACCATGGTGAGGTGACACTATACATCCAAAGGAAGAGCTAAAATCAAAAAGACTAGAAACACCAAGTGTTGCTGAGCATGTAAAGGCCCTGGAACTGTAATATGCTGTTAATCGAAGCTAATACGATTTAACCAATTCGGAAAACAATTTGCCCTATAACCCAGTAACTCCATTTCCACCTATTTACAAGGAGAAATAAAAAGATGTGCCCACACAAAGCAGCTTTATTCACAATAGCCAAAATCTGAAAAAACCCAATTGTCTACTGCTGGGTAAATGTAGAAACAAATTGTGATATATTGTGGTACTCATACAACAAAACACTGGTCAGCAATAAAAAGAACAAACAACTTATGCACACAGCATGGATGAATCTTGGAAAACATTATGTTAATCAAAAGAAACCAGACACAAAGAGACTATACTGTACGAAACCCAAGAACAGGCAAAACTAAACCTTAGTGTTAGAAATCAGAAAGTGGTTGCCTCTTGAGTGGTGGAGGTAGAATTGCTGGAAAGGGACATGAAGGGCTTTGCTGGAGTGATGGAAAATGTTCAATAGCTTGTTTGGGGTGGCAGTTACATGAGTGTCAAAGTTCATTAAACACAGTAAGAATAGATAAGAATAGTAAGATCTGTTCATTTTATTGTATGCAAATCGAACCTCAGACTACAAAAAAAGAAGAAAGCAAACCTAAACCTAAGTAAAATTAAGGAAGTTGAAAGTCTTTACATTAGTCAGATATTGCTGCAATGATGCCTAGTAACAAACAACCCCAAAACTCAGTGGCTTGCTACAGTAAACATTTGTTTCTTGTTCATAAGAGTGCAGGCTGGCCAATAGACCTGTGGGACACATCCTACCTGGAGGTTTTAGCAGCCGCCCAGGGCAAGATCTTCTCACAGTGCTGGCAAAAGCAGAAGAGCAGTGAACAGTGAGAGGCCCTAGAGCCTGAGTTTATAACTAGCATCCTGTCATGTTCACATTCCATTGGCCAAGCAAGTCACCTGACCAAGCCCAAAGGCAATGGTGCAGGAAGGATACTCCACCCGCAGTGAACCATGACAAGAGTGGAGACGGAAGGAGGCACTGTGGACAAGTAATACAATTATGCTGTCTCCAAGTAGCATAAGAGGTGGGACAAAAACCAGGTCTCCTGACTACTAGCCCAGTACCTCTGCATGGGACCATGCTGTCTCTGTGTAGTCTGGAAGCCAGCAAGCTCAGCTCCAGCTGTATTCCAGAGGAAGATTCCAGCACATCTTCACACTGAGAGAGAAGTGTGATGAAACCAGAACAATGCCGTGCTCCATGCAGATCTGAGATGGAAACCCTCACTCTGGTTTTCTGGTGTTTGTTCCACGCACAGTCGCACAGTTGGGAGGCCACCTCCCTCCGGGGAGCCACAGAGCTCTCTGAGCAGGGAGAAGAAACATCTGTTAATGGAAAGAAATGCAATACAGCCATCTAATGGATCCTGGGTGTCATAAGCCTGCTTCTGCTTCCCTGGGAACATCGGAAGTGGACCACAACACAAAGGGACGCTGTGTCCCTATTTTGGTCTGAGTTTAGGCATAGGTGTCAGCAGGCAGATGGGCACCTGCACAGGTGGGAGGCGTGGGTGTCTGAGCTGTCACTGGACATGCTTAAAGGCTTGCAGCAGCTGCTCTTCAACTCTCTGGGGAGGCAATATCACCGGACGTGAGCCCACCCCGACGTAAACACACAGGAGATTAGACATAACTCTGTTCCAAGAAAAGAAAAGAAACTAGGCCACTTTTCACTCACCGACGTCTGGTGGAGACCAGGCCTGAAGACAGGTGGTGGCCATTTCTGCCACATGTGCTTAGATAAACCAATTGGAAAGAAACTTCAGCCTCTATGTTCCTTGCAGGCACGTTAAACCATTTTCTCCCTCACCGACCATGGACACAGGGTGAGCAGAGCAAGAGCCTGTAAGTTCAGACCCTTTCCACTAAATTGTGGTCTGACCCAGGCCAGTGATCTGAGCTTCCGCAAATCCTCCTAACTTCAGGCATTTGACTACTATTCCAGGCAACTGAAGAAGTTATTCAACCCCATTTACTCTTCCAACATACGATGATTGCTTACCTGCTATGTGTCAGGAACTCTGCTAAGACTTGGGGATAAAGCTGTGAATGAGAAAATCGTGGTCCCATCCTTCCCAGAGCTTACAAAGAAGTGGACAAGATAGATATTACAAAGCAGATGAAGTGTGATGGGAGTTAAGAAGCAGAATTGTACTGGAGTCTTCAGAGCCTTGTGGGCCACAGTAAGGACTCCCACTTTATCCCAAGGGCAGTGGGGAGCCCTCTAAGCGGCAGGACTGTACGGCCTATGCTGGGGCTGCGGTGTTTTTCCTGAAAGCTGCCAGGTAACAGGGCAATGTTTCCAATTCCATATCCTTCTCTGAGCTTCATCCTGCTCGGTGGGATTTCAAGCTGAAAGCACTTAAATTTTTACAAATGCAGTTAAGTGGGAAAGTTGAGGGTGGATGCAGTATCTCTGGCCACACCCCACGGGGAACAGAAATAGCTTTGGGGGCTCTCAGGGGCATTTGATTGAGGCAAGTGGTGCTCCCAGAGACCACACACAGGCCCCTCCTACACTCTCCCACCTCTGTCTGTACTTCCCCAAGTCTGAGGGGAAAGAACAAAAGTCCTTGCGTGGTGATAGAGAACCTCCCCTGCCAGGCCACTTGGTTAGCCAAGCATTGCCAAGGCGTTTTTGAAAACCACCAGAGGAGACAGAGCGGGGATTCTTGCTTAACACACAGGCTCTGCACCCAGCCCTCTGCGTGGACTTAGGAAAGTGACTTAAATCCCCATCTCCTTTTCGGTTTCCATTAGTCAAATGACTAGAGCAGACCCAAGAGTCCAAGGTCCTGCTGACGTTCATCAAGTACTGTGGGAGCCCTAGCAATAAGAAAAGTACAAGTCCCACAGAAAATGTAACCAGAAAAATATCTTCTAGTTTCAATCACTCATTCCTCAGAAGGCTTTTCCATGTAACAGCTTACAGCCAGGACCACAAAAAAGGTCAGCAACAGTGTTTTTTAGGGAGAGGGCGTTAGGGTTTTCCCCCACCCAGAATGTTATATTTAGAAGGAACTACCATTCACTAAAATTTGGCTTTTGGACAGCACAGCTGTCTGTTTATAAACAAACACACAGTTTGGGCTTGTATCACTTAGTTCCCTAAATACAAATAGAATTGCCCAGGTCAGGTCTGGAGAGTGATTTATGGTGACGTGTGCAGAACCGGGAGGATGGGAGGGGTGGTGCGGGAGCCTCTGAGGGGCTTAGGAGCTTGACACCAGAACTGATGGAATTGACTGAGGTGGATTTTCTTTCTTCTGACTGTGCGTGAACTCTAGCAAGAGAGGGCATTTGGGGAAATGATTCTCATAATTTGTTCCCAGAGTACCCAGGATGATAGCTTTGCCCTGCAGCTGAAACAGCCACTCAGGAAACACCAGCTCTCAGGCGAGAGGCCCATCACACCACCAAGATGGTGTCAGCATTTTCTTCCAAGTCGGCTCTACTCTTGCCTCAGGCTGGGAGCGGGATCTGCGCCAAAGTGCAGGACAGGTCAGGGGCTGGGGTCCCCAGGCTCCCCCTTCTTGCCCTTAGTGCTCTGCATGTCAGCAGCGTGGGAGAAGCATAAAAGGAGATTGATTATGTCTGCCAAGTGTTGACCTAAAACAAATGACAGTGCCCCCCACTTCTGCTTCAAGATTCCAGGCCAGGCTAGCCTCTTGCTTTATATATAGTGTTTACTCTGATGTCAGAGGAGCTGAATGGGAACACACCCACACACATGCATGCACGTGCACACACGCACACAGGGATCCATTATTATCTGCATCCTCCTCCCTTCCTTCTTCCAGCAGATATTTGGGGAACTCCTGCTGTGTGCCGGGCACTTGATCTGGGAGTCAAGTTGTTGGTTTGGCGCTGGTGGTCCAAGTGAGTGCAAACACACTCTCAGCAGGAAGTGACTTGAACAAGGAGAAGAGAGTATAAGTGATTTGAACTACTCTCAACCCTGTGGGAATCCTCCCAGATCTTCAGTGGGTCTCATCACTCCAAAGATCTGGGATCCAAGACACAGAGCCTTTTATTTGTCCTCATCTGATTTTGGTTTTAAACCAAGTAGAGAGAGCGAGGAGGACAACTTATTCTATGAAAAAAGGAGAAAATGTTTTTCTGTAGAAAGTATTTGTCCTTCTTTGGTTGGTCGGTGTCTATGTGCCCTTCCCAACAGTCCCCTCCTGCCCCCGGATAGAGGCTGGTCAGCCTGAGGCTTTCCCTGTGTGGTAGGTGAATAACAATCCCTCAAAGATGTCTTCATCCTCATCCCCGGAACCTGTGAATATGTGACCTTACCTAAGTGGATGGGACTTTGCAGATGTGATTAAGTTCAGAACCTGGAGATGGGAAGATTCTCCTGACTTACCCTGGTGGGCCCAATATAATCACCTTATAAAAGGGAGGCAGAAGAGTCAGAGTCAGAGGAGGAGAAGACCACATGATAAGGGAAATAGAGAGATGCAGAGTCACAGGGAGACAATGCTACTCTGCTGGCTTTGAAGATGGAGGAAGGAGCCATCAGCCAAGGAATGTAAGCAGATAAAAAATGTAGAAGCTGGAAAAGGCAAGGAAATGGATTCTCCCCTGCAGCCTCCAAAAAGAATGCAGCCCTTCATCACCTTGATTTTAGACTTCTGACCTCCAGTATATGAATTTGTATCTTTGGTCACTAAGTTTGTGGTAATCAGGAAATTGCTAGGAAAATAATAGAAATTAAACAGAAACTAATAAACCATGTTAGTGCAAGATTGCTTGGCTTCCAGGTGCCAGCCTCTGCTTCCATTTCCCAAGACCACTCCATTCCTACCTGTGGCATTCCAGAAGTGCCTGAGAATGGACTCCCACCACCTCTGCCCAATAGCTATCAAGCAAACACTGAGGAGAGCCCGTGGACACAAATCCCAGCTCCCTTGCCTCTGCACGTGATACTCTGTGGTGTGAGTTCCACATAGGTTCCCTTAGTTCCTCTGTGGGATTAAGCCCCAGGTACCCAGTGTGGCAGCTGGCTTGGTTAGGCACCAGGCTGCCCTCCCTTCCCTGTCTCACTTTCCTGCTGACCTCCAGGTGTCTCCTGGGATCACTTCCCAAATATACTACTTGTACTTCAATCTTTGTCTCATGGTCTGCTTTTCAGGGAACTCAAACTAAGATAAGGTGTGATGAGAACCCTGCCTTCTGGAGCTAGAATCACTTGCTTGGGTCAAGTGACTCAAGCCAGATCTGCCAGACAGTTGCAGTCTAGAGCATGAACCTTAAACAGAGAGGCGAGAGGCCTTAAACCAAGGAGCACTAAGTCCCGGGGCAGCCCCCTGATCTCACTGCTCCTGCCAGCATCTCACAGTCTCCACCTGCCTTAGGTTCTGTGAGCCCCTGGGAGCCTTCCAAAGAATCATTTCCTCTTAAATGAGCCAGAGTTGGTTCCTGTAACCAACTTTGCCATCGAAGAAGCTTGACAAATAGAGAATTGGAGGAGTGAGGGAGGAGATAACTCTTTGAAAAACAGGAAGCAAACTATGCCCTGAAAGTAGAATGGCAAAAAAGCAGACTTGACACCTGGGAGCCTTAGTTAAACATGGACATTCAGTGTTCTTTAAATAGAAAGCTCCAGGATATCCATCTTGCTCTTTCCTGCCAGTATCAGCTGCTCCCTCAGCACAGGCAATGTCTGGGTGTGGCCACATGATTATGCTGTGAGGGTTGACTAAGCTGGAATTTGGCCGTTTTGAACTTGGGAGAATCTTTTTTTGTTGGTTTAACTTTTTTTATTGAAGTATAATTGACATACAATGTTGTATTAGTTTCAGGTATGCAACATAGTGATTCAACATTTATATACATTACAAAATGATCACCCTGATAAGATTAGCAACCATCTGTCACCATATGAAATTACAATATTATTGATTATATTCCCTATGCTGTATATTATATCCCCATGATGGGTTGTGTTTTTTGTTTTGTTTTTTTTTTTTTTGCTGAGGAAGATTCATCCTGAGCTAATATCTGTGCCAGTCTTCCTCTATTTTTCATATGGGTTGCCACCACAGCATGGCCATGGACAAGTGGTGTAGATCTGTGCCCAGGAACTGAACCCAGGCCACTGAAGTGGAATGCTTTGAATTTAACCACTAGGCCACAGGACCATTTATTTTATATGACATTTTTTTATATTTGTATTTGTCATATATATATTTATTTATATTTGTCATATATATATGACATATTTTATATGACATTTATTTTATAACTGTAAGTTTATATCTCTTATCCCCTTCACTTATTTTGCCCTTCCCCCACCTCACTCCCCTCAGGCAACCACTACTTTGTTCTCTGTATCTATGGGTCTGTTTCTGTTTTGTTTTATTTGTTTGTTTGTTTTGTTTTTTGTAGACTCCACATATAAATGAAACCATATGGTATTCTTTCTCTGTCTGACTTATTTCACTTAGCATAATACCCTCTAGATCTGTCCATGTTGTGGCAAATGGCAGGATTTCATTCTTCTTCATGGCTGAGTAATATTCATTGTATATATATATACCAATCTTCTTCATCTACTGTTGGACACTTAGATTGCTTCCACATCTTGACTATTGTAAATAATGCTGCAATGAACATAGAAGTGCATATACCTTTTCAAATTAGTGTTTTCATTTTCTTCAGATAAATACCCAGAAGTGAAACTGTTGGATTGTATGATAGTTCTATTTTTAATTTTTTGAGGAACCTCCATACAGTCTTCCATATTGGTTGCACAAATTTACATTGCCATGGTGCAAGAAGCTTCCCTTTTCTCCACATCCTTGGCAACACTTGTTTGTTGTCTTTTTGATAATAACCATTCTGACAAGTGTGAGGTGATATCTCATTGAGGTCTTGATTTTCATTTTCCTGATTAGTGATGTTGAGCATCTTTTCATGTGTCTGTTGACCATTTGTATGTCTTCTTTGGGAAAATATCTGTTCAGATCCTCTGCCCATTTTTCAATCAGATCATTTGTTTATTTGATGTTGACTTGTATGAGTTCTTTATATACTTTTGATATTAACCCTTTATTGGATATATCATTTGCAAATATATTCTCCCATTCTGTAGGTTGCCTTTTTGTTTTGTTGATGGTTTTCTTCTCTGGACAAAAGTTTTTTAGTTTGGTATATTCCCATTTTTTTATTTTTGCCTTTGTTGCTCTTACCTGAGGAGAAATATCCAAAAAAATATTGCTAAGGCCAATGTCAGAGTTTACTATCTATGTTTTCTTCTAGGAGTTTTATGGTTTCAAGTCTTACACTGAAGTCTTTAATCCATTTTGAGTTAATTTTTGTGTATGGTCTACTTTCATTCTTTTGCATGTGGCTGCCCAGTTTTCCCAACACTATTATTAGAGAGATTTTCCTTTCTCTGTTGTATGTTCTTGGCGCTTTTGTTAAAGATTCATTGACCAAACAGGTGTGGGTTTATTTCTGGACTCTCTATTCTGTTCCATTGTTATATGTGTCTGTTTTTGTGCCGGTACCATAATGTTTTGATTACTATAGCTTTGTAGAATACTTTGAAATCAGGAAGCATGAGATCTCCAGCTTTGTTCTTCTTTCTCAAGATTGCTTTGACTTTCACGGTCTTTTGTTGCTCCACCCAAATTTTAGAATTATTTGTTCTAGATCTGTGAAAAATGTCATTAATATTGTAATAGGGTAAAATCTGTAGATTGCTGTGGGTAGTATGGACATTTTAACAATATTAATTCTTTCAATCCATGAGCATGATATATATTTCCATTTATTTGTGTCTTCTTCATTTCCTTCATCAATGTCTCACAGTTTTCAGTATACAGGTCTTGCACTTCCTTGGTTACATTTTTTTCCTAGATAGTTTGTTCTGTTTGATATAATTGTAACTGAGTTTTTTTCTTAATTTTTCTGAGAGTTTTTTGTTAGAGTATAGAAATGCAACTGATTTCTGTATATTTATTTTGTATCCTACAACTTTACTGAATTCATTTATTAGTTCTAATAGTTTTTTGGTGGAGTCTTTAGGGTTTTCCATATATAGTATTATGCCATCTCAAAATAATGACAGTTTTACTTCTTCCTTTCCAATCTGAATGCTTTTTATTCTTTTTTTTTTTTTTTTTTGTCTGATGGCCGTAGCTATGACTTCCAACAGTATGTTCAATAAGAGTGCTGAAAGTGAGCCTTCTTGTGTTGGCCCTGATCTTAGAGGAAAAGCTTTTATCTTTTTACCATTCAGTATGATGTTAGCTGTGGGTTTATCATATATGGCCTTTATTATGTTGAGATATGTTCCCTTACAGCCACTTTGTCGAGGGTTTTTATCATAAATCGATGTTGAGTTTTGTCAAATACTTTTTCTGCATCTACTGAAATGATCATATGATTTTTATCCTTCGTTTTGTTAATGTGGTGTATCACATTGATTGATTTGTGGCTATTGAACCATCCTTGCATCCCTGCAATAAATCTCACTTAGTCATGGTGTATGATCCTTTTTATGTGTTGTTGAATTCAGTTTGCTAATATTTTGTTGAGGATTTTTGCATCTATATTCATCAGGGATATTGGCCTATAATTTTCTTTTCTGTAATGTAACTTTGTCTGGTTTTGGTATCAGCATAATGCTGGCCTCATAGAATGAGTTTGGGAACAACACTTCCTATTGAATTTTTGGAATAATTTGAGGAGGATAGGTGTTAACTCTTCTTTAAATATTTGGTAGAATTAACTTGTGAAGGTGTCTGGTCCTGGACTTTTGCTTATTTGGAGTTTTTTGATTACCGATTCAAGTTTATTACTAGTAATGAATTTGATCAGATTTTATGCTTCTTCCTGATTCAGTTTTGGAAGATTGCATGTTTCTAGAAATTTATCCATTTCTTCTAGGTTATCCAATTTTTTGGCATATAATTAATTGTTCATAGTAATCTCTTATGATCCTTTGTATTTCTGTGGTGTCAGTTATAACTTCTCCTTTTTCATTTCTGATTTTATTTATTTGGGCCCTCTCTTTTTTTCTTGATGAGTCTGGCTCAAGGTTTATCAACTTTGTTTATCTTTTCAAAGAACCAGCTCTTAGTTTCAATGCTCTTTTCTTTTCTTATTGTTTTTTTTTGTCTCTATTTCATTTATTTCTTCTCTAATCTTTATTATTTCCTATCTTCTACTAACATTGGGCTTTGTTAGTTCTTCTTTTTCTAGTTCCTTTAGGTGTAAAGTTAGACTATTCATTTGAAATTTTTCTCATTTCTTGAGATAGACTGGTATCTCTATGAACTTCACTCTTGGAATTGCTTTTGTTGTATCCCATAGATTTTGGACCACTGTATTTTCATTTTCATTTGTTTCAAGGTATTTTTTTATTTTATCTTTGATTTCTTTGTTGCCCCATTGGTTATTTAGTAGCATGTCACTTGGTGTCTGTGTTTTTTTTTTTTTCAGCTTTCTTCTTGTAATTGACTTCTAGTTTCATATCATTGTAGTCAGAAAAGAAGCTTGATATAATTTCAATTTTCTTAAGTTTATTGAGACTTGTTTTGTGGCCTAATATGTGGTGTCTCCTGGAGAATGTTCCATGTGCATTTGAAAAGAATTTATATTCTGCTGTATTTGGAAGGCATGTTCTGTAGAGAGAGAGAGAGAGAGAGAAAGTCCATCTGGTCTAGTGTGTCATTTAAGGCCAATGTTTCCTTACTGATCTTCTTTCTGAATGATCTATCCATTGATAAATGTGGATGGTTAAAGTCCCCTACTACTATGGTGTTGCTGATAATTTCTCCTTTTATGTCTGTTAATACTTGCTTTATGTATTTAGGTTCTTCTGTGTTGGGCACATAGATATTTACAAGTGTTATATCCTCTTGTTGGATCATTCCCTTAATCATTATATAATGCCCTTCTTTGTCTCTTGTTACAGTTTTTGTTTTAAAGTCTATATTTTCTGATATAAGTATTGCTACTCGAGCTTTCTATTCATAGAAAATGCATAGAATTTTCTTCCATCCTTTCAGTTTCAGTCTGTGAGTGTCTTTAGATCTGAGGTGTGTCTCTTGTAGGCAACACATATAAGGATCTTGTTTTTTTATCCATTCAGCCACCCTATGTCTTCTGACTGGAGGATTCAGTCCATTTACATTTAAAGTAATTATTGATTAGTGCTCACTTATTGCCATTTTGTTAATTGTTTTCTGAATGTCTTTGTAGTTTTCTGTTCCTTTCATTTTCTCTGGCTCACTTCAATTGTGATTTGATAACTTTCTTTAGTGTTATGTTTGGATTACTTTCTCTTTAATTTTTTTTTTCTATTA
The DNA here is from genome assembly GCA_031878705.1 of Tapirus indicus. Lineage (NCBI taxonomy): Eukaryota > Metazoa > Chordata > Mammalia > Perissodactyla > Tapiridae > Tapirus > Tapirus indicus. The sequence continues at coordinate 79,799,638 of CM062929.1, forward strand.
CAGGTTTTTGGCTTTTGGTTACCATGAGGTTCATATATAAAAACCTATGTATATAGCAGTCTATTTTAATTTGATGGTCTCTTAAGTTCAAATGCATTCTAAAAACCCTACACTTTTACTCCCTTTCCCTGTGTTTTATGTTTTTGATGTCATATTTTACCCCTTTTAATTTTGTGTATCCCTTAACTTCTTATTTTATATATAGATGATTTTACTACTTTTGTCTTCTAGTCTTAATACTAGCTTTATAAATGGCTGAACCACTACCTTTGCTCTATGTTTGCCTTTACCAGTGAGCTTTTTTCTTTCATGATTTTCTTACTTCTGTTTGTGGCCTTTTCTTTTCCACTTAAAGAAGTCCCTTTAGCATTTCTCATAAGGCTGTTTTAATGGTGATGAACCTCTTTAGTTTCAGTTTGTCTGGAAAACTCTTTATCTCTCTTTCTATTCTGAATGATAACTTTGCTGGGTAGAGTATTCCTGGTTGTAGGTTTTTTCCTTTCAGCACTTTGAATATATCATGCCATTCTCTTCTAGCCTGTAAAGTTTCTGCTAAAAGTCAGCTGATAGTCTTATGGGAGTTCCCTTGTACATAGCTTGTTCTCTCTTGCTGCTTTTAAGATTCTCTCTTTATATTTAATTTTTGACATTTTAATTGTAATGTGTCTTGGTGTGAATCTCTTTGGATTCATCTTATTTAGGACTTTCTGTGTTTACTGGACCTGGATGTCTGTTTCCTTCCCCAAGCTAAGGAGGTTTTCAGTTATTATTTCTTCAAATAAGTTCTCAGTCCCTTTCTCTCTCTCTTTTCTCCTTCTGGGACACCTAAAATGTAAATGTTAGATCACTTGATGTTGTCCCAGAGGTCCCTCAAACTATCTTCATGTTTTTTAAATTCTTTTTTCTTTTTTCTGTTCAGCTTGGGTGATTTCCTCTACTATGTCATCCAGATTGTTGATCCCTTCTTCTGTATCATCTAATCTACTGCTGATTTCCTCTAGTGAACTTTTTATTTCAGTTATTGTATTATTCAGCCCTTATTCATTCTTTTTTATATTTTCTAATTCTTTGTTGAATTTCTCACTGGGTTCATCTGTTCTTCTCCCAAGTTCAGTGAGCATTCTTATGATCATTACTTTGAATTCTTTATCAGGTACATTGTTTATCGCTGTTTTGTTTAATATTTTTTCTGAGGATTTGTCTGGTTCTTTCATTTGGAACATATTCCTTTGTGTCTTCATTTTATCTAATTTTCTGTGTTTATTTCTACATATTAGGTGGATCAGCTATGTCACCTGATCTTGGAAAAGTGGTCTTATATAGCAGCTGTCCTGTAGGGCCCAGCAGCTTGCTCCCCTCTGGTCACCAGAGCCAGATGCTCCAAGTGTGTCCCCTGTGTGGGCTGAGTGTGCTCTTCTGTTGTGGCAGGGCCACAACTGCTGCAAGTGTGCTGGTAGGCCTGGCTGGCCCTCAGGCCAGCTGGTTGCAAGGACCAGCCACACACAGCTGCAGCAGATGTGCTATTTTGTGGGACAGGCCCTTGGTGTGGCTGGTTGTGAGACCCAGCAGTGTGTGATTAACAGGCTAGAGGGAGAATTCCAAAATAGCACCTGCCAGCCTGGTGTCAGCACAGATGAATGAGGTCACAAAAATGACTGCTGCCCATGTCTCAGTTCCACCTGCCTCCTGCCTCTCCAAGAGGTGATCCAAGCTTAGTAAGTCGATCTCCTTCACTAATGGACCATGCGGTTTTGTATCTGGTGTTTTTGCACTGGTTTCTGGGTCAAGTGAGTCTGTGCATGAGCTCTTTAAGAGCAGGTTTTCCTTTCCCTGTAGTTCTATAGTTTTCTTAAGTGTATTCCCTGTTGTTTTTCAAAGCCAGGTATTTTGGGGTCTCATCTCTCTTGTGCTGGATCTTAAGTCTGGGGTGCTTAATGTGGAGCTTGAATCCCTTGCTTCTCTGGGAAAAGCTCTGTACCTTTGAGATTTCTCCTGACAATGAAATACCATGGCTAGGGGGTGGTTTTTTTCCTTAGTGGAACTATATCTCTGCCTCTTCCACCTCTCTCAGTGTTGTGGAGGCTCTTTTCCTCTAGTTTCCAGATCTCCCTCAGAGGAAATTATTCCACATGTAGTTGTAAATCTGTTGTGTCCATGGGAGGATGTGAGCTCAGTATTCTCCCATGCTTCCATCTTCCAAACTCTCCTCAGGATAATTCTCTAATAAACAAAAAAGCAGATGCCCAGGAGACTTGCACTTCCTATTATGCAATGCTTGGAGGTGATAGAGACCCCTCTTCTGTTGTTCTGGATAGATCTGTGATGAACTGAGCCCAGGATACATAAAGATTGATTATTGATATCAAAAAATAGTAGGAGAGAGAAGTGCAGCCATTATCCCCAAGAAGTCTGTAGTAAACTCATTCAGTGGTTTATGGACAATAATACAGTGTGTTAAAGTAGTGAGAATGACACTTAGAGTCTAGAGAACTGATGACTAGTTCTAACTCTGCCACTAACTGTGTAACCATGGGCAGGAAACTTCACCCTCCTGGGTCTCCATTTCCCTCAATTATCAAATGAGAGAATTGGATAGTGTGATCACTCCCTTGCCTATGGCTATAGAATAGCATCATGCTTGGATAATCTGGTACCAGCCAACTTATCATGGCTAACTGGCATGGCAATGAAGTTGAGTAAACATATTCTTCCCTGGCCCACATGGCTGTCCCCTCATCTTACTGAGCCTCCAGCAACCAGGGAGTTTGAACTTAGGAATCCAAATTCTTTTCTTTCAACATGAAATAGAAGTCAGAGGAATAGGGATACAGCTCTAAGCTTAATTTCACTTCCTAATAACTGGTAGACCAGTGTTGTAGGTGAATGCATTGGCTTTAAAAGGGGAAAAAGTCAAAAGAACATCTTATTCCTCATTAGGAATAAAATGAAAATATCTCTGTTCCCTCCAGAATGCAAGAGAATTTAGTTTCCTAAAGCTGCTTTAAAAGAAATATGTTCATTTGGAGGATACTTAAGCTTACTGCTTTCCATAAAACTGCTACTTCTTAGGACTCTAGCTAAAACCTCTAATCTGCTGAACCAATTCATTTAGCAAACATTCTGAGTACTTGCTATACACCAGATACAGTTAAGCAGTGGAAATACAAAGCCATATAACACATAATCCGTTTTATTTAAAAGCTCATCTTTATTCATTTAGTACACAAGTATATTCTGGGCACCTATTATGTGCTAGAAATGGAGCTAATCACTAGGGAAGGAAGAGTGAACAAGACACAGTTTCTACCTTCAGGAAGCTTTCAGGACAGCAGTGGGAGAGGTCAACAAAAATGGACTATTCTGATACTGTACAGGGATAGATTTATATACACAGCAAACTGAAAGTAAGGAGTGGTCAGTGCTGTGTAGAGGGGTCAGGAAAGGCCCCCAGAGGTGCTGACTCTTCAACAAAGGTGTGAAGGAACCAGATAGATGGGGAGTTGGTTGGGGTAAAGTTGGTGAAGAGAATTCTAGGTAAGGAAACAGAAATGTGAAAAGGCAATATGTTTCCTTGCTGAGGGTACAAAGACCAAACTTTTCAGAAGCAGGAAAAAAGGAAGACATTATCTGCCTAAAACATCTTTCTCTCCCTCTTCCTATGGATGTAAAAACCATTCAAAGGCCCCCAAGTGGATGAGAAAACTCAATTTATAATCATGAAATGTTGGTGCAGTCAGCTGTCTTCTACCACAAGGAAGGAGAGAGCAAGGACTATACTCTGGGACTTTGGTATCTTTCAGGTCTGAGTTTAAACCCAGCTTGACCACTTCCTAGTTCCAGTACCTTGGGCAAGCCACTTAACCTCATCTGTAAAATGAGATCAATAAGAGGATTCTCCTAAAATTCTTGAGAATTAAATGAGAATATGACTATAAAAATATCTACTAAGTGGTCAATAAATACAATTATTTTAAATTTTCTTATGATCTATTATAATGAGTAACTTTTTGGCCCCAGTGACAAATGTTTGTAGTTATTAAGTGTTTTGAGTAATTATTTCTGAATTGCACAGGCTTATTCTTTACACCATGTTGAATATGGAGCCAGTCTTACTCATTCGAAATATGTAAAAACCCATTTATAAAACAGATCCTGGTCTAAATTGCTAGGTAATTTCATTTTTATTTTATTTTAAGTATCACCAAAATGAGGAGCACTGATGCCAATTTCTCCTTTCCATGTGGTAGTACTTGTAAGCAGACATTCTTGTGTACAAATCCCATTTTTCTTATAAAGTCCTGGCAGCGTTCAAAAAATGATTCTGTGTGACTTTGTGTGATTTTAGACTTGATGTGTAATACATATGCTTGATTTTTAAACTCCTCATCTACCACTTACCAGCTGTGTGACATCTAACAAATTACTTTGCTTCTCTATGCTTCCTTTTACACGTCTTTAACATTGAGATTATGGGGTTGCTGTGACAATTAAATGAGTTAATTCATGCAATGCACTTAAGACGGTGCTTGACACATACCAAGTTCACAATAAAAGTTAGAACTATTATTACAAAAATCTTGGACATTCATCCATAATGGGTTGTAAGCTAACTAGTAAAGACCATGATTATTGACTATGAAACTTTCTATATTAGTTATCAATTGCTTTATAACAGCTGTATAACTCCAAACTTTATGGCTTAAAACAAAAATAATCATGATTATCTCTAATGATTTCTGTGGGCCAGGAATTTGGGAACCTCTCAGCTGAGCAGTTCTGTCTCGGGGTGTCTCATGAAGTTGCAGGCAGCTGGTGGCTGACTCTGGAGTCATCTCAAACACATGTGGCAAGAGCAGTGGGGCTCCATGGACAGCTCTCTCTGTCTCTAGGAGGCCTCTCCATGAGGTGTCACAAGCTCAGCAGCTTCGGGTGGCCAGACTTCTTACACAATGGTTCAGGGTTCCCAAGTCTCCCAAGTGAGAGAGAGAGAGAGAGGGAGCCAGATGAAAGCCCTGTCACCTTTCCTGACCCAGCCTCAGAAGTCATGTAGCATCACTGCCACCACATCCATTTTGGTGACAAGCCCCTCAAATCAAGAGGAGGGAACATGGTCCCAACATTCAGTGGGAGGAGTTATTATCACATTATAAGAAGAGTATGTGGGATAGGAGATAGAGATGATAGATGATAGAAAAATAGGTAGATAGACAGATCTATCTTTGAAATTACAAATCTGCCACCTTTTCCTCATTGACACTCCAGACCCCTCTCCTGGCACCAGCACAATCTCATTCATTGACTTGGAAAAGGCACAGAGCCTTTTGAGTTTGGGGGCCTGCAATTCCTTGAAATGAGAGACAGTATGGGGTAGTAGACTCTAGAGACAGTCTGCCTACAATTAATCCCAGTTCCGTGACTTATAACTGGGTGACCTTGGACAAGTTACTGAATCTCTTTGTGCCTCAGTTTTCTCACATGTGAAATGAGGGTAATAATGGTACTCATCTCAGAGAGGATCTGTGAGGATGGAAGTTGTCAATATACGCCATCACTTACAACAGTACCTGGCAGGCTGTAAGCCCTTAAATAGGTAAGGCCAGCTATTATTATTATTATAGTTGTTATTATTATTATTATCAATTATTTTCATCACCATCACTACTTAGATTGCCTTCAGATGAGTCTCCTTGGGAAGACAGGTGACAGGGGAGTCTTGATTTGAGTTCCTGCAGAAGCAGTGTCCGAGACAGGCTTGGGTGCAGTTTATTTATTAGGCAATTCTGTGAGGCAGAAGTGAGGGAGCAAAGAGCATGAGACAGGGCAGAAAGAAAAGCCAATATATTGAGCTGTTACTGTGATGGCAACTGGGAATCGAGGCACTGAGGACATAGAACAAGCCTCCGAAGTTTCCCTCTGCTAGAAGCTGGGGTATTTATCCACCAACTCCTATTGGAGGTCGAGGGGTGGCTGAAGGTTGGTGAGGGTCAGTAACTCACCCGTGTCCACACTGTGCCTCAGGGCAGGCTGAACCACCTTTCCAACTTCAGAAAAAAACCTGAAGCAGAAAAATAAAGAGGATCTCAGGTACAACCCTGGCATGGGGCAGCAAACTGCCCTCCATAACTGTGCCAAAATCAGGGACAGGGGAGTGAACACACAAAGTGTCTGCCACAAGTGGTGTCCCAGTGAGGCCCAACACCCAAGCCCAGGGGCTGACACCCCTGCAGCCTTGAGGGGCTGTGGGCTGCTGGAGATGCCAGCCGTGTGCCATGCTGAGCATAAAAGAATGCTGGGCTCAGAACAACGCAGACATGGCCCTGCTTTCCATTGCCCTAAGGGTCTGAGTGTGGCAATGGTCAGTATTTCCTTCTGAATGTGTCTTAATACACCTAAGGGCCAAATGTAGGTGCCAGGAAAGTAGGATCTTTGCTTTGCTCACTGATGAATACTACGATGTGCCTAGAAAAGTTCCTGACACACAGTATGCCCTCAATAAATATTTGTTAAATGAATGAAGGAATGAGGGAATGAATGAATGAACCTTCAAAGGCCAATATAAATCTCTTGTACTTACATGGGGCCTCTCTCTTCCCCTCTCCACACTTGAAGAAAGAGTCTACCTTCACATACTGCATAAAAATAAGAACCATTTAAAGACTGCCTGAAAAGTAAAAGAAAGAAGAAAATTTTCCAAGGTTCAAATGCCAACCCGTTCCTCAGAGCAGAGTGATCAGGGCCAAGGCTGCCTCTGCGGCCACGGAGGGCCTGCCTTCACTCCAGAGAGTCCGAGGTCGTGGAAAAAGCGTAGGGATAATTGAATCCCTGGCCTAGCCTTAATTGCCGTCTTGGGTTCCTTCTCAAGCGACCGAGGAGAGCTCTGAAGGCCAATTTGCAGGCTGCTGCTTAGGGCCAGATGTGAGACTTTTCTGCCAGGAGCAAAGCTCAGAAATAATTTGGATCCCAACTCGTCTGATCCTGTCCTGTCTCTCCATCTACCACATGTCTGCCCTGCGAAGAGGGGCCTGAGAAGAAGACTGCTAATGAGCCCAGCTCTGCTTTGGGGTGAATTGTGCTCTCTCCACTGAGCTGTCAGCTGGCTGTTCTCTAAGGATCTGAGAAGCGCAGCCACAGCACCATTAAAAGGAGGCAAGAATAAAGGTCACTGGTTACTGTGTGAAGGTGCAGGGGGAGCTGACAGAGCCCCGAGTCTCCACATGTGGGAGAGGAATGGAATAAATCCTGTGATCAGTGATGAGTGTAGCCAGACCTGATATTGGCAGATTATACTCAGCTCATGCATAATGTAATGTCAAGCAAACATTTCCAGCACTTGGGAGAGACCAAACCCATCGGCAGACCCAAAGACAGCCATACTCAGAAAGAGGAATATTCTACTCACTTGAAGCTGGGGTTTGTGTCAGTCCTAGAGGATGAGGCGAGCTAGAAACAAACTCCTGGTGTACTCACAGGTGTTTTTAAAGCCCCTTCCCCCTTTTTAAAGAGAGCAGAAGGCATTTTGCTAAATGGGGGGGAAAAAGACAGAGTAAGAACTGGAGACCCAGTGTGATGATCTCAGCCACAGGATAAGTCAAATTTTACAAACTGAATTAGAAATTTCCAGAAAAATAGGAAATCCAAGAAGATCTACACATCTCTGACACCTCCCAGAAATGAGAATGCAAATTGAGTGTACCACACAAATGTTAATCCTCCCTAATTTACTGCAAAAATCTCACACCTAAATTATTTGGGGAAAATGACATTTCTAGGATTTGTTTTCACGGACAAAAGTCACCCGGGAGTAATCCAAAATGGCAGATTTGTTCAAGCAACATATATGATCTGGACACAATTTTGAACTGAGAAATGAATATGGATATGTTGGATGCTGAGAATTCATTCCTTGGGGGAAAAAAATAAACTAACTGAAACCCAAGTGTGGAAACGTCAGAAGGAGCAGCCTAACCTACTCCCTGCATGTCATCCATGACTAGGAACAATTGCTCTCTCTCGCTCTTTCTCTACCTCGGTGGCTTTCCAACTCATGTGACCAGTGGAATCCTTTTTTCAGGTGAAAGTTGACATAGAGTCCCAAATACCAAACAGGGTCAAGCAGAGTGGCCCTGGGGAAGCAGGTAAGGGCTGTGAGCCTGCAGGTACCTCCAGCTTTCCCTCTACCACCACTCCTTGGGAGCCCCTCACATATGTCCTGGGTATGCCATGGAACACAGTTTGAGTGTCTCTGCACAAACATACGAAAGTACGCTCTGTGGAGGGAAAAATGTTAAGACGTTTGTTTTAAACTTCTTTTCTCAAGCCTATTTTTATATAAATAACAATATGTCATTATCAAGATAAAAATCATTTGTGGCTATTAGGAAATAAAAGAGTCTTTGAATTTTAAAAGTTTGTGTGAATTTTACAGGAAATCAGACTTAGCTAATATTCTCTAAAACCAACATCTCTAGTGAAAGCATAAGCCATAGAAGTATGTACATTGGAGTATCCATAATGACCCCTCAAGCAGACATAGTAATCATTCTTTCTACTGCAGGCACTAACCTGTGTTAAGCCTTTATCCAGGAGGTAAGTGGGTTGGTGGGCAAATCTATAGAGTCACTGAAGTTTGAAAGATGAAAGAGACTTAAAGCAGCAACTTCATTATTTGGTATTAGTAGATAAGAAGATGAAGGTGAGGGAGATTAGGAAATGAGTCAAAGGATAGGCACTAGTCAGAGTTGCCAGAAGAGACTGATCAAACCAGTCCCACAGAGTAACTAATTCTGACTTTGCACTCCTGCAGATGGAGACTGAGCCTTACTCATTCTTGAATCCCTAGGAATCAACGCAGGGTGATTGCATTTCTTGCAAGATTAGCAATCCTAGCTTGCTTTATTCAGAACTTACAGGAGAATAACCCTGACACACTGCAGGTAGATTTTTCTCTGGAGGGGGTGCCACCATGTGGCAATCATTTTGTCCATATTTTTGAATCTCTTATGTGAATTCAGAACACTTCATTCATTTATTGATAGAGGACAGAGATGTCAATCTAGTTACCTGTAAGTAATTAATCAACTTGAAGGAAAATTCATAGTCCATTGATCAACTATTGTGTGTGATCTTGAGAGAAAGATTTAACATAATGGGCAAGAAGAGTACTAGGGTTGGAGTCCTGGGGGTCTGGGCTCAAATTTCAGCTGTCACTCATTCTGTATTGCACCAGGATCCCAGCAAGACACCTTAACTGCTCTGAGCTTCAGTTTCCTCACCCATACAATTCAAGATTGGGAGAACATCTATCTCAGGTTTATGAAGGTTTTATAAAGAATAAATGTAAAATATATGTAAAGCTTTCTTGCACAGAGCCCAGAACATATTAGGAATTCAACAAACTGTACCTGTCATGACTAATAATAATAAACATTCTCTTCCCATAACCAGTATTGGGGAGAAATGACTTCTAAGAGTAAAGAAGAGACAAGACCTAGAAAGAACTAGTAAAACAGGGCAGCAAGCTAAGATTCTTTAAAGGAGATCCTGCCTTCTCCAAAATATGCTTCAGCATATGCTCACACATGATTCCATGGCCCTGGTGGATGTATGCCATGTGTGTGGCTACCCAGCATGTTTTGAGCAGCCTTTCTATGTCTGGAGAATTTCCCATTGTCAGGAAAGGGGAAATTTCCCTCTCTACCCCTCTTGAGTTCTTGTGTCTGGACTAATAATAAAATTAACATAAGACTATATTAACAGGAGAAAAAACAATTTAATATGTGTGCACAGGAGATCATAAAAATTGATGCCCAGAGAGTGAATAAAGCAGTCAGTTTATATATCTTTTTACACAAAGAAACAACAAATTTATGAGGATTTGATAGGACAGGAAACTTAGGCTTGAGGTACGTAATTAGCGAGAAATTGAGCAGAATTTAGGCTTGAGGTAGTAAATTAATAAAAGTAACAAGGTTTGTTTATACAGTCTTCCCAGTCCTGAATTCCCTAGCTCTGGTGATAAGGATGCCTCTATCTCCTGGTGCGGGGAGGGTAACTTTTACTTGAGAGATTTATTTCCTGCTTTCATAGGGAACAGAGAGAGAAGGGTCAAAATATCAAGTTGAACAAGTAACTTTAATTCAAAATAATCAATAATTGTGGGATATTTGGAGATGGCTTGCCTTAGGCCCCAACACTACATTATAAATCTGCCTCCCTCAGGAAGAAGCCGGAATTCACTTATTTGCTTTTCCGAGCTCCGTTGTAACTAAGACATGGACATGTGACCTCAACTCCATCAATTACATATTCCCAACTTGGAGTTGGTAAAGAAAGTAGTTGCCTTGTGGAATCCATTTCCTGGTGAGGGTGACTAACTGTAGCAGAGAGAACTCCTATTTCAGACGGAGTAGTGGCTAAGGTCAGGGAAATAGCACCTGCACAGAGAACCTGTGGTGAAATCTGTAGACCTGGTCCCTGATGGTAGCAGCACTTGGGTCTCTCCTAGAGTGATCAGTGGTACCATTTAAGCATCATTCCTCCTGCATAAGCTCCATATCTAATTCTCTTGTCCTCTATAATGCTATGAGCTCTCTAATGTCTTGCAATAAGTTTATATTATTACTTAACTAGTAGAGTGGGTTCTGTTATTTGTGACTAAGAATGCTGTCAATTGCCTGTCCTCAAGACCACCATTGCATCACAGCCTAGAAATGTGCACTCAGTAAACACTTGCAGGGTAAATAAATGCTCATGAAAATAAATCACCAAAAGAAAAGAAAGAGTTTAATATGTTCAGAAAATTGGGGTTTAAAAGTTATGATGCATTATAAAAAGATTTTCATTTTAGAAAATGGTTAATACAAAATTTTTTGTAGGAAGGAAAAGAATAAACATTGGTCATGACAGACTTTGTGCTTTGCACTTAATGTGCATTATCTCATCAAATTGACTTCAGTATGCGGAATTTGACAAATCGAGGACCACCTTCTCATTGGTCTTAGTCATGACACATGCATTATGTGCCACCATCATAAACTGGAAGGAATTAGCAACCATCTGTAGCCTATACTATAACTCACAAGATAAAGATATAAATAGTGTAGGAGTGGGAAAGAGTTTCTGATTGTCTATGAGCACAACAGAATGAAATAATGAATTGACTTCTATCCAGTAATTATTGTTTAAAAAAATCATTCATTCGTTTATTCATTATTTTTACCCAACAAAGATTTATTTATTCAGGGACAACCATGTACCTTATACTATACTAGGTGTCAGAAATAATCAACAGTTAATAATATATCACTTGCCACTTTCTTGATTAAATTCAACTTTTCAGGTGTTCTTGCTGAAACTGCTTAACGGACGTGCAACCTGGGTGTCAACTAAAATCTTAAGATCTCAATAAGATTGACTCAAACCCTCTTTGCATGCTCTGGAAAGTTCCAAATTGCTCCCCCCTCCAAAAAATATGTAAACATCTGAAGTTACATTTTTCTACTTTCTTCTGGCTATTACTTCCAGCCTCCCATGAATTATACACCTTCCATTATACACCTGGTGACTTTTTTTCAACAAAGAATGAAATTCATTTTCTTAACATGATCTCCAACTCTACTACCAAAGAATCTCATTTACATCAGATGTTTATGTGCACAAAAGATTTGGAGGGAGAGATGTTTATATCACAGCAATGCAAACAACTCCAAAATGAATATTTGCCATCTGAGCTTAAAAGGCCTTCTGCTCCCTTTCAATGGGGCTCAGCCACCCAACCCCTCTATTCCTGCTTCCCTTCTTTTTGTCCCTGTTCCTCTAATTCTTGTGGATTCCTATATAACAAAATAGTTAAGAAATCGGGCTTTGGAGCCAGACCTCTGGGTCATGGATCCCAGCTCTACCTTTTATAATTCACACAAAGTTGGGCAAGTTACTTCACCTCTGTGGGCCACAGTTTGCTCGTCTGTAAAATGGGGATCACCTAGTACAGTGTTGTTGTAAGAGTTAATGAGTTAATACACACATGTAGTACATAATGAATTTAGGATTTTACTGTTGTTAATGCAGAGGCTCTCAATTACTCTTTCCATTTCTTCCATCTCCTGGACTAACCTGTGTCACACATTCTAGCCTGAGAAATGTTTGAAACTAATTTTTCTTCCCTAAGAGGAATTCTTTTTCCATTTGCTAAGATATTGGCCTAATTGTAAGGGCTCACGGGGAAGTATAGCATAGTGCTTACCCACTTGGATTGAAGACAGAAGGCCTGGGTGGAAGCCTGGTAGCACTACTTATGACCTTTTTTATTGCCTCTTGAACAACTTATCACTCCCAATGCCTCAGTTTCTTCATCTATGAAGTGGGATAATAAGACTACCTACTTCATACGAATATTGTGAGGATTAAATGAGTTACTATCTCGAGAAAGTAAAAATCAGTTTGGACTGAGAAAGTAAACCTCTGTCTGGCCTTCCATCAGGTTTGGAAAATAGACCAGATAAAACTAGCTGCAAAGTGAACAGCAGACAATATTCCCCTAAGGACACACTACAGTTGTGAAGTGTTATAAAGCACTCTCCGTTGGGTGACAACTGCTTTCTTACTCACTGAGAAACAGTTCTCTAAAATCATAGACTTTGAGGACACTGCTGCTTGAAATGATATCTGTATGAACGAAACATCCCGTTCTGTTTGCTTGTTTGGTTTTGTTTGGTTTGTCTTTTTTTTTTTTTAAACACACATTTACTATCTCGCAGCTTCTGTAGACCATCAGTCCAGGAGGGCTCACCGAGTTCCCTTGCTAAGGGTCTCACAAGGCTGAAATCAAAGTGTCGGCAGGGCTGGCCCCTTACTGGAGGCTCTGGGAAAGGGCGTTTCTGAGCTCATTCAGGTTGTTGGCTGAATTTGGTTCCTTGCAGCTGGAGGACCGGGGTCCCGTCTCCTTGCCGGCTGTCAGCCAGGCTAGTCTCTGCTCCTGGAGGCTTCCCACAAAAACGTCTTACTCTCATGTAGAACATCTGAGTCACTTTGACACAGAAAAACAGCCAGGACCTACAACTCATGTGTGGACCTTCAAATAAGGGGCTTCTGGCCCCAATATCTCACATCTACCTTAACTTTACTATTTCAAAGTGAAAGGACTCTGGGTCTCCTTTGTGTCCAGACCTAATGCTGACCCCTTACACACACCCCTGCTTTGCTTGAGCCCATCAAAATGCTGCTTCAGTTAAATTTCGCATAAACTCCACCCTTCTCCAAAATCCTAAAATTATTGCACGTTTTCCTTTCTTTGGTGAGATGCACCACACTTCCTCTAGCGTGTGCTCTCCCACCCTGCAATGAGTCAATAACCTGATTTAGTAGGACTAGAGGCTTGTCCAGGGCGGTCTTCAGCTGATCGAGCTAGAACAACTTAAAGCGCTTACAACAGAGACTGGCGCATGACAATACTTGATTTAATCTTATCTGTTATAACAAATATAATGATAACAATTATTATTATTATCATAAACTCTGCGGGTAAATGCAAATAAAAGGGCATGATGCTGTGCCAGGGCTAGAAGCTGTGAATATGCCGATTGGAGAAAACAAACAATCACCATGCACTGTGCCTGCAGAAATCCCTGTAACTGCAGAGATTTTCCGAAGGCAAATTTCCACTTCAGAAACCTCGCTTGCTGTCATGTGGCAGCACCCTTGCTGCTGGCAGAAGCTGTTCAGTCATTTGAAAGACTTCCTCACCCTGCAGCAAGGCCCCATGTTTACTCCTCTGGACCATGAGTTAGAACAATTAAGCCACAGGATGTAAGACTTTAAGATTGTTTTCAGATCAGCCCTATGACTGATGCTAAGTGGAAAAATAAGTTGCTCTCAGAAATGTTTCTTACTTTCTCCTATTAAAAATGTAAAATTTTTATATAATTGTAGGTAATCCTAGCATAATGCAAAAGGCTCTGGGGCTTGGGGGGATCTTTTAGAAAATGCCAGGCACCAATGTGGGGTTCAAGGAGGAGCTGGTGAGGATAGAGGACATCAAGCATTAGAAAGGGGTCCCTCAGAGCACCCCATCCTTCTGGCCCACCTAGGCAACATCTCTCATTTGGAAGAATATTCAGAAAATTCGAATATTCAGAAAAATAGATTCAAAAGCTGTTCATCAAACAGTCAAGTTAAAAGAGTTGAGTCAGTATCTAGAAGTGCTTGGCATGTAATAGACCCTCAACAAATATCTGTTGATGTGCTTCAGACAGAACCCCACCCTCTAGAAATGTAAACACGACAAAATGCTGACATGGGCATGATAAAGGGCATCCAGACAGCAGTGTAAATATAGTTCAGATTTAAATGGACAAAACCTGTCCTCAGGCCACAGAAGAACAAAATGGTTTGTAAAATTCAGAAGAGACACACCAATTCAGCTCACTTTGATGACACTGACCACTTATTGATTCTCAGGTCCACTGCCCTGCCTTCTATAACTCTAAGGGTGTTCACTGGTGAATGGCGGATGCACGAATTTCCACAGTGTGTGGTTTTCTTCCAATCTTAGCAGAGACTCAAGCTCTATCCAGACTTTTTTTGCACAGACACCTCTGATATTCAATTTACAGAGTTTACTAAGTTAACAACTATTATTTACTGAAAATACATAGACAAACACCTGATTCACTAATATGTTATTTGTTCTTTTCTGTTGCCATTTGCTAATTATTTTAAGGCACTATTTAAGATATAACAAAAGACATAAAGAAAAACACAGTGGACACCCAACTTAAGAAATAAAACAACCATCCAACTGAAATCCCAGCTCAGATTACAAACCTCTCTCTCCACCAGATATATACAATCCTGAATTTGGGGATTATTCTTTTCATATCTTCTTTATACTTTGAAACATTTATAAATATCCTCTTAAAAGTATATATATTATTGTATGCATATTTCAGCCTGACTGGTATCACAGTTTATTTTTCTGAAAACTGGTTTTTTAATTTTTGATTTATTTTTGAGATTCATCCCTGTTGACACATGTACTGCCTGTATGGTATTCCACGACACGAATATACCACACTTTATTTATCCATTCTCTTTTCAACAAGTAAGTTGTTTTCACATTTTTTTGCTGTTATAAACAATGGTGTAATAAGCATTCCTGTACAAGTCTCCTTGGGGATGTGTGCAATTTTCTATGGTGCATAGTTAACAAGAAATTAAAGGTACTCATCATTACTATAACTACTACTAATAATGATAGTGAGATAACTTTTATTAGTCTATTTGTTTTATAGTTGTTAATTCTTTTAATCCAAAGGATTCTGTGAAGTTGATACATTATTAACTCCATTTTACCGATAAGGAAAACATTGGAGGGGAATTCTTAAGTTGCAGAATACAAATTTTCTACCTTATAACATATTACCAATTATTCTTCAGGGTGCTTGTAAAAGTGTATATTTCCATCAGTGGTATATAAAAATTCCCGTTGCATCACATTTTCACCAAAACTTGATACTGTCAGACTTAAAATTTGTCTTCAGATATGAATGTAAAGAGATATATTCATTGACTGTTTGGAATATAGATCAAGAAAGATGGAGAGAGAGAGAAACTGGTGTACAGGCAAATCTATTTTAGGAACAAGGGAAGGTAAGTCAAAGAAGTTAGGAGTTGAAAACTCAGTAAAAACACCCCAACTGAAGTGTTAAACCTAATTGATAGTCTTTCACACATCCACCCAAGCAACAGAGCCATGCACACGCTAATTCTTTTACCCACTGCTCATTTGGCTGTCAAAGACTACAGGGGGATATCTGAATTAAAGATCAGAGAGTGGAAAATTCCTTTATCTCTAACTCTCAATTCTTCCCTGCTTTGAACATTATGACTTTTCAATAAATGTTGTGTCCCTAAGCACCTCTGCTTTCTCCTTTTTGCTATGAATAATTCAAATAGCACAGAGTAAATCAATAACACTCTTTTTAACCTAAAGTTATCGCCTTTCACCCAAATTCATTCATTTTTGTTTGTCTCCTCTAGGAGGAAGAAACGTTTATTATGTATGCTTGATCGATGGGAAAACACACATAAACTATGAACATAAGAAGATGAAAAGTCTTTAGGACAAATAAGAACTCCCCCCCCCAAAAAAAAACCCTTTATAATTTACTAGGAGACACCAATTTTCACTAGTTCATTACTATTGACCCTTTAAGCCCACTGGGACTTTAAAGTGGCACCAACTAGAAAATCCCCACAGTGTGGGAAGTGGGCTCCTCACCACAGTTATTATAGATTCCTTCCTCATGAAAGTGCCTTCTGTGTTGAGAAGATTGCAGAAATTTGGGCATTTGTAAAGGAGCTATGAAAACATGCTTGATTAGATAAAAGGATAAACCTGTTTTACTACAAAACGAATGCAGGCCATAAAAAGTAAGATAGGCTCTAACAACAAAATAAATTATATTTTAGTTACACATCCTATGTTTTCACAGCAAACTCTTTTCTCCACAGAAAAACTTCAAAGTACTATCACCTCCATAAAACACTACACCTTAGTTCTCAAAGGGAGAATTTCAGAACTCTGAAAATTCTAAGTCCCTATTAAATTTAATTTAAAATTTTTTACTGGCTATGATCTTGCAACTCCAGCAAAAACATTAACAGTAACATTAAACAGTAACATTAACATTAAAAACAGTAACCAAAATATCTCCCTTCTTTTGTCTCTTAATCCCATCATTCTGAAACAGCCTGAGTTCTTAAAATACCAACCTTGATTATCCAGTAGGAAATACTGAGAGGAATCAACATCTCTTCCTGGCATTCCAGTTTCAAAGAGAAGACCAGGTTTGATGTCATTGTTACAGACAAAACCACTTAGGCTCAGGGATGGAGAGAATGTCTTGTCCCTCCCTCTTTCCTGAAGGAAAGTGAACATGTTTCATGCTAGACCACTGGTTATTGAAAGGGTCTTCAAGCTAGTTGGCTATTATAAGCCAGTCTTATTCTTGCATGAAACCACCTGAAGGTAGATGGAATCTGCCATGATTTGAAACCAAAAAAAAAAAGAACACTTGTCATGTTAAAACATATTTGTCTCCATCTGATTCTTGATCAAGCCAGGTTGTAGCTATTTTCCATTAGGGAATTTGTGTCTGAAGCCTCCTAAGTTACTCATGACTTACAACTATGACTCATGATTCTAAGAAGACCCAACAACTTCTAAATAATTTTCTGCTTAGCAGTACTTGAACTCTTTCTTCAGAAGACAGTGTCTTTTAAAATAATTTAGCAAGAGGTAAAAATATCAGGAGGCGTGTTGTTATGCAGAAGCATGTTAACCCTGGGACAGAGGCCTGGAGGAGCCATCCAAAGCTTGTCTTCTTTTTAAAGCATATGTGAGGGGTGGAACGGGTCTGGAAAAGACCCACTGTGGGAAAGGAATGTGCAGTGAGGAAAGGAAGGGAGAGGGAGCAAGGAGGGGTAGGAGCAATGGGGAGGGCAGAACAAATACTTCAGTAGAATGCCTTGCATCTCTTATAAAATCATAGTTCTCCCTGATAAATGAATATAGTAAGAAATCTGATAATTTTCCTTAGGGAAACATATAGTTTTTCTTTCTTTAACATACTTTAGGTTTATTTCTTTGGGGCCACACTAAACTCCAGATTATCAGTATGGATATATCAATATTCAGAATATCAGTAAGGGGACAGCTGCCCCCAAATGCTAAATAAATATTTAATTTTGGAAAATGAACTGGCTGTGCATGCACATACACACACACACACATACACACACACACACACATCTACCAAAATAAACCAAGACTCTTCTTCCTCCTCAGCTTTCTTGTGTGTGGCCCATTGGCTGTGGGATATGGTGGTTGTGAAGACAAGATGCTAGATCTCAGGGACAACGGAAATGAGATAATACATCCACATTATTGTGAAGGATGACATGAGTGGAGCCATATTACAGTAGAGCCAGAGTAGCCATTTCAGAGAAATTGCCTTGCACATCTTGTTTTCTTTATCTTCCAAACTGGACCAAACCACTAACATTCCAAGAGTCAGTAAGGACAAGAATATTCTGTGTGTGAGGACTGATGAAGCTGGACTCTACTGATGACCGATGCTACCCAATCAGTGAAGTACAAGTCTAGCCTTTTGCCTGACAATCAAATCACAAGCCAATCTATGAAGTACAAACCTAGCCTTACCTCATCTAGCACCAATGATCTCTTCCTTAATACAACTTACCTCATCTTCCTCCCTTTTTCACATGAAAAGCCTGAGCCTCTCTCCTGCAATTGGAACACATTCTGGGTTTCTACCTAAATCTGTGTCTCCCAAACTGCAATTGCCCAAATAAATACCTGCTGTTCGAATTGTAGTGAATTTTTCCTTGGTCGACATTATTAAGTGCCAATAATGAGGAACTAAAATTACTGGTCATTGTTTCAGTGCAGATTTCCCCAGAAACAGACCCTGAGTCAAGAATTTATAATTATTTTTTGGGGTCAAGAAAGGAAACACCAGGAAGAGGACTGGGGAAAGGAGATAGGGAGGAAACACTGCCAATAAAGAATGTGTTGTCATCCACAAAACAAAAAGACAACCTATCAACTGGGAGAAGATATCTGCAAATCATGTATCCCATAAGCAGTTAATATCCAAAATATGTAAAAAACTCATACAACTCAATAACAAAAAAACAAAAGACCTGATTAAAAAATGGGAACCCCTGAATTTGTAGCCAGTTGATCAGAATTGCAGGTGGCCTAGGAACCCCTAAGCTTGCAGCCGGTGTCTGAAGTGAGGGCAGTCTTCTAGAGGATTCTACCTTTGACCTGTGAAATTTGACCCAACTTCAGGTAATTAGAGTCGGAATTACACTGCACAGACCAAGAAGTTAAACAGTTCATCTAAGGTTCTCTGATTGTCAAGTGTGGGGCAAACTCCAACACAGGTCCTCCTCACTTTCCACTACACCCTGCTGAATTTTAGCCTGTCAGGGAAGGTTCAGGCTAGGTTCAGGGAAGACTGTAGTTAAACCTGGCTTAAGACCTCCAAAAATATTGTAAAGTATGTGATGTTTCCAAAAATATACCAAAATAACTATAAAAATATATGGTTTTTTTCTTCAACAAGTAATCCATCCATAAATGCAGCTACAATGATGCCTAAATCTGTTCTTAAACTGCTGTAGCCTGAAATTTAATCTAGAAAACTTTGGTTGATATTGCTCTAAAAGTAAATAGCAAGCCAGCTTGAGTTTTTCCTTGTGGTAGCCCTGTCATAGCATTTGGGCAGTTTTCCAGCTGTCATCAGCTGCTGACATCAGTGGCCAGCATAACTGAGCAGTACCCATTAGTTGTCCCTGCTAACTGGGCCCCACATCAGCTCTGGATGGTGCCGTGAACCTCTCCTTCCCCAGGAATAGTGTCATGACTCCCATGTGATTCTGGCTCTTGTGGTTACTTTGCAGCCCTCCAGGACGGAACCTCTTTGCCCCACCATAGTGACCAGAGGATCCTCTGGCAGGATCCTCCACCATCCTGCCAACTACTTCTCTTTCCCCCTTTTGGGGAGGTGAGCAAGGGGGATGGGAACACTTGGGTCCCATCCATGCTATACTCAACTCAAGCTCTTCCTCTTTCTGTCTAACAAGACTGTGCCATGAAAATTTCTTAGATGGAACTACTCTAGGCTGGGGCACGGGCATTCTGAGAAGCAGCTGCTGGTCTAAGAAAGGAAATCAGTTACAACTTTCTCCCCACTCTGCTCTTCTGCCCTTGCAGCAGCACTGTTACCTAACGCCATGTTGGCAATGGCCATACAGAGAAATAGAGGCCTTCAGACTCCATCCAGTGTGCACTCAGAAGCCTGCCCAGCCCCCATGTTCTTGGGATGCTGCATACCCAACTGGTGAGCTTAAGAAAACTTGGTCCTACTACTAGATCCAACCTCAGTTCAGGAAGAGATCTCAGGCACCTAACCCATTACTCCCTCTCCATCTCCCTTCCTTCCTTTTACCACCATTTTTGGGCCCATTTTTGGGCAGCAGTCTTCAAATTTTCCTTTCTTCCATATCATATCCTTCTACTCTAGGGCATTAACTCTCTTAGCTGAGCTTTTCTTTCCTTCACTGTGGATTATCTATCTCCTATCCTAGTGGCCATAGCAAAAGGGGTATCTTCTCTACCAATGGAAGAAAATCCATGATGAGAGTCCTCCAGAGTTAGAAAATAATTTCTGGACCAAGGAATCTTGATTTTCAAGATTCTTGCCTTATGGGAAGGGTGAGAGGACTCTGTATTTTATGTCAAGAGTTTAATATTATTTTTTCTCTTTAAATATCTGAAATAATAATCCTAATCCTAATCTGTTTTCCCCTATCTCCTCAGCCCTCCATTCATTTCTCTGGTCTAAAGCAAAAACACAAAATAAAAAAACCAACTCTCTCAAGAAGAGGAGAGAGAAGTCATATACACAAAAACATAGAATGAAAAAGCGCATTTATATATTTCAAAATATTAATCCCAAGAGATACAAATGCATTAATGGAAAATATGCAGAGTAATTTTAGCATATTTCCCCAATCTGCCTGTAGATAACAGAACCGCACTTGGTAACTAATGGACTCTAATTCATCAGCTCCAGAAGCATTGGGTCGAGTAACTCTGGAAACAAAAGGGAAACAATAGTAACTTGCATTTATATAGTGTTTTATAGTTTGCAAGATGCTTTTGAATACTTACCTCATTTTAACCTCATAATCTTTACTCTGCTCATTTGGAGGCCTAGAGCAGTCCAACTATTTCCCATTGATGTAGAGCTATAATTTGAGGACAACAAACAACATATTTTAAGCATGTCTTTCTTGTGGTTTTAAAGGTAGAAATGAAATGTGTATTTGGGGCAAACTGCCTTGTTTTTTGGAGGAGACATTTTTAGCAAGCCCTTTCAGTCACTCAGATGGTAATCAAACACAAGCCCAATCCCAGTGGAGAAACGTTCAACAGGTGAAGCATCTAAATACAGACTGTGCATGCTGGGAAGAAGTGTCCTGTTCAGAAACATCAAGGGTCGCCATCTCCGCGGTAGAGTGCACCCCTTACAGGTTATCATGATAGGAATGAATATTTTGTTTCCTGGACAGGGATCAGAGGCAGGAGTTGGGTCTTCCACTCTGGAGGATCTTGAAAACTTGGACTCTTGCAGTGGAAGGCAAGGAGGGTCCCAGAGAAGAAGCTAGTTGCTAAATTCTAGAAAAAGTGTTTCTGGTATTTTATTTTGTTTCCCTTTTCTGCACTGTAATTCCCTTATAGTACCTTCAAGTGTCACAGTGAGGTCTGTTGAACTCAAAAGTTGTGTGCTGATTGTTCTTTGTCCACAATTGTCATTGGCCACATTCTTTGGCAAATGGACCAGAGAGAATAACTACAAAGAGGAAAAGGAGGTCACAGACCTGCAGAAGCAGAAAGAGGGAGGAGAGCGAGCCTCAGTATAGAACACAAGGTCCTGAGGAAAGCGGACCCTTGGAACATTCCAGCACTCCCCAGCATTCTCAGAAATACCAGCTGGCACACAAAGGGGGCTTTGACTCAGGACCAAGGGATACCAAAGGAAAGAGGGCCTCCCACAATGCAGGAAAGCTGGGTACAACTACAATTAGCAAAAGGGACTAGAGTGCTTGCTCTAGGTCCCTGTCCACCCTTCTTTCCCATGTACCACAGAGGAAGGAGGACAATTTTGAAAACAAAGAGCTTAGAGTTGCTATTTCATTTCACAACCAAACTATCAGATTAATACTATGGATATGTACAAGCTCAGATCCAGCTCTGTCTCTACCAGCTGTTCAACCTCGGACAGACCACTCGATTCCTCTGGCAGTCAACTCGCTCATCTGTAAAATGGGATTTCCATATACCTTGTAGGTGTTTTGGGGGGATTAAATGAGATAATATAGAAAAAGCACTTAGCGTGGGGTCTAGTTGCCTGGCTATGATATTGTGATTTATAATAAGAAATATATATTTGGTCTTCATCCTGTTGTTTCTGGCACAGATCTCCTAAAACCCTTAGAATTTCCTAAATGAGAGAGTGATAAACATGTCTTGATAGCCATAACGAACCTCTTTCAGCCACACCTTATTTTATGTTAATGAGGTGACTTTTGGAAAGCACCTAAGGAAGGGGGCTGGTTACCAGAGGAACCAACCACGTGATTAGAAGGTTGGAACTTTCAGTCCCACTCCTTGATTTCCAGAAAGGGGAGAGAGTTTGGAGATTGAGTTCAATCACCAATGGCTGATGATTTAATTAGTCGTGCCTATGTAATGAAGCCTCCATAAAAACCCCAAAGAATGGGGCTCGGAGAGCTCCCAGACTGGTGAAAGTGTGGAGATTTGGGAGAATGGCATGCTCAGAGAGAGCATGGAAGCCCTGCACACATACCCCATAGCTTGCCTTATGCATCTCTTCCACACGGCTATTGATTTGTACCCTTTAATATCCTTTGTATTAAACTGGTAATCTAGTGAGTAAACTTGTTTCCTGAGTTCTGTGAGCCACTTTGGCAAATTAATTGAACTCAAGGAGGGGGTGGTGGGAACCTCTGATTTATAGCTAATTGGTCAGAAGTAACAACCTAGACTTGTGATTGGCATCTGCAGTGGGGGGCAGTTTTGTGGGACTAGCCCTTAATCTGTGGAATCTGATGCTGTCTCTGAGTACATAGTATCAGAATTGAGCTGAATTGCAGGACACTCAGTTGGTATTGGAGAATTACTTGGTTTGGAGAAAAAAACCCACCACACTGGAATTGGGTGCAGAGTCTTACTGGCCCTTAATAAGTGCCCCATGAACGCCATTCTCTGCCAAGGACAAATATTATACACCAGCTCACTGGCCATTGTTCCTCAAATTTATTTTAGAAAAAATGAAAACTACAAGTTAATTGGAATTAAAGTGTTCTGGCCCCTTGTATTTTGGAATTATAAAGATATTGTTTTTCAAAATGACAGGGAAAATAAAAACCCTTTGTTTGCTTTAGGGGCAGCTTCCAGCCCTTCTCAGGTGGCATTTGCATTGGTCTGGTGGTAAATCTGTCCAGAATGCCAAGTAAACAACTGCTGGCCTCCAGCTGGATTTTCAATAACACCAGATACGTAATCTGCCATCTGGGAGCCCGAGGCTGCCGAGGACAGGATTGTGTTTGCGAGGTTATTTAAAGGAGATCTCTGTTGATCTGCCCCCCAAATGTCCTCGCCTCATATATTTTTTGTAGTCTGACATGCTCTCTTTTAATCCCAAATGCTTTCTGTGTTCAAAAACTACTTATCTATTACAATGCAAATGTCCCTGGGAAAAAATAGTAACTCTTTATCAACTAATATTTCAAGGAGAACCATAGCAACAAATGCTAGCAATTTCTTGGAAGCCCAGAATATAGGAGAGGTGTATATAAGATAGGGAGGAAGGTGTGTGGAGAAGGACAGTTAGAGGATGGATTATCTCTAAAAGTGGAGGCAGATGAGAAGGTGGGCTTTGGAAGTTAATAGGCCAAGGTTCAGATTCTCACGAGCCAACCTCCATGACTCAGTTTCTGCTTCCTCATTGGTAAAGCAAGTGTAACAATGTGTACCCTACAGGGTAGTTTTGTACCTTAGAGGGTGGTTTTATTTTAAAGATTAAATGAGACAGTGTGGAGACCTTGCCTGTTGTCCCACACATCAGAAGGAAGTGATGACCATTAGCTCCACCTCTGGGGTCTAGAGTCTGAGGGACCTGATTTCAAAGCCTCATCTACCACTTGGTGGCTAGATGACCCTAGGCATCACTTGGCCTCCATCTAGGTAAAATAGGGACATGTCTGCTGTCCAACGCATAAAGGTAATGTATGAAGCATACCTGCTTAACTTCCAGTTAGGAAACTACATGAATCACAGAAGTCTATTGCATTATGTTGACCACTAAAAAAAAGGAGTCATCAATTGATATTAGGTGAATGGCTTATTCATCTGAAGCAGAATTAGTCATAATAATTTTTTATGAGCCAGAAATAAGTTTAAGCCTGTAGCCATTATAGTTAAAATATTATCTTTCTTATAGCCATACTAAAAAATACTATTGAAGAAATTTGACATATAATAAAAAACAGGAATGAAGAAAAAGTGGAGGTGAAATTAAAAAGGTTCAAGTTTCTTGTTTTCAGACCTCACGCCTTCCCCCTCCCACAGGCACCCCACCTGCTCAATTTCTTAGTGAAACAACTTTTTCAGGCTCAGCCACAAGGTGTCAGCCTAAGCTTAGCCATGTCTGCATTTTTCCATGACTCCTACCAGTTTCTTACTTCCCTTCCCCTCCTCTCAGTTTTTTTTATAGATTCTGAGCAGACGAATAATCTTTGGATTGCAGCACTAAGTAAATAATAATTGATTACCTTGAGCTCTAAGTAACTTCAAAGGAGCCTCTGGTAACAGTAGGTTGCATAGTCTCTGGAAGAGCCACCTTTCCTTCCTACTGTGGTCCCCAAGCCTGGGAGGGCGCTGGTCTCTTGGCCAAGTGTACCAGCTAGTGTGTCCTGTGCAAGGACGGGAAACCCGGTGTCTTGACACCGCGCGGAGAGGACGCCTTGTACCTGCCTCCTGTGGAGTGCGTGAAGGTGACCCCAGGCTGGGGCTGGCTCAGCAACTTGGTGATGCGTTCACGGATGAAAATGGCTTTCCCACTTGCAGCCTGTCCTCCCCAATGTGTGGGCAGAACTTCCCTCCTGTGGTTGCTCCAAGAATCACGTTCTTGCCACAAAACAGAGAAGGCAGAAACAAACAAAAATGCAGCTTTTCTTTCCGCTGGGTCTGGGGAGGGTCTGCCTTCCTTGAGCACATTGCTCTTGCCAGAGGTCAATGATCTTGGGCTGAATTCTAGGGCCTGGGATGATGAACCTGCACTTAGGACACTGTCATTCGCCCGGGGGCAGGTGAACACAGTCCAGTCGTGGCTGCCCAGGGAAGTCTGAAGTTAGAGCTTCTGTGAAGCAGAGCAAGGAAATAACCAATAAACTGCTGCCCTTTCCTGGAGGAAAAGGAAAAAGAAACAAACTCTGCTGTGACCTGCCTGGGCCATGACATCAAGAGGGCCTGGGGTCAGTGGAGGGAGCACTGGGCCCGGTGTCAGGAGCCGGAAGTTCTGGGACGTGTTTTGCTCAGACTATGTGAGAACTTGAGCAAGCACCTCTGCTCTCGGGCCTGTTTCCTGCAGAGAAATGCAGCCTGGTGCTGAACATGCAGAATCAGCCTGGGCTGCAGCCCCTCCATGGGAACAGGTGGCCTCAGGCCCAGGCTTGTCTCTCTCACTGTGCCCTTGAGTCACCAGAGTCTTGGCAACCAGTAATTTCCAACCAAATGAACTTCTATGTTTGTGTAAATATTGGGGACAACAATCTGAAGGAAACTTTCTCTACCCTTTCCCTGGAACTGATCTGTGGGGATAAAATACCTAGACACAAAATTAGGACATCCTGAAGAAGTGGACCTGGGGAGGACATGAACTGTGAGGCCATTGATGTGCAGGCCTATAAAATGGGAGATAAGTTCTTTGCTCACTGAACAAGGTTGTGTAAAAAAGTATTCAAATACCACGTCATGATATACACCACCTTTGAGATCACGGTCAACTCTGGGAGAAAGGAGGAGGAGATAGGAATGGAGATTAGGTTTTGGTTGTATGTGCTATGCTATTTCTCTTAAAAAGCACTTTTTTGCAAAGAAAAACATGTCAGGATGCTGATGACACGTGAATAGTTCACTGCACCCGTGATGCATCCCTCGGGGGCTCAGGAACTCTAAAAACCACAGGGGACCAGGCTTCCTGCTGACACACTCCAGGAATCAACCCGGGTGCAGCTTCATGGGTGGAGAGGTGACTACATAGATGAGGCTTGAGCCAGGAGCCATCCAGCTTTCCCTGGGAGCATGTAGATAAGTAGGTGAGAAACTATATTACACTCAGAGCAACTTCAGGCGCCACCAGGAACAAGTCGGGCCGGTAAGCCACCCTTGGCTTCAGTCTTGCTCTCATCCCACAACTTTGTGCCAAAAAGAACTTGGCATCAAGGAGAAATGTCACATTTTCAAGGAGCTTGTACCATGGCTGGATGGTACAATTTCCTGTGCCACTTAGTGCCCTCACCTTGTCCTGCTTCTTCCCAAGAGAGGAATTCAAGAAGAGGAGGAGTGTGTGAGCCAGGCTGAAAGCTCTGTAACTTGGAAGGAGAGGGAAAGGCCAGCTTCTCACTGGCATCCAGACAATGGTGTGAAAGAGCGTGGACCCTACCCAAATGCCCTGGCTCGATGCCCAGTACCCCCTCCTAGCCCAGTGACCCGGGCCAAGTTTCCTGGGTATCTCTGTAGCTCAGTCTTCCCTTTGATAAACAATGCTAATAATTGTACCTGCCTCTGGGTTGTTGTGAGGTTAAAATCACAAAGGATTCAGAACAGTGCTCAGCACGGAGAGTGCTCAGTACATGTTAGTTCTTATAATTTTTGCTATGATTTACCATCTACTCTGATTTTGAGCAGATGATTTCTCTGAGCCTTAGAGGTCCCACCTAACTCCAAAGCGCTATCCTAGGGTCCAAGAAGAGAATGGGTGAAGATTTTACAAGGGCCACCTACTGCAAAGTTGTAATGAAACCCACACCCTCACCTCAGTCCCATAGGCATGGACAAGGGATTCCCTACCTGTTGTTTGCATCAGAATCACATGAGACTTTTATAAATAAAAATATCTTTTAAAAGACAGATGCAATCATAATATTCTAAATAGCTAATGTTAACTATTTACACAAGCAAAGGAAATAAAATAAGCAGCTCAATCAGTGGGAGGTCATAACTTGACCTTGTGGCTTGAGGTCATCTTCTTTGGTGTAATCTCATTTTTGTTTGAACCAGTCCTTGGAAGTGTGTCTCTCACCAGGTGTCCAGCAATGTGCCCTCAGAAGGGTTCTTTATTCTACGCTGTCATTGCCCTCCAGCCAAGGACCACCAGGAACAGACCTGTGGTTGAGCAAGTTGAGTTACTGCTCATTGAAATGAAGGACAACACCATGGAGAACTGTGGGCTCTCTCAGTAAGAGCACATTAGAGAGGACATTATAGGCTTTGGGGCTTGAGGTAGGTGCTTCCTGGGAAGGCTGGAGGAATCGGATCTTTGCTCTGCAGTGGATGCTGTCAGGAAGTGAAGTCAATTCTACGATTGTGCAGCTTAAAAAATCTTATCTAAAATTTGGGAAAAAGTGAGGCTACAGCTGTGATTGGTGAGAAGCAACTGTCAGACAGTCTTAGCCAGGAAGGCGTGTGTAGTCAATTTTGTGGTTTGGACAATGTTTGTGTTTCTGTCTGCATTCAGACAAGACTGTGGAGTGCTTTTCTTTTTGTCTTGATCCAGCACAGTCACAGCATGGCCCTTTCTAATGTTGGCATTCTGTGAAACTGTTTATATTCAACAGGAGAACATTACAGCCTAGCTGTGAGGGCCAAGTCTGCTCCTGGCAACTTAGGCCTAACAGATAGTGCCAGGCCAGTTCCCAGTTGTCAGGGGCTGCTCCTCTCTGTCTCAGGACCCCATTTCACCCAAAGCCAAAGCCAGGCTTCAGATCCTAAATCAATGATCTTCGCTGTTGCTGAGACGTTGCTAACCAGGTGCTTGTCCAGAGCGCACTGCCTTCGGTAGAGTTATCTCTCCTGTTCCTTTGTTGCAGGATGAGTTGTTGTATCATCTGACAGGACAATGGCTGCCCAGTAGCATTTAAAACTCTGGATGGGATGTATCAGTCAACTGCACCGCAGGCAGTTCAGAAACAAAAATGATTATTAGCCCTTGTAACAGGCCTGCAGACAGGGACCTAAATCACCAAACCAAGGCAAGAAAACACATCTTGGAATCCAGTAGGGTCTGTAGTGGAGTGCTGGGTGCATTTTTCTTTGAGTATAGTAACAGGCTATTTTACTTGCTTGGTGTATGGAGGTACAGCAAGAAGTGTTTGCTATTGTACAAACTCCCCCTTGGCTAGTTAAGAGAGAATTAACATCTTTGTGATTATCCATGACTCTGGCTAATAAATTTAAACTGGTTTGTTGGGCTTCCAGAGAAGACACTGTTTCATTCATGACAACTGGTAGGGTCAGAGAGAAGTTCTGGACTTACTGCAACCTTCCCAGTTGCATTATTTCTACCATAGGAGTTGCCACTCACACAGTACGCATGCGAGAGTCAGCTATACCTCTTGGAGTTCCCCCAAGTAGACTCTGCTTGCCTCTTTCTGGAGGTTTCTGCACACTTTTTGTTCAGGAAAACATGATTCACTGGAAGGGTAGTAGTTTTAAATATCTGAAAGTCTCTAACAATTATTCTGAATATGCAGGATCAGTATGTGGCCGACGCTACACACTAAGTCATCCTTGTATTCAGGACAAGCCTGACAAGCCTTTTCTGAGGTGGTTGTAATGGCGTCAGCAGAAGCATTTTGTTGACATGGGTCAAAGTTCAATTTTTTATAAGACAAAATTTTGAATCTGTTACGTGAGAGAAACTTAGGTACCAGAAAGATCTGTAGAAGAAAATGTGTGTTTAAAGGAAGTTATTAAATTTGTGTCCAGAAGCTATGGTCTGAGAAAAATATGTCTGAGAGCTTTGTTTTTTCTTATGTGGCAGAAAATCATGGCATGAGGGAGAAGTGGTCAAAGGAATAGGAGGAAGATAAGGGAGGTGATATTGAGAGGGTGTTGGAGGACTACACTGGACATGATTTGATTTGTAGTAGAGATGGAAAAGGAAAAGGGTGCTGAAGAATCAGAAAATTTATCTTATTCTGACATCTTGGATGAAATTCATCTGTTTCTGCACTCAACAACATCTGGAGAATTCCTAAGAACCCTCAATTTCAGGCCTACTGATGCAGTGGACATCCAGTAGAGAGGAAGAAGTGACTTATGTCTTCTAAGTTGAGCAACACAAGCCTAAGGACCAACACCTTGGAGTTACACTGTGTCAGTCATGAACAATATTTGATGGAGTCTTTTCCTATTGAGGGTCAAGGGCAGTTTTCCTCTGCTGACTTTTTCAGAGGACCATATCTCCAGGTCTCAGATCATGCGGTGGCTGCTTTGGTGGTTTTAGAAATTGTACCTATTGGTGATAAAATCAGAGTATTGTATGAGCCCCCCTGCAATAATTACTCATATCAGCTGATAATAGAGTAGAATCTAGAATAGGAAGTAATTCTTAAACTTATGAGGCAGCATGTTAATCAGACAGAAGGAGGTAACTTCTGGGCCTTAAAATTGATTGATTTTATTGTCATCAAGGCTAACAGGAATAAGGCCTTAGAAGTTTGAGGGTTTTGAGAGCTTTGATCATTACTTATTTATTTTCCCTGAGCTTTATGGATGATAAGATGGAGTTTCTGTATAAAAGATAAAACTTACAGAGTTCTTAATAATGGTATCAGTGAAATATGTGTCCCCATTGCTGCAAAGATAAGTTAGGACTCCCCAAGTCAGGAATGCAAAATCAAGCAATGTTTTTTCCTCTACCATTACCGCCATAGTGTCCAGAGGGAAAAACCTCAACCACGCCCACGTCCCACCTCCAGGGTCTTGTTGGGGTTGTGTCAGCAGCAGGCGGGACAAGATCAGAAACACCCTTGATAATACCCTTATGCGCTTGTGGATTATATCATGAAGCCCTTTTACAAAACTCTACTTTTATTATGGCTTATTATAACTTCAGGTAAGAGCAAAGTATCTCAGCGTCTCTAAGTCACCATCCTGTAGTGGTCAGGACATCTGTTTGTTCATAAAGCATTTCAAAGTCATGAACTAACCTAAAATCATACCTACTATCACTATAAATATTTACTTCTTTATCTTTTGTCAGCTGACAGTGTCACCCACTAGGTGCCCTAGAGGAACTCAAGGGTGGGTTTGGAAGCATTTAACTGTTTTTACAAGTTGTTTTTTTCCCTTTTGTTATGTTAAGGAGATGCAACCACCGACCACCCTGAAACTGCAAGCCTCACCAGGAGCTCTGCCCATGACCTTTGCCTTACTTTTAATGCTGACATCTCTCCAGGAGGAGCTTAGGCCTCATTATGTGGAAGCACGTTTTCCAACTGAGCCTGGGCAAGTGAATACCCACCTCTCCTTTTTGAATATTCATTCCCATCCGAAATAAAGGTCCCTGCTTCCCTTTGTCTGGGAACACCATGACTGTGGAAATGATTCCTCGTGGTCTGTTATTTGCTGCAAATACACTTTACCTTGTGAGACAACTTCCACTGGCGTCAAGTCTTATTTAACTCACCAAGAGGCGAACCCACTTGGCTCTGTAACAACAGGTCTGGGTGAAAGCAATTAATTTAGCCATCTGGAAATATTTAACTTGTGGATGAAGGTTATATTTCAAGGGCAAATTCAAATTTCTTATAGCATACCCAGCTTCATAATTTTCAGTTTTGCTTTTTAAGTATGAGCCATATAAAATCAGAGTTATCTCATTTAGAAGATCCATACTGCCCACAGATAGTTCCCAAAATGATGTTAAGTAATTATTGGGTTCTCTTTCTTCAGGTAAATAAAGGAGGGTGGTTAGATTTAGAGCGATGCAGTAATGGATGGAGACCTTTGAAGGGGAAAGCAGGTGGCCATGGCTACCGGACAGGTGTTGTTCCAGTGGTTCTTTTATATCAAGTCCTTTGTGAAGCGTTCCATAGAGTATGTGTTACTGGCCTGTGTTCCCCTGGCCTCCAAAATAGAAGAGGCTCCAAGCAGATACAGGATGTCATCGACGTGTTTCACTGCCTTTGACATCTGAGAGAGAAAAAGGAACTTGTGCCTCTACCATTGGATCAAGACTATGTTAACTTAAAGAACCAAACCGTAAAGGTGGAGAGAGAAGTTCTCAGAGAGCTGGGTTTCTGAACCCACGTGAAGCACCCTCATGAGATAATCTTTATGTACCTTCAGGGGTTAGAATATGAGCAGTAACCAACACCTGGTCCAGACCTCATGGATAGTTTCTGAGGGTAAGTAACTAAGACTCCTGTGCTGTCCAAGCACTTTGGTGCAGGGACAGGAGCCATCTTCAACCAACCCAGTGCAGACTCCCCACTGAAGCCTGGCTGTGGTCTAGACTGGTGGTATGCAAACAATAGTAGAGTGACAGCCAACTGCTACCTGTGGTCCTCTGATGATTGTGCTTCTTATCGTCTGTCATGCTTTGGTAATTATATTGATTGGAATTCATCTGTCTTGACTTGAATTTTGTCCTTTTAAAACTGCTGTAGGGGCCAGCCTGGTGGCATAGTGGCTAATTTCACGCACTCCTCTTCGGCAGCCCAGGGTTCACAGGTTCGGATCTCTCAGACCTATGCACTGTTTATCAAGCCATGCTGTGGCAGGTGTCCCACACATAAAATAGAGCAAGATGGGCACAGATGTTAGCTCAGGGCCAATCTTCCACAGCAAAAAGAGGGGGATTGGCAGCAGATGTTTGCTAAGGGCTACTCTTCCTCACCAAAAAAATAAAATAAATAATAAAATGGTGATCTGTGATTGCAAGCCATCATTTTAAAAAAACAAACAAATGAAACTGCTGTACCTATACAATAAAGACGTAATGTCTTTCTCTTTAAAAAAATTTCTATGGAAAGCTGTAAGAATTGACTAATGGGAATTCAGACCGAAAGTAGGGAATTTTGTCCTTGTTGCTGAAAGTCCTAAAGTTGCTCTTTATGTCAACCAAGCATTGACACATTCTAGTAAAAAGTGTACATCTTTAACCTATTCCATGGATGCTTTTTTATTGTAACATTTCAAATATAGCGATAAGTTTAAATGTATATTTGAGGATATTTGTTTTTAGGACTTAAAAGTTAATATTATTAGTGAGTACTGCACAATTTTTAGAACCAAAGAAATTACTACTGATGATTATGTGAACTGTTCACTTGTAACTGCCCCAGGGATGTCTGGCTGTGGTACCACCCCATAGGCTTTCGCTTCGTTACCTCTTGATGCCTGAAGCAAGAGCTTCCAGAGACAGATGCAGCTAGTAGGCATCTATAGAATTTATCACTGAGAGATCTCTGAGTGGGTTTGAATGTTACCTTCTCAAAAGTTTAGTGGAAAGATACAGGGGTGGGTGATGTAGCAGTCAAATCGCAGCATAACTCGGCTCGCCTGTGGATGCCTGACTCCAAGACTTGCCATAATTGGGAATATAGCCTAAATATATATATAGCCTAGTCAACTGTTTTCTCTTGGAATTAACTCCTTGTTTTTGCAATATTGATAAAGCTAGCACGAGGTCTGATTTTAGTCTATTAAATCTTGGAGAAATATATCTAAAGGAAAATGTAGTCAATTTTAAAACTCTTTTTCTAAAAACACAAATGTTTTATATTTTTATATTTTCTAAAGTATGATAAAGTTTTTAAAATGTAAAAGAAAAGAGTCTGTATAGGATAAGAAACCATCGAGTGTAGTAGAGATGCTAGAACTAAATCAATGGAAGTTGTCATGCATTTTGCTATTGTTGTACATCTTAAACAAGATAGATATGGCTTGGTGACCAGATCTAACAAAACACTGAAATAAGCAGGAGGCTTCTCATGATTCTCACGTATGAGTCAGTATTCCTACCACTTGTTCAGAATTTTCATGCACAAAAAGTTAAAGGGATTTGTGAATCTAGAATCCTGGAGAAAAAATTTTTGATGATAGATAGTTATTGTTCCAGTACTTATGCTTAAACATGAGCATGCTTCTTTTAACTTGAAAATTAAACAGTCCTTATAAGATATTTCTAATACATTCTACTTATATACAGTTCACCTAGGAAGATCAAATCTCTTTTGAATTTGTCAGGTTTTGTGGGTTTTTTTTTTTAAATCCCAAGGTTGGAGGGCAAAGCCTCTCATATAGTTTTGAATTAATTAAAGCCTAAAGAATTTTAACAAACCTAATTTTTCCTCTTTCTCTTTATTTTGTGGAGTAAAAGAATAAATTATTATTGTGAATTTTGGAAGGGCAAAATAAAGACTGATAGCTACAGAAGACAAGATATAAATCATAACTATCTAAGTCAGAAATAATTTTAGAGATCATTGTAAAAACACAAAAAATAATCGCTGTAATTAGGAACTAAATTAAGAAAGAAACAAGGAATTTAAAAAAATTGATTAAAGTGTAAAAAACCACCAAGATTTAACAGAATAATTATGTTACAAAAGGAAACTCCACAATGTAAGCATAAAATAGCCCAGTCATTTTTTTAAATTTTATGTTTTACATTATTTATGTAATAATTTGGAGTATAGGATTTATTACTATATTTTTATATGTATACATTTAGGCATACACAGATATTAAGTAGTTAATAATTTAAACTTTTACCTATAGCTTTAGAGTATAATTAACGTATCAATATATTAAACAATGTACCTATCATATTAAATTTATCCTATTAATAAACTGTTAGAAATTTCTTAAGCAGAAAATCATATATATTTTCTTTTATACATATATGTACTTATCTATCATATCCTATATAATTAACCATTTACATTAAAATCATCTTTAATCAAAATAACCAACTTCATTTTCCAGACACAAAAAAAGACCTAGAGGACAAAAAACCAAAAATTTTTTCACTATATTTTCCCCATAAATACTCATATCTTTTTAACAATTGAAGTGAAGGATACACACACACACATATATATATACATACATATTTATTCTATTTTTATAATTTGAATGAGACAGATATCCAAAGATAATAGCATATTTTGCTGTTAATCTATTGCAATTTAAAACAGTAAGAGTAGAAATTATGCTTATTAGTGTTTTGCGTCTGTGTTTTACTTAGAAATTTTCCAGGCTTTCAAAATTTATTGACTGACTCATTTGTCTAAGATCTTAAAGTTAGATAAGGATTGGGAAATTACAATTTAGTTAATACATTAAATCTTTATGATTGTAGCTTTGTAAGTGTTTAATGAAATTAAAACTTTTAAAAAGACATCCAATATTATCATTTCATTTAGTTATCATTTTATTTCACTATGTATATACCTAAACTTAAGTTTATGCATATAATTTTTTATTTTAAACCAGTTATATAAACAATGGTAACTTATATAACTCATAAATCCGATATAGGAAACTCATGAAGTTTAAATGATGGGAAATTTCTCCCTGATCTTAAACAAAAATACTGTCCTGACATTATTATTTATATGGTAAACAGATTTTTAAGCACTGAATCATACCAAAATCTCTCCTTTTACCCTCAACAAAATGCCATTGCTTCTTAGTTCATAACTATAATAAAAAAGCTTATTCTGTAAATGTGCATAAGTGTTACTAAAAGAAATACCACCTAATAACTTTTTTCTTCTTTCTTCTCAGATTTTAACAGCTTTATTAAAGTATAATTTGCATACCATGAAATCTACCCACTGTAAGTATACAATTCAAATGGTTTTAAGACCTTGATTCTTTCTTGATGTAGGTGTTGAAAACTATCCCTCTAATCCCTGCTTTAGCTGCATCTCATAAACTTTGAGGTTAAGTTTTCATTTTCACTGAGTTCAAAATATTTCCTAAATTCCCTTGTGATTTCTTCTTTTGACCCGAGAGTAATTTAGAAATGTATTGTTAATTTCTAAATATTTGGAGATTTCCTTCTGTTGGCTTATAATTCAATTGTTTTAGTTGGAGAATATACTTTGTATGATTTAGATCATTTTAAATCTAGTGTTATTTTATGGCTTAACATATGGCATATCCTGGAGAATGTTATGCATGCCCTTGAAAAGAATTTATATTCTGCAGTCATTGAGTGGAGTATTCCATATATCTCAGTAAAGTCAGATTGGTTGATGGTATTGTTCAAGTCTTCTATATCTCTGTTAATTTTCTATCTAGTTGTTCTACCAATTATTCAGAGTTGGGTACTAAATTCTCCAACTATAGCCATTGAATTTTCTAATGCTCCTTTCAATTGTCAGTGTTTGCTTCATGTATTATGAGACCCTGTTATTAGGTATGTATACATTTACACATTTATAATTGTTATGTCTTCCTGGTGTGTTAAATTTTTATCATTGAGATGTCCCTCTTTGTGTCCAATAATATTCTTGTCTTAAGATCTATTGTATCTGATATAGCCATTCCACCTCTCTTATGGTTACTCTTTGTATATTTTTTCTTTTATTTTCAATGTTTAATGTCTTTAAATTTAAGGTGTGTCTCTTGTAAACATCATATAGGCTGATCATGCTTTCTTATCCAGTCTAAAAATCTTAGCCTTATGATTTAGGTATTTAGACCATTTATATTTAATGTGACATGGAATATGATATGATTGAATTTATCTGTCATTTTTTCATTTGTTTTCTACATGTCCTTTGCAATTTTTATTCTTCATACCTATAGACTACTTTCTTTATTGTCAAATATTTTTCATCTAACATTTTAATTCCTGTGTTGATTTTTTTTACTTTTCTGTGTTATTTTTAAATGGCTGCTCTAGGGTTTAAAATATGACTCTTGTCACAGTCTACTTAAGATTAATACTATCTTAATTCTATCAAAATATAAAAGTTTGCTCCAATGTAGCTTCATTTCTTCCCTTTGTTCTATTATTGTCATTGATATTACATTGCTATACATAATAATCACAATAATGCAGTGTATTGTTGCCTTTAAAGACATTAAGAAACAAAAAAATATACCTGTCTATCTATGTATCTAGCCACATATTAAGCATTTCTGGTGCTCTTCATTTGTTCTTCTGGCTTTGAGTACTGTCTGACATCATTTGCTTTCAGCCTGAAAGAATTTCTTTTGTATTTCTTATCAGGCAAGTCTGGTAGCAACGAATTCAGTCCTTGTTTATCTGAGAATGTATTTTGCCTTCATGGTTTGAATGAGAGTTTTGCTGGGTATAAAGTTATTGGTTGGCAACATTTTTATTTCTTTCAGCACTTAAAATATGTCATTCCATTGCCTTTTGGCCTCCATGATTTCTGATGATAAGTCAGCCATTAAGGCATTGTTGTTCCCTTGTACATAATAAGTTATTTTTTTCTTGCTGTTTTCAAGGTTTTCTGGTTTTGGCTTTCAACAGTTTGACTACAATGTGTCTAGGTGTGTATTCTTTTTATTTATCCGACTTGGAGTTTGTTGAGCTTCTTGGGTGTGTAGGTTAATTTTTTTTATCATATTCTGGAAGTTTTCAGCCATTATTTCTTCAAATAATTTTTTTCTCCTTTCTCCTTTTCTTTCCCACTACACCTATATAGATTCACTTGATGTTGTCTCACAAGTCTCTGAACCTCAGTTCATTTTTCTTATCAGACCTACGCAAGACTATTCCTAAAGAAATTTCTTCTTATAAATACACAAATACTGGAGAAGCAGAGGGACCATAGAATCTGGTGTTAGGCCAGAAAATAAATTCAATGAGGAATGATACAAATCTGATTCAATCAATAAAAAGTACCAAAGCACCTTAAAATTAGGAAAAATAAGCCAAACACAAAAGAGCTTCATTGAATACTGGAGCTCATTGTACATTAACTTCCACTCAGCCATCAGCAAGTTGGTACCTCAACAGGTAGACACACAAAAGGTCTCAGATATGCACATTCTTACTGAGTCAAGGATTCTGATCCAAGGCAATAAAGGCTTCACCTGGTTTCAGCTGAATCTTGGTGAACTTCCATTTCTGTCAATGCCTTACCCTAAGGAAAACAACTGTAGTTTAAAGGTTTAGTTTACTGATTCATTAAAATAATTAAAACACACACTATAGGGTACTATGAGCCATCACAGTAATCACATATTAGAAAAGACTTATAGGAGTTGGAGTTATGTGAGATATTTCTGGAGAGGATTCAAGGAAGCAGGGCTTTGCTCTGCATTGG
Organism: Tapirus indicus; assembly: GCA_031878705.1. Classification (NCBI taxonomy): domain Eukaryota; kingdom Metazoa; phylum Chordata; class Mammalia; order Perissodactyla; family Tapiridae; genus Tapirus; species Tapirus indicus. The sequence continues at coordinate 79,836,637 of CM062929.1, forward strand.
ATGCTATCAGAAAGTGGGGACAACTGCACAATTGGGTATCTTAATAAATCTTATGCAGAAGGTGATAGGATAGTGAAGCTAAAGATATGATGGGGTAAAAAAACCCAGCAGTTATTCATACTCCAATTAGGAGAGGAAAATTCCATTTTTGTGGTTTGAACAATTTTCATGTTTTTGTCTGCATTCAATATCCTTACAGTGGTCTTGTTTTTTCTTGATCCATCGTGATCAGAGAGTGGTATCTAATGCTCATATTTCGTTTCTGTTCAATAAGAGGAAACCACTGCCTAGCTGTGAGTACTCCTGGCAACACCACAGGATAAATAATAGTACCAGCCCAATTCCCAGTTATCCAGAGTTGCTTTTCTGTTTCTCAATGTGAAAATGCAGGAAGGACACTTAAGAATCCAGTCTGCTTAGGGCTGTAGACGTGGCCACAAGAGGGCCCAATTCTGAGGTCCCAATTACTGAACACTTTTGATGACTCACTAGGACTAGTTGTGGACTCTTCCTCAGGTAAAAGCCCAAATCCCATCTCCAGAAGAGGAAGACCTCACAAATTGGGACATCTTTGATGGATGGTAGAAAACTTCCCCAATTTCAATGTGAGGGCCAAAGAGCCCCCTTGGCTTGCATGTCCTTTTTGTGAAAATATTTGGTAAACATATGTTCTTGGAGTTGGCCATCAAAGCCAAGCTACCTAACAGTTTATTTTCTAAGGACCTCTCCCACATGGCCACTTTCATTCTCTCTGCATGAAGAGCTCTTTTTGTAGCCCAGGTTACAATGAAAACTTCATGGGCTTTCTTATTAAGAGTATCAATGTGAAATTTGTAGAACCCCTCAGTTTTGTATAATTTATCTTCAAATTCTTGAATTGTGTCATTGTACTTTTGATATCTTCTGATACTTCTGTTATTTTACTTTTCTTTCTTTTTTCTCCGCAATTTTTTTTGAAGCACTGCGCAAGATTTTTATTAAAATATTATAATCGGTAGTGTTAAAAATTACTTGAATTTCTCTTCAGATGTTATTTATTTCTCAGTCTTTTTTAATAAACTTTTTATCATCTCCTTATAAATCAGCAGATATGTCAGGAATAAAATAGCAGTAATTATGTGTGTCTAGAACTCTTCCACTGCAAGACATATCTGTGCATATTCCAGTGGCTGCTGATTTCCTCCTATGAGCAATGTCCCTTATCTATATTGGGCTCTGCTATCTTCAGAGAGGCTCCTCTTGTGTAGCCAGTTTCTGACTTTTCAAGATTTTGTGGCATTGGTTTCTTCTAGTGGTTGAGGAGTGGCCTGCAAGACACCTTCTTCCCTTGAAGGCTGTTCACCATCCTGGGAGCCAGGGGCTTTGTCAGGGCAAACTATGCCAGGACACAGGCCATGTTTTTGAGGCCTTTCTCCCTAGCAGCCTCCACAACCTCTGCAGGAATTTACAAACAGCAGTGTCTGATGGTACCCTCACATACTAGTCCTAGGTGACCTATGTCTTCCTCAGCCCCCATCTTCAAAATGACCTTGCTATGAAGCTTCAACACTTCCCTCTGATAGAATGCATTTCTCATTTGCATAGTGATCCAGAAAACTCAAATGATCATCCCATCATAGTCATCTAGACTTTGAAGCTGCTTTTGGAACCCCAGGTGGACAGGATACACAGGAGAGGATCAGCTAGTAAGCCAAAGACACTGGATGGAGAGGCTGGCACCAGAAAAAGTTTCAGGGAAATCCGAGTGCAGGACCACAGCAGCAGAGAACCAAGAGGAGAAACTAGGGGAGAAAAGGTGAGGGAAGCTGTAGACTTCAGACTATTGTCTGAGCCTGAGACCTATGAGAGGATGTGGGTGTGAGAGGGTCCTCAAGAGAGTAACATTAGGAAGGAGGTCATGGTGAAAGGGACCGGGAGGAGGAGCAGCAGCCTGGGCACCATCCTTTCATGTCCAGCCTCTCTCTGTTGGACTCAGGCCTTGGCAATTGGTCTTTTATCAACCACTTTTACGTGTCTGGGCAATACCTGGACCTGCTATGGGTGGGTCACAGTGAGACCCTTGTGACCTCATACCTCCACCCCCTCAGGATTCCATCCCAGGAATTCCCTTTGAGCTGCCTCTGCTCATAAGAGACCCACCCAGCAATGCTCCTTGTCTCCTTCCAGCTCTTGCTTCCCTCTCACCCATATCACCTCCATCTGTTCAGTGTGGAGCTAGATGTCCCAAGTTTTCAGGAGCCAGTAGTGAAGACTAATTCCTAGGATGCACGGGTTAGCTAGGTCTGATAAACCAAGCAGAAGGGCAGCCTGGAAGCACTGGGTATGGATCAGAGGCTTGGGCCACCCAGCAGCTCTTACTTGGCCCCAGTGTTTGATCCCGCCCCTTTGAAACACCTTCCAGCACACTCTGCTGGGGTTTCGTGATGACAGTAAACCAGCCTCATCTGCCTGGACCACTGTGCAGTGTGCACCCAACTCCCATTCTTGCTGGCTGCCCAAGAGTTGACAGCCCAGATGTGCAGGTGTGATGAGCAGGACAGGGAGAAATGGAGCCTCTAGGTGAGCCACGTGGCCTTGGGGAGAAAGGCTGGGGGTGGGCTTGGACATGGGGAGGCGAGGTTCTGAGGTCTGGGGCTCTGAACCAGGGCAGCAATGATGTGGAAACAGGAGATGGTGGTCTAAGGAGCTTAGATGGGGTACACGGACAGAGGCATGGTGGAGGGAGCCACCATGTTCCTGTGTCCCCAGGGGCCAGCACTAGGAGCAGCTGAGGAAAGACACAGAAGAGGAACTAGGAGGAACTCCGTCTATTTAACAAGTTCTTGTTGGTCGAGTTGTCTTAGAATGGAAGAGACAGCTGAAGAGGAGGGGTCTCCTAGGCCCAAGGGCTACATGAGCAGAGGACTGAACCTCCCATGATGATCACCTCTGTGGCTCAAGCATTGTGTAATGGTCAGGAAAGAGGCTATTTAATCGTTTTTTCCTTTTATAATAGTTACATATTCATGTAGACTCAAGAATCATCTTTAAGGCCTTCTTTTGGGTTACAGCAGTTCTCTCCTCCTGTCCCCAAGGACTTGTCCCTCAGAAAGCCACTTTCTCTCTGGTATTCTCCTATATTGATCTGCCCCCCGCCCCACACCCTACTCCTGCCAGCTCGCATTTAAATGCCTGCTAGTGTCCCTCTTCTCTTCCGTGAACAGTTAGAGCCCCGCATGACCGCTGCACATAGGATTTGTGCAGGAGTTCTGTTCACAGTTCTCATTCTTTGCTCTGAGGTGATGAGTTCTGGATGAGTGCTCTCAGTGAGTCTTGCTCTGCTTTTTCTTTTCTGCATTTTTGTGGTATGTTTGTACAACTCTCTAGCTGGTTGTTTTTCTTAACTTATCTTTGAATGAGGTGAGTTTTTCCTGAATCACTTTTTAGAAGAAACTTCTTAGAGTGGAGGGCCCAGCACTGTGGTCCAGGCTGTCAAAATTCAACAATATAAGTCAAGGTTTTTGTGTCTGATTACTTTTCCCGTCTTAATAAAATAAGACATCTGACTCACTTGAGAGAATCTATAAAATATATGTTGGAGGCAGGAAGAGAGTTAGTTAAACAATCCCAGTGTAGCCATCACTCAGCTTGAGAAAGAGAGTCCTCTGTGTGCCCCCCTCCAACCATCTCCTCGGTAGCCACTATTCTGAATTTTATTTTTATTCCTCAGTTGCCTTTCTTTGTGGTTTGACTTCAGTTCTTTGTACTCTCACACGCTGTATCAGATGGTTTTGCATGTCTTTAAATGTTATGGTTTCACATTGTATTATTCTTCTGCACCTTGCTTTTGTTGCTCCATATCATGCTCCTGCTGACTCATCTCCTGAATAGCTTTCAAGTTCACCCACGTCTATCTCTGTCTGTCCCTTCTAATCTGATTCAAGCTGTTGTCTTCACTTACCTGATCTATCTCAATTGCTGTCCATGGAAATGGTATGCCAGTAGAGATGTGTTGTGAATAAGGGAAGCATCTGTGGGTTACATCCGAGGGACTAGTCTTATGAAAACTATTCCTGACCCAATATCAACAAAATACTTCTTCTGGGGTTATTAAAACCCTCTCAGCAAAGCCTAGCCTATCAGGGATGGGAACTAATTTTGGCTCTCCTTGCTCCAGGAGTCTGTTCTGTGTACACACACTCAAGCCTGCTTTGCAAGGACTCTAACTTCACTCAATGAATCTTCTCACCTCAAAGGACAAAACATTTGTTCACTTCTGTTGTAATAAGTGATACATATACTCATATTCAAGCTGTACCCCTGACCCATGATATGACTCTTTACATGGACATCAAACTTATGCCCACCTGCCACACATTTATGTATCTTGTATATTCGGGGTAAATATTAGAGACACAGATATTTAAAATCTAAAACTATCCCTTCTCCAATAAATCACATTTCCATTAAAAGAATACCCAGAAATCTCAAAAAAGAAGCAAGCATAGTCTACTTGGGAGAATGCTGGAGAGGAAGAACTGACCCGCTCTTCATATAGCTGCAGGCATAACAAGCTCTCAGTGTTACCCATCGTTATAATTTGCTGGCACTTAAGCCTTTCGAGTAAGTCAACTTCTCAGAGCTTGGTGATCTCTGCCTACCTCACAGCCCTGTCTCAAGGGTCAAATGAGATAAAAGTACAATGCATTTTTCAAGAATTACCCAAGTGGTGAGATTTTCTCCTTTCCTTATGCCTTCCTGATTTAGTCTTTAAATTTGCTATAACATATCACTATCTGTTGTTTATTCAAGTTATTTAGGCCAATGCTTCTCAAGCTACCTGTTGTAAAGACCAGTTTTTTAAAATTTCCAATCCTTTGCAGATAAATACTTTTTTAAAAAGAAAATAAAAAAGAATTACTAGAAAAAAAATGAAAAAAATTACATATACATTAGAAGTCAAAAATGTTAAGAGAGTCAACAAACATAATCCAAATATATGGAAAAAAGAAAAAAATTATAGAAATTATACATGCTGTTTGTTGATAACGTGTATATGGATGGTTAGCATAGAAAATTATTGTTATGCTAGTGACTTTTTGTCCTTCAATAACTATATTTAAACAAAATTATGAATGAAATAGCAATTTGCCGTATTAAACACATATACAACATTCTGAACAAACACTGTATTTACTGATATTTAATGTTTTTAATGTGACAAATAAGCTTGCTTCTTATTAACTCAGTTGATCTAGGTTGGATTAATAACAACACGACTAGCAGGGATAATTTTATCCAAATTCTTGCTTTGTTCTATTCAGCTAACTCTCACACAGGTATGTTGACAAGAACAGACTAAGGAGTTTTGAGCATGATATTAATTTTTTAACTTTTATGCAAAATGAAGCAGATGATAGTGTTTCAAAATTTATCTTCAATCCTTCAGCAACAGGCAGTTAAATAACTTCCCTGTAAAATTATAATTAAATGTAAATTATCTTTTAGTGAAAGGACTGAGATCTGGATACATGAGTATTGGATATGGATATTCTTTTGACAGAAAAAAATGTTTAATGTTCTATAAAAATGGTCAGGCTTTTGGGACAACTTTTGGCAGATGTGCAACATCAAGATCATCAACTACTTCACTGATAATTGTTGTTAAGTCATGGAACTCTGTAGAAACCCTATTCTTCCAAGCTTCTAACTTGGGCTTTTGCCCTTCAACTTTATTTGCTATGGAAAAACATGTTGAATTTTCCCCTTGCAAGGTGCTGGGGGCTGGCCCTGTGGCCTAGTGGCTAACTTCAGCATGCTCTGCTTTAGCAGCCCAGGTCCACATACCACCTGCGGACCTACACCACTCGTTGGCAACCGTGCTGTGGTGGCTACCCACATACAAAATAGAGGAAGATTGACACAGATGTTAGCTCGGGGCAAATCTTCCTCAGCAAAAAAAAAAAAAAAAAAAATCATTAAAATGCCCAGAGTATTAGACAAATAAGCAAGACTGTCCACTTCCATCCTTAAAGTCAGAATCAAACTGGTTGCTTACCTTGCACTGAATTCATTCCACAGTTCAAACATCCTCCACCAAACTTTTCCCCTCAATAACCACGTACCTCCACACATATTAACAGTTGTTTATGATCAGCTTCCACATTATCACCTGCAAAAGAAAATAATCTTGAATTTAACTTATAAGACTTTATGGAATTCACATGTTTTCCTATCTCTCTAATTACAGTGTTTAGTTCAACTGGATTTTTCTTTTTTATAACAAGACTCTTTAAATAAATAAAATAGTACTTGATTTAGAATCTGTCATAAACTTCTTAATCTAGATAATTATTCCAGAACATTCAACTGTTATGCAACTCTGCATTCAACAATTATGCAACTCCTGCCATTTGTAACTCATCACAAGAGTTTGACAACACCCTACCTGGTCTACACCTGGTTCAGTAAGACAAGTACATTTAGATGCTGTGACACAAATTGCTATGAAAGTTTCTAAACACTTGCTCTCAATTGCTGTACTTGTCTCATCCCAGATCTGTAGTAAAAATTCACTGGTCAGCAGTGGTCCACAGACCACACTTTGAATAACACTTATTTAGGTATTATTTTCTTCCAGCAGAGAGAAGTGCTATTTAGTTCATTTTCATAGCTTGTACAAATCATACTACAGAATACTGTACTGCATTTAGATTGCATTCAATATTTATTCAATAGAGTTAAATAGTCAGGCTATGTCATATTATATTCATGATAAGTCATGATCTTCTACATCCAGGAAGTCTTTTTACACAGCTGCCTCTCAGTTCAAATCAAGATGAAAGTTTATGTTGTTTTTGTGTTATCTTTAGTGTGTCTTTTCTTGGTGGAACTCAGCAGCAGCAGGTGGAGTTAATCAGAAGCTCTGTTCAAAGCACAGTATAATCAGTGATCCCTTGAAATCTATTCTCTTATTTATTTATTCCAATTTCCTATTCTCTTAAAGGAAATCATTATATATTTAATATGTCTTTTATTTTGTATGAGTTCATAGAAAATGTGTAGTGTTGTAATGTGTGCATATGTTTTAATTTTAGTAAATGCAACTGTGGTCTCTCATTTTGTTACTCAATCTTTTATTCTTAACTCTTGCTATAGACCATGCCAAGAGCACGGATCTTGCTGGCACATTAGTGGGGGTTTTATTAATTTAAAAATTTTTAATTAAAATTTTAATTTAAAAAAAAGAATCTAACTAGATTAGTGGTCGGCAACTACTGCTGGCAGGCCAGATCTGGCCCTGTGCTTTTGTATGAAAACAAACTTTTTTGGGAACACAGTCATGCCCATTTGTTTGTGTACTGTCTCTGAATGCCTTCACACTACAATGGTCAACTCTAGTACTTGCTACAGAAACAATATGACCTACAAAACCAATTACATTCATTATGTGACCCTTTACAAAAAGTTCACAGACCCCTGTACTAGATGATCCATTACAATTCTCACATTCCTGTTTTCCAAAATCTTCCTTTTCTACTGCTGTTCTTGCTAAGGGGGACGTCAGCTAATGGAGAAGACAAAGAAGTAAACATTTACAATGCCTGGAGAGAATTTTCCGAGGGCAACTTTCCACTTCAGAAACCCCACTTATGGTTATGTGACAAGGCCTCAGCCAGAGCCAGTCACACATTTGAAATGCTCCTTCATCAAGTTCTGCATTAACTCTTGTGGATTTTATGGGCTTGAACAATTAAGTCATGGTGTCTAACACTGCTTTTTAAATCAGTCCCTTAACTAACACTGAGCGGAAAAAGACGCTGATCTCGGTGAGAACTGTTTCTCACTCTTTATTACTAACACTGTGCCCTTATATTTTTTTAATATTAATTATGGATGGCAACTGTTATCTACATTATAGATTATTGTAAAAAGCTCCAGGCTTTGAGGAAAAACATCTAAAAATGCAGAAGGCAGGGCCACCCGGTGGTGCAGCGGTTTAGTCCGCACTTGGCAGCCCGGGGTTCGCGGGTTCAGATCCTGGGCGCCTGCCGACGCACTGCTTGTCAGCCATGCTGTGGCGGTGTCGCATATAAAGTAGAGGAAGACGGGCACAGATGTTAGCCCAGGGCCAGTCTTCCTCAGCAAAAAGAGGAGGATTGGCGACAGATGTTAGCTCAGGGCTGGTCTTCCTCACAAAAAATAAATAAATAAAAATGCAGAAGGCAAAAACACTGGAGGATTAAAGTAGGGCTGATGAGGACAGAGGTCCCAAAGCTTTTAGCATCAAACAAAGATCTTCAAGAGCATCATTACTCTTCTCAGAGCATTATTACTCTTTGTCTTTCTATACTGGTCTAGGTAGCTTCTCTTATTGGTGTAGTTTAACAAAGACTCAATTGACAGGGGTGAAGTCATCGTGTAGTACAGTGCTAGGCACATAGTAGGCACCTATTAAATGTCTGTTGGATGAATGAGTAGGCTATGATGGGTCCCAGCCCTCTAGAAACTTTAAATGTGCAAGAAAATACCGCCATGGGCATTCAGTGATGGGCATCCAGACCACAGCATACAAAAAGCCCAGACACAAATGGACAACGAGTTACTACATCTAAAGATCTGCATCATGGCCACAGGAAGCCATCTGCACTTGACAGCATTGGATGGACAAACAAAAAACCAATGACTAGATTCACTGAAGTCTTTTTTATACTCAGTTGGTGTAATTAGCTTCAGGTAAACAGTCTTGCCATCATCAACCCTCTGAGTGTCCATTAGTAAGTACTTGCTACATGAATTTTCACAGCGCATTTGGATTTCACTTGCCTTCAATTCCTTAGCAAGGATTCAAATTGAATAAAGACATCATTATATAAAACTTCTTATATTCAAGTCAAAAGGCCATCTTACTAGGTTAACAAAAAACTATTTTTCCCAGTAAGTATATGATTCATGAATATGCTATTTATTCTTTACTCTTGCTTTTTGTTGCTTTTTTGTTTTGTTGTGCAATATTTAATATTTTCTGAAAGACATAAAGAATGATATAATGAGCACTCATTTACACACCACCCAGTTTGACAAACGAAACATTTTCACTCCAACTAAAGCCCCTAGTGGTCTCATCCCTGATCACAGAATGAATCAAATAGCACAAAGAAAATCAGCACCTTTTTTTAAAACTTAAAATGTTCACTTCTTCCCAGGCTTGATTAATTTTTCTTATATCTCCTACAAAACGAAAGAATGTTTATTATGTGTATTTGACTGATGGAGAGATATACTGGGATTATGAACACAAAGAGATTAAGGATCTTTACAACTGTGGTCAAAGCAGATAAAAACAAAACCATCCAGCTCATGGAGGTTGTGGGAAATGCCAACTTCCATGAACACACATATTAACACTTTAAGCACACAGAGGCCTTAAAATCCCACCAAATGGAAAATTCCTACAGTGTGGGAAGTGAGCTTCTCACCACAGGGACTGCTAATTCCCTCCTCATCCAAGGGCCCCTCTGTGTTCAGCAGATTTCAGAAACTCTGGCATTTTTTTAGGGGAGCTGTGCAAACACACTTGACTAAGTAAAAGTATAAGATTTATTTTGCAAAGAAATAAAAATTCAGGGCACAAAAAGTTAAGATATGCTCACAGCAACACAACAAACGATATTTTAGTCACACATCCTATGTTTTTATGGCAAATGCCTTTCCCCACAGAAAACTTAGAGGTACTATCACCTCCATAAAACAGTACCCCCTAATCCACAAAGGGAGCATTTCAGAACTCTGAAAATCCTGATTCCCTATTGCATTTTACGGAAGAAGCTTTATGAGGCCATGCACCACCCCTTCTGATTCTGCAATTTCAGGGAAAACATCAACAGTAACAACAGAAGCTTCCTTCTTTTGTTTCTCAGTCCCACCCATTTCAAAGGTCTCTGAGTTCAAACCTCAACCTGGGTGATCTGGAAGAAAAAATGAGACAAATAAATATCTCTTCCTGGCATTCCAGATATAAAAAGAAGCCCAGGTTTAGTGTCACTGTTATTGGCCAAATTCTCTCAGCTCAGAGATGGAATCTCTTCTCTTTCTCTTGCCTAGAACAAAGAAAATATATTTTACAGTGGACTCTTGGTTATGGAGGGTTTGGTTTCCAAGTGATTTAGTGATTATAAGCCAGTCCTTATTCTCCCATGAAACTACTTGAAGGTAGACATTTAAATTTTTAAAAAAGCAGTTCATTTTTAAAAGATATTACTCTTCATCTATGTCTTGATTAAGCCATAGTGTATCTATTCTCCTTTAGGAGATCTGTGTCTGAGCTTTCCTAAGTTATCTGAGATCTCAGATTGTAACACATGACTCCAGGAGACCCCGTCCCACTAAAGAATATCTTAACTGGCAAGATTTCAGCTCATGAAGTACTCAGAAGCCAGTCTTTTAAATTAACTTAGTACCAAGAAAAAAGATCTTGCAAGGCGTGCTGTTATCCAAGAGTTAGTGTGTTCACCCTGTGACAGATTCTGGAGGAGTCATCTGATACTTTTTCTTTTAAAGTGGGGTGGGAAATTGGGGTCCACGGGAAGACAAAAGGTTAGGGAAGGAATATGGAGAGATAAAAGGAAGAGAAAGAAAGAGGGGAAGGATCGATGGGAGAGATGGAAGAATTGCACAGTAGAATGAATCTCATCCATTAAAATATCTCGTTCCTCCCTGATAGAGCAGCACATTCAGAAATCTGTTTTCCTTAAGGAAACGTACATCTTTATTATCTTCAACACTTTCTAAACTTATTTCTTTGGGATTATACAAATAATCAATATTTTGGAAGAGAAGCAACCCAGATGATACTAAACAATAATGATTAATTTTAGAAAGTCTGCTAGTGAATACATGCATGGATCTACCAAAATAAATCAATATCCCATTCCCAACTCATTCTTCTGATCTTTGATCCATGGCCTGTGGCATGGGCAATAGGAAAAAAAGCCACAAGTGAGGCAATAAATTCAATTCCAAGATAAAAAATTGGAGCCAATATTGTTGGTCATTGTCTTAGGTTGGGATCCCCCAGAGGTGGATGCTAAGACAGGGATTTGAAGGAATTAGTGTATCCAGGAGGTGAAGGAAACATGGGTAGAACAGCAGGAAAGTGAGACAGAAAAAAGGAAGTCACCCCATAATGATATCAGATCAGTTACTTCTGGAGTAACTAGAGCTCCATCTCATTGGAAAGTTCCAGGCCAGGAGCCAGTGTAGAACACATGTCTCCATGTTATCTCTCTCCACAGACAAGGGAGCTGGAATATTCATTGAGTGCCGATTTGAGAGACATTAATTCTCTGACACATCTAGCACCTTCCATGAGCAGGCAGAGCCAGTCTCGCTCACCAGAGAAATCTCCCCTGGCACAGTGACGCAGGAGCTGGTAGTTGGAATCTACAGGTGTGCATCGAAGTGGTGGGAGGGAGGGAACTGGATGGCCACCAACCGTGTCAGCTACAGTTGTGCAGGGCTGAACATAAAGAAAGGATTATCTTACTCCCGCTTTGTATCATACCCACAGAGCAGTTGACTTCCACGTAGCACAAGCTATTTTATAGATATCACTTTGTGGGGCAGATTATTAAGCATCATTAATCAGGGGCCAATTAAATTTTAACATTGCCAACCCTGCTTCCTTTAGACTTTCAAGCAAGGTGCCAGAGCCTGGAAATATGAAGCTACAACAGGAGTTACAGAGCATGGACGCGTGCTGTCTTTCATTTCTCAAGACAGATCTGCAATCACCAAGAGGTATCCTATGAATGAGGTTTGCAGGAGACTTCAACATGCAGCATCTCCTTTATTCTCACAAGGCTATGGGGTAGATTATCTCATTGGTGAGGAAGCAGCCTGAGTGATTACACAGCTCACCTTACAACTGGTAAGAGGTGTGGACTTGACCCACTTTCTTCTTTCTCTTTTCTCCTTTCCCCTATACCTTGCTGTATTATAGGGCTAATGCCAACTTGGGGAAGGTTTTAGTTAAAGTTTATTTAAATCCTCCAAGGATGTTGGAAAGTATGTGATATTTCAAAAATATATCAAAATAACAATAAAATAGGAGAAATGAGTTTCAACTACTAACACATCTAGTATGATAGTATGCAGATACAATGATGAATAAATCTCTAATTTCTGTCACCTGAAATTGATTCTATTTAACTTACTACTCTAAAGAGTATTAAATACAGAACTAGCCTGGGTTTTTCCTTATGGCATCATCGCCACTGTATTTGGGATGTCTGGAGCTTTGTGGACTTTTGACCCACTTTCTTTAGCAAAAGCACATGAAATAAATTCACACATTTACTCACACTGCACTCAATTGTATGGAGAAAGGTGGCGTCTTTGTTTCTCTAAAATTGACTTTTTGCTTCTCAAAAGTTCTACCCACTGGGTTGTATGTGCATGTCCTTGTGAATGTGCATAGAAGTTCGGAGGCGTTAGAATGTTCAAGCAAACTTTTTTGTTGAAGAATGACATACATAGCAAAACGTGCAAAGATTTCAAGTGTACAGCTGCATGAATTTTCCCAAAGTAAATACAGCCATGGAAAGAGCACGCAGATCAAGAAATAGAACATTACCAGCACCCCAGGACCGCCCCCCATGCCATTTCTCCATTGCTAAACCTGAAGTGAAGGTATTTGATATAATCCAATCTGGTAATCTCAGTCTGATTCAATGTTTTAAACTGTGCATAAAATTGTTCATTATGTAAAATACTCAGTCTGTCAGACTGCACCCCTTTCTCCCTTCTCTGAGTGTGAAGGGTTTAGGGCAGAAGTGTCCTCATGATTTGGAGGCAGGAGCATCTCATATCTACATTCAAAGTCCACACTGGTTCTGGGACAAGAGTCAATGCTCACCCTGCTGTCATTAGCTGCTGGCATCTGTGTCACTCCGGTGGGGCATAGCTGAGCAGTGCCCCGTTACTGCCCCTGCTGACTGGACCCCAGGGGAGATTTCCTCTGGTGAGCGAGACTGGCTCTGCCAGCTCTGGATGGTGCTGTGAGTTCCTCCTACTATATGGGCATGATCCTGGCCCAGACAGTTCCAAGATGGCTCTTCTTTCTCCACCACAATGATCTTCATGCAAGATCCTTGACCATGCTCCCAATTATCTCTATTTCTCCTCTTAAGGGGCATGTGGGAGCTTCTGGGTCCCATCCATGCCATATAGGAACTGAAGACAGCTTGGAGACACCCAATATCAAGCCCTTTCCTTATGCCTAAGTATATTTCACTGCCTTCATCACTGTGAAGTTTTCTTCTTCCAGGGTCATAAATAAGAATGAGGTCTTGAAAGAGATATCAGACACACGTCTGATCACCCGTCTCCCCACTGTGTCAGTCTTTGGCTCCTGCAGGGGCACCATTGCCCATTGCCTGGTTGGAAGTGGGCACATGCAGTACTTTGCTTAGAGGCCTGCAGATTCTACCCAGTATCCCAGGCAAGCAGGCCACAGCCCCAGCATTCGTGGGCTACCCCAGACCTATTGGTATGAACTTAAGAGAAGCTGGCCACCGTACTAGGGATAAGAACTTCAGTAACTGATATGTTCCTTCCACTACGCCCCCACTTCTCTTTTCCTCCCTCTCCTTAAAGCAAACTTTGAGTATTTAAAGCAATAATCTTCAGGCTTTTCTTTCTTTGGTATTATATCTTACCTAGGACAGTAATCCTTCTACTGGACTTTTCTTTCCTCCACTGTATGTATGTCCATTTACCCCTCTCCTAGTAGTGACAGATGACATGGACGTGGAAGAAATTCTATGATCTGAGCCTCCAGGTCCAACTCTTGATCTATTCAATGGGACTTATAGGAGTTTTAGAAGCTTCTTTCTCTCATAATAAAGCCTGGCTCTCAAGACTCTTGTTAAACACCAGCAACAATAACTTCACACATCAGAAGGTTATTTTCTGTTCTCTTTGAATTCCTCCTATAACAATCCTCATCTCTCCCTCCCCTCCCAACCCCCCCCCCCCCCCCCCCCCCGCCGACACCACACCCATCGGCCCAAGGCGATGGGTTGTTTCAGGTTGACTAGGGAGAAGGCCATATGCACAAAAACATAAAATGGAAAAGCATGTTCATATATTCCAAAATGTTAATCCCAACGTATACAAGTGAATTAATGTAAAATACATGAAGAATAATTTTAGCATTTTGCCTTAATAGCCCTGCATTAACACAGAGCCATACATTGTAACTAAAGAATTCTAATTTACCAGCTTCAGAAATATTGAGTAAAGAAGACTTGAAGATAAAACTTAACGGACATTCATGTTTTTGTAATCCTTTATGGTTTCAAGATGCTTTCACATAAATAATCTCATTTTACCCTCATTCACTTAAGTATGTATTACTTCCTCATTTGGAAGCATAGAGGGGTTAAACTCTTTGCCATCAGCAAATAGTGATAAACTGAGATTGAAAAATATCCTTCTATTTTAAAACGAATCTTTCGCATAGCTCTGAAGATAAAGATAAAATTAGGACTCAGGATAGACTTACATGTTTTTGAGGAGAATCATCTTTGTGAGCCACTTTTGTCATGAAATGTACATCAAACAGGAGCCCATTATTCATTGGGAGACTCTCAACATTGGCAACATAATCTAAAGTCAAATATTTCAAAATGGTATGGTAAGTGTTCTGTTTAAACATGTGACCAGCGTGGTTGTGGGCAGGCATGTCACTGCAGAGCTTAATACAACATGGACTCATGCTGTGCTTCCTCAGACAGGGACCAGAGGCAGGAACCGGGATTGTTCACTGGAGGCATTAAAACGTGGACTTTTCTTGGGCCAAAGCCCAGGTCCCAGTAACATGGCATCATGCTAGGAGCTACATCCAGTAGAAAAATCATAGGGAAAGGGGGCTAAGCCTGAGCCTGGAGGGTGAAGTGTCTGCCCAGGGGCACAGGTGGGCCTATGGAACATTCCAGCACTCCTCGGGGTTCTCAGAAATACCTGCCAGCACCCACAGGGGGCTCAAATTAGGGACCACTGAACAATAAAGGAAAGGAAACCTCTTATAACCTGGAAATGAATTGGACATAGAATTAGTCATATTTTTGGATAACTTTTACCTTTGCCATTTGGATTAGCCAATCTTTCTCATAGATATCCTTTAAAATGCAACTAAATAATATCGTCATAGAATCCAAAAAATTAGTTGATTTTTATTATTTTCTATTCTTAGGGCACCCCTTCACCAGACTTCAGGAACAATCTCTTAGTGAAGCACCTATTTCCTGCCCAACCACAAGATGTCAGCCCAAGCTTAGTCATCTTGACATTTTCCTGGACCACAGAAGACTATTCTTTTCTCTCTGACCGGGAGGAACTCGGAGAACCTCAAGACCCTCAGGATCAGATACAAATATCGCAGTGGCCTCTTGCCCGGGAAGCCCTTCGTGGATGAGACCTATGGCCTTCTTGATCTGAGCAAATGAACAATCTTTGGATTGCTGGCACCAAACAGCAACAATTGATTACCTTGAGCTCTAAGCAACTTCAAAAGGGCCTCTGCTAACAGTAGGTTGCACAGTCTCCGGAAGAGCCGCCTTTCCTTCCCACAGCGGTCCCCAAGCCTGGGAGGGCGCTGGCCTCTCCGCCAAGTGTACCTGCGGCGCTATCTGCACAAGGACAGGAAACCGGGTGTCTTGACCCCGCGGAGAGGACGCCGCGTAGTGATGCCTTCGCAGATGAAAAGGGCTTTCTGTTTGTTGCCTGTCCTCCCCGATGTGTGGGCAGAGCCTTCTCTCCTGGGTGCGATATGCCTGCGGTTGCTCCAAGAATTCCATTCTTGTCACATAACAGAGAAGGCATAAATGGGCGGCTTTTCTTTCCTTGTGGATTTTTGTGAGGGTGGAAAAAACCTTTTCCAGATACCTTCTAGCAGATGGAGGCTTACAACTTACTGGCCAGCCTGTCCCTGAAACGTCACCAGCAAGAGGAATGCGGATGCCATGATCGGTTTAGATTGGTTAGACCCATTCCCTGGGGCCTGACACTGCCCCCAGGCTTGAACAAAATGAGGCTCCATTGTCAGGGCTGTTGGGGAGGCAGGTAGCAGAATCTGCTCCACAAGATAAAAAGCTGATCAAAAAAAGAAAAAAAAAAAAAAAAAAGACCTGCTAAAAATCCATCTGAAATCTGTTCTCAGTTAAATCTATTCTCAATAAATCAACACTAAAAATGTATACTGTGCAGGTAACTTAGCACAGTGAAAACTTTTTAAGAAAATATCTTAAATTTTATGTCACTCTATTGATTACTTGCAAGGGTAATTTGAGAAAATGTTATTATTTTGAAGATATTTTTGGCCAATCATTAAGTCTCAATATAATGGGATAAAAACAAGAAAAGTTTTTAAAAAAAACAAACAAGAAAAAATTTTCTATTTCCCAGACTGTTACTTTCCTTGGATCTCTGCTGCAGCTGCCTTCCAGTCCCTTAGGTACATCTTGGGCAGATTCCATGATTTTCTAGTCACTGTCAATTACCAAGGTTCTGTTCATTTTAAAATTTTAATCTAAGTAGCTGTTTAAATCCCCCCTCTCCCCTTCTCCAAGCAAAGGCCCCACCCGTAGAATGGATGAGATTGTGATCTGCTCTTTCCTTTCTTCTACTCCGGCACCTTGGAATTGGTGAATGGGAATACACAGTCCATCTCTGAAATCCCTCTTGGTCCTCTTTCTTCTCGCCTCCAGCTGCTCTGATGTCGGGTGAGGAAGGGATCAGGGAAAATGGTAAAAGTCTTTTTACTGGGTAAGTTTGTCACCGTTTTTCTGTGGTGGTTGTTGCTTCTGAGCTACCATGAACTGGCCACCAACACACTCCAAGTGAAAGACAATTTCAAACACTGGCTGTCTCATAGGTTGTGTGCATGAAATCTTTAAAAAGACCTTATTGGGGTCACCGTACTACATAATTTGCTAATATGTTGGCTCACTGCAACCCCTCCCATTTTCCCTTATCTTCCTTTCCTGGAGGAAAACCCCACACACTTGTTCCTGGTAGGCGGCCTTTGCCTTTTAAGCAACTGTCTCCGGTGGAGAATTGACAAGATGACAAAAACTGGCTCTTTTCAGTAATGCCACCAGAGGAAACTCTGCATTCTAATGGTGGGTGTGCAAACCCACCCACCATTGGTCCTTGCTCTCTATCCTGCCTCCCTTATCTTTTCTCTCCCTCTTCAGTTAGGCTGTGGAACAGATGGGGAGGCCTGCTTGCCATCTGTTTGGGAGATGTCCATTTGGGAAAGAGATCCAGCCTTTCCCTTTTGCAGGTATCTCCAATCTTTATGTGTGATTCTCTTAGAAATCCCATCACTTGGCTTTAGTGATAAGAAAGCATCTTTACCATGAACACTTACTTCACCAGGCTGATACCCACACTTCTTATGAATCCCCCACTTGTCTCAATTCTTCTTTAATAGGCTGGGAAGGGGCATTGGCTGACTTTCATGGATAGTAGGGCTGATGTGTCTCCTCTTGATAAGCCTGGGGCAGGGCCTGGCCCCATCAGATTTTTAGAAGGTAGGTATGTAACTCACTTTGTCCTTAGGTTTGGTTCATTGTTACCAATATAGGGCCATGGTGAATGCCCTCCTTAACATCTTTTAAATTTTACATAGAAAACAATTATTAGAGAGAACTTAAAGTTTGATTTGTGGGTCAGTATGCTGTATTAAAGAAAAGAGAACTCTAACATGTTTTGAGTATTTACTTCATTTCCTCTAATTGTCACAACAAGACAATGAAGTAATATTATCCGCATTTGATAAATGAGAAAAATTCAAGGTCAAAGTATTCAGAGACTTGCTCATGGTCTTACAGCTAGTAAATGGGACAGAAACCCAGGTCCACCTGATTCCAAAGCCCATACTTTTACCATTTATGCTGTTTTTTATACAAATAGTATCTGGTAAGTGGATCTGATTACCTCTCTGAATAACTAATTTTAAATAAGCTGACACCAAGATAAAATTCACTTAAAAAGAGTAGCCACTCCTGATCATAAACAGCATTCACCATTTCCATTTACAACTCACTCAGCTTATTCATTCCTCCAGCTGTGAGTTGTTGAGGGCCCACTGTGAACAGAGAAGAAATGGAATATGTCCTTGCCTTCAAGCTAGTTTGCAACCTGGAACAGACCTAAAAGTATACAAAAAACGAACTATAATAAAAGGTGAAAGTGAAACATCCTAGAACAAAGACAACAATCAAATTCAATGGGGATTCTGAAATTCAATTTCATGTCTGGGGGAATGGATGTCATGAAAAATTACAATTTGAACAGAGTCCTGGGGAATGGGCCAACTATGGAGATAAGAGATGTCAGGGAAGGACTTGAGGGTGGAGAACAGCATGAAGAAAAGCAATGAGGCAAGAAATCTTCTAGCAGGTTTGAGTAGCAGCCAGCTGTAGCTAGTTTGGCTAGAACATACAGTGTGTGGAATTTGTGTATCCGAGATCGGGAGATAAAATTAGAAATTTAAGTAAAGGACAGATCACAGAGAAGCTTCACTGGTTGTGACTGGGACACCATTGGAAGGATTTGAGCTGAGTATTATTTCACTAGAGTTGAGCTTGAGGACAGTGAGCCTTGGAGAACCGTGTAGGATCAATCTGAGTGGGAGACACTGAAAAAGTAAAAATAAAAGGTAGAACAACCAGGCACCTCTTACAATTATCACGGGATGCATTATAAGAGTAAATACTGGCAAAGATGTGAAGCAACTGGGACCTTTGTACACTGCTGCTTCAGAGTTGTTCAGCAATTTCTTACAGAGTTTAACTCCACCTTACGGCCCAGCAATTTCATTCCCAGGTACTTACACAAGAGAAATGAAAACATACGTCCCTTTACTTCCTTTCTCCAGCACCCACTATTTGACAAATGTCCAAAAAAGACGGGTATGAGAATATTTCTAGCAACCTTGCTCAAAATATTGAAAGGCTAGAAATAACCCAAATGTCATTAACAAAAAATTAGATAAACAAATTGCAGTATATTTGTATAATGGAATGCTATTTAACAATAAAAAGGAATGAACTGCTAATATACAAAATGACATGGTTGAATCTCAAAAATATGTTAAGGAAGCCAGATCAGAGTATGTGCCAGGTGATTCCATTTAATTGAAATCTAAATTCAGGGAAGGTTAATCTATGGCAATAGAAATCAAATAATGGGTGTTGGGGGAAGGAAATAAAGGGAAAGAGCTTAAGAAATGTATGGACTATAAAATAAAATTCAGGAAAAATGAGTTAACATCAATAGATGGATGGAAGAATAGATGGGATGGATGGATGAGTGGAGGAGTGGATGGACTGAAGGATGGAGAGAGGGAAAGGGAAAGGGAAAGAAAGAGAGGAAGGGAAAGTATTTTTCTTCAGAAATCTGAAGGCATTGTTCCATTATTTTTCTAGTATTTGTTGCTTCCAATGGTAATTCTTCTGTCAAAATGTCTTTTGTTCTTTTTACCCTTAGTGTTCTGACATTTTATAATCAGGGTGTAGAGGTGAATCTTTTCTATTTAAAGAATTCTGTTTCCCTTCAGCTCTGAAAAGGATCTTCTTTGCTTCTCAGATCACTTAGACCCCTCTATTTTCTCTGTTCTATCTTTCTGGCACTACTACTTACTGGCTGTTGGACCTCCTGGATAGATCTCTCTGTCTCTTACTATTTCTCTAAAATGTTTCATATTCTTTTCTTGTTGATCCACATTTTGAGAGTATTTTTCATTTTTCTCCTTTTTTAATTAAAAAGATTCTTTCATACACTTTCTTCCTTTCCATAGCATTCTGGTCTTGCTTTATGACAACAACATCTTCTTAAGTTGGAATGTTTTTGTAAATTCTCTTATGTGCCCTGAATTATCTCTGGATCCTCCAGGGTCAGTTTGTGTGTATGTGTGTGTGATTGTAACATCCTAAAACAATTAAGAGAATAGGAAGTGAGATTATTGTTGTAGGAAAAGAGATGTCCACAGATTTCTAGAAGATACAGAACATATTAAGGATTATTGATGAGTGAGGATAAGGTGAGGAGGGAAAGCTGCTTCTTAGAATACGTGCTGAGGAATGTATGTGGAAGAAGAAGCAAATCGACCCAGTGGAAATGGGTTGCACTCCACTGCTGCCAATTATTACCAAGATGATCCTAGATATTTTACTTAATTCAGAACTTTCACTATTATTTAATAGATCAAATATCCAAGAGGATATGAAATATATACACTTTAAAGCACATGTGTGTTTCCATCACCCAATTTAAGACATTGAAGTCATAGTATTTTAGAAGTTCCCCTTTGTGGCCCTTCCACATCACATCCCTTTCTCACTCCTGGCCTTCAGTAGTATGTTAATCATTCTTATCTTTCAGGGTTTTTTTTAAGATTTATCATCTATGTTAGTATTCTAATATACATATATTAGGTATATATTAATTATATATAGTTGTATATGTATATAACTTCATTTTGCTTGGTTTATAGAAATAATTATATAAATAGAACTTATATAAATACAATTACACTATAATTGTAAGCCTTGCTTCTATCATTCAACCTTATGTTTTTGAGTTCACCCATGTTGAGGCACGTAGCCGTCATTTATTCATTTTCACTGCTGAATTTTATTCCGTTGCATGACTATATTACAATTTATTGATTCAGTCTACTTCTATGAAAATTAGGTTATCTTCAGTTTCTGGCTATTATAAATCATGCTGCTGTGAATATTCTTATACACATATTTTGTTACCTGAGTGTACATTGCCTCTTGAAGTGGATTATTGTATTACAGAAATGCATAGGTTCAATATCATACTTGATGCTAAACTGGTTTCCAAAGTTGTACCATTAGACCCAAACCAAGAGTGGATGAAAGTTCTGGTTCCTCTACATCTTAGTGATCATTTGATATCAAATATTTTAAAACTTGTCTGGTAGTGTGCAGTTGTGTCTCATTTTGGATTTAGTTTGTATTTCTGTTATTACAAATGAATTTGAGCATCATTTCCTTGTGTATTGTGATTTTTTTGATGTGGATTGCTCATTTTTATCTGAAATTTTCTGTGGGAGTTTTCAAATATGAGTTTGAACTTAGTGTTACAGAAAGGTATGCATTTTCATCTGCCTAACAGCATTATCAAAATAGTGTCACTTAAGTTAAATTATCTAATTGGAATTTTCCAGACCACAAAGGCAGCAGAAATATGGATAAAACTCATGTGAGAACTGGCTTACGATGACATATTATTGGAGGAGATGTCCCCTTCTGAGGGTGAGGTTTCTTTCCAGCTCACCTTACCTCCAAGGGCATAGCCCTTAAGAATCCCAGCACTACAAGGAGATGTCCTGATAGACTTCCACTTGAGGTGGGCCCTAAGATTTACCTCCTGTGCCCTCCTCTATCCCATAAAGCCAAATCAGAAGCTCAAGTGCCCTAAGGTTCTTAGAAACTCCTGGAGAAGTTCCAGCCGTGGCACTTAACCTACCTCATAGAGTTCCTGCCTTCACTTCAGTTTGGAGACTGCAGATACTTGTTTTTGTTTTTGTTTTTTGCCAGCTCAATGAGGAATTTACTCAAATTTTTAAAAAATATTCCATTCAACATTATCATTGTTTCAATCAGGAGTGTCATTCAGCATACCTAATATAATCTGGCAAGTTATACAGCCCCACTTCTTTAATCTTTAGCAAATAGACCAGTGCTACCCATCAGAGCTTTCTGTGGTGGTGGAAATGTTCCATATCTCCACTGGCCAATATGTAAGCCACTAGCCACATGTGGCTGTTGAACATGTGAAACACAATTCCTGTGATTAAAGAAGTGAGTTTTTATTTTCATTTAATTTTAATTGTTTTAAATCTAAATAGCCACTTGAGGCTGAGGGCTACCATATCTGATTGCAGAGAAATAGACCTTTATTCACCTAAACATAAGTGCTCTTATGAGGTAGAAGTGTTAGAATTATATGTAAACCTTGAGATTGGATTCTTGGCTACATGATTCAGAGTCCCATAGCCAAAGGAAAAGTAGTATAAAAGGAAGGTTAAAAGAGAGCCAGTCTTCCTCCCAAAGGTAGTAAGCTTCTGGTCTCACTTTCTTTCTTTTTTTTTTTTCCTAAAGAAGAATTCCGGATGTGTGGGTGTCTACCTGGCTATGTCACAGCAAAGGATTTAGCATAGTTTGTGGAATTGCACAAGTCAAAGCACACATCGCACAGGAAATGGCATGAAGCCCTCCCCGGAAGATTTCATTAGGGTAAATCTTATCTCGGCCACAATGGCCTTGCCTTTCCAGCCCTAATGAGCGAGCTCTGACTCAGACCGGCTTCTTGAATCTGTGCCAAGGCCGGTGCGCGTTCACAGCCGGGCTGTCACCAGGCAGCCTCTTGTGTTTGTTCTTTGTGGCACTGGACCTCTCCTCGGAACTTCAGTAAATCAGCCATTCGGCACTGGACCATCCATAGAGGGACTTCTCCCAAAGTTATTGCTACTAGACACACAAAACTTATATTTCCTTTTAAGAATATGGATGAATGTTTAAATCATTCCTCTTTACAGAGTTACATTCTGCATAGGATAGGCATAGTCTTGTGAAAAGACTGCTGAACTTAGAGAAATGGGTTCTTACCCAGCTCTGCTGTTCGTCAGTTGTGCTCCTCCTATGCAAACCACGCAACTGTTCTGGGCCTCAGTTTCCCCAAATGCAAAAAGAGAGGGTTCTGCTACATCAACACTAAGATTCCTTATTGTGGTTTTATTGGGAAGTTTGAGTTACCCAGAACTGACCCATGTAAACAAATAGGAGGTGGAACAGACTGAGGGTTCTGTTTCCATGCTGCTGGATCCTCATAATAGGTCATCCCAGTAGAATGAAAACCAACCCGGTAAATGGTAACTTCCTGATGTTAGGGACTTTGAGGACACAGTTCTGTGTCCAGATTACACAGTTCTATGTCCAGATTACACAATTTGTCACAGTGCATCGTGAGACTCCTCAATGACATTTAGAGAAAGGTAGGACTAATCTGGCAGGCCCAATGTGGATTCAGCAGGTAAAGAGCTCCTTCCCCCTTGGCAACATCTGAAACTTTCCAACCCGGCCATGATGGATGGTAGTTCTGAGCTTTCAGTGTCACTATAGGCATCTTCCTTCCACACCAGTCATTATCAATCCTGTTTATCTTTGGTCATTTGCACTTTACCCTCAGTATGCTGTTTTCTAGTTTAGGGAAGATTAAATCCTCATAGTTCCAGAGAGCATTTCTGGGTCAACTTCTGGGGCTTGTGTCCTTTCTTTAAGGACAATCTTTTATTTCCATTAACATGCATTTCACTTCCATAAATAGAAACCCTGTTCATTTATATGGTATCTGAAAAGGTGTAAACCATGGGATAAAAATCTTATTCTAAGACAGCATGTCAGTTTTATTTTCAGATAATAGGCACTAAATTTAAAACAATGGGTTTCATTGTACGTTGGGAAATAGTACAATAAATATACCATAGAGTGTTCCATAAAGTTAGAAACATAAAAGTAAATGTATACATTATCCAGATGGGGAAATTGAATCTCAGAATGGCTAAAAGCTCAGAGTTGGTAAGGAGCAGATCAGATCCAAAATTCAAGCCCATATTCGTCTGCCTCCAAAGCTGTGTAGCTTGTCCCACATCAGGTATAAGCGTCTCAAATCAGAACCAGCTCCCTAATACATTTATACAATTTTTCCATTGAAAGCTTATAAATAACAGCCCGAGACACTAGCCAACACACCTGAAAGGTGATTGGATGAAGTGATCTAGATACTTTTAACATCTGATGGAAGAATCTAATTAAGCTTTTGTCACTTCAAGACAAAAAAAAAACATTATCTTTTCATTATTTTTCTTAAAGAATTTTCTGAAAATATCTGTATACTTTTCAAAAGAAAACTTTTTATTCTGAAGCCCTTTCTGTATATAATGAACTTGTCTTCATTCTGTGATATTAAATATATATGTATATCAATGTCTTCTGCTTAAAATAGAAAACTAATTGCAGGCTGCTGTCATGTCTAAGTGGTTTATACAACATATGGCTGTGACATAGACTCAAAGAATCTTCAAATGTTTGGGCTGGACAAGAGCTTATAACAGGCTACTCCAACCTACTCACTCCACAGATGAATAAAATGAGGCTCATTCATTCATTCAGCACACCTTTGTTGGCAACCTATTTTGTTCCTTCTACAGGATTCAGTACAACAGGTGAGAAAAAGATGAATCAGCTCAGAGAAGTCAAATGACTGCCCAAGAACACTCAGAGATTTATGCCACATCTAGGATACTGATAGTTGGGGCAATGGTGATCAGAATACTTAAGACTCAAATGAGATAGCACATGTGTGACATTATGAAGACGCAAACTCAGTGAGTGTCAAGGGAAAGAAGTCTGGGGAATGTTTTCAAATATTAAGATCTGAGGACTTCAAAGAAATATTTCAAAGCTTATATAGCAATGCCACTATGTAAGAGGGACATTACCTGATGGAACAGTTGAGCATTTAACAGAATATTCTTCAGAAAAAGACAGGCTTTGGGATGGTATGGTGTCAAAAAGTATATGGTGGAGAACATGAGGCTCTCCAGCCTTCAGACATCAGAATGTCATTTTTGGCCTGTGTGGACACAGTTGCTCCAGGCACGTCTTTCTCTCCTCCACTTTACTCTGCAAGTGAAATCTCAGGGCATTCCTGCCTAAACAGGTATTGAATTACAAATGAAATCAAGCCTCTTTAGGAAAACCAGGAAGTTAAGGGGAAAAAAATAAAAGCAAGCCCTCTTCTATATCACCTTTCTGACAAGGCAGCAAGCCCAAGAATAAGAACAAGAACACTGAAGGTTGTAATGAAAATCTCCCACACTTGTACTAGAAATGACTAGGATGGGCACTCCAGACCTCTGTGGTCCCCAGGACATCACTGATTTCTCCATAAGACCCTTGGCCTCTGTGCAGATCCACTTTACTCTTCTAGAAGAATGAGATCATAAAGAGATTAAATCACCATTGTTTATGCCTCCAAAGTGTACTCACTATTAATTCTGGGGGACAGGATCTCCAGCCAGGCAATTTTTCCTTTGGATTGTTTAAGGCCTCAAGAAGGTTGCCTCTGACCTAGAATGCTTCCAATGACTGAGAATCTAGTCCAGGTAAAAGGGGCCCAGTTTGAGTCTAAACTACATATGTTCTAAGGACTCCAGTGTATCTGGACATGTTTGGAGGGCTTTTAAGACGGGACCACGAAGACAGATTTTAATGGGGATCTGAGAACGTCCAAGCCACAACTTTGGTTCAAGAATAATGGAACAATATCACAGGATAGTGGCAGCACGGTGGTGGCATTTCATTGTAGCCCCTAAGTATGCTGGAAGCCTAAGGGTAGACAAAGACTCTCATAAAAGAGCAAGTACAAAAGCAAAATCAATTTCATATACTGTCCATGAGACTGAAAGAACAACAGCACCCAGGCCAGTAGGACCAGAAATTGGCACCCTCAGCATTAATGTCAGCACCCTTGACGTTATGGATCAGCTGCCTCCAGGAGGACATTGCGAGGCAGTGGAGCAGTGCCAATGCCCTAGGACAGATGGGGATCGATTGCCACAAGGAGTCAAAGCATTGGAGGAGGAAATGGGAAGTCTGTGTCATTACACATCACTTTCCTCAAAACAAGAGGATTTATTTACAGTTTGCATGTGAGAAACTTGCAGGGACATGTCAAAAAGATTCAGGAGGAATTTGCAAGAAGTTGTTATTCTTGCAGAGACATTGGGAGGTGGTGCCAGAAAAATACTGTTTAATGACTATTGTCAGGAGGGTTACAGTAGTTCCCCCTTATCTGCGAGGGATACGTTCCAAGACCCCCAGTGGATGCCTGAACTGCGGATAGCACCAAACCCTATATACACTATGTTTTTTCCTATACATACGTACCTATGATAAAGTTTAATTTATAAATTATGCACAGTAAGAGAATATCAAATTTCCAGCACCATTCTTGCACTTTGGGACCATTATTAAGTAAAATAAGGGTTACTTGAACACAAGCACTGCGATGCTGCAAAAATTGATCTGATAACCCAGATGGCTACTAAGTGATCAAAGGTGAGTAGCGTACACAGCATGGATACGCTACACGAAGGGATGAGTCATGTCCCCTGCTGGACAGAGCTGGAGGGCAGGAAATTTTATCACGTTACTCAGAACGGTGCTCAATTAAAAACCTATACATTGTTTATTTCTAGAATTTTCCATTTAATATTTTCCATGGCAGGTGACAGCGGTAACTGAAACTGCAAAAGAGAAACCACGGATAAGGGGGGACTACAGTGTTTCTTCCTGCACTGCTGCAGCCTCTAAAATACAGGTTAAGTAACAAAAATCTGTGCTTTTTTTTTTCTTTAATAAAATGTATTTGTGGAATTCTATAGTTTGATAAACTGTAAAATATCATTTCCATCCTTCTAGTCTTCTTGTGGCTCCTCCTACATCTTCTCTGTGTATTGCCATGTGAATTCCCTCACAAAAAGAGCCAGTCTAGATGAGAACAATAATTTCTTTGAGTAGAACAATGTCAGTGAATTCCAAAAAGAGGGTACAGAATTTCTGCTGCATTTAGCCATCACCAAAGAAGCCACATAATTTATTTCATCTGTTACTGTCAGAACATATCTGCTGCTCTTGAAGAAATTCTACTTAAAAATTACCTCTACGAATATTGCCTTTCCTACAGCCCTGATTTCTGTGACTATAAATGTATATATGTTTGGGTGAATATATGTCACATATATAGTTTTCCCATTTATTTTTTTCCCTTGGTGAGTGTGTTTATTCAGGCACTTTCCAACACAAACTTCACTACAAACAACCCATACATATGAACAAGAAACAGGGGCATTTAGGTGTGGAATGCCACGCCTTCCTGCTCCAATTCAGGACACCGATGGAATTACCAAACTAGGGAGGTTCTGGGTCTTAGGTAGATAAAAAGAATTCATAACTTATTAGTGTTCAGAAATATCCCTTTCACCACATGCTATTGAGTAGGGGGGATTGCTTCTCATATTCCCAGACAAAACTGAGTATGCACCTTCATTCACAGGGTGAGATCTTGGACAATCAGCTTAACTTCTCTGCACACAATTTTCTGATTCATAAAATATCTACCTTTCTCTCTCTCATAGGATTGTTGTAACAATATCATCACATAAGTAGAAAATTATACTACAAATATATTTCTATTTTATTACAATTAGTCTCTTTTAAAAAATAAATTATTACTGAAAAGTTAAATGGGCTCTGGAAACATTTTGGGGAGTGACATCAGTAAGACTCCAGAATAGGAAGTCTCGGTCGTTGATCTCTTACAGAGACAGATTTCATGATGATATATGGCCAAAATGCCTTTATAGGAGGTCTTGACAAGAGTAAGAGGTTACAGTACTGAAGATGAGCACACCTGTTAGAATGACCATCATCAAAAAAAGAAAGTGTTGGCAAGGACATGGACAAACTGGAATCCTTGTACACTGTTGGTGTGCTATATGATCCAACAATCTCACCTCTGGGTATTTATCCAAAAGAATTAAAATTAGGATCTTGAAGAGGTTTATGCATCCCCACATTCATTGTGACATTATTCACAATAGCCAAGATGTGAAAATAACCAAAACATCCATGAATGAATGAATGGATAAAGAAAATGTGCTATACACATACAAGGGAATATTACTCAACCATAAAAAGAAGGAAATCCTGCCATACACAACAACATGGATGACACTTGAGAACATTATGCTAAATAAAATGTCAATCAAAAAAGAATAAATACTGCATGATTCCACTTATATGAGGAGTCTAAGATAGGCAAACTTACAGAAGCAGAAAGTAGAATGGTGGTTGCCAGGAGCTGGGGGGAGGTGGGAAATGGGGAGTTGCTGTTCAATGGGTGTAAAGTTTCAGTTATATGAGATGAATAAGTTCTAGAGATCTGCTGTACTACATAGAGCTTACAGTTAAACAATTCCGTACTGTACACAAAAATTTGTTCAGAGAGTAGATCTCATGTTATCTGTTCTTAGCACAAAAAAAAAGTTAAGTATGGGCACTTTTAGAATGACTCCCTCTTACAACCTAAAATATTGTAATGCTGAATTCCAAAGTAATTTATAAATAAACTCTGGGAACCAAGCCTTATCATTAGCTAAGGACAGTCTGTGTGGGATATTTGGTGGGACAGAAGGAAGTTTAGGTCAAATGTTCCCTGAGATCCGAGACAGTAACTCCTGTTTTTCTGTAATTTGGGCACTTCATAACTCATTGTAGTACACAACGTAAGCTTGCACCCTATGGTTTCGAGGATGAGAGGCGAAAATCTCATGTCAGACTTTCCTCACCTGAATAGCAAATGCTGAAGAAGAAATGTAGGTTAAGAAAAAATTAACCAAGTTTGTGACCATAGGTAACAATTTCTCTGGCGCATCAATGCTCCGTCAGCCCCCTTGGCTGACTGCACGAGGTCCTTGGTCAGATGATCTCTTGGCAAGAGGACCATTGCCTGTGATAGACCCCGGGGTCAGACATCCAGTTTCTATGCATCCAAGAAGTGTTTCCTCTGTTCTCTTTATGTCTCCAATACTATTCTTGCTGGAGAACTAAGAGCTCTTATCCCACCTGTCACCAAAAAGCATGTGATTGCTGGGGACAAGGCTGATGAGAGTCCTGTTCCTCCAATAAAGCAAGTTTGGAGGATATAAACAGGGTTGAGAATTGGGGAATGCCAATGGCCATATCTGGATGCTGGTCCAAGTTTCTGCCCCACCCCATTCTAAGTACACGAAGGAAGGAGTGGCGGCATTTTACCAACTGAAAGTGAGGCTCAGATATCTGTAGATGTCAGAAATCAACAGAGGCTTATCTTTCACTCTGTCCCGCGAAGTTGTTCTTGGACAATATTTAGGAAACGTTATATTTAGTGAAAATGTTAAGGATGCTGTATAATTCTACCTTTTAAAAAAAATCAAACATTTAAAAAAGTCCCCATAAGCACCAAAAATGAGCATTCTACAAAATGAATATTCATAATTGGTTTTTCATTTGTTTTAGGCATGTTTGGATTCTTCATTAAACTGCACAAGAGGAATCATTTGTAGATTCTTATATGCCATTTGGTATTATATGAAATAGCCTCATTAGTAATAATTCTATACTTAGTTTATTGAGTCAAAAAATTATCAATTGGTATTTAAGTATTGTATAAGTGCTTTGAGAAAATCATTGACTTTAAAAAAATATCTTTTTATTAAATTCCTTTTCAGAAATTACACAATAACACCTACTCAAACTCACTGATGTAAAGATACATTAAAAAAGAGTTAATAGTGGTCTCCTCGTTTTCCAGTATAACCAGAGAATAATTTCACATATTTCTTTGTGCCCAAGTGTGTATGATATTTTGCAACATTATTACAAAACAAGTTTGTATTATTCACATTAGTCTTCAATGTTTTTTTTCTAACTTAGCAACCATTCAAGAGTGTTT
Source organism: Tapirus indicus (assembly GCA_031878705.1). Taxonomy (NCBI): domain Eukaryota; kingdom Metazoa; phylum Chordata; class Mammalia; order Perissodactyla; family Tapiridae; genus Tapirus; species Tapirus indicus. The sequence continues at coordinate 79,866,274 of CM062929.1, forward strand.
TTCCAAGCCAATCTTAGAGATCCAAGTCATTCCTTATTATAGCTGCAAAATGTTTCACTCTATGGATGTACCACAATTTGCCCAATCATTGCACAGCTAATGGACATTCTGGTTGTGTCCAGGTTTGTTTATTTGTTTGTGGCTGTTTGTTTTTCTACTCTAAATAATGCTGTGAACAATTTGAGACACATATCTTTGAGTCCCAATACTGTTCTTTACCTAAGATAGATTCCTACAAGCAAGATTTTGGGGTCAAAGGACACACACATTTTTATTTTATGAGTTAATGCTTGTTTGCTTTCCAAAGGTTGTACCAATTTTACACCCACCATCAATGTATGAAAGTGTCCATTTCCTTCAGTCGTTGCAAACATTGGAGACTGCTGTCCTTTAACATTTTGTCATTCTCATAGCTGTTGGTTGACTTTCTGATTTAAAAAAAAATGTTTGTAATTTCTTGTTCCTTTGACTCTAAAAATCTCAACTGTACTGTTATGAAATTTTCATTTTAATACAAAAGCTTACGTGTTCTTATTTTGCCCATCACGTTTTTATTACAGTAACAATTTTACAAATAACATATAGAAAGCAACCAACATCCTTCCATAAATATTTTCTAGTTCTTGTCCATATGCATTTGAGTTTTATGAAGACACGGTTCTAGCATAGTGGAATTTTGCATTTTCAATTTTTATTAGACAATAAAAGATAAATATATTCCCTGTTGTTATAGAGTCCTCCCTTTTAACAGCTGCTTAATGTTTTATGGTTTGTAACTATAAGCTAATTAATGATTCACCTACTATTGAGTGCCTGAGTTACTTTCTGGTTTAATAATTACATATAACTGTGAAGTGAAAATATTCATGACTATAAAATCATCTTTTTAAAGCAGATTTTCCTTGGATAAATTTCTAAGAACAGAATAGAATAAATGTGTTAACAGATCTCAAGACATAGTGCCAAATGATTTCCCAAAGTGTGGTACCCATTCATCCAGGCACAAGCAAAAAATTATATTTCTGAATGACATTTAAAGATCTCTAAATAAAGACTCAGCAATCTTTATTTGTAATGAGTTTTTTAACATTTTAAAACTACTCTGTGCTATTAGACACAATGGTTATCCTTGGGGGAAGGAAGGACTGAAGAGGGAGCAAGCGGGGTTCTGTGACTCTGGTTATGTTCTGTTTCTTGAATTGGGATTTGATTAGTCAAATATGTTAAGTTTGTGAAAACTAGGAGAGCAGAACACTTAGGATTTCAGCACTTTCCTCTGTGTATGTTACACATCAGTAAATGTTCAAGAAATGCTTTGTAGGAATTTTGTGCAAATGTCTGTCACATTGCAGAATGACACACGAAGAATCTGGAACATCTTACCAAGCGCCACTTTGGACCGGAATTGGGTGTCTATATATGTTCGTATGTTTTGCTACAAACCATCAAAGATGTTCTAAAACACCAAGTCTGTGGGTGTTAGAAAATTGCCCTGAGTCCCAGATGATCAAAATTCTTTGTTTTCTAATCTTTGGCAGCAGTCTGACAGTGGCACCATTAGGAAAACCAGATCTATCAACTTGGAGCTTACTGTTTCTCAAAATAAACCTGGAGGAACTTACCTGGTGGCAAGGCCCAGGGAGGTTACACGACTGGTCTGAGACACCCAGCTAACTAGTGGCAGAGCTAGAATTAACCGTAACAGTGCTTTTTCCAACACAGCAGGTTGCCTTCTCTCCAGCCTGAGACAAGCATCAGACAAAATTGTTGTTGATTAAAGTCCTTTAGCAGACTCCCACTGGGCCTGGTTGAAGTCACCTGATTGCATTTTTCGTCCTTCCCCAAGGTGTTCCCAGTCCTATGCTTTTGTTACTTCCCAACACATACTCTCATCCTGGGAGAACTAGGTACTTTTGTGCTTTGCACCTGTTGCCTCCTTCACCTAAAAGATCCTCCTGTGTTCAGTCCTTTGTATATATTATCTCATTTAAAATATTCTACACAGCGGGGCCGGCCCGGTGGCGCAGCAGTTTAGTAGGCGCTTTGGCAGCCCAGGGTTCACCGGTTCGGATCCTGGGCACCCGCCAATGCACTGCTTGTCAGCCATGCTGTGGCAGTGTCCCATATAAAGTGGAGGAAGATGGGCACGGATGTTAGCTCAGGGCCGGTCTTCCTCACAAAAAAAAAAAAAAAATTCTACACAGCAATCTCATGAAGTAGGTTTTACAGATAAGGATTCGTTCAACAGCACACAGATACTGTATTTTCACCCAGTTCTGTTTAATTCCAAATCCTGCTGCCTCTGCTCCTGCATTCACAGAAGTTGTGAGTCCTGATAGTTACATGCACACCAGCATAGGAAGTGTCTCATTTGCCCTTCCTTACAACCCTTTGAGCTGTGCATTATTGTTGTCCCCATTTACAGATGAATGAACAAAAGCTCAGAAAGATGAAGTGACTTGCCCAAGGTCACACCATGATTATAGTCTATACCACATAATTTAGTCTCTGATTCTATGTTATCTTTAGTTAATTACATAAATATCTTTTGAGGACCTACTTGAAGAGCATTAAACTGGATAGCCTGGGAATTAGAAAGATTGTTCATAAGTTGCTTCCTGTGTATTAGATATATCTCTTCTACCTGTTTATAAGATCCTAAGCAGAAAAGAGTTCATCCTGCTTATCAGCCTCCAACAATGCTTAGCTCAGCCTGGGGCCCAGAATCAGTTAGTACCTATTACTAGAGTGATTACCTTAGGATCTTCTCATCACCGCTGCCAAGATAACCAGATGCCAATCAGCCACCAAACATTCTTATCCTGTGGTTGATTCCAAGATTATCCATCTCCTGGTCACCTTATTTCCCGTCAGAAAAAGAACCCATTTTATTTTAAGATTTTTTATTTAAACCAGCAGCAACCAGTGGGAATTTCAACCTCCCAAAAACATGTGGAAAATCATTGACTGGTTTGCCGTTAGAAATCTTCCCTAAAATTATAGAAAACATAGCAAATTCGAGGAAAAAAAATACAATGAAATTTTAAGTATTAACAAGTCAAAATGCTTTGAAATCTTATTTAAGAATAAAGTTCCATGGCACCAAAAGCACAAGTGAAAACGAAAACAGATAAATTAGACTTCATCAAAGTTAAAAACTTTTTTGCTTCAAAGGATATCATCGAGAAACTGAAAAGACAATCTACAAAACGGGAGAAAATATTTGCAAATTATGTATATGATAAGAGACTTGCATCTAGACTATATAAAGACTTCCTACAACTTAACAATAAAAAGACAACCCAATTTAAAAATGGGTGAAGGATTTGAATAGACATTTCTCCGAAGAAGACATACACATAATCAATAAGCACATGAAAACATGCTCAGTATAATTTGCCGTCAGGAAAATGAAAATCAAAACCATAATGAGATACCATCTCATACCTACCAAAACAGTTATAATCAAAAAGACAGATAATTACAAGTGCTAATGAGAATGTGCAGAAGTTGGAATCCTCATACATTGTTGGTTGCAGTGTAAAATGGTGCAGCCACTTTGGAAAATAGTCTGGTGGTTCCTCAAATGTTGAACGCAGAGTTCACATATGGCCCAGCAATTCCTGTGTATATACTCAAGAGAAATAAAAACATATTTCCACATAAGAACCTGCACACAAATGTTCAGAGCAGCATTATTCATAATAACCAAAAAGTGCAAACAATCCAGATATCCATCAACTGAAGAATGGATAAACAAAATATGGTATATCTATACAATGGAATATTATTTAGCCAGAGAAAGGAATGAAGTAGTGAAAGAAGCCATTCGCAAAAGAACACATATTGTATGATTCCATTTATATGAAATGTCCAGAAAAGGTAAAAGCATAGAGACAAAAAGTAGATTAGTGGTTGTCTAGCTAGAGCAAATGGGGGTTGGAGGCAGCAGGGAGAAATTGGGGGAAAATAAGGAGTGACTACTAACAGGTATGGAGTTCTTTGTAGGGTAATGAAAATGTTCTAAAATTAATTGTGGTGATGACCACACAATTCTGTGAGTATCGTCAAAACCATTGAATCGCATCCTTCATATAAGTAAACTATATAATATGTGAATTACATGTGAATAACACTGTTAAATAAAAATAACAAAGTTCAGTCTTGGAAATTTCAAAGACATTGGAAGAAAATATTTGATGACATATCCCCGCATTCAAAATAAGCTAAGGTGCAACTGTTGCACATCTTATTTGTGTTCTGTTTCTGTGAATTTTTCCATATGTCATTATGTACGTGTGATTTCTTCATGCTCATCATCACAGGAACATGGCAAGAATTAGAAATCAACTACTTGGAAATAGAATGAAGGAAAGTTGTTAGGTTCCCAGACTGGAAAAACAGGTTGAATATAGATTTATTGTGTCACCAGCCAAAGTTTCCTGCCCTAGTTCACTCAGAGAAAGAAAAAAAGTAGCCATTTCCTATGGGTGTATGTGTGTGTGTGCGGGTCAGAGGAAAGATCTAGAGGACGGGGGAAAGGGAAACTTACTCTGATACTACTAGTAACAATTTTAAGAGTCTATAAAAAAGAATGTTATCCAGCAATAAGAATAAACAAATTACAATTACATGTCACAATATGGAAAAAATCTCACAATCATAATGTTGAGCAAAAAATCCACACACAAAAGAGTATATTCTGCATGGTTCCATTTATATAAACTCAAAAAGAGGCCAAGCTAATGTGTGCTGTTAGAAGTCGGGATAATGGGTACCCTTGGGAAAGTTATGGCTGGAGAGGGTGTGAGGGAGATTCTGGGGTATTGGTAATGTTCTGTTTGTTGTTTGAACAAAGGGTCCACCCGTTCCTTGTGTGCTGGGCCTGCAAATTAGGTAGTTCGTCCTGCCTTTAGGTCCACTCATTCAACGTATTTCCTCTGTCTGAATATTCAGGAAGAAATGTTTACAGAGGCTAGGCAAAATGTTATGAATCACGAGTCCAAAGCAGCAAAGAAAAAATCAATGAAGACAAGCCAGTCTGAAGAGACAATTCTTATATACATTATGAGAAGTATTCTACTACTGGTACCATTCAACTTTGAATCACACTCTCCTCGTGGTTTGAAGAGGGGAGGAAAAGGAAATTAATTAAGTTGGACTGACCAATTTTGAACCTGAATACCAAGCTGATATAAAACATTATCCTTTATGATTTTCTCTTTCCACCAAGGAGAAGAATAATTCATTTGAGCACCAACTACTAATTAATTGTGATGTCTCATCTATTCCTTTTCTGAAAAATCTTGCTTAGATCTTTTAATCTTAAGGGTGTATTTTATTTTACAGGGCCATGCTTTGCCTTCACAACTAGATTACTGATTGTTAGCTGCATGAATATTATATATTCCTTGATGTAACTGGCATACATTATCCAGCACCCTACAGGCCACCCTCTATAAGTAGAGATGCAAAATTACTGGCTCACCAGTTTTGATTTCTTACCAGATGTTGCTTTGAATTTAAACCCCCAAAGTCAACAGCTTTCTTTGTCTTGAAAAGGCTTAAAATGATGATCTTAAGGCCTTCCAACACTTTTAATTTTACAGGAGGACTGTGCCTTCCTGAGCAATTTTGACTGTAAAATAGTTTGGAGTAACACAGGGTATAGAGATTTGAAGCAAGCTCGATAATTATTGAAAACTCTGCTGTATTACATAGTACTTTTTAACTATCTGGGACCTACTATTAAACAAACCATTCTCAGAGCCTCAGTTGTTAATGTGTAAAATGGGAATTTTACTGCCTATTATTGTGAAGATTATTTTGAAGACTAAATGAAATGTGGAAAAACCCTGAGATACTATTTGGAGTATTGTTGATGGAGCAAGGAGAGGATAAGAGTAGCAGTTAGGTACCAAAAAAGAGCTTATTCTACAAGTGGTTAAAATATAATTTTTGAAAAGTAAAAAATTTAACTTTCAAACAAATATAAAGTGAACACATCAAAGGTTGTATTCAACTTATTAAGTAATTAATCAACAGCAACATGTTAAGACTGGGTCAGAGGAGAATATGAAGAACAGACAAATACAGATGGATAGAGATAGAGAGAAAGAGACAGGAATGCAGAAAAGAATTTCCTAATAAATAAAAACTGGATAGTGTTCTCTAAGGTAATGCAATATAACATTTGGAGTTATCCTTTCAAATTGGCAGAAATCAAGTGTCAAAATTCACTTGCGTTGCTCTCCACAAAAATCATCATTAGCATTACTATCAGTTTTCTGCACAGTTTTAACTTCTGTCCTTACAGAATTGTAAAATAGTCAAGAGAAAATCAATCAAAAGTCTCACACTCTTATATAATCAGATGACCCCCTGAGAGGTCGCTAGACTGTGTGCTGCACTCCACTGAAAGGACACTATGTAATTTCCCTTGCCCATTTCCAAGTCTTGGGCAATTTTTTCTTACAAAGTTATCTACAGTAAAACTCAGCGTATGTGTATATGTAGCTGAATGGAAACCATTTGAAATGCCTAAGTTCACACACATCCATTTCAAATGCTCTACTGGGACAATGTGTTTGCTTGCTTGCTTTTCATATTGTTGTAAGGTGGATAGTTAGGCGGTGAATTTTTGTTGTAGAATATTATTCTAATATATTAACTGATGGGCATTATCACTCTCCTCGTCATCCCTCATCCTAGCTGTTAAGATGCTTTATTCTCATTGAACCAGGAGGGGGAAGTTACAGAACAGAATACAAGGGAATAAAAAAATTACCTGTTCTGGACTTCTGTGTTCCGAAAGTGAAGACGTAGGGGGAACACAAAAGATTCACAGCAGCAGGTTTAAGGAGAGGGGGATGTTCTGGGAGACTAGAAGAAAGATGCTTCCAGGCTGGGAAGAAAGCAACCAGAAGGAAAGTAATGAGAGCAGAGGCACAGGTGGGTGGCAGTGGAGGGGCTTGCCCTGCCCCACAGGCAATGCCCCTTAGAGGAAGGAAGTCCCTGGAGACAGAACAGCTGCAGAGAGAGTCCTGATTGCTAGCCTGGCAGGGAGGAAACAGAATGACTCTTTGTTTTCTCACATGGCACAGGGAAAGCAGAGAAAAATCCACTAGAGCTGAAAGGGGCAGGAGGGCAGAATGAGAAAATTCTCAATAGCATATGTCAATGACCAGAGACATTGTCATTCTCAAGCCTATTGTCCCCATAGCAACCTGATTTCAGGAAAACTCCCCATAACTGGACCCATAGACTGAGATTATCTCAACCACCTGATGGAATAGGGGAGGTCCTCAAATTAAAATTAAGTTCTAAGAAAAAGTTATATTTTTTGCACAGCTGAGTTGTGGGCTATAATTTACGTCTGCTATGTTTATAATTGCTGTGCTTAGAGAGATTCAGCCCTCCAGCAGGCCCAATGCTTGTCATCTCCTAGGATCCACAACACTGAACCTCTTATGGTCAATATCAGACAGGCTCAGCCATAAGCCCATTAGAAGCTTAGAAAGTTTCTCCATCCCAAGGCACCAGAATCACCTCAGGATTTACCACTGCAGTCAGGCCGCCTCAGAATGGCTTTACCCTTCAAGTTCCTGGAAGCAGGTGGGCTTTTCAAACCAGACCATGCCCAGCAGGGGTAAAAAAATGACCCAGTCACACTTAGGAGTCCAAATGAACTGCCCAGCAAAGTGAGAAGCAGGCTACATAGATACCTCCCACTGAGTCTTTGCATTCCAGAAGTCTAAAAATAGATTTTAAGCAACAGGACTAAAAGTACACTATGAACAATTTTTGAGAGCCTCTAATTATTTCCTACATGCTGCCACAGTGATGTGGCTATGACTATATTCCCAAGGACATGGAAAAGGTTACCCTGGGTCAGGCTATTGGCCATTTGTGGCTGAGATGGCTAATGGTCATCAAAATCTACATTCTCCTCTTCTTCTCAGACACACAGCCAGATGGTATTTCCCAATCTCCCTTGCAGTTAAGTGTGGCCAGGTGATCAAGTTGCAGCCAATGGAATTAGCAGGAAGTGATATGTGCCACTTCCAGGCCTGGCCCGTAAAACCCTCCCATGGGCACCGCTATATGCTCTTTCTCTTTTGGCCAAGGAATGGGTGATGATCATAGTGGCCCTGGAAGACATAGTCTGAGATGGCAGAGCCTGGGTCACTTCAGTGTGGACATCACACTTGAACTGGGTAATGAGGCCTCTGCCAATGCCTGAGTTCCTTCCTGTTTTCTTGGGTGGAAGTTCTGAGGGGATCAGGATGATTTGGAGCCAGTCCCTCCTGTTGAGCCTTCTTGACAGATGACCTAACATCAGTCAAACTTCACTTCTGGTCTTTGAACCTTTGTTCTCAGCTCCGCGAAATTCATTATATCATCAATAACAGTATTCATGGATCAAGGAGGAAGAGAGACTCAAAACTTCTGTACTGTGTGCTTTCCAAAGTTCTCTCATACAATCCTTATAAAAGTTCTGGGAGGCGACTGTCATCTTGTATAGATGGAAATAAACAAGATTCAGAGAAATTAATTTGCTTAATCCCAACAGAGCCAATTATCCTTACCACCCACCTCCCACAAGACATGTATTATTTACGTAAAAGTTGAGGCTGTTTCATTTGACAGAAAACATCCAGGCCACCATCTTTTGTGTGTGTGTGTGTGAGGAAGACCAGCCCTGAGCTAACATCTGTTGCCAATCCTCCCCTTTTTGCTGAGGAAGACTGGCCCTGGGCTAACATCCGTGCCCATCTTCCTCTACTTTATATGGGACGCCGCCACGGCGTGGCTGACAAGCAGTGCGTCAGCAGGCGCCCGGGATCCGAACCTGCGAACCCCAGGCTGCCAAGCGCAAACTAAACTGCTGCACCACTGAGCCAGCCCCCAGGCCACCATCTTTTTACAAGCCAACTGTTTTTTCCACCTTCTTTACTTGCAGGCAAATTAAAACTACATGGCACATTTCCTATAGCAAAGCTAAACGTGAAGCATCAGGACGTGTGTGCCAGGGGCATGGCGGAGAACGTGTTTTAACCATGACATAAATACCTAGTTGTACATGACTCATACAGGAATATGTCAAGAGCAGAAAAAGAAAGAAAGAGACTATTCTGAAGTCTGAATGCTCTTGGGTTAATTTTTATCACGTACTTGTAGTTTGGCACCATCAACAAAATCTTGGAGCCAAACAGGCTAACTCTCAAGACGCCGGGCTACTGTGTAGTGTTTCTGAGATTCACAGGCTCTGCTCTTCCCTCTCCTGGACAAGTGTCCCACATGGCAGTAGGTAAATGGCCTCTGAGGTGGGTAACACATACTAACTCAGTCAATCCAATGGTTCACAGACTCCACTGAGTGCCTGCCTGTGCCTGTTTATTACGCCTGGTGCTGGAAGGAGTGAGTTAAGACCATGAAGTAAATACAGCTTTCCGTCTTTAACCACAAGAGATCTAATTCCCCCACAACCCTCTTGATAGGAAAATTCACAATTAAACAACTTGGAACCTTAAAGTTCAAACAAGCTTAGAGTTTGAGAAAATTCGTTGAATTGTACTCTTAGGACTTGTGCATTTCACTATATGTAAATTCTACCTTTTTTTTAAAAAAGAAAACAACAATGAATAAGCCACAGTGAGATATCCCTATACACTCATGAGAATGGTTAAAACGTTTAAAAGACTGACCATATCAAGTGTTGGTAAGGATACAAAACAATTGGCATGCTTGGGATTCAAACACTTGGAAAACTTGTCAATATCTTCCAAAGTTGAACACAAGCACAATTTATGTCCCAGTGATTCCACTCGTGGGTACATACCCAACATTAATGTACGTATAAGGTCACCAAAAGATGTACCAGAAAATTCACAGTAGCAATAATTTTAATAGTTAAAAACTAGGAACAACACAAATGCTCACAATAGAATGGAAAAATAAATTATGGTATGTTCATAAAATGAAATACTATATACCAGTGAGAATGAGCAAGTTACTGCTACATATTACAACACAGAAAACTCTCTCCAACACAATAATTGAGTGAAAGAAGCCAGGCAAAAGAGTATATATACTGTTTAACGCTATTGATATAAGATTAAGAGGTAGAACTAATCTGTGGTGATAGAAATCAAGATAGTGGTTTCTTTCGGGGAGAAGGGAGTAATGAGTGAGGCAGGGCCTGAGAAGGGTTCTGTATGCTAGACATGTCCTACTTCTTGGTCTGGGCAGTGATTCTTAGATAAGTTCACTTTTTGAAAGTTCATTGAACTGCACACTTAGTGTTCTTTTGTCTATGTAAATTAAAGTGCAATCAAAAATTGCTAAAAAATGGTTTGGGATGCTCAGCTTGAGAATGAACCTATGAAAGCCTTTAAAATACATATTTACTATATTCCTTAAAAGAAATAAGAACAATAAACTAAATAAAGATACCCTCTGTGATCCTTCATATATTTTAAGTTAGTAGTAAGAGGTACCATGGTAGGTAGAATAATCTGCCCCCCCGCCCCCTGATGTCCTTACCCTAATCCCTGGAACCTGTGAATATATTACCTTACATGGAAAAAGGGACTTTGCAGATGTGATTCAGTTTCTTCTGAGATTATCTTGGATTAGTCAGATGGTCACAATATAATTATATGATTTCTTGAAAGCAGAAAAGCTTCCCAGCTGTAGTCAGTCAAAGATGTACAGCTGAAGAAAGTTTGGAGAGATGTGACATTGCTGGCTTTGAAGATGGAGGAAGGGAGCAAAAGCCAAGGAATGTGGTTGGCCCCTAGAAGCTGGAAAAGTCAAGGAAACAGATTCTCCCCTAAAGCCTTGATTTTAGCCCAATGACACTCATGTCAGGCTCCTGACTTACAGAACTATAAGACGATGAGTAAATGTTGTTTCAGCCAAGTCTATGATAATTTGTACAGCAGCAACAGAAAACTAATAAAGATACTGAATATATAATTTCCATTTATCTTCTCTTTCTGGCTAGAAACAAAAGCTTTAAAGAAAGGATAAGTTGGTTTTACTTTTTCTGCAGATAAAACACATTCTGAAAGAATTTTTGAAGCCTGTTTCTCATTCAAATGGTTAGTGCTTCTATGATATTATAACTCAAAGTTCATGACTTTCCTTCCCCCGAGCTAGGGTTATAGAGACCGTCTTCTCATGTATATCCCACAAGCCTTTCCTATGGGAGACGCAAGAGGACGGCTTCCTGTCTCCCAAATTTATTGAGGTTTTACTCAAGAAAGTACTGAGCTTTTTCATATGCTATCTCAATCTTCAGAGCAATCTGATACTGATAATTCAAAAGACCTAACTGGATCTCTGATGGACTAACAGATCCAACAGATCTGATGGACTAACTGGTACTTGTTTGTCTTTGTTTAAGTTCCCCCAAAACAGACTCTGAGATAAGAATTGGGGTGCAAGCAATTTATTTGGAGGGTATTTTCAGGAAAACTGGATAAGGAAAATAGGAAGGGAGAGAAGCTAATAATAGGTATTTTCAAAGGAGGGGTTACTGCTGAGGGTAACAGGGGCACAATCCTACTGGGGATTCTTGAGGGACTGTAAACACAGCTTAGAATTGTCCCGTAGAGAAGAAAAAAACATGGGCGTTTATACACCAACTCCTGTCCCTCACTGGCTGGAGGTTGCTGCCAGGGATGTGACGACTCTGCACATCTGGCCACACTGCACAAGCAGAGAGCATCTTATGGTCAGAGAACCTACACAGGCACAGAGAGAGAGAGAGAGGAAGCAGCTGGCAAGTGAGAGAACTGTCTGTCGGGGACCTCCAGGGAAGCCAAATGATAGGAGTGGGGCACTGACTGCATCTACTTCAGGGCAAAGGCAGGTGGTGATAAATATGTATTATTCATGACTTTCCCAGTCACAAGAGTGAGAAAACCCAGAGGTGTAAAAACTAAACTTAACTTGATGTTGGTTAAAATTAACAATTTCCACCTGATAGCAGACAAATTGATGTGGTCACTTTCTGGGTTTTCTTAGAGAATTTCATGACTTCTTCGTCAATTCAGATTTACTATTTGGTCACATGTAGTATGTTTTGCCCTTGCCCCTCTCTTTCTCCTTTCTGAGATTGGAGTAGAAAGTAAGCAGCCTTATCTCTGCTCTGCCCAGTTTCCATAACCCGCCCACAGTGTAAATACACCCAGTCTTGCTCTCTGCAACAGCGAAGCACAGTGTTTCCCCAAGTGGTGTCCTGGATGTTCTGTGGCACCAACTCACCACACTACTAGGGTGTCTGATACTGACTAGTCTCTCTAAGACACAGCAATGGTTCCTCTCTGCCCACTCCATGTACCCAGTAACGGCCTCTATGATTTCCTGCATCCTTGCAAAGTCTATCTCACCTTCATAGCTGCTTCTCAGCCCTACTTGAGACCCACTGAAATGTCTGGATTTCCTCCCATCCACTTGGGGACCAGGATAAATCAAGAGGGCTGTGAAGTTTCCTCTGACCACCTGCCTCCATCCGTTCCACGTGTTCTTCTGGCTCCACATATCCCATCTGCCATTCACAGAGGACTCCAGATTTACCTCCTTTCTGGAAGAAAGTTGCTCTTTCTCTCCTCACTCTTTCATGATCTTTTTTTCACATATTTTCTCATATATGCCTCACATTTATGTTTTCATGCCACTCCTTCTGCCTGAAACTTTCCCCCTCTTGGCTCCTGACACCCACCTATTCACATTTTAAGGTGCGGTTCAAACCCTGCCTCGGATGTGTGGCTTTTCCTTGACTTGGCAAAATTAGTTGCTCCCTCATCTGTGCTCACTAGTTTTTGATTCCCTCCTCATGTTGAACTAGAGTACTTTGCACGTCTCTCTTGCCCACAGTTGTTTGAGGGCAAGACTGTATCAGATTCATCTTTATTTCTTAAGAGCTAAGAAAAATGACTGGCTCATTTTAGGCAATCATTATTAATTTGAAACAAATGATTGAACTGAATCTCAAGAACTTCTTTATTACTGGAAATCTGTTTCAGTATAGGATGAATGGGTTTTCACATATACGTTAGCCATTTTATTTCAATCATTAAAGAGATGATAACAAAGTAAAATTTTATCAAGAATCCAAGTCAACAGAACTCTCCAGTAATTTGTTATGACATTCTACTTTTAAAATAAAAAAGCAAAGATAATTAAAATAATCTTATCTCAGGGATTTAGTTTTTAAAAATCCAGATTGTGACCTAAATTAAGTACTATTCAATCCAGTTCCTTATGGCCACAGAAACTTGACAATGAGAATTGTAAATTCATCTTGCAGACCTATAGATGATTTGATTATCATAGTTCTGCTTTATTCATACATTGAACTTATGCTACATAAGCTAAAGGAACTTGATTTCTGCAGCAAAGCAATATGTGAAACCAGAAGGATTAAAATCATCATTGGAATAACCAAAGAACTGGGCCTGAATGCCCAATAGGACAATTGTACGAAAAGAAGCAGGATCCATTGAGATGTTGTAAAATGATTTTAGACTTATTAAACAAGGAGAATGCGAAAAAAGTGCAGGAAACAATGTGATAGAAAAGAGATTAGTGGTGGGAGATTACAGAATTTATTCTTCCCAAATAAGCAGCTAGAAGCGGATCCTGAGCAATGTGAATTTGGAGCTTCCTGCTGACAATGGCAAAATATGGGGCCAGCCAGTCACGGGAGCTCTCGTTAAGCCCTCCTGGATACCATGCACCTTGGGGCCCTCACACCCGTGTCAATTCTCTTTTCCCTTAGAAACACTATCAAGACCGTCCACTTTGCTAAGAAGGTACATACACCTATTCCATAAAGTTGGGTAATTGTATTTTCAATCCTGGGAATATTGAAATTAATAGAGAGATGATAAAGAAAATCAAACCCATAATATTAATACTTGGCTATTAATTTAAGGAATAATCTAGGTGTGTGAATGAACTAAAGAAGCTATAACATTTAAGGCACTTTCACATAGTAGTCTTGTAATTTTCAGTTAAAATATGTAAGAGAATTTTAAGTAGTTTATAGACAGCTTTGAGATATTGAGGAGAACTTTGTGATACAAATTTCATATAAATTTATTAAATTTATATGAGTCAATTTTATGCTTGGCAAGGTTTTGCTTGTTAAAGCTAGAAGTTTCCCTAGTAGCCCTTTGAAGTGCTTAAAAGAAAATAAAATATATTCAAGTGTTCTTATGTTTTAAATTTTAAAGGCATTTAATTAACTAAGTTAAATGTTTTAAGGCAATGCATTAACTAAGTTTAGAAATGGCACTGTTTTGTTTAAGGAGAATTTAGCTTACTCAACTTATGTCAATCCAATATTGATCAATTAACAATCACAAAAGTAATTGTTCATATTTCATACAGAAGTTATAACAAGATTTACAGATTGAACTTAACTAAGTTTTCAATTTGTTATTTAATATGCCAAATATTAATTTAAAACCCACTTAAGTAAATCATCATTGCTTTGTACAAGAAAACCCCTAAGGAAACAAAGAAACTCATGTTGACAGAAATAAAAATTTTGGAGGGGTTAGCAAAATCAGGTAGCTGTCCCCTAAATACAGTGGCTTCTAGAAGCTCATCCCCAAGCATCTGGAATAGCAGGGGGATAGTAGCTCTGGAGTACTTCTTAGAAGTACCTAGCTCTATATTTTGAGAGTGTGAATGCTGAAAGTTCTGGATTTTTTTAAGTAGATATTCAGTTTCATAAGCAAAGAGTTATTACATCCATTGGTGGGCGGGGGGGGACTGTTCTTTGCTTGGGGGCATTCTGAAGGTTCCTGCAAGGACTTGGGTGAACACTACCCTCTGCAAGATTACATTATGAAGAAAAGCAGAAATACGCCACTATTGCTGACTTTGGGGTAGTAGTAATTTATAATGGGTTTTTACTAACTTAAATTAGCATTGCCATTCTAATAGCCAATGTTTTGAAAGAAAAACACAAAACCTGACATCTGTAACATTGGTATCTGGTCTTCTTATGTCATCAATAGGTGTTTACAACATATTGATGAGAAAATCTTTGGAACCAAATTGTCTCTACCCTGAGGATTTTTCCAGACTGAATTCTTTAAGAAACTTAAACACTTCCCTGTTGAGAAATTCCAGTCTATCAAGTCCCAGTAGATATTGAGATGTCATTAGATCTTTGTGTCTCTTTACTAGATAGCAGGATTTTAATGGATCAGGAGGGCAAAATAAAGTATTTTTATTCATTATTTGACCAATTCAATGAAATTTCCTAAATCATAGCAGTTTCTGTTATTTCTCTTCTTGGTGGTTGATGCTTCTCAATACAACAGCAGAAGAGATACCGAGGGAAAGGGGACTTGCTCTAGACAGAAATTTGGGGGCTCACGATGTACTTCTGCCACATATTCTTATGGCTTTGGAAAAGTCAGGTAACTTGTTGAAACTTTAGTTTTTGCATCAGCATCAGCCACCATTACATCAGTAAAGGTCGAGTCACTGAGAATGAATAGATTTCTAGACACTGTGCAATTCCAATCAATTATTTTGCTCTTTTCCTCCCTTTTCTGCCAATTTTTCATCTCCAAGAGGTTCCCAGAGCTTTTTCAAAACACATGACCAAGCCTCTGAACGTCTCTTTCTTGCCTAACCCTAGAAGCTGGCATCTGGGCAAAAAAGTCCCTTCAGGGAACACCACAAAGCCATTGTTAACTAATTTGACCTTTGCAATTAAAACACTAATGGACAGGTTTATTTTTATCTTCAATAAAGAGACATCTTGAGTAGAGGCTATGCAGGTGCTGCTAACTCTTACTTTTGTGAGGGCCGAGACTGCATATGTATTGTTCATTGTTCTATCAAAGGGCTTAGCAAATAACCTAACTCATAGTAGTTAATCAAACATTTGTTGCATTTACTGGTTGATCTGAAATAACATTTTGTTTTTCTGAGACACCGAATCATGCATAATATTTAGTCTATGTCTTAGTGTTGATCAATGTCTTAGTCCATTCAATCTACTGTAACAAACTACCATACGCTGGGTAGCTCCTAAACAACAGAAATTTATTTCTCAGTGTTGTGGAGGCTGAGAAGTCCAAGATCAAGGCACTGGAAGATTTGGTGTCTGGTGAGGATCTGCTTCCCAGATGGGTGTTTTTTCACTGTAATCTCACATGGCTGAAGGGGTAAGGGAGCTTCTTTGGCCTCTTTTATAAGAGCACTAATCTCATCATAAGGGCTCCACCTTGATGACCTAATCACTTCCTAACAGCCCCACCTCCTAATACCGTCACCTTGGGAATTAGAATTTCAGCATATGAACTTTGGACTCCACAAACATTCAGACTATAGCAATTGGTATCTTTACACTCAAAGCTACAAATCACTCAAACAGATCTCCACATTTATTTTTGACTAGCAATGATATAAACAATGAGCCACAACTGATTATACATATCCACAGTACCTGATGCCAAAATATTGGTATGTTAAGAGGATTTTGTGCACATGGTAATTCACATATTCCAATATGGCAAGTCAAGTAGAAAGGTTTCAAGAGTGAGAACACGTGGTAGACATTTCCTGAAGGTCTATGTGTGATTACCTAACCTTGGCAACTGGGATTAGGAAAAAAAGGTGAAGCAGATTTCAGTTGCGCTTTGAGATGTTCTCTTTATATATGGTTTTTG
Source organism: Tapirus indicus (assembly GCA_031878705.1). Lineage (NCBI taxonomy): Eukaryota > Metazoa > Chordata > Mammalia > Perissodactyla > Tapiridae > Tapirus > Tapirus indicus. The sequence goes on from CM062929.1 coordinate 79,882,980, forward strand.
TCCCCTTGTAAAAAGAAAATAAAGAAAAACAAGAAGAAAAAGAAGAGGAGGAGGGATGGTAAGAGAAAAGGGAAAATGGGAAATTCAAGAGAGGAAAGGGAAGGAAAAGGAAGAAAAGAGGAAAAGGAGTCAGGATAGAAACATCTAACGTTCAGGATTTTGTTCGTTTTATCTCAAAATCTTTATCCAGAAAATAACTTTGGGGCCTGCCTGGTGGCATAGTGGTTAAGTTTGTGTGCTCCACTTCAGCAGACTGGGATTCTTGGGTTCAGATTCTGGGCACAGACCTACACACTGCTCATCAAGCCATGCTGTGGCAGCGTCCCACATACAAAATAGAGGAAGATTGGCATGGACGTTAGCTCAGGGATAATTTTCCTCAAGCAAAAAGAGGAGGATAGGCAACAGATGTTAGCTTAGGGCCAATCTTCCTCACACACACAAAATAATAAATAGTAACTTTGTACAGATCAGTAGAGCTCAGTCAAAATAACACGTTGTCTTCAACTTGTCTTTCTAAGTAAGCTGAGGCTGCCAGGTCAACGGTCATGAGCATGCCCTCCCACCTCTTCTTCTCCCTTGTGCTTAAGTCTAGAAGGAAATGAGCCAACAACAGATTTAGCTCCCAACTCCCAGTGTAATAGCCACGGACGAGAGAAACCAGTGAAAAGCTAGTTCTGCTCTGATAACAAAGGTTGGGAGAGATGCAATAAAAATTCTGAGTTTGAGACACAAAGGAGTGGACACACTTGGTATTAACTCCATTCCATCATTTGCCCCAAGACCTTATCTCATTCCTTCAGCTCTCTGGGGAATGGGAAAAATGGCAACCTTCACATGCAAATCATGGTTAGGAGAAGCATTATCATCACCTCCTCTGTAAGCCACATCTTTCTGGAAGGGGAACAAACCCTCCTCAAAGCTGAGAACTAGGAAATGAGGCTCTGACAACAGGAGCCATTTCTGTCTTTTTGTTTTTTCTTTGTTTGTTTTTGTCCATTGACCCAATACGTGGATTTCTTTTCTAAGTGCCTGATGTTAAAGAACTCTCAATTCAGGGGCCAGTCCCATGGCGTATCAGCTAAATTCGCACACTCCGCATCGGTGGCCCTGAGTTCGCAGGTTCCGATCCCGGGCGCAGAGAGACGCACCACTTGTCAAGCCATGCTGTGGCTTCATCCCATATAAAGTAGAGGAAGATGGGCACGGATGTTAGCCCAGGGCCAGTCTTCCTCAGCAAAAAAGAGGAGGATTGGCAACGGATGTTAGCTCAGGGCTAGTCTTCCTCACACACAAAAAGAAGAACTTTCAATTCAGAAGAACATTGAGGGTGGGCTTGGGAGGACTCAGCAGGCTGTAAATGATTGACACTGTCCAACAAACCATGTCACCACAATGCCAATTGATGGTGATAGGAGAAACTCTGGTGCATTGAGAGAATGAGAGTTAGTGAGTAAACCAGAGGTGTTCGAAACTGGGATGCTGCAGCCACTATCTGCCTCACAGCATCTGTGTCAGTAACACGCCCAAGCCACAGTTTTATTTTTCCTACTACTCCATCAGACATTAGTCCACAAAAAATGATTTGTCTCATTTTATAGGTGGAGAAACTGAGGCATAAAGAGAGAAAACGGCTCCTCCAAGGTCACTTGATAAAGGTAATACAGCCACGATGAGAAACCAAGTATTGTGTCTCCCAGACTTCTGTCTCACTGGAATTCTAGATGAGTTAGTATTTCTCATTTTATCACTGGTTTTAACATTAGATGAGTCCTGAATATTATTTTTTTTTTTTGCCATTTTTGTATCATGGTAAAATATGCATTACATAAAATTTACCATTTTAACCATTTTTAAGTGTATAGCACAGTGGCATTAAGTACATTCACATTGTTATGCAATTCACATTGCTGAGCAACCATCACCACGATCCACTGCCAAAACATTTTTTATCTTCTCCAACTGAAACTCTGTGCCCATTAAACAGTAACTTTCCATTCTCTCCACCCTCTAGTTCCTGGCAACCACTTGTGAATGTAATTTTACAGCAAAAAGAAATGTTGACTTTGAGCTTGGTTCACAGCCAAAAAATGTAATTATATGCAAGAGGGAGGGGGTGGGGGATAGACGTAAATTCGGAATTGGCTGTACGTAGAAGACTCCAAAGTACATGCGCTGTGCCTGTGTCTTTAAAAGACTCTCCACCCCCCAGTCCGCCTCCTCACAGTTTGCCACTGGGTTTTGCGGTCTCTTGGTGTCCTCAGTCGGCACAAGGAGCCAGCATGGGCAGTCTCTCTTGTGGTTTCAGGAGCAGGTTTGTTGCCACGGAGGCCACATTCTGAGTTGAAGAGTATAAAGGTAACCATTTGTTTTTATTTTCAAAGATCTGCCCAAAAGATAGGCTGTTGCTCTTCTTCTGGAAAAGCCTGATTGGTAGGATTCCTCCTAGGGCTCAGCCCAGAGTGCTTTATCCCATCCCCTCACCAACTTCAAAACAAAAGCTTGCCAAGAACCACTGGACGGACGAAAACCTGCCGGGTTCCATCATTTTACACAAATGGCTAATTCTGGAGGTGGTGCTGTTTGCAACGGGAATCTTCACAATCACAGGAAACAGAGTGACAGCTCGCAAAGTGGAAACTGCACAAAGAATGGGACAGTGAAAGAAGCCCAGGTAAGAGGCAATCCCTCCTCCTTGCTCTGAAGGACCTGAACATTTCAATATTTCCTTGTAAAGCTGTTTGAAGCTGTCCTAAGTGAAAGTCCTTCTGATGAAGTGTTTTCTGTGTTTTGACTCTTCAGCTAATTTCAAAATGCTTGGCTACCAAAACGTTTGGGTGTGGGTTAAGGAGAGAATTTCTTCTCTGTAGAAGAGAGGACGCACATAAACCCAAGAGCTTTAAACCCCTAAAATAGAAACATACCTAGTAGACTTTCATTTTCTCTCAAGCATTGTGGGGAACAGAGCGATGAAGGCTCAAACTTTTCAGCTAAAGTTCAATCCATCAGAAATGACAACAGGCTACGTTCATCAGGCTTCGTAAGAAAAAGAGGAAGTGAATGTAAACCTTGCTGAGATTATGTGGTGGAGACGGCATTTTTCCCAGTATATGAGAAATGCCTCTCAGGCTGAAAAGCGAATTCTTTTCGGTGTTTAGTGGAGCATTGTCATAGCTTACAGCTTGATTTTGGGCCAGAGTCTTTCTTTGAAACTTGACATCACAGGCATTCCTTTCTAAGACACTTCAGAAAGGGTGGCTTATTGTTACACGCTGCACACAGGAAACAAACAGACTTTTAATTGTTTTCCCATTTGATACTTTTTTTTTTTTTTTGGCTCCTGCTATCACAGAATGTTTGATGGGATGTAGGAGGGGGAAGTCAAAAACTGTTGTCAGCTTACTCAAAGAGGGAGCCAGGGTCTGCAAGGTACTTGTAAAAAGGCAGTTCCCCACTTCCCACATGATGCCCCGGCCCTCTGCTCTGAGCAGCAGGGGTGAGCTCATCAGCTTCAGGGGCAAATTAGCATAGCCAACAGGTAGTTTCACTGTTGGGAAATGAGAAATTGGGCAGGGAACCCATGCAGTCCTCCATCACTCATCCAAGCCTGGAGAACCAGCATCCGCCCAGGGGAAGATCAGATTGTTCTAAGATCACAGAACAGGAGGGGCTGGCTGGGGCCAGTCCACCACTCCATGTATTAAATTCGTGTGTCCAGTTGGAAGAAGTGGGGTTGGCACACTTGAACCTGCGTTGTGTGTGGACAGGCTGTGGTCCCCAAAATTTGTTCCCCTTTTAACAAAAGGCATTACCCTAGCCTTGGAAGAGTCTACAAAAAACCTCAGGTCTGCCCCCTCCCAGGTGAATATCTAAAACCTAGCACAATGTTAAGAAAAGCACTCAACTCCCATCGTTTGCATGAGGGCAATCGTAATAATATCCACCATCTATACGTCACTGTGTTGATTCAGACCGGGACCACCCAAGATGATCTTTGCCCTGAAATGCCTGTAACACTGGCCACTCGCCTACTCACCCTTGCGACCGTTCTGACTCTGAGGGCTCTCATTTGGGCGGAGATGCCCCCAAAGCCATTCTCCTCTCTCTTTACTTTATCTTGATTTTGTAACCACCTTCCAGTGTCTGAGGTTAGGAACTTAGCTAGACGGTTACAACCATTCCAAAGTAAGGATGAAAGCCAGCATCCTAAAGGTTCATTACTAAGTACTCCTGCAAGACTGTAAACATCTTTGGACATTGAGCCTTCCCTAAAAGCATCGGGGAATATCAGGGCAGCTGTTGCCTTTCCAAAGGCTCTTTCTGAAGGGCCATCCAGAATCTGTTGGCTTAGATATACTTAAGTGTTACTAAGCTGAAATTGGGTTCCACTGCGAGCTTCAATTATGGCTTAAAAAGTATTTTCCAGAAAGAAGAAATCCTGCTGAGATCTTAGTGTAGGGCCGACAAGGGCCTGTGTCCCCATCTAGGACGTGGATGAAGTTGTCTTGACTGTCATAATCCTCAGTCACTGGTTTTGGTCCATTTTGCTTTGAGGACTTTTAACAAACTGAGTCTTGACCAAAAACCTTGTAGCTTGAACCCAGTCCTCTTAGAACACTTACCCTTGGAACCCAGGCACCAAGCGAGAAGGAAGCCCAAGCAGAGAAAAACCAAGTATCCTTGCTGTGCTCCTAGCTGAGATGCAGCATCCACTTATAAACTGTGTGCGTGAGCTCTCCTGGAAACGAATCCTCCAGCCCTGGGGTCTGTCTGCTCCAGCTGATACATCATGGAGTATAGATGCGTTGTTCCCACTGAGCCCTGCCCAGATTACAGATTCTTGAGCAAATAAATGATTGTTGTTTTAAGCGTGGTGGTGGGTTGTTAAGCAGCAATAAATAAGTGAACCTGTGTATATTCTATTTCTTTAAAATGCCTAGAAAAGTCGTTGTGCAATCTCACCATAACCATCTTAGGTGCTGGCATTTGCATTTTGAGGGAAGAGTTTGTTTCGGCCACCCATTTGCTTTCAGTCTTTGGCAAAGATGCCCTTTCCTAAGCTGTACACTTTCATTTTGTTTTGTTTGCTGTTTGGCATAAGGACTGTATGCTTAAGATGAGTATCTGGCTTGTATAGCCAAATACGATGAACTCACCAATACAAAAGCATTGAATGCTTCCAAATCTGAAGTGTAATTATTCAACCTGAAGAGGCCTGTAATTCATTGCATTATCTATGAAGAAATAGTTGGCTTGGGAGAGTGTATGTGTTCAGCTGCAGATGTTTTGTTAATTATAAGAATACATGCTTTTAAGTATATTTAATATCTGCCAATTATAAATTAATTTTATCAATTTGTTAAAGTTTCCTAGAAAATCTTTCTCTACTGTCAGAGGTAGATTGATGTTAACCTAATTACTTGCAAGGAATCCACTACATTCATTTTGAAACACGCTTAATCGTTTTACTAACTATTGTCACCTTTGTCTCAGTTGGCCTGAATTAATGTAGCTTTACTGGAATTTTGAAGTATTTACCAACCTGTAAATTCATGTGAGAAGGAGCCATTGCCACCATATTAGAAACAAAGATGTGGGCCAGGTAATTCACAATTTAGATTAAACATCTGGGGGAAAAAAACCACTATAAGCATAGCTCAGACAAGTATTCAGAATTATTCTCCACAGTCTACTTTATCCATCACAGTGCCATCTGAATCCTGTTCCACTCAAGAGTTTTGCCACATTGAAGATCATTTGATTATAGCAGAGGTTGAGATCACAAATGCCTAGAAGGCTAGCAGGGCCTGGCGAGGGACAATGGAAGTGGTCAGAATGGGTTTACCTGGACAAAGCTCTTTGTCACCATGAGGGAAAAACAGCTCCTGTGTTGACAGATCTTATGATTTTCAAAAGAAGCTGGAAATCCAAATGGGGCGTGAAGGGGAGAGAATCTCCTGATTTTTAACTATTGGCATCAAATCTTCAAAAATTCAATAGTGTAGATTTCAAGGACACATTGCTACAAGCCACAAATCTGGAATCTCTGAACTATAGGCAAATAGGGTGAGAAAAATAAGAGGTCATAAATAGAGTGCTATTTTCTCATATGCATTTAGGAAGAATGGTTCAGGGAATTTGGCTCCTCTTAATTTAGATTTACTTTACATTTTTTAAAAGCAATGATAATCTTACATCTTCATTCTCCTGAGTTGTTATATTAACACTTGATCCTAGAATATGCAAGACTGAAGAACAATTGTGACCAACCACATGATTTCAAATATTAGGTGCCAAAGTGTTCATCAAAATGTCATGGGACTGACAACACTTTACTGGCCCAACTTTATCTCTCAGACTTCATAGGAAGTGACACACAAACTTTTTATTAGAAAATACATTCATAAAGTTTGGTCACCATTATTGTTCTCTAGATACGGCATAACTGGGCCTTCAAAAGTTGCCCAAGAAAAGGGCTACGTGCAAATCATGATTATCCTGTTAGCTACACGTTACACCTGACTGTTCTTTCTCTGCCATGTAGGTCAAGGATCCTTTGAGAAGCTGATAGATACTATCTATGGAAAAATGAATATGTCCATAATCACAAAACTTTCCATGTAGAGAGTTCATGTATTCCCTGACTTTCTCAGATCCCCAAGTTAAGAAGCTCAGCTCTGGAATGCTTTATTAATTAGGCTACATCTGCTCTCACAACCCAACCAGAAAAACCAGGAAATCAACCGCTCCGGAGAAGATAGGGTAAGGAACTCATAAATTGATCCAACGAGGAGAGAAAATCACACATAACTCAAAGCAACTCAGGCAACAAGCCCACATTAAAAAATTTTTGTTACAATTTTGCATCCTACTCTATAATACATTTATATATATATTTTTACTATAAAACTACTTTTAAAACCTTGAGTAAAAATGAACTCCCCAGAAAGATATTTCTTTTCTGGTGCTTTTGACACTTCAGCACTCCCCAGGATTTCCCAGGGAACCACTTAAGGAAGAATGATAGCAGGAAGACCATTAGCTTGACAACAGGTGGAACTGGGTTTGAGTCCCAGCTCTGCCCCTTGCTAGCTGTGTCCCACTGGGCAGGTAGCTTCTTGTCTCTGATCTCTACCTCACAAGGCAATGGTGAAGAATGAATGAGATAGCATATGTAAGGCTCCCAATAACTATCAGATATATAGTAGATACTCATTAAATGGTAGCTATTGTCTATTAAAGTTAGCCTGCAGCCATCCCTTTCTTTTCTACTGCTATTATAAGAGTGTTCAGTACAATCCCTGACATTTAATAGGTGCCCAATAAATGATAGTCTTAAACCCTCGAATTCCCCATCCAATGGTGACTTTTCAGTCCTCATTTTACTTGGCCTGTAAGCAGCATTTGACACAACTAATCACTCCCTCTTCCTTAAAGCACTTTCTTCTTTGGGCTTCCAGGATATGACGCTCAAATATCACTAGCTGTTCCTTTGCTGTTTCTATTCCTGGTTCCTCCTCATCAACTTGACCTTTAAACAATGGAGTGACCCAAGGGCCAGTCCTTGCACCTTTTCTCTTTTCTAACTGCATATCTCTCATGATGATCTGATCTTGTCTCATCGCTATATGTATATATATATATACACATGTGTATGCATATATATATATACACATATATATGACATGTGTTTCTATATATATATATATGTCATTTCCAACCGCCTAATTGATCTTTGCACTTGGGTAATCAAAAGGCGTCTCCAACTTAACATGTCCAAACTGAGCTCCTGATACTCCCTCCCTCTGTCTCCAAACCTGCTCCCCTTGTAGTCTTTCCCATCTCAGTAAATGACAACACTGTCCTTCCAGTGGCTCAAACAAAAAACCTGGGCATCATTCATGACTTTTCTCTTTCATTCTACATTCAATCAGTCAACAAATTCATGGTTCTACCTTCACAGTATATCCAGAATCTGACCACTCCTCATTCTCCACCCCCCAGAGACCACTCTGGTCTCAGCCACCAGTATCTCTCACCTGGATTGTTGTAGGAGCCCCATCTCTTCTCCCTGTGTCCCAGTTATCTATTGCTGCATATCAAACCATCCCAACACATGGTAGCACTAAACAGCAACCATTTTACTATGCTCATGGATTCTGCTGGTCGGGAATTCAGAAAAGACACAGTGGGGGCACTTCTTCCCTGTTACATGATAACTGGGACCTCAGCTGAGATGACACAGTTGGCTGGGCCTGGAACAGTTGAGTCAGGAGGATCTGCTTCCAAGATGGCTTCCTCACTCCCATGTCTGGCATCCAGGCTGTAATGGCTGAAAAACCAGTCCTGACAAGCCAGGGCTGTGGACTAGATTGCCACATGTCGCTTCTCCAGCAGGGAGGGCTCCAAGAGAAGTTTCTAGTAAATGAAGTAGAAATCTCATGGCCTTTTATAACCTAGCCTCAGGGGTCAGCTTCACTTCCACCCTACTCTATAGGTTGAAGCGGTCACAGAGAAGCCTACCAGTTTCAAGGGGAAGGGACCATCCCACCTGTCAACGAGAAAAGTATCAAAGAATTCATGGACTTATTTTGAAATCGCCATATCCTGCTTCCACCCCTGCCCTCTCCTCCACCACTAGCAAGACTCTTCTCAACACAGCAGCCAGAATGATCCTGTTGAAATGAAATCAAGATGTCACTCTTCTTCCCAAATCCTTCCCGTGGCTCCCATTTCACTCAGAGTAAAAGCCAAAATCCTTACAATGGCCATAAGGCCCCATGGCTTGGCCCTCTGCTACTCATCCCAGCTCCTTTCTCCAGTGCTATTCCAGCCACACTAGAGCAAGCAGCCATGCATCCTCCCACCTGAAGACATTCGCACTTCTCCCATTTGCTAGTCCCAGTTACCCACATGCCTTTGCCCTCCCTCCTTTCAACTCCTTACTCAAATGTTACCTTCTTTGTGAGACATAAGCTCACAATTCTATCTAAAATCGCAAACCTTCTCACTTCCTGCCTCCCTTTCCTGCTTATTTTCTTTAGTACTTAACACCATCTACACACCCACACATACAAACACACATTATTTTCTATCTGTCATCTGCCTCCGCCTCTAGAATGTGAGCTCACGTGAGCAGGATTTTTATCTTATTCACTGCTGAATCCCCAGCACCTAGACCAGAGCCTGCACATAGTAGGTTCTCAATAATATTTGTGGAATGAACAAAGACCACCTGTTTTCACTAATCTATTGTTTGTCAGAACTCTCATTCCAGCTTGTTGTGTTTGGTATTTAAATTGCCACTTTCTGTCCACATGCCTAGTTCTTTAAAAGGGTGGAAAGTCCCCACTCATATGATACACAGGCTTCTTTATAGACTTCAAGGTGTATAACCTCTCGTTAATTAATTTACAGGTTTCCTAACCTTTGTTGGAGAACATGACTACTATTCATTGCCCTTTTCTTAAAAAACACTAAATCACTAGATTATTTTGTGTGACCAGGTAGCTGTAGGCTTTTATACTGATATCCAGATATTATGTATACTCCAAGCCTGAGGTCAGGGAACAAGCTTTAAGAAAGTGGAACTTTCTGAAAGAAATGAAAATAGAAATTAAATATTATTGATTCATCCTGATGATTCCACTACCTCTTAGCAGGAGATGAAATATACCTGGATTAGAGGGAAAATGACTAATACCTCAGGGTGTATAGGTCTGTCATCTGGTTTTAATAAAATTCTGCATTCTCAGGATTGAATGTCCAAGAAAAGTCAGTATAATCTGTTTTCCCACCAGTGACCCTGTAAATGAGATGGTTTTTTAAAATTTCATTTAATCACCTTTTGCATCACACTACATCCTAAGAACTTTACAAATACTACCTCATTTGATCCTCACAACAACCTGATGACCTTGGTGCTGTTACCAACCCCATTTTTTAGATAAGTCAACTGATCCAACAAAAGTTAAGTAAATTTGCCTAAGATTAAACCTCTAGTTGATAGTGCAGGCTGGCCCTAGGGTGTGTGGCTTTTTTTTTTTTTTTGGTGAGGAAGATTGGCCCTGAGCTAACATCTGTTGCCAATCTTTCTCTTTTTGCTTGAGGAAGATGGTCATTGAGCTAACATCTCTGCCAATCTCCCTCTGTTTTGTATGTGGGATGTTACCACAGGATGGCTTGTTGAGCAGTGTGTAGGTCCACACTGGGGATCCGAACCCGCATACCCCAGGCCACCCAAGTGGAGTGTGTGAACTTAACCACTACGTCACTGGGCTGGCCCCTGTGTTTTTATCGCTAGAAAAAAAAAATGCCTTTTCCTTAAACATTTCATTGTGAATCTTTACAAATTTACAGAAAAATTAAAAGAGTTCTACAATGAATATTCATATACTTACCACCTAGATTCTACAATTAACATTTTACCATATTTGTTTGTCACGTCTATCCATCCCTTATCCATCCACCAATCCCTGTTTTACTCATTTCAAAGACAGTTGTAGAATCAATACACTTCACCCCTAACTCTTCCACTTGCATATCATTAACCAGACTTCAATATATTTCTACGGTTCTTTTTTTTTTCTTCTTTGGAAGCAAAATTTACATATAATGAAATGCACAAATCTGAAGTATACCATTCAATGAATTTTGACCTACACTACCTTTTGATTGTTCTCACAGGAAAAGGTTTCATAATATAGTTTTGACTGTGGAAAGATATAAAACTGTTCATTTAAAATTGGAAAGTCTAATCTCTGGACAAAAGAACTGAGTAATACGTAAATTGGCATCTAATGAGGCAAAAGAAAGGCTCAGCAGAGGTGGTCTCAGTAGAGAAACTCCCCTGTTGTAAAGATTTAACTCCAAAGGGATCAAGAGCCATTTTCCTTTTTTTTTTTGTCTTTAGTATAATCCAGCCAGCAGGAAGGAAATTTAGTTAGAAATTCTTACAATTCCACTCCATCTTCTGTCTTCTTACATGTAGAGGAATGAGGCTTAGTAAAGGTGAGTGAGGACCTGCAAGATCACACCAATGGAAGACCCCCTAGTCTCTTGATACCTAGACCATGGTCCTTTCTAGGAAGCTGTGTTCTTTTGGAAAGCTCCAACCAGTTAAAGCAAACAGCCAGGGACCGCCATATTTGATGACTCAAAGTGGTAACTGCTATTGCACATTCTTTACCCTCGATTTCAAGATTGATATCGCAATATTGCATTTGTCTCACCTAAGGAGTAAAAGCACCTCCTTTTCTATTTCCCAAAATAAAAGCCACAGGTAGTGAACTTCCTTTTTCACACATCTTAGAACACCACGTCAGAGAAATTAATGTTAACTAGAGTTAATGATTGCTACCACACATGAGGACCTACCATGTGTTTGCACTTTCTGCAAGTGTTAATCCTCACAACACGCTTTCAAATTTCACATACAGGATCTGAGGTTTAACGAGGTCAGTCACCCACATGGCTGGAAAGTAGTGGAACCAGGATTTTCTGACTCTTAATATCACATAACCTGTTGCCACACCCTGCAGCCATGTTACCCTCATAAACTGAATCATCACGTAGAAATTGGGAGTAGGGCTTCCCCTTGGCACTACCTAGGCTGGAATTCCAGCTTCACATTGGTAGCTCTGTGACCCTGAGCAAGTGGAATAATCTCTCTCTGCCTCAGTTTCTCTCTCTGGAAGATGGGGATAAGAGTAGTGCCTACCCAATAGAGTTCTTGTAAGAGATAAATATGGTAGTGCATGCAAAGACTTAGAACAGTGCCAACAACCAGAGGAAATTCCCCATAAATGTGAGCTATTATTAATATTGGCCCTTGCAGGAATCTGCCTTATTTCTATCACTAGCCTTTCCTTGGTGAAACAGTGCCAAAATGCGGTGAGAGAATGCATATCGGACTGCATATTGTCACTGCCTTTAACACACAGTGACAAAAATACTTGAGTAAAAGACCAACAAGTCTTCAAATGAAAACAAATTGAATATTAGAGAATAGCAATATGGAAAGACGAAGGTTAGGTGAAAACGTGGTGCAGTTATGAAATCAGGATGACAATAGCAGAGTCTATTGGTGCCATGTTTACTTCCCGTTTCAGCTCTTATCTGTGTACACAGCCTTACTTCCAAAGGCCAGCTTCCATGTCCTTTGCCTGAGGACTTTCTCCAGCCCCCTGAAACCTGTTCTGCCCTAGTGTGCACCAGGCCAGAACTGCTGGAGAATCAGCACCCCTAGGAGTAGCCTTCAACCATTGACTAATGGGAGCAGGAGGATAAACACCCCTGCTCCCTCACCCCTCAGGTGGAGAACTCTGAGGCACGTTCTGTGCTATCTCCCAGAGTCCCCACTGGAAGTGAGCTCCAGTTGCCCACAGTAGTAAATGGCTTGATAGCACACTCTTCACTGGTTTCCTTCCCTTCCCTGTCTCATTCCACCTTCTCTACCAGTGCTTCTTCAGATTACCTTCTAAATAAACTACTTGTATTTGAATCCTTTAGTCAGGGTCTGCTTCTGGGGAACCCAAAATTAAGACAATGATTTCTTAAAAACTTCATCAATTCTTTGCCCCTTTAACCTTCAGCATCAACTGCAAAGATCCTTATATCTGTACAACGATCCTTATATCCAGAATCTCATTGGGCCCTCACAGCAATGCTGTGAAGTAGACGAAACGACTGCTATTGACCCATTTTAGGGGTGAAAAACACAGGTCTCAGAAAAGTAATGAGACCAAAGCCACATGGATGGTGGCGACAGAGCTGGACAACAACCCCAGACATTCTGACTTTAAGTTCAGGGATGTCTCAAAGAACTGGCTGCAATAGGGCTATTTATCAAGCCCTTATTCATTGAATACATTGAATACAACTCCATCAGTTGCTCCTTACAAGAATAGGTAGGAAGTGGAAAAGTCAGGGACTCTGTCCTTTAGTAGTTTAATTCACAGCAAGAAAAAAAAGTGCTATTTTGGTTATTACACTTACTCAGAAGAGCAGCTTTGGGAGTCAGTATTAGTAAATTAAAAAAAAATCCGTGGGATTCTAAAAGTCTTGAAAAATGTTTATGTCTCCCTTAGATTTCCATAGCCAGGCAGCAAAGTGATTTTACATGGCATATCAGATAGCACAACTTCCTATAAATCTTTCTTTAAAAATCATTTACCTTTGTCTTCACCTTATCTTCGCCTTATCTTCTATAGGATGTGTATTCCTCAGAATTACCGTCCTCTGAGCCCTTGATAAGTTTCAACTCCATTTTCAAATGTGTAACATCATGAATGCTTGCTTCCAACCCAGCAGGGGAACATGAGTCAAGTCACTTCTTGATCCCTTTGCTAAGCTTGCCCGAGGCAATGACATTGATAACAGGTAGGAACTCTTGGGTTCTTGCAACATGGCGTGTTTCTCAGTCACCTACTCTGATAGTTAGTCCTAAAGAAACTAGGCTTCAGATCTTCTCAAATGCTTGAATAATAATGGCAGATCTAATCTCAAATCTCAGAGAATCGTTATCTCATTTTCCAGATCTTAGCAACACATTTCTCAATAGGCAACTGAGACTCAAATAGGTACCATCACTTGCCCAAGATCGCAAAATGGCCAATCCAGGGCAAGACACACTTCTGTCCACTGCCACTTTCTAGTACCTCTACACAACACTGCCTTTCACATCATAGAACCAAAAACAAACCCCATAGGAGCCCTCGGATCTAACACTTTCTGCCAACCCATGCAAATAATTTGGGCACCTGGGAAAATTCCACAACTGATGTACCTCAGGATTTGGTTTGTTAGTTTATGCACGAGAGGCTGGCATTTTCTCTAAGAGGCCATGCTTCCTATTGGTCAGTTCTTAGAAAGACCATTGAATCAGGTACCAAGAGTGAGAAACAGAAGTACTCCACGTGGTGGCCCGAGAAAATTACTCAAAGGCTGAAATAAATAGGTCATGAACATCAGTTTTCTTTTCTTAAGTGTAATATCAATCTTTATACCAATCAGATGGCTCATGCTTTGCACCCATCCATTATCTGGGGCTCAGAAGTTATGATGGCTAAAAAAAACAATATCTGGATCTACTAAGCTGGTTGATTCGGGAGAACAGGTGAAAATTAGTTAAGACTAGCCTTACTTTGGGAGAAGTTACTTTTTTTCGACATTACATGCCTCATGATAAGAAAAATTAATCAGATAATTACAGCTATGACCACGGATATTATCAGATTTTTTGGAGGCAAAGAAATAAATTATCACGGTATCATATTCTTGATGAATTGGTTGTTTGGAGGTAGTATGCTTATTTTTCCAAACAGCAAAATGTTTTCATAGAAAATAAAATGACATGTGCCGCCTTCCATGAAAACAAAAGATTTCTGCCAGGGAATCTGCATGCATTCAACTAAGCATTATCTCTTTAAGGACACATTTTGTCTTCAAAGGCAAGCAAAAGATGAACCAGGTTATAGGTTCATCTAGGCTGCTCTTAAAATGGATAAAATGTGTGTGATTGTATAAGGTGACAGGCAGAGAAAGAGGGAAAGAAGCAAGGCGAGAATAGTTATGTGTAACCGTGAGACAAATTCTAATTAACACACAGAAGAAACAACAACTGAATCCTTGGCAAGTTTCTCTCTTTCTGCTTCTTTGTGTTGCTGAATGGCAGGCACTGTTGGGTCTAGCTTTAGGGGACAGAAGTTTTGGGTGAGGCCCGGGTAGGTAGTTCAGCAGCATCACGGTGCAAGAAGAAATTGTTTCAGTTTGATTCAAAGAGAAAAAACCATTGTTTGTAATCCAAGTTCAGTCCACCAAGCTCAGCCAAATGACTCTCAGAACTATATTTTGTGCACTTCCAGGAGCCCCACCCTTGTTACAACTCAGCCATGAGTCATTGGCAGCCAGTGCACAGTTCACCGTAATGTCAAAGCACGCCTCTGTTGTTGGCTCATTCTCACGCAGTTGAGGAGACTCTTTCCTTTTGATTTTTGGTCATAAGTTCAAAATTTCAGAATCAACTGAACAAACTGATTGCATCAAATCTTCTTCCACAATGGATATGGGAGAGACTTTAGAATGATCAACCACACAACCACGAACAGCTGTGAATCATTGAATGTGGGGGCTCTTCGAAGATGCGTTCTCCACGTGGCCTTGCAGGGGCCCTTTTGAAAACATCTCTCAATCAGGTTTTTAAGCCATCATCTGCTTAAAACTCATTAATGGCTTCCCTTGTTAGGATCAAGACTGAAATCCTAAACTCGGTTTACGAGCTCTGCATAACCTCCCCGGCCTATTCACTACTCAAATATTCACTGGGTACCTACTACATACCAGATGCCATTCTAGGCACTGGAGCACTAGCGTGGACGAAGTGATGGAATTCCTCTCCTGGAACTGACATTTGTCTGTCTGCCCCCTCATTATCCCCGCCAGCCAAACGCTCTCACCCCTTCCCACAGTTCCTCAGACTCTTCCCTCTGCTGGGAACACTGTGCCTGGTAAACGCCTACTGACTATTCACACCTCATTTTAAACACCATCCTTTTTAAGGAGGCCTTTCTCTTTTCCTGAACAAGGTCACATCCCTGTCCTACCCACTCCACAGCACCCTTACTTATTTATCATTTCCCTTTTCGTATTTGTTCTGCATCTGTATTTCCATTTAACCAGGCGTTGGCAACCTTTTTCTGTAAAGACCCATATAGTAAATATTTTCAACTCTGTGGGCCATACAGTCTCGGTCAAAACTACTCAGCTCTGCCATTATAGCGTGAAAGCAACTATAGACAATATGTAAACAAACAGGTGTAGCTGTGTCCCAACAGAACTTTATTTACAAAAGCAGGTGGTGGGCTAGATCTGGCCTGTGGGCCACAATCTGCCAATCTCAGAACAACAAAACCTCCTGTGATGATGGGAATGCTATATATCTGTCCCGTCCAGTAAGTTAGCCACCAGCCACATGTGGTTATTGAGCACTTGAAATGTGGCTAGTGCAATTGAGGATCTAAATCTCTAAATGTGGCTAGTGATTACTGTATTGGACAGCACACATATAGATCATGAGTGTCATGAGTTCTGGGGGCTGTGTGCCTCTTGGTCACCACTGTGTCACCTGGACTAGCACAGCAGCTGGCACAGAGCAGGTGCTCAATATGTATTTGTTGAATGAATGAATAAATGAACAAATTTATAAATATTGACACCTGGTTAGCTGTTGACACTGGATATTTCTTGCTCTCTAGTCCTGAGATGTTATATTTTGTATGCACATTTTATCTCCCCACTAGCCCATGAGCTCCATGAGGACGGGAGCTATAAAAGACACTATCTGAATGAACCTTCCAGGGCCCAGGACAGGTACATGCAGGTACATGATAGTCAGCCTTCCCATGAAATGTGTGCAGCTACCAGAACCCACCTGGAAAGCAAAAAGATTCAGCCCCATGGCTACTTTATTTCTGAAATATGTTCCAGTCTGTCATGTCTCAAAGACCTAACTTCAAGCTTTTCTGCTTCAACTCTGGTGTTGTGGAGTTGAGAAATTCAACTTAGTCCTGCCTTTTCCTGCTTTATACCTGGGGGAAGTTTCTTAACGCCCTGTGTATCTCTTATTAAGTGAAGATAATTCCTAATTCTACTACAGCTATCTACCACCTACCTCTTAGGAATATCACATAAATAAATAAGATCATGGCCACAAAAGATTTGAGCACCTCAGAGATAAGCAATGTTCTCACATGACACATTATAAGTGATCAAGAAGATAGCAGATGGTGATTATTCTCAGTGACATTAAACCACTTGGTGCATTGTTTTCTCTGGTTTATCAGGATAACTTAATAAAAGATCTGTGTTTCTCAAGTGAGCCAGCTGGTTGTAAATAAGATCAGAAGAATGCAATCATTGCAGGGTGGTGAAGGACAGCCACTTTGTTCCAAAGTTGAATTATGTCCAATTGACTTCAGAGCCTGCACCACAGCTTTCATCCCAGGTAGAATCCTGGGATCCTACAAATCTTCCTGCCCTGCATTCCTCCTGCAGTTTGGATAAGGGGGCATCCCAATGAAGGCCCACCTTTCTCTCACCACTACTTGAAAGAGGAAATCTGGCTTACCCTGCCATAGAAGGTCTATTCAATTCCAGTGGGCTCTGTACATCTCATCTCCAAGTAGGTAACACATGAGGTCCAGCCAGAGGTCCATGCAAGGTCCTGCTCCTGTAGTTTCCACCCACCAACAAGTGCCCATGCTGGTCCTCCCATCCTGGAAGGCCCTCACCTCCTCTCCCAAACATTTCCAATCTTGACTCTCTCTCATTCACTCATTCCTACGGCAGATATTCATTGGGCACTCTGCTAGGGACTCTATTTACACCCCTCCAAGCAATCCTGCCTTTTCTGTGAATCCTTCACTTCCCAATCTGGGTGCATCCTGAGGAAGTCTGTGGCTCTCTTCATGGGCTGCCCTGCCCTATTATCTAACTTCTCAGGTAGTGAAAGGGAAAGCCAAGACAATGGGAAACCAATTTAACCTCACAAGAACTGAACTTGTTCATCAATAGAAAGGGCTAGAATAGCTAATATATAAAGAACTTGGCTCTCAAAAAGTTCCATGTTTATAATCTGTCTGTCTGTCTCTCTCTCTGATTTCTGTGGTCCCTGAAGCCTAAATCTTATAATGAACTTTTTTCCATCATGCACTGCCTAACACACAGAGATGCTCAATAAATCAAGAATTGAATCTTTCACTCAGTTAATTTTCTCACATAAACTTCCCCAGATTTAAGTTTGAATTTTGGTCAGCCCAGACAGGTCCTAATACATTTGTTTCCTGGGAGAGGTAATTCGATTCTCAGACTTCTTCCAAATCCTTCTAAGCCATGTTCAGAAATGAAAGAACTTTAACAAAACTCATCCAGTATGTATTCATTAAGATAACAGTAGATGTCATAATAAAGGAGCCACTAAATCTCAATGGTATAACCCAATAGAAGTTTATTTCTTACTCGTATTTAGTCTAATTGGCAGTGATAGGAAGTTGAAGGGAGAGGAGGTGAGGACTCTGCTCCACAGAGTTACTCAGGGAACCAGGCTGACAAAAGCTCTGCAATCTTTAATGTGTGGCTTCCAAGGTCACCTTGGTCATCAGCATTCAGATGGCAACAGGGGACAGAGAAGAAGAGATGGATCATGAGAAAGGTTTTTATGGGCCAGGCATGGAAGTGGCACATGGGCACGTCTACCCATTTCACACTGGTCAGAACTCAGTCACGTGGCCACATTTGTCTGCAAAGGATGTGGGACATGTAGCCCAGATGTTAGAAAGAGGAATAGGAAATGGATTTGGTGAATAGCCAGGCTTTGCCACACTGGACAATAGGGTTAAAATACTTGAAATGTTTGGAAGGCCTGAGTGAGAGATAATGAAAGCTATTATATTTGTAAGTTATCCTTCATTTTCTGTCCTTTTCTTAAAAAACATTATTGTAATACAATGTGGTGAGTGTAATGATGGTGTTATGCAGTGAGATCATCAAGCCTGGATCTTTTTAGGAAGTGAAGCCAGGGCTGGGTCTTAAACAGTGGATATTAGGCAGGCAAAGGGTTTATGTCTGTGCAGTGGAGATGAGGGAAAGATGGCAGCAGAGGACAGTTAGGAAAAGGAGCAGAAACTGAAGAAATTACAGGAAAGTGGCAGCATGAGAAAAGGTTTGGAGAGGATAAAAATCAGGGTGTGAAATGAAAGCAGTCTGATGTTGCTTAAGCGAAAAGTGGAAGGCAGGAAATCAGAGGACTTTGGCAGGTCGTAGTCTTCTATGCTAAGAAACTTAGCTTTATGCTGAAAATCTACACTTCCCAAAGAGAGTTTCATCATGGCATAGGTAGATTTATATGAAAAGTGAAAAATACATTTGATATATGTGCTGGGTCCCAGAGTTAAATGGTTTTTCACTTCAGTACTTTAATAGCATTCAATAAGCTAATTCAATCAGCAAATATTTATTCAGCACTACCATGTGAAGATGTGTGCTGACAATGGGATAAACAAGAAAGATGTCTCCCCTGGCTCTTACATCCTAGCTTTTGTACACTGTGAGCTTTTGCACACCAAGCAGCACAGAGATATATACCTTTCCAAAACCGTTTTTGTTGATGGCCAATCTCTAGGGAGCACTTTCGAAATGCTGTTGTAAATAATGCTTGGATGTTAAAGATAAAGTTATCTAGCAACTGCAGATTTGAGGAGTCAGGATGGAGTAAAGAGACCATTCAGGAGGTGATTTCAGTGGTTCAAGAGGAAGCTTGATGAGAAACTCCCCTGATGCTCTCAATTCTATCTTGGGGATCTTTCTCTCTATCCATTCCTACTGCCCTTATCCTTCCAGCCCTAATCCTTCAAGACTTTGGTCAACTCTCTTCTCATTCATGAAGTCTCCCCTACCTCTTCCAGCCTGTGTTTGATGCATCTTCTTCCTAGTTCCCACAATACCCTAAACATCTCTCTACAGTAACCGTAGCCTTTGTCAGGTAGTTAGCCTGTAGGCACATCTGTGGGCACATCATGTCTCCTGGCAGAGCATTTGTTAACACAGGCACTCAATAAGGCTGGATTTAGTGTTGAAATAGGAGGAAAACAACAGCACTAACAAAATCATTTTAGAGAGACTTGATGCTGGAGTTTTAAGGCAATATGAAAAAATTAAATTTTAATCTAAATTGTCATATATTCATATATCTCAATCGTCTGGACAACTTGAGATGATTAAGCAACTCAGTTTCTTCTACTCCAGCTACCCCACTTTGGATTTTATCGTGTGGAACATCTCATTCCAGGGTCTGCCAAGAGGTTAATGATTCAATTTACCAGGTGTTTTAAAAATCAGAAATAAAATTATCAGGAAGGTGCTTCTGTCCAAATTGAACATGACTGTATACATATAGAATCAAGTGACACATTCTAAGCAGAAGGAACTCACCTATTTGTGATGAGATGGTATGAGTTAGACTAGACTGAGACATAAAAGTTGCATAAAGCGTTTCCTGACATTTATATCTACAAAACACACGACAACGGTTATGGTTAAAATACTCATTTCTTCAAATTCCCTGACAACTTTAAGACATTAAGTACCCTTCCCAGTAAGGTGGAACTGTGTACTCTCATCATTCTTGTATCATCCACTTTCATAAGCTTTGGTGCAGCATCATTTGTATAACTTCAGCCATATCTAACTGACATTCCAAAGTATTTTAGAAGAGAAATAAATGGCAACTTTGGAATTAATAAGACACTCAAATGTTTTAGAGTAAAAGTTTACTGAGGAAAGAGCTGCTTTGAATTATACCTACCATTAGAGATGATAATTAAAAAAATATATATATATAAGCTAGCAGTAAGGAATGTATACTTACCAATCAGAAGAGGGCACTCATTAACCAATCAGAAGGGATGTGGGCGTAAACAACTGAGATGAGATTATCAGTGTGTACCAGATGAGCATCAGTCCTGCCTCCCTCCACTAGCTTCTCATCTAGTCTGCAATTCTGTAACTCCCTTGGCTGGGGATGAGAATTGATCTGATGGGAGTCAGAGTCTAGAGTTGGTAAGAGTCTGGAGTTGTGTGGTCCCTGGATTGGTTGTTTTTGTGACTCAACAATGTCATCAAGGACCACAGTGCTTTACATCTCTACTTTCTAGCATCTTTTGTGCGTAACCAAATATCTTTCCCTTGTGGCCATAATATGGTTGCTGAAATTCCAGACATCTCATGCAGACACAACAACGTCTAGAAAAGAATAGAGAACTTTTTTTTTGCATCTATTTCTATTCTTGAGTAAAGCCTTTCTCAAAATTCACCCAATGGACTTCTTTTCATTTACCATTGGCCTGTAGTGGTCTACATGTCCATGTCTAAACCAATCACTGGCAAGACCCACTATGGCTAGCTTGGACTAATCATGCTTTACCTCCTGAGGCTAGGGAAGAGTCACCTTCAGCTGAACACCAAGGCTTTTCTGGTGATAATGGCTGTAAGTCAGGCGACCAACAGTGTCTGCCTCACATAAGAAACCCCACCAGATGATCTATTTGAAAAGAGAATTTATGGTCCTTGCACACACTTGCATTCAAGTTTCAGTGTTTAAGTTCATGAAACCCAAAGTTACACCCCACCCGCATGTTCTATTTCTTCTGCAGTAATGGCAACTGGACCACAGGGCTTGTTCAGGATTCTGAGGGAGAAGTACTCCTACATAACCATGAATGAAGTATAGACCTCTTAGTATCTCTAAAAGCCCATCCTCAACAATAGTACTCACCTGAGGTCATTAGGAATGAAATGAGTCTTAAAGATGCAGATGGTCTTTATCCTTGAAAGCATATTTATATCTTATCTGTATAGATGGGTGCATTAATTGAGGTAAATAATATTGACTGCTGCAATAGACAACCCATAAATCACACTATCTCAACACAGTGAGTTTTATTGGTCACACATGTCAAGTCTATTGCAGATCAGGCACCCGTCTTCCATCTGTTCTTCACCATCTGGATCCAGTGACCTGTAAGTTTCCCATGGTGGAGGAAGAGAGAGATGGATAAGGCACACCAGCCCTCGGCTGCCTCAACCCAGAAGTGACACATGCCATTTCCACTCACAGCCCATTAGCCAGAAGGAGCCACGTGACCCACATTAATTGCAAAGAAGGCTGAGAAACATGGAGAACATGATGAACATACATTAAATACTAAGAATGTTCTGCCATATGGTGTTTGAAAATCATTTTTATTAAACCATTGATCAGTGCCACCCATTTATGTGTTGGCTTTGTACTATGTCAACTTAGCCAAGCTGGAACCTCATTTCTAGGATTTCCAGGTTGGGGTTGGACCAAGAGAAATGTGTGTAATATTGGGACAGTGGAAGTGAAGCAACAGTCATTATCATCTAAAAGCCATTTGTTGGCAAGGGTAGCAACTGGACTTGTGGCTCCTCCAGATCCTGCTCCTTCAGCTTCGCTGAGTGCTGGGACTGGTGTGTGTGCTTATTCATGGCAAATGGCTCCAACTCTGTGTACAGGACATGTACATTACAAAGGTTGAAGATGGTGCCAGACAGATATGGATGCTAGTTTGTTCTACTCAATTCTAATTTGTTCTAATGCGTCCCCATTTGTCCTCACTTTCCTGTGTTTTAGGTCCAGCTCTTCTTCCCAATTACCACTGACCTACAGCAACTTCGGTTCAATGACCAGATGTAGAAGTAGAAGCCTTCCATAGACTCTATGTGTATATATATATATATGCTCTATTGAGATAAAATTCACATACCATACAATTCATGTATTTAAATTGTACAATTCAGTGGTTTTTAGTTTGTTCACAGAGTTGTGCAACCATCACTGCAATCCATTTTAGAACATTTTCATCAGCCCCCCCCAAAAAACTCTTACTCATTAGCAGTCAGTGCCCATTTCCTCCCAACCTCCACCACTCACCCTGAGTCAACCATTAATCTATTTCTGTTTCTATGGATTTACCTATTCTGGATATTTCATATAAACAGAATCATACAATATGTGGGTTTTTTGTGAATGGCTTCTTTCACTTAGTATAACGTTTTCAAGGTTCATCCATGTTAGAAGATTTGTCAGTATATGCTCCATTTTTATTGTCAAACAATAATCCATTGTGTGGCTATACCACATTTTATTTATCAGTTAATGGATATGTTGGTTGTTTCCACTTTTTACCTGCTATGAATATTTGAGTACAAGTTTTTGGGTGGACATGTGTTTGCATTTCTTTTGGATATATGCCTGGGAGAATTTCTAGGTCATATGATAACTCCATGTTTAACCTTTAAAGGAACTGCAGTGTGTGAGAATCACAATTTCTTTATATCTCTGACAACACTTGTTATTATCTGTCTTTTTATTATAGCCATCCTAGTGGATGTGAAGTGGTATCTCATTATGATTTTAATTTGCATTTCTCTGATGGCTAATGATGTTGCACATCTTTTCATGTGCTTATTGGCCATTAGATTATCTTTGAACAAATATTTATTCAGCTATTTTTAATTGGGTTGTCTTTTTATTACTGAGTTGAAAGAGTTCTTTATATATTCTAGATGCTAAATCCTTATCAGATATATGATTTGCCAATATTTTCTCCAATTTTGTGAGTTGTCTTTTTACTTTCTTAATGATATCCTTTGAAGCACAAAAGGTTTTAAATTCGGTGAAGTACCACTTACCTATTTTTTTTTTTTTTACCATTTTTGCTTTTAGTGTCCTATCTAAAAAGCCTTTGCATAACCTAAGGTCATCAAGATTTCCTCCTATATTTTCTACCGAAAGCTTTATAATTTTAGCTCTTAGGCTTAGGTTTATAATCTATTTTGAGTTAATTTTTGTGTATGTTATGAAGAAGGGGTCCAACGTCATTCTTTTTTATGTGGATATCCAGTGTCCCAGCAACATTTGTTGAAAAGACTATTATTTCCCCACTGAATTGTCTGGGCAACTTTGTCAAAAATCAATAGATTGTAAATGTGAGGGCTTATTTCTGGATTCTCAATTCTAATTCATGGATGTATATGTCTTGCTTACTATAGCTTTGTAGTAAATTTAAAAATTGGACAGTGTGACTCTTCCAATTTTATTCTTTTTCTTCAAGATTGTTTTTCTGCAAGATTGTTCTGGGTCCGTTACATTTCCATATGAGTTTTAATATCAGCTTGTCAATTTCTCCAAAAATTTTGCTGAGATTTTGATAGAGATTGTGTTGAATCTGTAGTTCAATTTGGGGAATAGTGCCATTTTAACAATCTTAAGTCTTCCAATTCATAAACATGGGATATATTTCCATTTATTTCTGTCTTTCATTTCTTTCAATGGTGGTTTGTAATTTTCAATGTACATGTCTTGCACTTTTTTTTATTAAATTTATTCCTAAGTATTTTATTCTTTTTGATGCTATTGTAAATGGAATTTTCTTACTTTCATTTTTTGATTGTTCATTGCTAGTGTATAGAAATAAATTGATTTGTATATTGATCTTATATCCTGCAACTTTGCTGAACTCATTTATTAGCTCTAACAATTTTTTAGTATGCTCTTTAGTGTTTTCTATATACAAGATCATGTCATCTACAAATAGAGTTTTATTTCTTTCTTTCCAATATCAAGCCTTTTATTTCATTTTCTTGCCTAATTTCCCTGGTTATAACCTCCATTATACTGTTGAATAGAAGTGGTGATAGCTGATACGTGTCTTGGTTCTGATCTTAGGGAGAAAGTATTCAATCTTTCACTGTTAAGTACAATGTTAACTGGATTTTTCATAGATTCCCTTTATCATGTTGAGGATTTTCCCTTCCATTCTTAGTTTATTGAATATTTTTATTATGAAGGGGTGTTGGATTTTGTGAAATGCTTTTTCTGCTTCTATGGAAATTATTATGTAATTTTAGACATTTATTCTAATGATATGATGTATTAATTGATTTTTGAATGTTAAACTAAGCTTGCATTCCTAGGATAAATTCCACTTTGTCATGGTGTATAATCATTTTTATATGTTTGATAGATTTATTTTTGTTAATATTTTCTTGAGGATTTTTGTCTATATTCATAAGAGATATTAGTCTATATTTTTCTTTTCCTGTGGATGTCTTTGTCTGCTTTCAGTCCCAGGATAATACTGGCCTCATATAATGAGTTGGGAAGTGTTTCCCCCTCTTTGATGTTTTAAAACAATTTGTGAAGAATTAGTTATTAATTCTTCTTCAAATGCTTGGTAAAATTCACAAGTAAAGCCATCTAAGCTTGGACTTTCTGTGTGGGAAGTTTTTAATTATTAATTCAAAGTCTTTATTTGTTACAGGTCTAGTCAGATTTTCTACTTATTGAGTCAGTTTTTGTAGTTCAGTCTTTCTTGAATTTTTTCATGTCATCTAAGTTCTAATATGTTGACAGATAATCATTCATGGTAATAACTTAAAATCAATGTTATTTCTGTAAGATCAGTAGTGATTTCCCTCTTTCCTCCCTGATATCAGTAATTTGAGTGTTCTCTTTTTTCACTTGGTTCATCCAGCTAAAGGTTTGTCCATTTTGTTGATCTATTTGAAGAATCAACTTTTCGCTATTCTCTGTTTCATAAGTTTCCACTCTAATATTTATCCTTTCTTTCTATCTGCTTGCTTTAGCTTTAGTTTACTCTTCTTTTTTCCAGTGTCTTAAGGTAAAAAGGCAGTTTATTGATTTGAGATATTTCCTCTTTTTTTAATATAGGCATTAGAGCTATGAATTTTCCTTTAAGTACTGCTTTAGCTATGTCCACTAAGTTTGGGTATATGTGTCATCATTTTTATTTGTCTCAGTGTTTTCTAATTTCCCTTTATTCTTTTTTGACCAATTTGCTATTTAGGAGAATGTTGTTTATTTTCCACCTATTTGTATGTTTCCCAATTTGTTTTTTTGTTATTGACTTCTAATTCTATTGAGACTGTAGAACATACTTTGCATGATTTCAATCCTTTTAAATTTATTGAGGCTTGTTTTATGGCTAGCTGCAGAATGTGTTTTTTTTTTTTTTTTTTTTTTTTAAACCTGGAGTCTTGGTCTTCCCTGTCAAACGGAAAATGTGTTCCCATGGGTCCGGGTCCATGGTCTCCTTGAGTACACACCCCTGGGAGCAGCAGCCACTAAGGGGTGGCTCTTGTGCCCAGTAGCCACTTGGGTAACTGCCTGTCTTTAACACAGGACCTGCTTCCTCCCCAGAATGTTCTATATGCACTTGAGAAAAATGTGTATTATGCTATTTGGTGGGGGAATGTTCTATAGATGTCTGTTAAGTCTAGTTGGTTTATAATGTTCTTCAAGTCTTCTATTTCCCTGTTGGTCTTCTGCCTGGTTGTCATATCCACTATTCAAAGTATGATATTGAAGTTTCTACTATTGTTGTGGAATTATCTATTTCTCCTTTCATTTCTGTCAGTTTTTACTTCATCCATATTGGGATTTGTTGTTAGGTACATATATGTTTATCATTGTTACATCTTTCTAATGGATTGACCATTTTCTGATATAAAATGTCCCTCTTTATCTTTGGTAACAGTTTTGTTTTAAAGTCTATTTTCTCTGATATTAGTATAGCCATTCCAGCTTTCTTATAGTTGCTATTTTTATGATAT
The DNA here is from genome assembly GCA_031878705.1 of Tapirus indicus. Lineage (NCBI taxonomy): Eukaryota > Metazoa > Chordata > Mammalia > Perissodactyla > Tapiridae > Tapirus > Tapirus indicus. The sequence continues at coordinate 79,909,191 of CM062929.1, forward strand.
ATTTTTCCATTGTTTCACTTTTAACTTATTGCATCTCTGAATCTAAAGTATGGCTCCTATAGATAGCTTGTAGTTGGATTTGATTTTGTTTTTTTCTAGTTTGACAATCTGCCACCTGATTGGATTGTTTCATCCATTCATATTTACTGTTATTATTGATATAGTTGGATTTATGTCTGCCACTTTACTTTTTGTTTATTCTCTCTCTCATGTCCTTTTTACTCCTCTATTCTCACTTTACTGGTTTCTTTTGTACTAAATATTTTCTAGTGTAATATTTTAATAATTTTTTTCACAGTATTTTTTGAGTTATTTTCTTAGTGATTTCTCTAGGACTTACCATATATATCTTAACTTATCAGAATCTACTTCAGATTTATAGAAACTTAACTCCAGTGAGATATAGAAATGTTACTCGTATATAGCCTTCCCCTTTTTTGTGCTATTATTGTTATAATATTACATCTATATATTTGACAAAAGCAATAATGTATTGTTATAATTATTACATTATATAATTTTATGTCTTTTTAAAAGGCTGGATACCTGGAAGAAAGTATACCAAGAATAGATATAGACATAGGTACAGATATAGACATACACATAGACATAAACATAGACAAAAATATGGATATAGATAAAGATATAGATATACACATAGGTATAGATATATAGAGTTTGTTATATTAATCTTCTCATTCACATTCTTATTTACCATTTCTAGTTCTCTTCATTCATTCCTGTGGATTCTCATTACCATCTTGTATCATTTTCTTACTCCAATATAGCTTTGCTTGCATCCACTTCCTTTGTGCTGTCATTGCCAAATATGTCTCTATATAGGCCCAACAGTAAAATTATACATATATTGTTTTATACAATTTCTTTTTAAACCAGCTAATGGAAGAAGAAAGAATAAACGTGTATTTATACTGTTCTTTATAGTTTTATAATTAACTTTGCCCGTGCTTTTTGTGTGGGGGTTTTTTTGGGGGTGGAGGTGAATTTGAATTACCATCTGGGGTCACTGGCTGACAGCCTGAAGAATTTCCTTCAGTATTTCTTGTAAGGTAGTTCTGCTATCAATGAATTCTCTCAATTTTTGTTTATCTTAGAATGTCTTTATTTGGCCTGTATTTTTGAAGGATAGTTTTGCATAATACGACATTCTCGGTTGACATTTTTTTCCCAGCACTTTGACTATGTCATCCCACTTCCTTATGGCCGCCATTGTTTTGCTTGGAAGTCAGCTGTTAATCTTCCTGGGGTTTGTTATGTAATGGATTGTTTTTTCTCTTGCTTCTTTTAAGATTTTCTATTTGTCTCTCAACATTTTTACTATAATGTGTCTGAGAGTAGATCTCTTTGCCTTTATGCTACTTAAATATCATTCAGCTTCTGGTTGTATAAATTAAATTTTTTCATCAATTTTGAGGCATTTTCAGCCAATATTTCTTGAAATATTTTTTCTGTTCCTTCCTCTCCTCTCCTTCTTGTACTATCATTATGTGTATGCTGGTGTACTCAATAATATTCCACATTTTTCTGAGACCCTGTTTATTTTTCTTTTTTTTTCTGTCTGATTTTTCTTTTTTTTTTTTGGATTGTATAAACACTATTGATATATCTTCAAATTCACCAATTCTTTCATCTTCCAGTTTAAATATACTGTTGAGCCCCTCCTAATAAGTTTTTGTTATTATAATTTTCAATTCCAGAATTTCCATTTGATTCTTTTTTATAATTTCTTCTCTTTATTAATATTTTCTATTTGATGAGACATTGTTATCATATCTTCTTTTACTTCTTCAGCATGGTTTCTTTTAGTTCTTTAATTTATAATAGCTGCTTTGGAGTCTTTGCTAAGCCCAACATATGCATCCCTCTCATAGGCAGTTTCTGTTTCCTGCTACTTTTCCTTGGTATGGGTCACATTTTCCTATTTTTTGCATGTCTCATATTTTTGGTTGAAACTAGACATTTTTAAATAATATATTGTAACAACTCTGGATACTAACCACCCCCACCCTTAGTCATTTTTGTTGTTGTGTTTGCTTGTTTATTTGTGTAGTGACTTGACTGGGCTATTTTCATAGAGTCTGTTTACTTCACAATGTGAAACCTCTGATGTTGCTCCTCAGAAGGTGCAGCCTTGGGCATGTGCACTGGGATGACAGTGGTTTTAGCAAGGCTCTCCTTGCCTGTCTCTTTCCCTGATCTCTCTGGGAAGCTGTCTGCCTCTCTTGGTGTTATACCTGTTTATTTGTCTCCACTAATTGCTAGCTGATTTCTCTATTGGTTTTGACAACATCTTGGGACATAAACTGTTCCATAATCTGATAGAATTAAAGTGAGGACCCTTGGCATGGTTAGTTTTTGAGACCAGTCTTTTAGGTACCTTTTGATCCCATGAGTGCTCTTCTTAGCTGTCCCTCCCCCTCGTTCTCTCTGATAAACTAACTGCCTGCAGATAAGGTTTTTGCTCTCACAGAATTACCAGCGTCCTCTAAATTGTTTACCACCAAAATCTCCATTGTTTTCAAGAGCTCCCTTAGTCTTGAACTTCTCCACTCTCTGTTCTAAATAAATCAGTTCCTTTTGGTAATCCTTTGTACCTCTCTGTTCTTATGCCCTGCTTCTCTCCCTTTTCAAAACCAAAGACCCACTGCTTCAGAGCTGGGGGAAGTACAGTGTCCTGCTCCTCTAGGTGTGACATACCTGCTCCAGATAGGGCAGTAGCCTCTGCTCTTTTTGACTTTCCTCTTCCAGCATGGAATCTCCACCCTACTAGTAAGCTGGGACAAGGGCAATTGAGGCTCCAGTATTCTCAGCATGCCATGCCTGAAGTAGAGCCTCCACCCTAAGAGTGGGTGTTCAGTAGAAGGGAACCCCCAATCCCTAGATCATAACTTGCATGGAATTAAGCTCTAAAAAATAGCTGAGAGTGATGAGAAATGCTGGGATCCTGCCCCTCTCAGGGAAATAGCATAGCACTGGACTGAAGCTGAAGCTGGGGGTGAGGGAGTCCCATCTTCTTGACCACACCTGCTCAGAGTAAAACTTTTGCCATGCTGAGTGAGGGGGCAGAGAGAGGGAGTGGGTCACAGCTCAAGTGCCACAGATGCTTGCTGTTCTTTTCAATATTTACTAGATTTTCTTGAATAAATGTTTCTTCATTTGCCATATGCCCTTAAGACAATTTCCAGATACTTTAAATTGTTGTATTTTTATAATTTGTACAAGTTATTTATTTTTTTACCATAAAGAGGGTCTATGGGAGCTCTTCATGACACTATTATGGAAACAGTCTCCCCTTCCATAGATTTTTAACCAGCTCCCACATTTGAGTATAGCATAATCTCTAGAATAAGTCTTTTATTCCACACTACTGCCAGTGGTTCTGTTTCCCTGCCCAAAACCTAACTACTACAATGTAGGTAGAGACTTATTCCCCAAATGCCAGTATCCTTGAAAGTTTGTGTTCTCCCCAGGAGACCTCAGAGGAGTATCTACCTAATTCTCACAATGTGGAAAATTCTGGATACATTCCACTTCAGAAAGGAAGACGGCTCTCTCCTTATCCCCAATGCTCTAGGTTTCCTTCAGCATTTCATCATCCCAGAAAATATCTTATTCCAAAACTTTCCACCCTTTTAGTGACCAAAACCTGAAAGCCTCTTCATTCTCATCTTGGCTTCTTTTTCCATGGACTGACCCAGCAGTATAATGGAATGTGCTGTTTTACATTGCCTGTCTCAGTCTGAAAACAAAAGTTTGCTTGTGAGTGTGTGGTTAATCTGAGAAATTAACTTGTTTTCATATTTGCTCATCTCTTTTTATCCTACCCCAAGGACATAGAGCAGAACAAGGGCCTGCGGTGCAAATTTTTTAAAGAGGGGGAAAATGCTACTGAGATAGTCTGTGTCGTTATAGTCAGATAGTCACATGTGTTCTTCATCCCATCCGCTCAGGGGTCTTGTTCTGGGAATTATACCATCTCTAAGCTTTCTCGAGTTATCCTTAATCTTTTGAGTACTTTCTTCAACTGGTAAATATGCTCAATAACTCTTTATTCCAAAAGAAGCATCTGCCCCTACTATTAATATCTAAAGCCACCACCTTCTCTCTGTTCCACTCTTCACCATCACACTTATTTAACGAGTAGTCACAACCCCCTGCCCCATTGTCTCTATGCCCCCTTTCTCCTTAAAGCCCTGCTGTCTGATAAAACCACTGGGAAAACAAGCTGATAAAATCATTTGCTGAAGTTTTCTTGTGAGAGTCCCCATGCACAGCTTCCTCCACTTCAGTATCTCCACCCCCCACCTCTTTAACTCCCACCTCTTCCTTCCCTCTCAAACTTGCTTATGTCCTAGTGGACCCCCATTCTCCTGCTTCTCCCTATATGTAGATATTGTGCAAGGCTCTATACATAGTCTTTCTTTTCTTTCCCAAATATTTCTCTAAAAGCAGCATCATCCATTCTGACAGTTTCATCTGTCATCTCTATATTCAGAAGATTTAATGAAAATCATAGCATTTAATGAGTGCTTACTCTGTGGCAGGTACTTTGCATTTATTATCTCATTTAACTTTCAAGACAAACCTTATTAGCTCCATTTTACAGCTGAGGCATTTGAGGGCAAAAAAAATTAAGTAACCTGCACAAGGTCATATAGTTAACAAATGAAAGTACCAGGATGTGAACCCAGGAAGTTTCACTCCTGCACAAGCAGTCTCCACCATTCTGCTCTACCTCCCATCAAGACTGGGCTCAAATTCCATCTCTTTCAGGAAGCCACTCCTGTACACCCAACATGATATGGTCCCTTTATTTGTGTCACCCTTACTACATTTACTTTTTGCTCTATGTTATGGTCATTTATGCTCACTCCCCCCAACACACAGACACCATTGTCCACTATCAATTCTGCAAGAAAGGGACTGTATTTATTGATTTCATATCCCCTCTAATGTTAGGCTAGGACAATGCAAAATAGGCAGCCAGTACAAGGCCTGCTAATTTGAGTGAAAGAGTAATCATCTGTAAAGGTGGGTCCTCTCAGCATGCCCTAACACCCTATTAATTTCCAGGTATGACAGGAATGCAGGAAGTAAACAAACCCCAGGGTGTCACAGTGTCCCAAAAGACCAGGCACTCTGGGCATGGGGGCTCAGGATCCGTTTATTTTCAAGGCTATCAAAGAAAAGCAAGAACATAGAAAGGAAGTGTATTGCTGAAAGGTAGAACAAAGAAAGAAAATGCATTACAGATGACCATACTGTGTCAAGTTTGGCCAGTAAACTTATTAAGCAAAATTTTCTGCTTCGTTTACTTTGATAGGACAAAATCTCACATTCCAAAATAACTATCCAACCCCAGATTAAGAATTCCTTCCCACAAGATGTGACTGACTTCAATTTTAAATAAAGGAATATAGTAAAAGTCACTTTCCATCAGTTAAGAAAGACTTGTATATTTCCAGATAACTTTGTTCTCCATGAAGGTATCTAATTTTCTCTCTTCTAAATAAAATTACGTTAAATTAAATTAAAAATAAAGTTATATGAGAGAGACTAAAGTAGATACTGGTTTGGACCAATGGACATTGCTGAAAATTTCTCCTGTGTGTTATAACTATTTTTCAGAACAAGTCACATGGGCAAAAAAAAAAAGTTACACAGGCCCAGTCTGTGTACCAACTGAGGGTTTTATTTGCATCTAGGTAGACAGTCTGTTGTATACAGTGCATTAGACAGTCTGTTGTATACAGTGCATGTTTGCCTCTGAGCCAATTCAGGCAGAAAGTTCCCTTGGGTTTCAGGGGAAATGCTCTGCTTGATTTGGCCACACATGGAGCTCAGAAATGGATATGGGGCCAGGAAAAAAAAAGGGAAAACCTTCTGCTGATCCTCACAGGATAGGCTCGAATGTCCTAGAAGTTTATTCCTTTCCATGCACTCACATAACTCGGCTATCCTCTCAGTCAGCCAAAGGGGTTAATTTGTGAGGAGGCTAAATTGGGTTTCTGAAGTCACCCACATCAGATCCCCTTCACTCATGCTTCTTCCTCTGGAGTGCCCTTAAAAGCAGTGGGTCCCAAAATACTTTCCCAAGTCCACTGCTTTTCTCTCTTTAATTTGTCCTTTCTCATGTTCTCCTTCAACCATGGCTTAAGTTGTGCCTCACAGTAGTTGACTTCCAGATCCTCTACTTTAGCTAGGGCCTTTCTCTTTTCCTGTATCCCAACCTGCCCAGCAAACGGTCCCAGTTTTGTAAGCAATTCACCACCTCCAACTTAGCGTGTCCCATACATATTCATTGCCTTTCCCCATAAGCAGCCCTCCTAAATTCCTTCTTTCTTCTTATTAACAATGTTATAATGCTCCTTGCAGCTACTTTTCATTTTCCTTTTCCTTGACCTCATACCTAACCAGTCCCAAAATTTTATCAAATCTTCCATCATGAAGACCTCAGCCCCTTTTTCTAGAGTCTGGACAAATTCAGGAAGGCAGGAAACCAGTCGTGTGTCCTCGTGATGTGGAAGGAACCAGGAGGTGGATCTTATCTGGGTCAGGAGGTTACCTGGAATGCTGGACATAGATGCAGTCCAAAGGTCAAGCACAGAACAGAGACGAGGAGGAGAGCCAAAAGTTGGCACTAGAATAGTAAGATCAGCTACCCATCAGACCTACAGGACTAGTGTGAAGACATAGTGAGAGGGAGGCCAAGAAGTCAGGAGCAGGGAATGGGTCTGTCTTGGTCATCTTTGAATCCCCAGAACCTGGCTTATTGCTGACTCATGGTGGGCACCCAATAAATGCCCTATATTCCCAAACACAGGGCATTTTTTATAACAGTTCATTCACCTTTCCTTCAAGACTTCATATTAAGCAATGCTTTCTCACTTTCATATTTTCACCAGGTAGTGTTTGGGGAAGACACATTAGAAAGAGCAACATCCATAGTTTGGGGTGTCTAGAGAAGTAACCAGATATAATGGACAAATAAGGAAGCAAGGAATTTTAATAAGATTTAATAACGTTTTGGGAGGTTTTGATTTAACAACTCAAGTGTTAGATGTCATTATAAAAAGCCTTTTTAAAAATTGTTTTAAAAACAAGTAGAGATCAAAATATATTCATCTACCAGATAAATTTTTTTGATTGTCATATATTTTCAATTGTCATGCATGTTGTAGCTTGGGATAAAATTTCCAGTGACTAAGTCACACAGAGATTCCAAAAACACTGCACCTCAAACAAGAGGAAATTAAGGTGATATGCTCTAGAAAACTGTGTTGGTAGAATCAAACAGTGCTTGTAGTGATGATAAAGACTATGAGAGTAGCAAAAACAGTGTTTCTAATTAACATGATGTTATATTATATCTCATCTAAATATATATGTGTAAGCTAAATTAATACATTAAATACTAGTAGACATTTGACAATTTCCTGTAAATCATTAAAAGTTATATATTTCAAATGGTCAAAACATTTCTTATGGATCATCCCATTGGGAAACGGGGAATTTATGCATTGCATTACATTTGTGAAAAAAATAATGAATGAATGAATGCATAAATATTTATTAAAGACTAAAACTTAATTAAATATTAGCATTAGGAATGATTTATTCACTAATCCATTGAGCCAACATTGATTGAGCTACTATGTGCAAATCAGTTAAACAAGAATCAGAATGGTTTGATACTAAAAGTCTACTTTCCACTGGAATGTTGACACCTAAGATAAAAGAAACATTTTTAACTTTTTATTATGAAAAATGTCAAACACACAGAAAACTGAAAAAATAATATAACAAACATCCATAGAACTTCCATCTAAATTCAACTGTTATTAACAATTTCTCAAAATTGCTTCATGTATATATTTAATTTTGGACGAGCCATTTGAAAGAAAATTACAGCTGTCATAGCACTTCGCCCCCCTAACTTGAGCATGCATCTACAAAGATTAAAACATTCTCCCACATAACTTAGCATAATGTACTCCAGGTTCGTCCACGTTGTTGCATATGGCAAGATTTCCTTCTTTTTTATGGCTGAATAATATTCTGGTGTGTGTGTGTGTGTGTTCATCCATCTATGAATACTTAGATTATTTCCATATTTTCGCTATTGTGAATAATGGTGCAGTGAACATGGGAGTGCGGATATCTCTTCAAGACACTGACTTCATTTCCTATGGGTGTATACCCAGAAGTGGGATTCCTGGATCATGTGGTAGTTCTATTTTTTAATTTTTTGAGGGAACTCCATACTGTTTTCCATAGTGGTTGTACCACTGTACACTCCCACCAACAGTGTACAAGGGTTCCCTCTTCTCCACATCCTCACCAACACTAGTTCTCTCTTGTCTTTTTGATAGCAGCCATCCTAACAGGTGTGAGGTCATATTTCATTGTGGTTTTGATTTGCATTTCCCTGCAAATCAAAGTGACGTTGAGTACATTTTCATATACCTGTCGGCCATTTATATGTCTTCTTTGGGAAAATGTCTATTCAAGTGCTTTGCCCATTTTTTAATCAAATTATTTGGTTTTTTGCTATTGACTTTTATGAGTTCCTTACATATTTTGAAAATTAACTCCTTATCAGATTTATGGTTTGCAAATATTTTCTCCCATTCCATAGGCTGCTTTTTCATTTTGTTGATCATTTCCTTTGCTGCACAGGAGATTTTTAATTTTATATATTCCCACTTGGTTTTTTTTGCTTTTAAAGACCAGGCCAGTTGTCATATCGAAATTCCCACAGTGTGGATTATCTGATGTTTCCTCATGAAGTCATTTACCACGTTCCTCTATCTCAATATTTCTTGTGAAATAGAATTTAGATATAAAAGTTTGACTGAATTCAGGTTAAATGTTTCATCAATGTATTGAAGATTACGTCATGATGAGAGCACAGGGTGGCCAGTTGTTCCAACATCTGTGATGTAATTTGATCACCTGGTTAAGGTAGTAACCGCAGGTCTGTGATTAAAGAGTAACCTATGGGATGCTACTTTGGCATCTTGCAAAAACCCTATTCCTCATTAGCTTTTCACTTAACGGATTGAGCATCTGTTGAGAATTTTTGCCTGAATCAATTATTTCATTAGAGGGTTGTAAAGTAAAATTCACATTTCTGATTATCCTCTTCAATTATCAATTTCAATTTTCTCCAACTGTCTTTTACAATCTTAAATATGTTCTTTGAAATTGAAAAGGCTGAAGTCCAAAATTTTAAGTATCTTTGTTTATTGTAATGGGAGAGAACTAACCTTCAATTTTCTTTTGTGTTTTCAGCAAAATGGGAAGCCACATTTTTATGAAAAGCCACTTGTTGAATTCTTTGAAGAAGCACCTCTTCATGTTATGGTTTTCACTTACATGGGATATGGAATTGGAACCCTATTTGGCTATCTCAGAGACTTTATGAGAAACTGGGGAATAGAAAAATGCAATGCAGCTGTAGAGCGAGAAGAACAAAAAGTACGTATGTACACCTCTCTGGATCTTTGTCAATGCCATACTTCTCTAAAGGGTTCTCAGACTGGTGATGCATGTACAGATCCTAAAATGAGCGAGGCACTCAGGAACTACTCAGGGTAAATTCTATTCATCTCCACTCCGTAAACCCTATCCCCTGTGTGTTCATGGACTTGTTCTTACAAATATTTATTTAGCAACTACTATTCGCCAGATACTGAACTAAGGGTTTCTCACACATTAACATGTTTAATTTTTATAACAACCCCATGAGATAGATATTAAAATACTATTTTAAAGGTGAGAAAATTGAAATATAAGAGCAAGGGCACATGGGTGGGACTGTACTCTGGTCTTCTGGTTGGAAGATGAGTATTATTTATGTTTTATCCTGAACGAGAAAAATGTGTCTGAGTGAAATGCGAGATTTTTATTTCATCTAGGTCAGGGTTTCTCAATTTTGGTACTACTGACATTTTGGACTAGATAATTCTTGGTGGGGGAGGCTGCCCTGTGCACTGTAGGCCAGCATCCCTGGCCTCTACCCACTAAATGCCATTAGGCTCTCCCACACACTTGTGATGATCAAAAATGCCTCTAGATGTTGCCAAATATCTCATGAAGTGCAAAATCACCCCTGATTTAGAACCACTGATCTAGATATTTTCAATAGTCAACCTGTAAAAGTCTATATCACGCTCTTTCCCACAGAGCTAAAAGCACAACCTGGAAAATATTCAGAGATCTGCATTTTGTTAACATGTTTTCCAAATTGGTTCAGATAACTTATGATGCTATGAATCTCTTTTTCCTAAAAATTGCTTTGAAATACTATGATTGTGGTCATGGCTCATCCCACATGATGGAACCTTAAACACATCTAAGCAAAGAACACAGGGGAGGCATGAATTTCAATGTAATGAGAGAACATCAAATTCTGTAACTTAGCAACTAGTATCCATGGTAAGATAAACACATTACAGTAACATATCCATGAACAAATTGTGTGGAACACTGCTTTTGAAATTGGCTTAAATCAAGTGTATCACCTTCAGAAGAAAATCAGGCCCAGTTTTATTGTTACAATCCCTCCTACCTTTAGCAAATATTTGAGTACCTACTCTATAGCAGGTAATGGGTGCCAATATGCATAGAAGAAAAGATAGATCCTACCTCCAGAGAACTTGAATTCTGGCATGCAAAAACAGACTCATGAGCAAAACGTATGACAAAAAGTGGTGATGGGAAGAAGGGTGATGTGGGAAATGGATCTGTGCCGTGTGATTCCCTTAGGAAGTCAGGAAGTCATGATGCTGGATCTTGAATGGTGAGCAGGAGTTTGCCTAGTGAGCAAGGGTACAAAGGAGGACATTCTCAGATGAAGGTATTGCTTGTGGCCAAGGCATCCATTAACTCCTTAATCAAATCAGATTCTTTTAGAGTAGGTATTTTGTGCCAGGCACTGTGCTACAATCCAGGATACAAGAACAACCAAGGCAGATATGGTTCTTGCCTTCAGGGAGCTAACCATAAAAAAAGCAATTTCAATAGAGTTTGATAAGAGGTACCATAGAAGTAAATAGAGGACATCAAGGGAGCAAAGGAGAGAAACCTCTAGCCTGAACCTGGTATTCAGTGAAGGCTTCTGGGAGGAAGAGAAAGTTTAACTGAGATATGAAGGCTGAAGAGTAAGTAGTAAGGCAAAGGGTGAGGCAAGATGGGGCAGAAGGAGTCTTCAGGGAGAGGAAACATGGTGCAAAATAGCCCAGAGGTAAGAGAATGCATTGTACATTCAAGGAACCAAGGAATTCCAATGACCAGAGTGTTGTGAGAGAAAGTGGGAGTATGTGGGGAGAAAGATTGCTTAAGAGGCAAGCAGGGACAAGACCACAATGGGTTTTTATAAGCCACAGATATTTACTATAAGAACAATGGGAAGGCATTGAAGGATTTCAGGCAGAGGAATGCAGATTTGCAGATTAGAAAGATTACATTCACTGCCCAATGAAAAAGGAATTGCAGTAGGACAACACAGAGACCAAAAAATCAGTTAAGAGGATGTTGCAGAAATCCAGGCTAAAAAAAATCTGGGTGAGACCTTGGGCTGGGACCAGGGTAGTGATAATAGGGGTGGTGAAAAGAGATAAGACCAAGAGAGGTTTAAGAAGATGGAGTTAGGTATGATTGGTTTGACTTGGGAAATTAAGAAGATGGTCAGATCAAAGACCACATCCAGGTTTATGACTTGGGCAGCTGGATAAAAGAAGGCGGTGTCATTCATCGAAATGGGGAATAGAGGAGGAAGATCCAGTTGGAGGGGGAAAGTGGTCAATTCATATTTTGACATATTGAATTTGAAGAATTGGCAGTTGGATATAGAGGTCTGGACCTCCAGAGAAAAGTCTGCACGGATGGATATTGTGGCATCTTGAGTATATCTTGAACATATCAACATTAATCAAAGCCACAAAAGTAGATGAGATCTCCCAAGGAAGGTCTATAGAGAAAAAAGAGAAAGGGTGAGAAGAGAACAAAGAACTTTAGAGAATTTAATGGATGTTAGAGATGGAATTCAAGACTAGAAGCAAAGTGACAGTAAAAAAGCCTTATAATAGTTCAGAAGAGATAATTTGTGCTTGAACTGGGGAAGAGGTAGATGGAACAAAGAAAAAGGAACTAATTATAGAGACATTTAGAAGGTAGAATCAGCAAATCTTGGTGGTTGAGTGTATAGAAAATAAGATGGAGGAAAACAGGGTAATCTCAAATTTCTACTTTGGTCAGACACAGGGATGGTAGTGGCACAGCCATCACAATGGAATGGTCCTGGTCCTGTATTGGCAAAGATGGCCACAGATACAGTTTTGAGGATATAAGGGTTCTTGCATGGAGAAGGGTATAGAAACAGTTACGTCAAGCTGGAAACAACCCAGCAAGCTCCCAGAGAAAGATGCAGGTTTCCCAGGTCCTAGCAGAGCTGATAATGAAACTGAGAAATTGGGATGAGAAAGCAAGTTCCTCTTGGCTTTTCTCACAAGCCTCTCCACAGCCCCTTCCCGACACCAGCTGGTGTGTTCTAGAAGCCCTTATCACCAATCTGTCTGCTCCCCAGGTATAAGTAACTGGTGCACAATAAACCAGCACATTCCAGAATATTTACTGGGACAAAGGGTGAGTCAAATAAAATTCTCAGGCGTGGCCTTCCTTGGCAGGCTTAGGCTTCAATCTGCCACCTATTTTCTAATCTGTTTCAATATTTTTGCTCTATCAACACAGCAGGGCTAGTGGTTTTGGTTTTTCTAAAGCATTTCTTACATTTCAAGCAGAACATATGTGTATATATATATGCAAGTTCGTTCTCAAGGAAGCAGACTCTGAGATGGAGGCTTGAAGGTTATTGCAGTTTGCTCCTGGGATCAACACCTGTACACCTGTGAGGGAGTGAAGGGGGCAAGATGAGGCAGATGAATTGTGACACAGTGCCAGCAAAGGGAAATCACTGGATCTCACAGGGAGCTGTGGAGATGGGAGGGCTCTTTGGAAGCATGCCTCATTGAGGGAAGGAGGTTGAGCCTTCAATGATGGTAGATGATTGCCACCAGAGAGGGATGTGATCTTCAGCCAGGCAGCACCCTTCAGCAAAGTGTCAGTCTCCAACACTCCCAGCATCGAGGAAAGGGGTGCTTCAGCCCTGAACAACGGGGCAGGCACAGCGCACAGCAGCCTGTACTGCAACACTGTCACTATTGCTGCAAGAACTGCTTGAACCACCTCCCAAAAGGAGAACATTGCATCCAATAAATCAGTGCCTTGTATTTCCTTACAAAATAAATTATTTCCCTCCTGTTTGACCTCTGTGAGGTAGACAGCATCAGTCAATTGATTCACCTTAGTAGATATGCCTTTTACATGGCACACTTTTTATTATGTGTTCTTTCCTTTTGAGCCCCTTTAGAGATTTAGAGCCTTCCAGAGTAACAAGTTCTAATAAACTGCAATGGCTGCGATCACTGTATTTCTTATGGGATTTGGTCACCAGACACACTATCTTCAGGCTGACCTTTGTCTCATAATACTGCCCCCAGCCCCGTATTTCTGACAGTATCCTTGCTTTGTGTTAATAACCTGTCTGAGGCACATCTTGAAGTCTCTTGCTGGAAACATGGAATGTGCTGATTTCCAATGACCCCTGGTTCTTTTTAGCAGAAATGAGCATTATTCTATTCCAAAAGCTGGTCACTGGGAGTGCAGAATAGATTGTCCCACAAGACAAACCAGCCATGAGCAAAATGACACCAAGAAAGGGAGTGCATCCATGAAGGGGTGGTGGAGAAGAGCAATTATATTTTTTAAAAAGATCATAAATGGGTGTTCTTATTTTGAATTACACTCTTTTACTCTCTGTTCATTCTTTCTATTTTTATTTTGGTAATAAAAATTGTATATATTCAGGTGTACAACATGACATTTTGATATACATATACACAGTGAAATGATTGCCACACACACAGGCTAATTGACATGTCCTCTTCACTTCTTTCTTTCTCTTAATCAAATATAAGAATTTATTAATCCAATTTCCCCATTTTCTCTCCTGGGATGACATCTCTCATACCAAACCATCCATTCAAACTAAAGTGTTGCCCCAAATTTAGAATCTCTTTTTGCTTTTTCTTCTTTTTGATTTCTAGCCCAAAGACCCTGAAATTGACTCCAAAACATAATCCTGATTATCCTCTTTATCTGAATCACTTGATTACTGATTTGCTTAGTATAAACTAAGTGAAAAGAATAGAAAAATCAAAATCTCCCTCCAAGAGAGCACTAAAAAAATCCACAGGCACAGGGTACCTGGTGCCTCAGACAAACTCCGCTAACAATCAGAAGACACTGGCAAGGAAAAGGACAATACAGACAGATACAAGGTTTAAATATTTTTGCTTAAATTCTCCTTTTAACTCTTAATTTTGGGGACACATGTTTTGTTTTGTTTTCATCAAAGGCAACTTTAGAGTTGAATTACAGTTGATTGAAGACTCTTAAAAATTACTTTCTCAATGATGTAATGGCCCAACTCACAAAATCCAGAGGAGGATGTCAGCAAATATAATCAAATGAATGTTAAGCATCATCAGAGATTTTAAAAATTTCAGCACAGCCACATTTCTCAATCCTATGGTGTGATAACAGATTCAGCAAACCCGCTCCACGTGGCACCAGCCTGTTATAAAACATTTTGGTTGCAATTCTGTGTTCACATTAGAACCAGATAGCCCCCAGTGCCCCTGCAAGTAAATCCCAGACATTTCTGGCCCATCCCTAGATATATTTACCCCCATGTGAAACAAAGAGGGTTCAGCAAGTCGTAACAGAAAATTTTAAGACGAATCTCTAAATGTTTGCATGAATTAAAACTGGCCCTTTTGCATCCCAATTTTGCATCCTGATACAACAGCAGGATTTGCCCAGAGAGACTTTCTTCTGAGTAACTTGAAGGATGGGGTCCCTTAAGGTCACTGGGTGTGAGACACAGTTTTGTCCAAAGCAAACAGGCAGCCCAAGCATTAGGTCTTCCTGTTTGGACCTGGGTGGATCTAAACTCAGAAAGCAGCTTATTAACTAGCAGCTTGTGGGACAGTAATATTAGACCAGGGCTTACTCGGGCTTAGGCTGCTCGTTGAAATCACCTAGAGAAGCTTTAAAAGCTACTAATACCTGGGCTTATACCCACAGCTATTCTGATTTAATTGGTTTGTGGTACATCCTTTTTGGTGAGGGTCATAAAACCCTTCCAGGTGATTCTCATGTGCAGCCAAAGTTGGAAACCAATGTTTTAGAACAATGCTTCTCAGACCTTCCTGTGCATACAAATAGTCTGGAGATCATGCAGATTCTCCTTGAACAGCTTTGGGGTGGGGCCAGGTTCTGCATCTCTAACCAGCTCCCAGGTGGTGCCAATACTGCTGGTCCAGGGACCACCTGTTGATCCTTCTCACCAGTATCACATGCGAGTTTATTAGAAATACAGAATCTCAGGCCCAGTCCAGAAGTTTGAAGCAGAATCTTTATTTTATCATGATCCACAGGTGATATGGATACATGTTAAAGCGTGAGAAGCGTTGCTATTCCTCAGGCTGTCAATTTGAAGTTCAGTTATCACCTGTGTTCAGGTGGCCGCAGCACCATCCCTTGAGCTTCCAGGTCCTCATCACTTTCACATGCACAGCTATCCTATCAGTTCCAGGAAAGGTGGTCCAAGCCCACCTGTGCCTTATGGTGGTGGCTGTTGGAAGTTAACCATCGCAGGTTAGCAACTTGAGGGCCAAGACTAGATCAGTGCTTCTCAACCTTGGCTGCGCAAGAATCAGTTGGTCTGCCCCAGGCATTGTCATTACCAGCTCTCTCCTTCCAGTACCTTCTTTAATATCCCCCACTCCCCTGTCCCTGCAGCCTGTGATCCTTGATTTTAAGCTCTTTCACTCTCCTATACTTCCCTATTCCACTTGTTCCACCTCCTATCCAGCTTAAATTTCATGGACCTTGCTATACCCTCAACTGGATCCACCCACCATGCTGATGGGTCTCCCTTTAAATTCAGGATCACTGGCCTCATGGTGGCCCTCAGTGCTGCCTGCCAATCACATTACATACCCTTAGTCCATTTAGTCACCAGCTCTTCTAGATGACTATTTCATATTTCCTCATTTTCTCCCAAACCTCCAACATTTCTTAGCCCTCCTGACTTTCAGCTAATAATCCTACTTCCTATTTCATTGAGGAAATGGAAAGAAGTCAGAATTTCCACACACTTTCTCTGCCACCACTTACCTGAACCTGTGCTCACATACCTGGCCTCCCCCTTCACCTCTCATTACTATGGAGTCTGGGCTCCTAGCTAGGCCAAGCCTTCTACCTATACACTAGATCCCATTAATCAGCGATCACACGTCCAAAACTGTGCACTTGAGCTTCCCCTCCAGTTCCTCTTACAGTCTTTCCCAGATTAGTAAATGGCAACTCCATCAGTCCAGTATTCTGGCCAAAAACCTCCAAGTCATCCTTGACTCTTCTCTTTCTCTTGCATCCCAAGTCAAATCTGTCAGCAAATATTTTTGGCTCTATGTTCAAGATATCTTTGTTATTGGACACTTCTTACCACCCTGCTACCACCAGCTTTGTCCAAACCACCATCTTCTCTTGCCCAGATGTACCCTGCTTCCACCCTCGACCCCTACAGTCTCTTCTCATCTAACAACCAACATGATTCCTTTAAAACCTAAGTCAGATCACATGGCATCTCTGTCCATAACCCTTTAATGCCTTCCCTTCTCATGCAGAGTAAGACCCAGAGCTAGCCAAGGCTCTACAGAGCACAATCCCCTCTTATGTCTCTAGTCATCTCTACTCCTCGGCTCTCTCACTCTGCTTCAAACACGGGGACCTCCTCGCTCTTCCACAAGCACAGCTCACATGTACCTACCTCAGGGATTTTTCACTTGCTTTTCCCTCTGCCTGGAATGGTCCTCTCTCAGGTATCAGCATGCTTCACTCCCTCATTTCCCTGACTTAAATATCACCGAGAATTCAATGGTTTTAAATGCAGCAGAAATTGCTGGCCAGTGAAATCCCCAATCTCCCCAACCAGGCTTGGTTCCAAATACCTTCTGGCTGCTTCTAAAGAGCAAATGCACCCTCACAGGGGATGATTATTTTCCACAATTGCATCTAGCAGAAGAGTATGTACCAAAGGTTGAGAAAACAACTCCAAAAACAATATTCTAGAAATATATTTTTAAAATAAGACCCTCAGTAAAATCAGATCACAGCCTCCTCACAGTGAGTATTCAGATAGGTCAACATTTATTTGGCTATATATATATATATATATATACATATATGTATAATATCTCCAAATACTGAAATATGTGTGTGTGTGTGTGTGTATATATATATATATATATATATGCATACACACACATGTGTACTTTCTGATGTGTCATTAAAATGTTGGTCAAATCATTTTTTTCAGTTCTTCCACAATACACACCTCTGTTTCCCTTAGCAAGAAGGAATCTATGACAGTAGGCAGGATCAATTGACTTTGATAAAGTAGAGCTTTGCTAATGTATACCAACTAGTGCTACGCCAATATGTGAAATGGGTGGGTTATGATAAGCCCTAATGAAAAGCCCTTCTCAAATTCATATTTCTTTCCCTTCCCTTTTTATTATGGAAATAATGAGCAAAAGCAATCTCTTTGTGATCTTTCCTGTCTTTTTCATGGACTTAGTAACATATATGTTCATTTATACTTACTCTGTCCTTTCCTTAACATAAATGGTATCATATCATACATATCATTGTGTGATCTACTTTTTCTTTCACCTAACTACGCGTCTGAAGATCTTTACATTCCAGTCCAGGATGACCTCATTCCTTTTAATAGTTGCATGATGGTATTCCACAATATGGATATCTAATTATTTATTTATAGTCCCTTTTATTATTATTGCAAATAATTCAGTGAACAGCATGTGTTCCTAGAAGTGGTTTTGTGGGTCCAAGGAATGTACATGTTAACTTCCAAGAGATTGGCTTTGGCTGTTCAGGGTCTTTTGTTGTTCCATATAAGATTCTATGTTCTATTTCCATGAAAAATGTCCTTGGGATTCTGATTGGGATAACATTAAATCTGTAGATTGTTTTAGGTAATACAGACATTTTAACAGTATTTATTCTTCCAAACCACGAGCATGGACTATCTTTCCATTTCTTTATGTCTTCTTCAGTTTCTTTCAATAATGTCTTATAGTTTTCAATTTATAGGTCTTTCACCTACTTGGTTAAATTCATTCCTAGGTATTTTATTCTTTTTGTTGTGATAGTAAATGGGATTGTATTCTTGATTTCTCTTTCGGCTAGCTTGTTGTTACTGTATAGAAATGCAACAAATTTTTGTATGTTGATTTTGTGCCCTGCAACTTTACTGTATTCATCAATTATTTCTAATAGTTTTTTGGTGGATTCTTTAGGGTTTTCTATATATAGAATCATGTCGTCCACAAATAGTGACAGTTTTACTTCTTCCTTTCCAATTTGGATCCCATTTATTTCTTTTCCTCACCTAATTGCCCTGGCTAGGACTTCCAATATTATATTGAATAAGAGTGATGAGAGTGGGCATCCTTGCCTTGTTCCTGTTCTTAGAGGAATAGCTTTCAGTTTTTGACTGTTAAGTATGATGTTGGCTGTGGGTTTGTCAGTATGGTCTTTATTATGTTGAGGTATTTTCCTCCTAGACCCATTTTATTGAGAGTTTTTATCATAAATGGATATTGAATCTTGTTAAATTCTCTCTGCAACTATTAAGATGATTGTGTGATTTTTATTCTTCACTTTGTTAATGTGGTGTATCACATTGATTGATTTGTGGATGTTGAACCATCCCTGCATCCCAGGAATAAATCCCACTTGATCATGGTGTATGATCCTTTTAATGTATTGTTGCATTCTATTTGCTTATATTTTGTTGAGGATTTTTTCTTCCATGTTCATCAGCGATATTGGCCTGTAATTTTCCTTGTATGTGTTGTCCTCGTATAGTTTTGGTATCAGGGTAATGTTGGCCTCATAAAATGAGTTAGGGAGCATCTCATCCTCTTCAAGTTTTTGGAAGAGTTTGAGAAGGATAGGGATTAAATCTTTGAATGTTTGGTAGAATTCACCAGAAAAGCTGTCTGGTCCTGGACATTTGTTTTGGGGAGGTTTTTGATTACTGTTTCAATCTCTTTTTTTTGTGATTGGCCTGTTCAGACTCTATTTCTTCTTGACTCAGTTTTGGAAGGTTGTGTGATTCTAAGAATTTAACCATTTTTTCTAGGTTATCCAATTTGTTGGCAAATAGCTTTTCATAGTATTCTCTTATAATCCTTTGTATTTTTGTGGTATCTGTTGTAATTTCTTCTCTTTCATTTCTGATTTTATTTATTTCAGCCTTCTCTCTTTTTTTCTTAGTGAATCTGGCTAAGGATCTGCCAATTTTGTTTATCTTTTCAAAGAATCAGCTCTTAGTTTCATTTATTTTTCTATTGTTTTTTTAGTCTCTATTTCATTTATTTCTGCTCTGATTTTTATTATTTTCTTCCTTCTACTGACTTTGGGCTTTGTTTGTTCTTCTTTTTGTAGTTCTTTTAGGTATAGTTTTAGATAGTTTATTAGAGGTTTTTCTTACTTTTTGAGTTAGGCCTGTATTGCTATAAACTTCCTTCTTAGTACCACTTTTGCTACATCCCATAAGTTTTGGTATGTTGTATTTTCATTTTGATTTGTCCCCAGGTATTTTTTGATTTCTCTTTTGACTTTTTCATTGATCCAATAGTTGTTCAGTAGCATGTCATGTAATCTCCACATATTTGTGACTTTTCCATCTTTCTTCTTGTAGTTGATTTCTGGTTTCATACCATTGTGGTTGGAAAAGAAGCTTGATATGATTTCAATCTTCTTCAATTTATTGAGGTTTGCTGTTTCACAACAGATGGTCTATCTTTGAGAATGTTTCATGTGCTCTTGAAAATAATGTGTATTTTGCTGCTTTTGGATGGAATGTTCTATATATATATCTATATCTATATCAGTCCATCTGGTCTAGTATTTCATTTAAGGCCACTCTTTCCTTGATGACTTTCTGTCTGGATGATCTATCAATTGATTTAAAAGGGCTGTTAAAGTCCCCTACTATTATTGTGCTGCTGTCGATTTCTCCCTTTAGGTCTGTCAAGAGTTGTTTTATATACTTTGGTGCTCTTATGTTAGGTGCATATGTATTAATAAGTGTTATGACTTCTTGGTGGAATGTTCCTTTTATCCTTATATAACGTCCATCTTTGTCTCTTGTTATCTTTTTTGCCTTGAAGTCTGTTTTGTCTGATATAAATATGGCTACACTGCTTTCTTTTGGTTGCCATTTGCTTGGAGTATCATCTTTCATCCCTTCACTCTGAGCCTATGTTTGTCTTTAGAGCTGAGATGGGTCTCCTGGAGGCAGCATATTGTTGGGTCTTGTTTTGTTTTGTGTGTGTATGTGTGCATGTGTGTGTGTCTGTGAGGAAGACTAGCCCTGAGCTAACATCCGTTGCCAATCCTCCTCTTTTTTGCTGAGGAAGACTAGCCCTGGGCTAACATCCATGCCCATCCACAGCATGGCTTGACAAGTGGTGCGTCTGTCTGCACCCAGGATCCGAACCTGCGAACCCTGGGCCACTGAAGCAGAGTGCGCAAACTTAACCGCTATGCCACCAGGGAGGCCCTGGTCATGTTTTCTAATCCATGTGATCACTCTCTGGTTTTATTGGCGAATTTAATCCATTTATATTTAGAGTGCTTATTGATATATGAGGGCTTAATATTGCCATTTTATCTTTTGTTTTCTGGTTGTTCTATATTTCTACTGTTCTTTTTCCTTATATTTCTGTCTGCCATCTCCTTTTGGTGGTTTTCTGTGATGTTTTTCTCAGTTTCCTCTTTAGTTATGATTTGTGATTCTGCTCTAGTTTTTTGTTTTGTGGTTACCATGAGGTTTGTATAAAAGATCTCATAGATGAGATAGTTCTTTTTCTGCTGATAGCATCTTATCTCCATTAGCCTATGCAGGTTCCATCCTTTTCCTCTTCCCCTTCTGTTCTTGCTGTCACAAATTATTCTTTTTTGTATTGAGTTTTTTACCAAATTGAAGTAGTTATAGTTATTTTTGATGCTTTCTTTCCCTTTAGCCTTTGTATTAACTGACCTATTCTGATATAAAGTTGCAATTTTCTGATTCTGTCTGTCTGTTTATCACCACTGGATCTCTGCAGGCTCTCCACAGGCTTGGATGCTGCTGCCCTATGCACCACCTGCACTGCTGCTCCTGGGTTATCTGGGGCTGCTGGCTGCCCTGCTGCCAGGGGCACTGGGTTCATGGGTGTCGCTGTCACTGCCAGGGGCCCTGGGTCTTGTATGCAGACCCTACTGCTGGTAGATCTGGTGTTGGGGGTACTACCACTGGGGCTGGGTCATGGTTTCTGCTGTAGTTCCTGAAGCCTCAAGTTGCAGGTGCCACTTGCTATTAATGGAGGAGGGGCAAAGGGCTAACAAGTGTTGTTGCTGGTCCTACAGCCTCTGGTGGCTGTTGCACGCTGGTGTTCTTTGAAACCTCCGGTCAGGGCATATCAGTCCCACCAGGGAAATCTGTGTTTTAATGCTATCCCTACTGCTGGAAAGAATGGCGCCACTGCTGGGGGAAAGGGAGGGAGCTAGGTTGCCGGCTCCACTCTGTGTCCTGAAGCCTCAGGACATGTGCACCACTTGCCACCATGCCAGAGGCAGGGGAGGAGGGTGTGCAAGGGCCAAGCCATGAGTGAGTGTCATTGCTGCTCATGCAGCCTCTGGTCTCTGGCCTGTTTCAGTTTGCTTTGAAACCTCAGGTCAGGGAACCCCACCCCTGCTGGGGAAATCTGTTTTAGATGGTATCCCCACTGCTGGAAAGACTGGCACCACCACGGGGAGAGGGGACTAGGTTGCTAGCTCTGCTCTGTGTCTTGAAGCCTCAGGACGTGTGCACCACCCACCACCACTGGGGAACAGGGGCTAAGACGCAAGTGCCCTGTCTGCCCCTGCAGCCTCTGGTCACCAGCTTTTACCTTGTACTCTATTTTGCCTGATATTAATATTTATACATCTGCTTTTTCTTCAAGAGCCATCTCTTTATTTCAATTCTTCATCATTTTCAGAGAATATATGTCCCTTCTACGCAGCATATAGATTTATTTTTAAAACAAATGTGAAAGCTTCTCTATTTTAATAAGATAATATAATCTATGAATAATTACTTACTTGAACCATTTGAAATTGCTGTTTTTATAGGTCAAAAACAGTCAAACATTGGCAATTCCATACACTTAAACCTAACAATTTAATTACTCATATGTTTAAACTTATTCCTGCCATCTTTATATTTTACATTCACATTTTCTGATGTTTATTTTTCTTTTTGTGTTTTAAATATTTCTTCTTTCATACCTTTGTCACATTTGGTTGAGTTTTCTTTGTTCTGCATTTTTTCTCCTAATCACTTTTAGGAAGTTATATATAGTAGTCCCCTACTATTTTTTTAATTGTTCTCTTTGAGTATTTAACACAAATATTTAGAATTTAGATACCTTTATTCAGTAACTAGAGTCTTCCCCTGACCAGGAGAAGAATTTGATAAAGTTTCACTTTCTTTTTCCCAAATTCTCATTCTCCAAGTTGTCATTTATTTAATTTTTAGTTTCTGTTTCTTTTTACTACATATATAAAACTACTTGGGCTAAACCATATTCCATCAGTTTCTTCACTCACTATTTTTCCTGGCGTCTCTCATCTTCCTCCTCAGTTATTCTATTGTTTGTTTTGTTGACGTACATCTTCAATTATTACAGAAAAGGCCTGTGGGAGTTAAATTCGTGATTCCTTACATATATATAGGAATGTGTCTGTTTGGCTTCTCATTTGACTGCTGGCTTGCCTGAGCACAGGATTTTAAGTTCAAAATAATTTTCCCTCATAATTTTTTCCTCCATTGTCACCTACAAAAAGTGTGAAGAAATCTAATTCTTATTTCCTTGTATGTAAACTGCCTTTCCCCCTTCTCTGAACACTTTTGAGATTTTTCTCTTTATCCTTGGATATCTGAAATTTAACCAGGATGTACCTTGGTATAGATTTTTACTTATTTGCTCTATTCCGTACCTGATAGATCATTTACATCTCAGGATTCAAACATTTCTTCCTCTCTGGAATTTTCCCTTCCTCCTCCTCCTTCTTCTTCTTTATTTCCTTTTCTTCCTCATCTTCTTCTCCTACTTATCCTCCTTCTTTCAATCTTGCAACTCCTATTAGAGAGATATTGGATCTTCTGATTCTGTCCTACATATCTCTTGACTTTTCCTTCATATTTTCTTTTCTCTGTCCTTTCTCATTATGTCCTGGAAAAATTAGTCAACTTAATATTTTAGCTTATTAATATGTTTTTCAGCTGTGTTCATTAGACTTTTAAACTGTTTCTCTTTTTAAAAGATGTATTGTTCTGTTGTGTCTCTCTAAAGATGTTACTTATATATATTTTAAATTCTTTTTCTGCTTGCTCTATTAAGTCTTTTCACCAGATGATAGTTCTGCTTGTTGAATTTGGTGCCTCTTATTGTGCTAGTTTTTCTTAAATAGAGATGACACTTTGTCTTATGCTTGTTTTTGTATTTAATTCTTATTTGCCTACATATTGACCTATCTTGAGTGATTGTAGAAGAGACATGGAATGAGTTGCCAGGACCAGTAGCTTGTGTTCTTCCTGTGTGCTCTCCCAATCTCTCTACATTGAGTCATTGCTCTTCCGTTCAGTTCTCATTGCCCACCATAATGCTTTGTCGTATAGACAATATTACTGCTTCTTACCTATTAATCCAATAGAAGGAGGACAAAGAGATCTAGTTTCCTAGTTAATCACCTTGAGTATCAACTTCTTGTAGTTATTGACTGTCAGCTTGAAGCTCCCCTACAGTTAGCTTATGTCCACATCAGTCTTCTCTACAAATGTTTTAGAGCTATGGTTTCCTATGGTCTTATTTCTCCATTGATCAGATCTTATTTATGTTCTATCTGTTGTGATCCTTCAATATTTCTGATTAGTTGATGATACTCTTGATTGTCTTTCTAGTCATTTATAAATTTATTTTGTTTTTTAAATATCTATTTTTTGTCATTTTACAAGACTTTTAGATGACTGGCAGACTACATAAAAACACTGAGTCTACCATCTTTTTTCAACCTCCCTCTAATTTCTTAATAAGAAAAATTAAATTTTGCCATCTTCATTTTGCGTTTCTCATACTTCAAAGAACTGTTTATAATACAGTTACCCTTTCCAACAAAAAAGAAAACACAAACATATTTTATTATTCTGAGCTCAACCCTGGTAAGAGAAATAGCTGTTTCCCAAAAGGAAATAAGGATGTAAAATGAAACATTAGGTGAGAAAAGAAGTGTCAATGTAGGCACAAATGAATAACTGGTGTTTAATAATGATTCTTTCTCTATAAATCCATGATTCTATTTGCTACTGAGTGGGCATGTAGTTAAATCAAATAAGAAGGGACATGCTTCCAAATTTGGTAGTATTCTTTACAATGGGCCATGGATATACTCTCTTCACTTTCTTGTAAACACCAAGCCCTGCAGCATGATTTATGGAAAAAAGTATTGGATTTTAGAACTTGGCACAATTCTCAATTTGTCCACTCAAATTTTCTGACTTTCCATTGATTTGTCTATAAATGGTGGATAGAAATATCTATAATACTTGGAAAATTAAAAAGTACCCTACAGGTTTAAAAATGGACAAAGAAAGATTGTCACTTTGCAGAAGAAACAAAGCCATTCTTATGGCTATATTTTTAGGTTTTGCTCAACCCCCCTATACCCTACTCCCCAAAATGATTGTGTCCTTATCGCCTGGGATTCACTCTCACATCTAGCCATTTGTGTCAGGAAGAAAAATAAAGAGAGTGAGTAGGCCAAGAGCCAAGTTAAATCTACCGATGGATAAAGATATGTCCTATTGCAATGCCTGTTTTTGCAATATCTAGTCTGGTTTCATTTTCTGGTATAGTCAAAATGCTGTGGGAGGCTTACCTGAGACTAGAGGACACTGACCTTTAGAAGGTGTTGACTGCTCCTGAAGAAACCTCACTGGTGCTCAAAGGAATGGGGTGGGGTGAAAATACACCCATGCAGAGGAAGGAAGCCTCACAGATGCAGAGGAAGAGGAGGACAATGTCCTTAAAGCCAGGCAGTTCTTCCCCAGACCAGATCTTATATTCTAAGTAAGTTTCCAACCTCAATTGTCCCTCTCAGGAACATGTAGACTGCTGAGCTTGTGTTTCAGATCTGGGTTAGCGCTCATACCACCCTCAGAGAAATGGCTCTGGGAGGTTAAAAACTGGCCCTCCCTTTGGCAGAGAAGTTTCAAGTACCTAATTTATGAAAAGTTTTGTTAAATCTGAAGATTATTCCCTAGCAGAAAGTCTTCACTGATCTCACAAAATAGGTTAGAATCCTGTATCTTGCCCTTACAGCATTTATCTCAATGAAGAGCTAGCTGCCCATTTCCTCATAGGTAGAAATTCTGGATCTCTGAGCCGGGAACCAAAAAGCCTGGGCAGGATGGAGTATTTTCCCACCTTCCCTCAGGGACCATGATGACACATCTTTATGAGGCAGCAATGACAGGAAGCCCAGGTTGTTTTCTCAAGTCAGTGTCAAGTTCCTTATGATGAGTGGACACTCCTCCATAGTCAGGAAATCTGTTGGCCTTGGTTTTCCATATTGTGGGTCATGTTTTTTGTCTTCACTGGTGTTTTAGAGGAAAACTAGGATAAACTGGGGCAGGTGCTAGCCTGAGGTCACTCTGAAATGACTATTGGGAGAGCTGATGAAGCTGGAGGCTGACCAAAGAGTTCAAGCCGCTCGCCTTGCTGGGTCTGATTTTTCTTACTTGTCAAATGGGTGTTTGGCTCTATGATTTCTATGTCTCCTCTGCCCTGGTATCTTGTGGTTCCATGTCTGAAATTAATTTTGTTGACATAATATTTTGGTTCTTTTCGAGCTAAACCCAACTGTTTTCCTAAGCCAAATGTTAACTTCTCTCCTAAACCAACTGTTCACTTTATTTTGAGTAAGATTTCTCATAAAATCTAAAACTATAGTTCCATTCAGAGTCCAGATGTATTACTTACAGACCTATTTCGCCCTTTTCTCTTGATAGGATGAATTTATATAATGTCATTTTAAATAAGAAATAAAAATTAGAAATATAAGGGCACAAATAATGTTTGGGGAGATACAGTAATCCAAAAATCAGTGAACAGTCTGAAAAAAAATGTTATTAAATCAAAGATGAAATAGTTTGGCAAAGATTTTCCTGGAATTACACAGTCTCCTTTTCTCTCAAAAATATGTCCATTTCCCTGGTAGAACATGAAGGGGTATAATTGATTATCATAACCTTGTAGCTTTTAATCATAATAAAACCCATTTAAATCACCTAATAAAATCAGGATATTTAGCTGTTCGAGAGCAGATACATTTGATATGAGATTTTCAACTTACAAATGTAATCAGTAGAGTTCCTCAACCATCTTTCAAATTGCCATGCAGTAGGCAGTCCCCAGTATGTGGTTATGAACGTTCTTTCTTATAGATAATCACAATTGCCCCATGGAAATGATGCCATTGTCATTGAAAACCAAAGGGTGAAGTGACAGAAAAGACTGTGGCATGGATGCAGCCACCAGCCATGAAAACCTGCAGAACTCAGGTCAGGAGATGAGTGCGCCAAGCCAGTAGCACAAGAAGGTCTCCCACAAAGGCTTTCCCCATGGTCCTCCTTGTTCCCACAGGAAATCAGCTCTGTTTCATAAGGGGAAGGAGAGCAAAGAACTCAAAGAGGATGGGAGAGAGAATGAGAAAGTGCACTCGTACCTATTCAGTGACTCCCCATACCTCCAGGTGATGTGTGAGTTCCTCATGTGGATACTTAAGGCTCCTACTTTCTGTGCCCAGTTGACACTGCAGCCTTACCCACACCACAGGGAATAGTAGGGGTGGAATCTGAGAGGTAACAGGGAGCCAGACAGTCAGGACCTTGGCTTTGGCTCTGAGTTAGGTGAGAGCCATTATACATTCTGAGCAGAGTGATAGGACCTTTCTATTCTTACTCTTTCTTCTCAAATACACTCTATATTTCCAGCATACAGACCCATTCACCCTGAGCACCTTCTCCAAGCATCCCTGCCCGCCGCGATCTCATTCCACCTCATTGCCCATCTCCAAGGCCCCTCCTACATGAAGCCACATTGATTCCTCCAGAAGGCGTGACTCTCCCTCCAGCTCTAATCTTACAAACGCCCAAAGTACTTGACTTAGGCCAAGGTTTTGCACTTTCTGCCTTATACTATTAGGATTTGGATGACAAAGTTAGATAGGTCTTGCTCTGAGCCTCAGCTGGATTGCAAAGCCCTCCAGCTTGGATTACATTTTATACAGCAAAACAGTGCTATTACTTCAACTGCGAGAAAAGCAAGGTGCCTCCACAAGCCCGTCAACTCGGTTTCCAGGCCCTTGGCTATATGACAGCCAGCCACCTGCCAACGGGTCCAACAGTTCAAGTTCATCCACATTTCTAAAAACACAATGAGTGAGGATAGTCAGGTTCAAAAAAGTTAAGACTAAATTATCATCCAACCAATTTTTTCCAACTAAACTCTTTGGACATAAACACGATTGTTACCCTTCAGGTGGAATTCTGCAGGAACTCATTGTCTCCACTACCCATTTTGGGACTTGTATTACACTCTCCTCTTTGTTACCTTTATTTGCCACAATCTTTGCTTCCTCCCCTAAAGTGTAAGTTCTCTAAGGATGGAGGCCTCACAGAGTTATTTGTGGACCCCACCCGTCCCCTTACCCACAAACACTTGCTCAGAAAATATTTACCGATGGAATATTTGCATGGCTCTTCCAGGTCTTCTCCTAGACTTCAATTGCAAGTGAAATACAAAAGGCGAGAGACCAAAGGTAACCTTCTGCCTCTGTTATAACAGGATTTTGTGCCACTGTATCAAAACTTTGAGAATTTTTACACACGGAACCTTTACATGAGAATCAGAGACAACTGGAACCGGCCGATCTGCAGTGCCCCAGGGGCTCTGTTTGACGTGATGGAGAGGGTATCAGATGACTACAACTGGACGTTTAGGTGAGGCAGCCACCTGGAGGGGCTTGGTTGAAAGTATTAGTGTGGACACCAGAATACAGATCTGAAAAGACCAAAGCATGGAAGCAGCTGGTCTTCCATCATTCACCCCTTTGCAAGCTCTCATAATGCCAATGGGGGAGGTCACAGTAGTTAAGTTGCCAAGGGTGGCTTGTTTATATTGCAATTAAAGCAAGACCTGTGTCAGAAGGTGCAAGATACACAGAGCCAGCCAAACAGACCCTTTTTCAGCTTTATTGACAAATTATACCCTCCTAACTTTTGCAGAAGGAGATAGTGATGACCATGGCTCTTTCTCATTTAGAAAGGTCTTGCTAGAATTTAAACCAGAGCACAAGTGTCATAAAAGAAAGAAGCCAAGGAAAATTAGGGCTAAGTAATACTCCATGGCTCAGGATATGTTTTTCCAATGCTCTCCTCAGCTTTGTTACGGGGTTACTTTCCTCTAAGGGCAAACTGTTTTGTGGTAACGACAGTGCAAGTCAAAGGGAAAAAAAGAAAATATACAATTTGGGCTAGACCCAAGATCTCTTTGTGAGAGTCTTTTATAGTGCACTAGGATAATATTAATGAGAAAGCCCTTTGTGCTCACCTGCCCTTCTCACTGCAGGTATACTGGCAGAATCATCGAAGATGTCATCAACATGGGCTCCTATAACTTCCTTGGCATGGCAGCCAGGTATGATGAATCTATGAGGACAGTAAAGGAAGTTTTAGAGGCATATGGCGTAGGTGTGGCCAGCACCAGACATGAAATGGGTATGTATGTTCATTATTTTGAAATTTTGTCCAGTTGGGACTCAGATTCCTTGTGGCTGCCTCTCAAATCTAGAGCATATCTAGACTGTGTGTTTCAAAAAGCTGTCATAAAAATGCAAAAAGAAAAAGGTATATGAAATTCTTTTTGGAAATTTTAAGCATTATGCTGTTGCCAGGCAGTTTATTAATTATAGATTTTAATTCTCCAGAATAAATAAAAATGGATCTTTCCTGACCACATTATCTAAAATCGCAACTATTGTACCTCCTCCATCAGGCCCTTTTCTGGGTCCTTTCTCCCACTTTGCTTTTTTTTCCCTAACAGCTTCATTGAGGTACAATTGATATCCCCAAAAAACTATTCTTATTTAATGTATACAATTTGATGAATTTGGACATATGCTTGTACCTGTGAAACCATCACCATAATCAAGGTAATAAACATGTCCCCCCCTTTTTGTAGTAAGAACACTTAGCATGAGATCTACCTTTTTAACAAATTTTTAAGTGCACAATACAGTATTGTTAACTATAGGCGCTATGTTGTACAGCAGATGTCTAGAACTTATTCATCTTGCATAACTGAAACTTTATCCACAGTGACCAACAACTTCTCATTTGGATTTGGCTCTTTCTCCCACTTTTCTTAATGATGTCCATCACTGATCTTTCTTTTGTATTTGTATATTGCTCATCTTTCCTACTAAAATGCAAGCTTCATGAAGGGAAGAATTGCCCTTGTTGACTGTTGTGTCGATGAATGATGAATGAATGAATGGGTAAGGTGGAACAGACTGCCCATTTATTTCTCTTTTAGCTGAAACATTCCTCTCTTATTCAGAGGAGTGAAATCTATGAGAGGGAAACTTCTGCTCTTCTCCACTTCAGGGGGAAGGGGTGATACAAGCTTCTCCAGTAGAGTGCTTTGCTCTTCCTGACACATTGTTTTCTTATATATATCATCTCATTCATTTCTCACAAAAATCCTGCACTGTAGTAGGCAGTGCAGGTGGTGTTATTTCCATCTTCTAGAGAAGAGCATTAAGGGTCATGATAAGCAATGTGCCCCCAGCGGCTTATTAACCACCCTAACTCCTAGTCCAGCGGAGCTTTCTCTACTACAGCAGTGTCCTATCCAGGATATTATATGCAGGGTTCACCAGGTTAGTTTCAGGCCTGTCTAAGAATCAGAGGTAAATCTGCTTAAAAGGGGTTTACTATTAATGAAAAATGAGCCACGTGCCCCTCTTAGATAACCAGTTGGCAGAAGGGCTTTAAAAACATATAATTACAGTCATGCACAACATAACGAAGTTTTGGTCAACAACGAACTGCGCATACAACAGTGGTCCCATAAGATTAGTACCATAGAGCCTAGGTGTGTAGTGGCTATACCATCTAGGTTTGTGTAACCACACTCCGTGATGTTTGCACAACAATAAAATTGCCTAATGATGTATTTCTCAGAACGTACCCCCGTTGTCAAATGACACATGACTGTATTCAGACCTGTACAACAAATAACAATTCAAATTGAACAAAGTAACTTTCTTATCCACATATTCAGTAAATACTTAGCTAAAGCTCCAGCGCTTATAAGTGGTTGCCCGGATTTCTTAAGGAAGACATCTTACTTATCTACATTTTGAGGCATGAGGGCTGGAGATATAAGCAGGGTGTGAAAGGAAGGCTGTACTCCACCTAGAATAACTGGGTCTCCCACGATGCCCCATTTGGAGATGAAGCAGAGAGTGGAAGAATACTCCAGTCACAAGAGACATGGAGTCAGTAACATTTGGGGATGTTTGCTCTGGTGTTGGTGACATCCAATACCAGGGTTGTTAATGAACCAGAAAGAAAACACATTCCTGAAAATGATGACCCCCCCCCCAACTCACTGAGACAGAACACTCGCAGTCACAGACAGCAGAAGCTGGAGGGAGGCAGCTTGACATAGGCAATGGTTTGCCTCCAGTGGAAGCCAGAAGTGGAATATGGGTCCCTGACTCTGCAGGCTCAAAAAACCCAGAGAAATCAGGCAGAGATGAAAATCCCAGTTTGGACTGCCTGCAGGCTGAGTTCTTTTTCCACCTACTCATCCTTCTGAATCGCTGGACTTTTAGTATTTACCTGTTTCATTGAGCTCTCCAGCTCAAGCTCAAGGAAGGTTTTAAGAGGTTTCAAGTAAACAGTGAGAGAGCAAAATAGAAGCCACCCAATTCTATGTTAGGGAAATAGAAGGACTAAAAATAAGGATATAAGCAGTCAATAAATAAGTAAATAAACAGGGTTCTTTTGAAAGTATTCTACAACATGAATAGTAACCTTAACATAGCATGCAAGAATTAGTAGCATAATTCTGAATGCTTTTTATTTCAAGAAATGCAAGTAACTTTTGGAAAACATATGCTATATAGTCTTAAGAAAGTGTTTAACAATGCCAATGGATTAACAGTGAACACTTGGGAATATAGAGGCCTAACAATTTTTAGTAACCAAAATAGTTTCTTGAGGAACCAAAAGTAAAAGTTTAAGAATGTTTAATCACTTAAAAGTACTTCCCAGAGCTTTGTGTGTGTGTGTGTATGTGTGTGTGTGCATGTGTGTGTGTGTGTGCGTGTGTGTGTGTGTGTGTGTGAGGAAGATTAGCCCTGAGCTAACATCCTTTGCCAATCCTCCTCTTTTTACTGAGGAAGACTGGCTCTAGGCCAACGTCCCCCTGAGCTAACAAGATGCCCATCTTCCTCTACTTTATATGGGACGCTGCCACAGCATGGCTTGACAGCAGTGAGTCTGTCCGCGCCTGGGATCCAAACCTGCGAATCCTGAGCCGCCGAAGTGGAGCGTGTGAACTTAACCACTGCGCCACCGGACAGGTCCCTTAAAAGTACTTCCCGAAGCTTTTAAAAAATAATTTCCAATGTTCTAGGGGGAAAAGAACACAGAAATCATATTACAAAATAGGAAAATTAAACAAATAAGAAATCAAGTGGAAGTATTTAAAACATAGTAAAAGGATAGAAGACCACACATATTATTTTGACCAAAATATGTCACTAGAACATATTTGGCTACTGAAAGAAAAGGATTATTTGGCCAAAAACCTAAACTCAACTTTGTGCTGTAATCAAAATTAATACAATGAAATTAAAGTTGTTTCAAAGGTGACAAGGAGAAAGATAGGTCCCAGCCAGGCACCTGGCTCCTGTCTCCCTGCTGCAGCCACCACCAAAACATCCTCCTGCCCAAGAGGGATGTCGAGTCAGTGAAGGAGCAGCAAAGAGCCCAAGAGTAAGGCTGTGGCCAAATCTGCACCTGCAAGTGTTAAAATAAGCCCAAAATACAGCCGGAAATGATACATTTCCAGACAAATATGCACAGAATTGCAAATGCGTCTTTAAGATGTGAAACGATGTGCTGCTCTTTATTGCAGTGTACAACTGAAAAATAGAGGCATGCAGAATTAAGGGAGGCTTTGACTCTCTCGTGGGTCAATTTAACCCTCCACGGGCAGAGGGGGTGGGAGGATTGTGCATTTTTTTATATCCTAAATATGAGGCAGAGTGAAATGGCAATTTGGAGACATAATCAAGCATTTAAAATGTCTGACATATTTTAAATTCATATCTTCTATACTTATGTTGTTTTTTGTTAAATGCTCCCTGATCTGGGCTGTCTCCTTCAAATTTTGTGACATCTTTGGTAATTACAGCCTAGTTTTTCCCAATAACTTTGTTAATGTGCTGTGAAAGTTTAGAAATTTTTGAGTTTTGGTGTGTGTGATATTACGTTGTGAATTAGTGAACTCTAGACCTAACAGCTTCTCAAAAGTTGAAGCAACTGGAACTCAATATCCTCTTTTTAAGGTGGCTTGCCTCCAAATTTTTAGCTGGAAATTTGCTAGGCTAACTGTTTCCAAACCGATTTTAAAACTACATGGATTTTTAGATTTTCAGCACTGGGATTGAAAATGGTGTACAAATTTTCATAATGTCTAAGAACATCAAAAAATAATCAGTAATATCTTCATTATGCAAGATATTTCCACACTTGATCTTTGAATTTCTTTATCTGAAAGAACTATTTAAGTTTTCTGAATGTGGAAGATATTTGTTTGAATATATTGGTTTACCAATGGAAGTCATAGTGCAGCGACCCCGAGGCAAAGTAAATGCGTAACTGCTTGTTCTTCTTTTTATGAATTAAGCTTCAAGTAAAGAATAAGCTGAAACTTTAAAAATAAATAAACAAACAACTTAAATATTGGTGCAAATGTGAACAAAAAGGAAAGCAGAAGTTAAGCTTAAGTTATGAATCATTAAATGTAATAAGAGATTTACCTTATAAAAATTGTGTGGAGTGCCCATAATGAAGAAGATGTAAGTCCTATACCCCCGTGGATCAAGTAACACAGCAGAGTCATATATGGCTGTTTATTTTTCTGTACAACTGGAAACTAGTAGGATAATGAATTATAGGAGGCTTTAAAATCATATGGGTCAATTTAACATTACACAGTATGATTAGAAGCAAAAGCAAGAAAAACGAAAAATGAAATAGTGATAGGAGACTTGAAAAACAAAGAAGGCAAAAGAATAAACAAAGAATAGAGGGCATTAACAATGTAATTGTTGAATTTAATTTAATATTTATATATTGAATGCTGAACTTGAAAACATACTACCAGTTTACTTCATCTTTTTAAATAGTTATTAAATTTTCACAGAAATTTACTGTATATTATGCCACAAAGAGAAACCTCATTAAATTCCAAAAAAGTAGAATCTACATAAGTAACGTTCTTGGATCACAGGGAAATAAAGCTAAAATTAACAACAAAATTAGAAAGAAATCCTTTTTTAAAAATCACTTGAAGGTTTTAAAGCCCTCACATAAGTGACTCTTGAATCAAAATCAAGAAGAAAATGAAATTACAGTTACATCATATTTAGAAACTAATAATTATGAGAACACCATGGGATACAGCTAGTTGTATATGCAGAGTAATAAATATATTCTTACTTTATTAAAGAAGAAAGACTGAAGCTAGTACACTAAACAACCAATGCAGTAAGGAATAAAAGGAAAGCAAAAGTGTTGAATTATTAAAGATAAAAATAGAAACCTATGAATTAGAGAAAAGTAATTTCTATTGGGCTGAGGCATCTGTATTTTATTTTATTTTATTTATTTATTTTATTTATTTATTTATTTTTGTGGGGAAGACCAGCCCTGAGCTAACATCTGTTGCCAATCCTCCCCTTTTTGCTGAGGAAGACTGGCCCCAGGCTAACATCCGTGCCCATCTTCCTCCACTTTTTATATGGGACGCCGCCACGGCATGACAGACAGGCGGTGCATCGGCGGGCGCCCGGGATCCGAACTCGCGAACCCCGGGCTGCCAAGCGCGGACTAAACCGCTGCGCCACCGGGCGGCCCCAAAGGCATCTGTATTTTAACAAGTCACTAGAGGTGATTCTGATGAGCAGCCAGAGTTCACAACCGCTGAGCTAGCATAACCCTGATCACAAAATTTGACAAACAAGCATTTAATAAAAGGAAAATTATAAGGCAGTATTACTTAGAAAAAAGATTGTATGAGAAATTGGCATCGCAAATCCAACAGTATATTCAAGTAACAGGATATCATGATTAAGTAGTTCTATTCAGGTACTAGATAACTAGTTCAATATGACAGTTTATAACATTGAAAGATCCAAGAAGAAAACATGATTATTTGATAGATGTTGCCACAGCGTTTATAAAATCCACTATCCATTCCTTATAGGACTTTTAATAGAATAAAAATAGGAGATTCCATGGGGCTGGCCCAGTGGCCTAGTGGTTAAGTTTACATGCTCTGCTTCAGCAGCCCAGGGTTCACAGTTTCAGATCCCAGGCATGGACCTACACACCGCTCATCAAGCCATGCTGTGGTGGCATCCCACATATAAAAAAATAGAGGAAGATTAGCACAGATGTTAGCTCAGGGCCAATCTTCCTCACCAAAATAAATAAATAAATAAATAATAGGAGATTCCTAAATAGAATAAAAATATCTACTTCAAACAAAGAGACTGTACTACATTTCGTGATGAAACACTGGAAGCTCTCACTTTAAAGTCAGGAAAAGATGATGTGTTTTTACCACCATGTTTAATAACCTTTGGAAGTACTAGCCAACATAATTATTCATTCATTTTTCATTCTTTAATTCAATAAATATTTATTGAATGACTACCTCATGACAGAATAAGAGGTAAATGTATAATAAAAAAAAAAGAGGTATACTAACCATTATTTGCAGATGATCTGATTGTTCACCTCTCTGGTTTTTAAGCTGAGATCTGTGAGGAGCAATGGGGACCTCTGAAGGGACTATTTTTGGGGCCACCATAAAGATGAGTGGGAGCTGAGTAGGAGGCACAGAGTTTTAGGCCACTTTCTTCCATTTTACATATTTAAATAATTAAAAATTTATTCAAAGTAATAAATATTCAGTAAAGAATTCAATAAATACGTACATCCAATAAAGGCTAATTTTAAAAATTCATATAGTAAAGTCAATAATCAACAATCAGTAAGAGGATATACTGGGGGAAATGATATTATTAATAAATACGAGCAAAAATAGCAAACACTTCGGGAATAAACTTATTTTGAAAATATTTAGAACCTATTTGAAGAAAACTATAAAACTTTCATAAAAGACTTAAAAGAAGATATGAAAAAACCAGAGACAGATACCATATTTTACAAGGGAATGACTCAATATTGTAATTCTATCAACACTTCCCCAAATTAATACGTAAATTGAACACAATCCCAATGACATTAATGGACAGGGTTGGGTGGGGGTAGGGGGGGTCCCAACTGAAAGTCCAGAGACAGACACAGCTTGACATACTCATTTGTATACACTAAGAACAATATTTCAAATCAGTTGGAAAATGTTCAATCATATCATTAGTGTTGTGATAACTAGCTGATCATATAGGAAATATGTTAGATTCCTACCTCACGCATTACATCTAGGGAAACTACACTTAGGTAAATTGCAAATGCATTTGAAATTGAAATGTGAAAAACAAGAACAGGGGCCAGCCCAGTGGCATAGCAGTTAAGTTCCCATGCTCCGCTTTGGCGGCCCAGGGTTCGCAGGTTCAGATCCTGGGTGCGGACCGACCCACCGCTTGTCAAGCCATGCTGTGGCGGCGTCTCACATAAAGTAGAGGAAGATGGGCATGATGTTAGTCCAGGGCCAGTCTTCCTCAGCCAAAGGAGGAGGATTGGCAATGGATGTTAGCCCAGGGCCAATCTTCCTCACAACAACAACAACAAAAAACAAGAACCACCGTCAGAAATAATTATATAAATAAAATTGAAACTGAATGAATGGCTTAATTGATGAATGAATGAACAAAAGAGCAGAATAAAACTACTCAGACAATTCAAATACGAAATGCACTTGTGTGTGTTCCTTGGTAAGGACCCTGCTAGGAATGTCGGACTCTAGCTCCCTTTATGTGAGCAACGCCTCTGTCTTAGTCTGTTCGGGCTGTTATAACAAAATCCCGTAGACTGAGTGGCTTATAAACCACAGAAGTTTATTTCTCCTGGTTCTGGAGGCTGAAAGTCCAAGATCAGGGTCGGGTGAGGGCCCTCTGCGTTGCAAACTTCTCCCTTGTATCCTCATATGGTGGAAGGGACAGGCAGCTCTCTGGGGCCTCTTCCATAAGGGCACTAATCTTATTTATGAGGGTTCTGCTCTCATTACCTAATCACCTGCCAAAGCCCACCTCCTAACACCATCACTTTGGGCATTAGGTTTTCAGCATAAGAATTTGAGGGGACACAAACATTAAGACCAGAGTAGCCTCTTCCCTAGGTTGTCACTTATGATCACCCCTCAGTTCCATAATCCATCATCACTTCCAATCTTTTCCAGCAGAACTCACCTCCCCTGGCAGAATGGCCTCTTACGTGGGAGGGATCCATTTTAAATGACTTCTAGGCTGACTCCATGCAACACAAGCCACCCTGGTCCACGGAAAACAGGCACTGTCCTCTGTTAGAGGAAAGAGAGCTTGCTCCTAACCCAACCACTGGCCACAACTGTTTGCCCTCCAGATTTCTCAAGTCTGATTCAGACAGTAGTCTACTGTATCCTCAGGCTCCGGGGAACCAGAGAAAGCACTCCCAGAAACCTTAAGGGGAAAGATCCAACAATGTAAAACATTCAAGCTTCTGTACATAAAAACAATGTCAACAAAGTTAAAAGTCAGAGAACAAAATTAGAAAATGTTATTCTCAATATGTAGGACAAAGAGTTGATATGCTTAACATGTAAAGACTCACGATTCAAAAAGGAAAACACCCCAATTTAAGAAACGGGCCAAGATTTTGGCAAAGTTCAAAATGCAAAACTGCACAGTCAGGATAGTGTGATGTTTCGCAGCCTTTTTTTCATTCTCACCCTCTCCCATGATATCCACAGATATACTGTTTATCTGTTTATGCAGTACATAGACACCTGTACTTTGTACATGGATAAAGTAAGATATCCCCCTCCAAGAATCCATTTTCAACCCTTTGGGGGCAACTGAGAACTGCTGAGAATGCGTAGGATAGTGGTTAGCTTTGTGGGGAAGCGGATGTTGACCAGGATGGGACACAAAGGGACTTCCTAGGTGCAGTTTATATTCTGTTTTTTTTAATCTTAATGCAGTTATATGTGTGTGTTTTATGAAACTTTATGTCGTGATGAAACTTCATAGAGCTCTATACTTATAATCTTTTTCATTTCCTATATATATGTTTATGTTTTAATGAAAATTTTACATTAAAAAGTAGATCCAGTACACAAATGGGCAATTAAGAAAACAAGAAATATAAGTGGCCAATGAGCCTGCAGAAAATACTCTGCCCCATTAATAACCAAACAATGACTAAGACACAGATACACCATTTCTCACCTAATTGGCAAAAGTTAAAAAAAGTAATACCCTGTAGTTTCAGAGGAGTGAAGAAAAGGGCACCCTTACATATTGTTGATAGAGTAAATTGGAGAGAAATTTGAAAATGTATCAACAGCAAGCCATTTAACTCAGCAAACCCATTTTGAGAAATTTTGTCTTAAAAAATTTGAATAAATATTCAAAGATGTATGTTCAAGAATAATCATTGCAATATCATTAATAATATTAAGAATTGGAGAAATAAGTGAGTTTCCAGCAATAGGAAATTGATTAAATATACTTGGTAGGTCTGTTTAACATAATATTATTTAGCCATTTGAAATTATAATGTAGTTAGCACCATGGTTGAGACCAAAGGCTCTGGGATTAGGTTACTTGGATTCACATGCTAGTCCTTCCTCTTAACTAGCTAGGGCCTGAGATAAACTATGTGCCTTTCTAGTCCTCAATTTTCTTTTCTGTAAAATGGAAAATACATTGTCAGGAGAATAAAACAAATTATAGAACAGTATGTATATTATGAGTTCATTTTTTAAAATATATTTTACACGAATATCTGCCTTGGTAAAGGTTGTTCTATTTTATTTTGTAGTATTTTCTAAGTTTTTCACAATGCTCTCATATTTCTTGGGTTAATTATTTTCCTAAAAGTCAACAGGAGCTTAAAATGAAGGCACAGTCTTATAAAAATAGTTCTGGTACTTCCAAGACAGCGTCACTGAATCAGACTGACCAGATTTTCCATTCCACTGGGGGACCCTGCTGCAGACTATGTGGATTCTTTACCTTAAACCAGTGGTTCTCAAATGAGCTCACATCAGAATCACCTGCAGGGCTTGGAAAAATACAGGCTGTTGGCCCCACCTACAGTTTCTGATTCAGCAGGTCTGGAATAGGACCTCAGATTTTGCATTTCTAATGAGTCCCCAGGTGATGGTGATGCTGCTGCTC
Organism: Tapirus indicus; assembly: GCA_031878705.1. Lineage (NCBI taxonomy): Eukaryota > Metazoa > Chordata > Mammalia > Perissodactyla > Tapiridae > Tapirus > Tapirus indicus. The sequence goes on from CM062929.1 coordinate 79,948,224, forward strand.
TGGGGATCAACTTTGGGAAACCACTGGAAATGATCTAGCCTGGCTGACTTTCTTGACCAAATTAGTCAAAATTTTCTAAAACACAATGGTCCTTTACTTTGTATGGTGTGAACACCACATATGCCTGGGAGATGGAGTCTATTAATAAAAACGGGAAAATAGGTAATAGACACCCCAGAAAAACCAGTGAAGCAAGTTGGTTTTGATCTGTGAGTGTATCCTGACACACATTGCTGGGCCAGATTTCCAAATTCAGGAAAGGTTAAACTCAGGCAACCTAGACAGAAGCTTTTGTTTCCTTTTTTCCCCTTCCCCACTTTTATTCTGCAAGGGTGTGTAGTTTGTTGGTCTTTCTTTCCCTGAGCACTGGATGGTTAAGAGCAGACATGTAGTAACAGCATGCTATTTGAATACATACACTCTATAAGCCCCTTGTGCTGCCATCGTTTCACCCAGCACTTGTTAGTCAGAAGTTCACTTCTAAGAAAAGAAACTCATGGAATGACACAAGACTAATTCTGGGCCAAAGAAAGCTCATCTCTACTCGGAGACTTTTCTTCCTTTGAGAAGGAAAGCCTTATGCTTGATTCGTCTCATCAGGGAAACCTAAATAGTACGCATGCCTAAAAACAGCCTAGGTGAGAACATTCATTCAAATTATAACTGCAATTTCCAGACATAGCCTTCAAATATCTTCACCTTAAAAACATCAGAAAGCACACATTGACTTAGAAATCAATGCAACTGGTTATAGTAGGAAATTCTTTTCCATTCTCAAGTTTCAGATGTGATTTTCATGTTCGTTGTAATGTACAAATTTGCTGAAATTTCTGTTTCTCAGTTTGAGAACATTGTCCTTAATCATTAGTTTGTCTCTCTCTTTATCTTCCTGACAAGTTCCCTGCTATCATATAATTCAGATTATCAAGGCTCTTCTTGTGTATCTTTCTCAAACATTGGTAGCTAGATCCAAGGAATGTGCAGTCTTGCTAACCTGAACTTTTGAAAAAGGGGCCAGCCTGAATTTGCAAAATGTCTAAGTTAAAGCATATTTCAAATAAATATCAGCTTATGACCTTCAAGTTCCTAAGAGTATGAGCAGTTTCTAAGAAACTGCTACCAAGCAGAGATCTTGCTTTCTTTAAAAAAAGCAATTTTAATTAACACATTTTTATGCAAATCAATGTTATAAACATGCTTTAAAGCAGTGGATTCTGTTGAATGGCTATAAACATCCCCATCCCAATTAGTTTTACCTTCTTAATTTACACAGAAAAACCCTTCTTCATAAACAGTGCCAGTTCTTCCCAGACCAAATTATTGTAAATTCTGATTTAATGAGATTTCATTGCATTTCTCTCAAGTCTCTTTATTTTCCTTTAAGAGTATTTGTAAGTGAAGAAGTACTCTCAGAGGAATTGTTTGGGAGTAGGAGAATGAAAGTGCATCCTGGTTTCTGAAAGTCTTTTGGCAATTTCTTGATACCTGTTAGAGTTCTGACAAGGTAATTGCCCTTCTCTTGACAGTAATAGAAATTACAGCATAGCCAAATTTCGACTAGCAGGGATGTTTCCACAAGTGTAGATTTGGCCCTGTAAGCTCAACAAAGATAAGCAAGCATAACAATTTAAGAAGATATGCCAATAATTTTACATACGTATAACACTTGCTAGCTAGATAATACCTGGGATGACTGAACAAACTCATAGAATTTCAGAATATGTTGATCATCTTCCACCTTCCCTCCACCTACACAAATACCGTAAGATGAGACACATGAAGCCTAGGGAATTTTTAACGACTTGCCATTGTTCATGTAGTCAGTGGTTGAGAAGTTAAGACTAGATACCAGTTCTGTTGAGTCTCACTGAAGAGCTCTTTGCACAACCTCTTACTGTTTACAGCTAAAAGCAGAGAGCATCTACATTAGGAGACATCAAACTAACCCAGCTGCCCCCTGTTTTTGTACTGTCCTCAAGCTACAATTAGTTTTTACAGTTTAAATGGTTGAGAAATAAAAATAAGAATACTGTTTTGGTACATGTGAAATTATATGAAATTCAAATTTCAATACCCATAAATAAAGTTTTATTGGAACACAGCCACAATCATTCTTTTGTGTATTGTCTATGACTGTTTTTACTTTGTAATGGTAGAGTTGAATAGTTGCAACAGAGACCATATAGTCTCTCTGGCCCTCTATAAAAAGTTTGTTGACATAGAGAAGTACTTGTCATCATAGCAACTTGGAAAGAAGAATCCTCTAGATTTGATAGCAATTGCCAGATTTCCAAATCCAGTACCTGCCAGAATACATCAAATTTTAGTCTCCTTTACTTCATTTAGACTAAAAATTCTGTTACATCCAAACATACTAAGGATACAGATTAACTTTCCATGACATGGGCACCTGTGTATATCCTTTAAAGCCACTGATATCAACTTGAGGAAGACCAAGGACATCATCAATGTCTACACCAAAGTACCCCAATGTCTACTTCACACATTCAGGTGATTATCTGTGGGAACAGGAGTATTTGGGATGGCAAAAGTACTACTTGACAGAAATGTAATACTTACCCATTTAGTCTATACTCTCCTTATAATGCAAAAGAGTTAGGTGGTGGTATAATTGAAGTCACTTCTCATCATCTTGGCACTTGTGTTTCTTCTAATACACAGGACATAACCTAAATGTGTGGCCTGACTTTTTACCAAGTGCTGACTAGCAGAATTGAGAAGACTTGAGTTGCAGAGTCAAAACATTTATCCAGGCTTCTCCTATTTTTCTTCTACCTATTTCATGTATCTTTCCTATTCCTTTAGGGCAAACACATGTTCATATTCATTTGAACTCTGCACCAACCTGGACACCTGTGTGCTGTGTCATTTAGTGAGCCAAGAAGGAGTAAGATAAACTCTATGAATGGAGAGCTGGAACTGAAAGACTACACAGGAGCCTATATATTAATCTCCATCCATGCTACAGGGTAGAACCTCCCCTTTTTATGACATACCATTTCCAGACTTAATTCTCTGCCATTTAATGGAAGTGAAATACAGAAAGAATAATGAAATCAGAGAACTGAGTGCTGACAAGGTCCATGGTGTTTAGTCTAACTTCCTTTGAAGAAAGAGCCTACCAAATCCCAGAAAGTCTCAATAACTTTCCCAAGGTCACATAGCCAATGAATGAAAAGGCCATGTGAATCACAAACTCAGGTGTGCAAGAAGAGTTCAAGGTTTTTTTATGTGGTTTTTTTTTTTTTTTTGTGAGGAAGACCAGCCCTGAGCTAACATCCGTTGCTAATCCTCCTCTTTTTGCTGAGGAAGACTGGCCCTGGGCTAACATCCGTGCCCATCTTCCTCTACTTTATATGGGACGCCACCACGGCGTGGCTGACGAGCAGTGCATTGGCAGGCACCCGGGATCCGAACAGGCAAACTCGGGGCTGCCAAGGGCGAACTAAACCGCTGCGCCACTGGGCCGGCCCCGGTTTTGTTTTTTTTTTTTTAAAGAAGTTAAAATTTAATTGAATCCCTGTTCTAGCTGTTCTACTTTTAGTCTGTACAGGGGCTCTCGTTCATCAAGATTGAGCAAAGGTTCTAGGGTATTATGCAGTGCCCAAACATCAGGGGTGTTTTCTCCCTGGTCTTTGGTCCCCTGTTGAGAGACCCACTGTTTCAGTGAACACAATCCCTGTGGTCCAGCAGCCCAGGAGTTTCTGTCTTATGTTGGGGGCTGAGGAGAAGCTGGTGAGGATAGAAAGCCCAGTGCCTAGCATTCAAGCCACCCTCATGCACTTTGCAGCTGTCCCCAGGCAGCTACCACCAAGAGATGTAAATGGATTGATTGACCCCAGTCTTGATCAAATCCCCCTCACCCTCTCTGCTTCCCAGATACCCTGATTTCTCTTCTTTGAGTACACCTAGTGCAATCCCTTCAACTTGTATAAGCTTTTTCCAAAGACAAGAAGGAAGAAATTTCCACTTTGGGCCCTATATCTTGAGCCTCTCTGGAAACAAAAGGCTAAATAGTACCTGGCTGCCTACTAAACATGGAAGAAAAAAAAGCTATTTAAGGAGAATGTGCGTAAATTATTATTTTAAATTGTCCTAGGATGTTCATAACAACAAATCTCTTTATCTATAAAAACATGTGGGTGCTTAGCACCCCTTAGACTAGCAGCTGCCAAAATTTTCTGCTTTAGAAAATGTCATGGAACAGTGATGAAGAGTTCCATCTCTTGAGTCAGACATGCTGAATCTGAATCTTGGCTCTAGACTTTCTAACTGCATGACCCTGGGCAAGTGAACTAAAATCTCAAGCTTCATCATCCTTATCTGTAAAATGGAGATAATAGCAGTACCAAAAATTTGTATAAAAACTGAGAAAAAGCTTGAAATGTTTCAGCATGGTGAGGTTGTCACACCATTAAGTAGGTAGCCTGCACTTAGCTCCGTCTCATTTGAGTAAGTGACACCACTTCTGTGTCTATTTCCTCATTGATAAAATAAGGACTAGGGTGACTATTTTACAGAGTGTGTGTGTAGGTGTGATGATTAAATGAAATAATCATGGTACATTAGTGGACACTCTTTATAAGTTGCTTCATTCCACTTCCTTCATCTATCTTTTTCTTTTAGAAGTGGGTTTTAAAAGTGAGAGAATCAAATCTGAATTAGCTTTGCACAGTAGATAATGGTACTGTATCAATGATAATAGTACTGTAGTTACATAAGAGAATTCTTGTTTTTAGGCAATATACACTGAAGTATTTAGGGGTAAATGGGACATCATGACTGTAATTTATTAAGTAGTTCAGAAAAAATTACATATATATGTATGTATGTTTATATATGATATACAGAGAGAGAGAAAGAAAAAAGTGTTTAAAGAAATGTAGTAAAATGGTAACATTTGGGAAATCTGGGTGAAAAGTATCTGGGGATTCTTGGTACTATTCTTGCAACTTTTCTGTAGGTCTGAAATTATATCAAAACAAAACGTTAAAAAAAAAAAAAGAAGGGCAAGAACATGAATCTATTTGAGCATGTCACCCCCAAGGCGAGGTTGAGATCATCATTAGATCTACTTAGAAATTCTTCCCTTATCAGGATTATTTGTGACAGGAAGACTCATCATAATTATATATCCATGCCTCACTTAAGGTTTTTGTTTGCATCAGATTCTAATTATCTACTAATGCTTTAACCTGCCAACAGGTGGCAAGTGGTTTGTTAAAAATGAAGGTCCGAGTAGGTGGGCAGATTAAAAATTGTTTCTTCTCTTTTACTGCACTTCATCAGGATGGAAGTTTTCTTAACCCAACAGCAGTGGCCTACGTTCAGTATGACAGTGCGTTCTAGACCCTTTTCAGACATCACGTCTGGCTTCTTCCAGACTTTCTCTGAATGTTTCACAGATAAACAAAGCTACTCAAGAGGCATCGTAACTCCATAACCCCCACCAGACTGGACACAAGTGGAATAAAGGAGAGAGTGGGGTCTTCCAAGAGATTTTGGGTGATGAGCTGAAAGGTGGAATCCTTTAGGCAGAAGGTTGATGCTTTTTTAATGCAAGGATCACCAGTTCAAGCAAAGTGGCTAAGATGTGGACTGATAGTCATGGCAACAACTGAACAGCCAGATGAGCCACCTGGCAGGTTGCCATGATACATGACAGCCTGCGCCTAGGTCAAGTATAAGGAACAATCTACAAACAGGATATTCTGGATGAAAAGTGACTACGTCACAGTTTGGAAAATAGTCTTCGCATGCGCCACACAAGAAGAATTGGTGGTTGTGAAACAGGCTTGTTAATAACACCCACACACTTTACTATTGATCGGTGTCAATATTAAGGCCATCAATCTTTATGTTCTGCCTAAAAGGTATGAGCCAGTAGATATCAATAAAAATCCAGCAGAAGTATATAATTCATAAATATATTATTGGTACTATTTCCTGAATCTGGTTTTTATTGATTTGACTGATGGTGGCAAACCCAGTGCTTGGCACATGAAAATACTGCTGAGAGAGCTGGCAAGAGCATATATCCAGCTTGTGTTTATTCTTTTATTCACAAAGCAGGTTTTCAGTATCGCAGTGGATAAATAAACCTTCAGGATAGAACAAGTGTCAATATATGCACAACAAAGCAGTTTGGAAATACATTGTCACTAGCCAATTTGTGGCTGTTTTGACCTTCAAGACTAAAGAAAAGACTAAAGTCATAGAGAGAAACAGAAATAAAAATTGTTGTGGGTTTATTTGTACCTTCAGTTAGGACTATAGCCATGTTTTCCTGGGATTAAAAAAAAATGCCTATTTTTACATTCCAAAGACAAAATGTTGAATATAATTTCTAGAACTACTCAAGTACTAAGACCACCAACTGCAGCTTGACATGACTCAGGCAGCTCAACTCAATCAGAGTATGGCCTGAATGTTTGTAGAAAGCAAGCTGGTTAAGTTCCTAGTGACTGCTTTGTTTCCCTAAGGTCTTCCTAATTTTTATTTCTCGAATGTGAAAAGGAAGAGGAGGAAACAGCACTCGATTAACACAAATGAGCCATACCTTTTATTATTCCTTAATGAATCCCTCACCCCACCCCAGACCAGCCTAGTCTAACTTTGAAAGGCATGGCTTCCTGAAGTAGAAAATGTCCAGTCACCCTGGATATCTCTCATATCTGTTTATGAAACTTGAACTGTGAATGCTAAACAGAGAAATTCCATGATAATTGGGGTTGGGAGTGGAGACCATTGTTTTCTACAAATGAGGTAATCCTCTAAATGCAAAACCACTCATAACCCATAACTCAGCTGTGAGACATTTTGTCATAAAAATTGGTATATTTGAAAATTGCTTTACTAACCACCTGACCACTGGAAATCCAAAAGAAGGCTGGTATCTGGAAACCTCGTATGGACACCTGTACTTCCTCCCTTCTCCCTCTGTTTAAGCCAGGGCTGATGATGGAGACCTTATAGACGGCAATTTTTCAGGATGTTCTTAGACACACCCACTTCTCATTTGTTGGTTGACTGTTTGATTGCTTACAACACATCCCATATTGCCCTAAGGAGTTTTAGTGATGCAACTGTTGTAGATAAAGCCCTGTGATGGCAGATTTGAGGAAGACGAAGATGGAGGAAGACATAACAAAGATTCATTGTGAACTTCTACTCATGCACTTCTGGGTAAGTGGACAGGACAAAGTCATCCCCTGACCCTCCGTACGGGAAAGGCTCATAGGTAAAGTTACCAAGTTGGCAAAGTTTGGGCACCCTCCATTCTTGCTGGAGGCCTTTTTCAGGTATGGGTGTTTTCAAGCTGGTGTTCACTGCCTAGTCTACTTGTTGCCCTGGTATCACGTGCCTTCTTGACCTTCTTCCCTGAGCCATGCCCTACTCCAGGCTCACTCCTGTCTTCATTCTCCATCAAAAGACAGCATGGAACTCAACAAGCACCTACTATGTGTCAGTACCATGCTAGGTGCTGTGGTTGCCAAGACGAACATCTCACACACAGTATCTGCACCCCGGGGTCTCTTTCTGTAGTAGAGAAGATTGCCCAGTGAAAGTCCTCAGTTCAACTTAACCAATGCTATAATCGTTATGTGATGAAGCCTATGCGATCTCAGAAGAGGAAGCGACCAAGTGTGCGTGGGCAAACTGAGAGTGGCATGCAAGAAAAGATGTCACGTTAGGTGGATCTCAAAGAGTGAGTGGGAGCTGCAAGAAGACCATTCTCTGTGGAGGAAAGAGTGCTCCCAACATCAGGGAAGCCTAAAATGGGACCTCTCCAGCATTCTCCAGAAACTGAGGAGGGGTAGCCAGAGGCCACTCAGCTGATAGAGGAAGAGCTGGAGCAGGAACCCAAGCGTCCTCATGCCCAGGCCAGTGGTCTTTGCTCTGCCCATCCTTGGGGCCACGGCCCTTGGGATGCAGTCTCTGCTCAGTAAAAACAAATCTGACAAATGATTATGTGCCCACGTTTTATCTGTAAATTTCACTTTCTCTTTTTAGTCCATAATATATCCTTGATAACAAAAAGTTTCAAATTACAATTTAAATTTTTAACTGTTTCCCCCAAATCTTGAATAAAATTGACTCTGCTAGAATATTTGTTTTACCATGGTTTCTGATAATTTGGGAGATAAATAAATTGTGGTTTGAGAAGAAAGGCCATCAGCCATCTGTTATATGACAGTGTGACCTCTCAGGAAGAGCAAAGATTGGCCATGAGATGTCTTCTTCCGTATTACACGCAAAATAAAACTTTGAACTCACCATTCAACACTTTCTAAAGTTTAACCCCTCACCATTTAAACACAGTAAGCAAGCTAATTTACCAGTTTAAATACAATTCTGATATCACACTTTGTATAATAACGTATGTTGAACTTTAGGTTGAAAGAAGCGTGTTTATAATAGTCCTGAATATGCTAACAATATTCCTCTAACTTAATTCTGAGTTAAATCTGCTCTGTGTTCTATGGATGCAAATTACAGCATCTCTCCACTTCTATATTTGTCTCTTCTGTTAAGTGTATCATCTAAAGCAGCAGAATCCAATACAAATATAATGCAAGACATATGTGTAATTTAAAGTTTTCTAGTAGCCACATCAAAAAAAGTTTAAAAAAGTAAACTCGATTTCATAATACATTTTATTTGACCCAATAAATCCAAAATATTATCATTTAAACATGTAATCAATATAAAAAATATTAATGAGGTGTTTTACATTATTTTTGTTGCTGTACTAAGCCTTCAAAAAATGGTGTATATTTTCCCTGACAGCACATCTCAATTCAGACATGAAATTTTCATTGGTTAAAGTGAAATAAATGGAATATAATCCTAGCAAAATAATAAAGTTTAGTGGAAAATATTTTACAGTGCTTCAGTTTTAAAATTTAAATTAAGTTAACCAAAATTAAATAAAATTTAAAACTCAGTTCCTCTATTGCACTAAACACATGTAGCTAGTGGCTACCATATTGGACAGTGCAGATCTGGAAGTTAGAGTGATGGCAAACAGAAAAATATGGGGAGCATTAACATTTGCTCTCGGTTAGGCATGAGGGATTATGTATAACACGGGGTCAGAGAGTGAGCATATAAAAGGAAGCAGAGTGGTAAAACCATGAAGAACTTTGGAGTTAGACTCGATTATCTCTCTTGCTTTTCATCTGTGACCTCTTTACAGTTCAGTTTTCTTATCTGTAAAGTAATAATACCTGCATTATTGAGATCTGGAGATTAAATGAGATCATCTAAATAGTATGCTTTGAAATGTAGCACATTCCAAAGGTTCCATAAATTATAACTAGATTTATTAGTATCTATGGAAGTCATGGGATCTGTTTGCATTTAAGTGTGGGGAACCTTTCAGGAGGTTATAATTTAATAAATTACCTGGGGGATATAGGCTAAGGGGAGAGAGGAATTGTGATATTTTTTGTCAATTTTATTGCATTATAAAGTGTTTATATAGAAAAGTGCACCAATCATAAGTATACAGCTCAATGGATTTTCACAGGGCAAACATACCCATGTAACCAGCACCCAGATCTATAAACAAAACATTTAGAGAATCTCAAAGCTCTTCTCACACTTCCAACAGAAGTAACCACTATCCTGACTTCTAACACTATAGGTCAGTTTTGTAAGTTTGCAAATTTACAAACAGCCTGTATGAGTGCATAAGTGTCTTCTTTCTTTCACTCAACTACATATGTATGAGATTTTTTTCATGTTTCTGTGTGGGGAAATAGTTTGTTCTTTCTCATTGCTGTGTTGAATTCCACTATATAAATACCCCCAAAATGTATTTATCCATTCTACAGTAGATGGACATTAGGGTTGTTTCTAGATTGGGGCAATGGCAAATATACCTGCTACACTCACTCTTGTACTTGTCTTTTGGTGATGGGTATGGACTGGAATTTGGGTTTTCAATCTTGGACTTGTTGAAAAGAGAAGACTCACTCATCCTATCATTTCATGTGCAGGCACCTTGGATAAGCACAAGGAGTTGGAGGACCTGGTGGCTAAGTTCCTAAATGTAGAAGCAGCTATGGTCTTTGGGATGGGATTTGCAACTAACTCGATGAATATCCCTGCACTAGTTGGAAAGGTGAGAATTTGTTACCATAATTGTCTTCTGCTGTATTATTCCTGAGAATTATAACTCTGAGCAGGTCCTTTGTTAGACGTATGGCTGAGAAGGTCCTTTTTTTAGGAAAAGCTGATTGGATGTCCAGTTTTTTGAATAAATGTACAAGCTTAGTCCAGGAAATCTCTTCCTTATGATATTCTGGTTATAGAATTGCAGCCCTAGATTTGGGTCACATTTCTTCTTTGATGATGGTTTAGCAAAATCAATTTTAAGGCTCCCAAGTCCCATTTGCAATGTAACAAACACTTATTGAGCATTATTTGGACAAAACATTTTGCTCGTGTCATTCATTCACTTATTCATTCAATAAATCACTTATTGAGAATCTACTATGTCTTCATATGAGGCAAAATACCAGGCATACAAAGATGAACAAGACCCGTGCCTTGTCAATTTATGCAGTTTACAGTCTAGTGGGAGAAACAACACACCAAATGAAATAGGATGGCTACCACAGAAAAGGCCACACATACATGGGGAAGGACAAGAGAGTTCCCCCAAACTCTTCTTGAGAAAGGCTGGGATGCCTGTGCAAAGTGGGTGGTATGAGAACTGAATCTGTTACTTATCTGTTAAGATACATAAGTTATTTCCTTAAGATAAGGAAGAGGGAGCAGCATGTGTAGCACTGAGGTTCAGAAGAACTAGAATAGAGGGTAGTGGGTGAAGAAGAGACCAGAGGTGAAGGCAGGTGCCAAACTGCAAAGAGCCTTCTAGTGTAAATCATGTCAGGGTGTTTGAAATTCTTCCCGAGAAAAAGGGGGAGTTGGTTGGTTCATTTTAAGTAAGGAAGTGCCATAATCATATTTGTGTTTTAAAAAACCTGACTCATGGCAACTAAGTGAAAAGTATGATCTTTGGATTACGCACTGAAATAAAATAGAAAGAAAGAAAACATCTATGAAATATATGAAGACATTTTCAGGACAGTAAGGAAAATACGAATTTGAGCTGTATCTTAGATGATAGTGTCATACAAGTGTTCAATTTCTTGGGTGTGATAATTGCATTGTGATTTTGTAGAAGAATGTCCTTATTCTTAGTAAATACATGCTGAAGTATTTGAGTGAGGTATCATGAGATTTACAAGTAACTCTCAAATGTTCACAAAAAAATTGTAAATACACACATAACTAGAGTACAAAGATGGAATTCTGCTGGCTCTTGCCTCAAAAACTTAAAACCTGTCATGTGCAAAGTTTCCAAAATATAAGGAAGAACTCAAAGATTCTGGGTGGCCACAAAAGACAAATGGCCACCACAGTTTTTCTCTGCATTTTTGGTATGCTTGAGCAATTTCATAATTTAGAAACTTTTAAATTAAAAAAGAAAAATAATTTTATAAACCATAATTTATAATCAGTAAATTAGATTGACCTTTTCCACTTGCCTCAGACTGAATTGCCGTGCATACATCATGGATGCCAGTACAGTGGAGAATGAGAATTGGAAAACAAGAGCTCGAAATGAAATGTCCTGCAGAAAAGACCCCTGCCTTCCAGAAGGAGCACACCAAACCATCCCAAATAATCCAGCCTGGGATTAAAGAGCCCCAGCAAGTCCAAAACCCATCCAAAAGTATATCAGTTTTCCTGTCAAACATCAATCCTTTAGAAAATGCTAGCTGGTGCTTAATCAAGATCTTGAATGACCTCCTCTGCTGAAAACTATATGCAAATGATTAAAGATGTAATCCCTTAAAACAAACCCCAACTCCATCAGCTAATTACTCTATCAGATTTTATCCATACAGACACCAGGTTAAACTCTTGGCCTTTTAAAATTAAAGAGGGTTTTGGGGATCTGTATTACAGGAATTGAAGTGTCTTCCTGTTCCCACAGGTTTTCCCTTAATTTTATTTATTGGCCTGTATTTTGTGTGCTTGTTTTCTGAACAGGGATGCCTCATTTTAAGTGATGAGTTAAACCATGCGTCTCTTGTGCTGGGGGCCCGGCTCTCAGGTGCAACCATAAGGATCTTCAAACACAACAGTGAGTAGCAGTGTATTTATTCAACATGTACCTCTTGCTTCTAGAAGAAAGTAAAAAGTATTGATGGGGCTTTGTGCTTATTCTTCAAACTGGGAACTTAGCCTAAAGAAATACAATTATGTTTATATTCACTACTGGCTTGTTAACCTCTGCTGACCCAGAACAAATGGTTGAAATGAATTAAACACTCAGACTGCTAAGTGTAACCCAAACACATTAGTGTCACTGTTATTAGTGGTCTTGCACTGCAGCCTCTGAAGACACGACTGATCTCTTAGGACTGCCATTTAATTATCAGAAGTGTTATAACTCTGCCATTGCTGTAACTCTGCCTTGGGAAAGTTTGAAGACTTGCTTAAGTTTTATGTTACAGTCAGGTAAAAAGTGATCTTCTCCTTAGCATAAGGTCTCCTTTCACTGTCCCCGCCCACCACATGCTCAGACACCCCCCTACACACACAAACTGTCTATTCAACTTTGTTGAAATGCCCTTTCAGGCTCTGAGTTGTATGGTTGGGTGATGAGGAGGAGGCAGAAGGCTATTTCTTCTCAGAGACTCGACAAGGCAGCATGGGAAGTGTTCAGAAATACTTCGGAAGAGGTGGTCGTGGACACCTGAGTTCTCTCTTCCATCTCTCCTCCTGACTTATTGCGTCACCTTGTGTAAATCCTTTAAGCTTTCTTGCACTCAGTTTTCTCATCTGTAAAATGAGAGTGTTGAACTATATGAAGTGTGAGGATCCTCCTAGTTCATTGAACAAATGAACTAGATCATTGTCAAGGTTAACCCCTCATTTCTTCACTCCATTCTACTGAGAGCAGTGGTTCATGACCCTAGTTGCACAATAGATGCATCTAGGGAACATCTATGAAAGATCAATGACTGGACCTACCTCCAGACAAACAGAATCCAAATATCTGTTTTAGGGCCAGGGCAGCTGAGTTTTTTCAGAGCTCCCCATATGATTCTGTTGCATAAGAATGGATATAAGCCCTAGAATCTTAGTTTCTAACCTCCTTTAGTCTAGGCTGATCCTGGATCTTGCCAGTGCACCCTGGGACACATCACCAGACACACATTGCTGTATTAACTATCCTCACTCTTCCTCTCACCATGGCTAGCACTCTTTTACACTCTTGGTCTAAAAAATGCAGAGAAAGTGTTCTAAGCCAAAATTTATTGAACACCTCTTCTTATTCAGGCACTGTTAGGCTGTTGGAGGACTATAAAAATGATAAGGTAATATCTTAGTTGTATGAGACCTTATAATCTACCAGTAGAGGGAAATATGTACCAAAGTAACAGTATCATTGGTTAAATCAAAGAATGGCCACAGGCAGGCCTTTTATATCAGGCAGTGGTTAAGGCTTTGGCCAATGTACCTTTTCACACCCACTAGAATAGCTAAAATCAAAAAGATGACACCACCAAATGTTGGCAAAGATATGAAGCAACTAGAACTCTCACCCATTGCTGGAGTGTAAAATCATGCAACTTCTCTGACAAAGAAAAAAAACTCCTGGACAAAGTCTTATAAAGCTAAACATATCCCTATACTATGATCCAGAAATTCCATACCGCGGAATTTCCAAGACAAATGGCAGCATATATCCACAAAAAGGCTGTTCATAAGAATGTTCATAACAACTTTATTTATAATAGCCCAAAACTGGAAACAACCCAAATATCTATCAACAGGAGAATGGAAAATAATTGTGCTTTATTCATATAATAGACTATGACTCTATAATAAAAAAGGAATAAACTACTGATACATACAACATGGATAACTCTCAAGAAAAGTTTTAATGAAATATTTATTTATTTATTTATTTATTTATTAATATTTAATGAATTATTTATTTTCATGAAATAAATCAGACACAAAACAGTACATATTCTATGAGTCTGTTTGTAGCAAATTCAAAAACAGACAAAACTTATGGTGATAGAAATCATAACAATGCTTATCTCTCATTGTTGGGGAGGGAATTGGCAAAAAGAGGCATAAAGGAACTTTGTGGGATGATTTCTAGAAATGTTTGATATTTTGATTGAGTTGATGCTTACATTCAAAGGTTCATTTAATTGTACACTTAAAATCTGCACATTTCCTTTACATAAATTTTTCTAAAAATATAATTGTTATAGAACGCATAAATTTAAAAACGTTGATTTGGTATTTTAAAAAAAGTATAGACTTTGACCCACACATTTATGTCCTTGTTCTATAGCTTATTAGCATGTGGTCCTGGGCAAATTACTTCACCTTCTTGGATCTCAATTTACTTATTGCAAAAATGAGGGTAATTACGATGCCTGATTCATAATATGTTGGAGAAGGCATATAAAGTGCTTAGCACAATGCCTGGCAATGGAAATTACTGAAGTGTTTGTACCTGCTGTGTTATTATGATTATTATTATCATCATCATTGTCACCACTGGTGTCACTAAAGGACAGTAGAAAACATTATGGTGACCCAGAAGAACGCAGAGGTTATTTCACTTTGGAGATTGCATGAAATGGATAGTATTTGCCATAGTCTTTGAAAGATTAAAGGAATTCTAAGGGGTTGGCCTGGTGGTATAGTGGTTAAGTTCGTGCTTTCCACTTCAGCAGCCCAAGGTTTGCAGGTTCGGATCCCAGGCATGGACTTACACACCACTTATCAAGCCATGCTGTGGTGCTGTCCCACGTACCAAACAGAGGAAGATTGACACAGATGTTAGCTCGGGGACAATCTTCCTCAAGCAAAAAGAGGAAGACTGGCAACAGATGTTAGCTTAGGGCCAATCTTTGTAATAAATAAATAAAAATAATAATTAAAAATTCCATGCAAATGGTAACCAAAAAGGAGTAGGAGTGGCTATATTAATAATTTTAAAAAAAAACAAGAATTCTAATCAGGGACAAGGAAAAGGATATTTCAAACAGAAGAATAATCTGGAGTGTGTAAAGAGCAGCAAGACCTCCAGTGTGGGGCTGAACTTCAAGAAGAGCTTGAAAATTAAGGCCTTGGTCAGTTAATGTAGAGCTGCTGACATATATAGACAAGGTAAGATGTATATACTTCGAGAAGAAACAAAAGGTGCCTGGACAGTTCTACTTCATTCCATGCTGTTCCCTGGATGAGCTGGTCTTGCTCAAAGCATTTAGTAGCCCTCCCCTATGTCTAGTGGTGATGAAAACAGAGATACAAACTTTGAGTTAAGTTAAAGCTTTGAACAGCATCAGATGAAAAAGACCATCTACTTATGGATTGTAAAGATCTGCTGTCCCCAAAGTAGTTCTCTTACACCTTCTCTATCCTGCATTTGTTATTGTTTGGAAGTCAGCCCAAATATCATTCACTAGTCTCCCCTTGGAAGTTCTATAGAGATGATGATGATTATTGCTAGATAGATAGATAGATAGATAGACAGACAGACAGACATGCATACATACCCAACTAGGAGACTAGGTAAAAGCTTTATTAATCACTCAACAAGCATTCCCTACTCTTCAGTTTAAGACTTTTAGGGTAGTGATTCTCCAAGATGGCCACCAATGATCCTCCACCCCCTGGTATTTATGCCCCTGTGAAGTTTCCTCCTGCATTGTCTCAGGATTGGTTTATGTGATCAAAAGAATACAGTAGAAGGGATGGTATGTCATTTTTAAGGTTAGATTTTAGAGACATTATGTCTTCTGCTTGTCCTTCTCTTTTGGCTCACTTGTGAGGACACTTAGGCAGCCTTTGGAGAAGAATTGGGGCCTCTTGCCAACAATCACGTGAGAGGGACATCTAGATTGACCCTCACTCAAGCCGTCAGATGACTGTAGCTCCAGCCAACATCTTGATTGCACCCTCACAAGTTTCTTGAGCCAGAACATCCACCTAAGGCTCCCAAATTCTGACCTGCAGAATATGCAGGTAATAAGTTTTGTTGTTAGGGGGTAATTTGTTACATAGCAATAAATAACAACACAGCTTCTCTGGCCACTGTTGTTAGGGCAGAAGCTGGACACCCGAGCATGATTTCCTACTTCCTCCTTCCTTGAATCTAAAATGAATGACTCAGCAGACCCTGAGTCCTTTTACCCAGCTATCTGACCCACCCGGTCACTGCAAAGAAGCCAAAATGGAACAAGTTGGAGGACAAGCCATTCTTGGTCCTCATGGAGACAGAAACTTGAGAGCCTGCAGCACGCAGGTCAGGAAGTGAAATAGGGTTTGGCTAATGCTTCTTGAGACAGTTTCTCCTGGCCAACATGGCCAAGGAATGTCAGGCCCTGACCTACCATGTCAGCAACCCCTCCTTTGAGGGGAGTGGGGCAGCGGGTAACTTGAAGTGATTCTTTTCCTACTCACTCAGGCTGAAATATGAAGAGAAGGGATAATCATCACCCACATTCCAGTCCCACAAACAGTTCCCCAAACTACTGCTCTTATCCATGGACATATGGAGTAGACACCTACAACATGAACACATCAATGCAGATTATTTCCACATTTTTATTCAGATACAAATGTAAAATACAAATGATTTAGCAGAACCATACAATGGGAAAATTTCTAAGCAGAGCCCTATGAAACAACTTTTTATTTTAAATATTCAAATAAACTAATGCAGTTCAGCCACAGATTGAATCTTTCTATTAGTTCCAACTGCTCAGTAATTGTTCCAGGGGCACAGAACAGTTCAATCTATTTCTCCTCATCCAGCCCATGCCACCCTATGCAGCTATTTTGTATCTTCTCCTTCAGATTCCAATCTCATGATAACAATTCCAGTGAAATTGCACACAAAGGAAAGCATAGCAACTATGTCAAGGAGAAATCAGACAACATCTGGACAGCTGGTAAAAACTGACATCATTAGTGAGGAGCAGAAGGACATTGTGTGTCTCTGGATGTGATACCCTGAAAAGGACTCAACATCACTCATTCTGATCTGAATCAGATCAGAACACTGAATTTTATCATTAGCCATCATTAAATGTTCTCTTTTTAAAAAAGAAAAGAAAAGGGAATGTATTCTCCAAATATGTCAGCATCATAAAAGACAAAGAAAGGCTAAGGAGGTGGTCCAGATTAAAGATCACTGAAGAGCCGTGATGACTAAGTGTAATACCTGATCTAGACTGGATTCTGAAAGAGACAGGGAAATGCCACCGAGTATATTACTGGGCCAATTCACAAAAGTGGAATATAGCCAGTAGGTTATATGATATTAGATAAGAGTAGGTGCTCAATGTTTAATATACTGAAGTGGATAATTATACTATAAACTAGGGTAGACAAACTATGGCCTGTGAGCTAAGAATAGTTTTTATATTTTTAAAGGATTGTATAAAGAACAAAGAAGACTGTGTGACAGAGACCATATATGGTCCACAAAGCCTAAAATATTACTATCTGGCCCTTTACAGAAAAAGTTGCTGGTCCTTGTTGTAGTCTTATGAAAGAATACCCTTATTCTTGGGAAAGACATACTGAATTATTTCGGGGTAAAGTCCATGATACACACAACTTAGCCTCAATTCAGAAAAAAATTGTGTGTATGTGTGTACACACACATAATACACACAAACAGACAGACATAGATAGATAATAGATGTTGGGTGGATGGATGGATGGATGGATGGATGGATGGATAGATAGATAGATAGATAGATGATAGAAGATGATAAAGCAAATGTGAGAAAGTGTTAATAGAAGAATCTGAGTAAAGAGTTTGTGGGTGTTCTTTGTGGTATTCTTATTCTTGCAATTTTTGTGTTGTTTGAAATTATTTTCAAATACAATTTTGTTTTAATTCCTTAATCCTTTGCTGAAATCATAAATCAAGAATTTCATTTTATCTTCCAATTTTACAATGCTCTTAAAACATTCAGTAAGTTATTCCTCATGCCCTCCCTTTGAACTCCCAGAAAATAGATAATACTTCTTACCTATATCTTTATAATAAATGTTAGCTGTGGTTATTTATACCAGCAACTAGCACTTACTGAGAATTTACTTTGTGCCAGATGCTGGGCTAATGGCCTTCTCTTATGTACTTACTTAACCCTGTGGACAACTACATGAGGTAGGTACTAGTTTACAGAAGAGGAGATTCGGGCTTTGAGATAGTAAACAAAGTTGTTTAATCCAAGATCATACAACTGCTCCACAAGTGGTGAAGCCTGGAACTGTCTAAATGCTGCCCTTCCCAACTGATTGAGAACTGTGCAGCAAGGGGCAGAACACCATCATCGAATCCACGAAATTCTATTATGTATGAGCTGCTGTTGCTCTTTAGCTTTCTGTGGTAGGTAGAATAATAGCCCCCCCAAAAGTCCGCGTGCTAATGCCCAGAACCTGTGAATGTATTATATTATGTGATAAAGGAGAATTAAGATTGCAGTTGGAATGCAGTTTGCTAAACAGCTAACCTTAAGATAAAGAGATTGTCTACGTGGGTTCAGTGTAATCTCAAGGGTCCTTAAATGTGGAAAAGGGGAGGAGAAGAGTGAGTGTCACAGTGATGCCATGTGAGAAAGACTTTAACGACCATTGCTGGCTTTGAAGATGGAAGAAGGCTACAAGGCAAGGAATGCCAGAAGCCTCTAAAGCCTGGAAAAAGCAAAGAAATGGACTTTCCCCTAGAGCTTCCAGGAAGGAAAGCAGCCCTGCCAACACCTTAATGTTACCCCAGTAAGACCCTTTTCAGACTTCTGGCCTCTGGAAGTATAAGATAATAAATTTGTGGGGTTTTTTAAAGCCGTATGTTTAGGCTAATTTCTTACAGCAGCAATAGGAAACTGATCCACTTTCATTCTCAGATACACAAAGCCCTTGTTCGCACTCACCAACATGCTCAATATAACTTTTACAAATGAGCATCCTCTCCCTACTGTTGTATTTACATCACAAAAACAGCCATCTTTAAGAGCAAGGCTACCTCCAGGGCCCTTTGAATGACTTCTTACTTGAGAGGTGAGGAAAGTGAGATGGTATATGGAGGGAGAAAAAATTAAATGGAGTCAAAATATGTAAGGCATCAGTTGCTGCTGGCTCTCTTTCCTGCTGTGTTATTCCCAGAGTAATACTGAGTATCTCAGTACACAATGATGTTTCAATCCTTAATATGCATCCACGTAGACTGGAATGATAATGTGGAGATTTTTTTAAGGATCTGCCTCAGATGTAAAGTTGCCTTCCTGTGTGTGTATGAGGCATACAACCAGCCCGGATAGAAACTAATAACTTGTGAGACCAGTTCTTAAGCATGGCCAGATAAACCAGAACGTTCTTAAACATAGGGATTATGGGATTTCACACAACTCTACACTTGTTCTGCTCTCCTGCACCTTCCTCCACCTATGTCCTCTGCTTACCCTTTAAGGATACTCCCCTGACTTTTGGAGGAGAAGAGGTCCTATTTTTATGTACTTCAGTACCAGAGGATACCTTTTATTATTTAGAGCAACTGTAAATCAATCAGAATTCTGGGCCCTTGAATCTTTAAATTCTGTATGGGGAAAATAGACCTAACATGTGATTAAACCTATTCAGACCATCATAATAAACTTTGAATCCTGTGTGAACAGGCTTGACCACTCCCTTCAAGTTATTCATCATTTCTCTATTTCCTACAAGATCAGGATGAGGAAGTGAGAAGACTGAAGGAAGGAAAGTTCTGAAAGGGAACAAAATCAGAACACCCAAAGGCTACTCTCTAAGGAAGAGTAGAGGACTTAGAAGTGCATTTTTAGCGGAAACCTTTTCACCAGAGATTAGTTCTTCCTGGTTAGCGAATGCAGACAGTCACTGAGATCACAACCATCATTCAGTCAGTATTCACTGGTGCCAGGGGCTACGTTAAGCCCTTTACATAATCTGTTCATTTAAATTTAACAAAAGTCCTGGTTCATAGTTCTCTTCATTGTTCCCACTTATTAAGAGAAAGCCCCTCCTCAAAGTGATTAAATGACCTGCCCAAGGACACACAGATGATAGATGGTGAGAGTCAAAATTCAAACACAAGTCTGTTGCTCTTGTCTTGGTTCATTTCTCCCAGGAGCAGACCTGTGACACAGATTTGAGGGCAAGTTATCAATTAGGAACTGATCCTAGGACACACCACCAGATGAGCAGGGAATGGTGGCAGCCAATAAAGGGTGTGTTGTCAAGCAAGTTACTGAAATAGACAACTGGAGCTCAGTCCTACTAGGAAACTCTGGGAGCCAATACAGACATACCTCAGTGTTATCCTACCTGAGGGGTAAGGGAGCTGTATTTATTCATCCACCAATTCCCTCTTGTGGTTGGTTGAGGGCTGTCACTACTCAGGCTCAGTATGCAGCCAGGAAAAAAAAAAGCTCTTGGACAAAGAATGGCGTGTGTTTGCAATGAGGAGCTGGGCTGAGAGGATAATGGTAGGACATGAACAGCGTTTGCTAACGTTCTCACCCACCAGTTAAGTCCACCTACTGCCTGGCCATATGTAGGACCCAGAAGGCTGTGGGTCTTTGTGTAAATCAATCTAGTGTGATGGTTTATCCTGTTAGTAGCCTGAATTTCAACCCAGAATGCTGAATTTGACCTCTGAATTCCTCTGGCTAAGTGCTAAGAATATCTCCTTGCATTTTCTACTGTGGGCAGCTTCAGTGAAATAGCCAATCCTTAGTTGGCCTTTGTGACTCACTGGGAATCACAAAACAGACTTTCCAGCCATTTCACAGTCTAAGCAAGAGTCAGCTCCAGGAAGCGACCCACAAATTAGTTCTCTTCCATGATTCTGGTGTGTTTGAAGAAATGGGCTAGAGTCCCTTGGGGTACTTGCATGTCTTTGGTGAAAACATCCTCTGGGCTGAGTGTATGAACACCCTGAGCATTCCAGGACCTCAAACCGTCGGTAAGTTTTAACTCTGGAAAGGTCAACATCTTCTTTCAGAGATTTGGGGAAACCAGAACTGAGGGTTTTTTGGGTTTTTTTTTTCTGAATCTGCTCACTTTCCTGGTAAATACACATGACCTAAATCCTAGAACAATGTTTCTCGGACTTTAATGTACACATGAGTCACAAGGGGCAGTCTTGTTAAAATTCCGACTCTGATTTAGTAGATCTGGGGTGGGGCCTGAGCTTCTGCATTTCTGACAAGCTCCCAGGTGATGCCAGCGCTGCTGGTGCAGGACCACACTTGGAGTAGCAAGGCTGTTGGCAATCTCTGTACTCAAGTCAGTCACAAAGGGCTTCTGGAGCTGGTCTTGGAGAGGAGAAGCAGTCTTTTCAGTTAAGAGAGTTGCAATGAGGTCAGAGGGCTAGCCAGGCCAAGAATTCAGGGTGGTTTAAAAAAAAAAAAAAAAAGAAAGTGGAGAGGAAGAACCAAGGCTCTATCTAGAGGCATTTGAAGGCCAAGAGGAGGAAGAACAAAGAGTACAGTGTTTGTGGGAAAACTCTGAGCCCTACCTCTTCTGCAGAATGAGGGCTCATGAGTGCTGTTTGAATGCAAGGTCAAACCTATAAACATCACATAGATGACTTTACAAGCCATGACCTTTCAGATCTCAAGGTACGACTTGGTCTCCCAGACTAGGTTGTTTACTTTAATAAATACAGCAGTTGCCTCTATATCTTTTAACAATAGCTAACTGTACTGAACCTTTGCTGTAATGAGCCTTTACACGCACTCATTTTAGCCTCAACTACACAGTGAGGCACCTGCTACGATTATCCTTTTTTTACAGACGAAGAAACAGAGGCACAAAGTCAGGTGACTTGCTTAGAGACACAGCTAGTAAGAGGCAGAGCTGGAAGTTAAACCAAGGAAGTCTGACGCTAGAGTTCCCATTTCTAAACACAATGCACTTTTACCTCCTTTCCTGGTCTTTTCCACCTCCTTCTTTCCCCTGGATGGTAGAGTGATGCAGGTAATACTTAGTAGCCTCCATTTCCCATGCAATTCTCCTGGAGTCAGGGCATCCCCTCTGGTTGCCCTTGCTGCCACCCTGACCTGAGATGCAGGATCCCAGCACTGACCTCTGGGCTCCCACACTGTTCCCTGAATCATGGCTCACCTCCCTGCATTGACCCCCTTACTTAGGGATCCCACCTCAGCACTCTGTCTAGTTCCACATTATCTAGTGCCCCTCCCTGAGGATCAGAGGCCTACATGCTGCATCAAGCCCAGAGCCTGAGCGTGTGGGATACTCTGTCCCCATGGTTTAGGCTCTGCCTATCCTTCATCTCATGTCCCCAGGGTCAGAAGTTGCTGGTATGACTCTCTCCCCAGGGTAAGCAGGTTCTGCCCCTAGCACCAGCTCCACCCTTAAGCCCAACCCAGCTCCTCTGCTCCCAGATGCTGTTTGCACTCTTCCAAGATCACCTTGACTCTTTAACCTACCAAAGGCTATGCAACACCTGCCTACATACTTACAGAGCCATCAAGAGAATCTGAACCAAAGTGTTTGCCCAAACTGCTTTGTAAAACTTAAGGCATCAAACTTTCAATGCATGAAAAATGCTCTCATTGAGTTTTTGGAAAAGAGATTCTATAAATGTGTCTTTGAGAAAAACATTCACTTCATTTACCAAAGTTGGCCATTATGATTATGTTTTTCCCCAAAGGCTAAAAAAGGAGGTGACCCCCCCCCCACCAACTTAAAAGTAAGAATAATTTCTTCATCATTGTTCACAGTGATTTATGTGCCTATTGCTCAATATTTCACATTTGGGCTGAATAATGAAGGATGAAACTGGGCATCTCCAAAGGAACAAGAGGAATGGAGAAAAAGGTGGGGAGCAAGGAGTTAAAAAGAGTAACAAGTAGCATTCCTTCATCCTCCAACCATCTTTTCCTTTAAAAAATATTTATTGCGCGCCTACCATGTGCAGACATGAAAATACTTTTGGTGAGCAGCCCGTGGAATGAGGAGCCACAGGGTGTCTCTAAATGCAGCTGGAGGTAGGTTTCACGGAGCTTTGAATGACAAAGGATAAACTGCCAACCACACTGGGCAGCATATGGAAAGCGGAGACCCAACTGGATTCAGCCCCAACTGCCGGCGCTGGATCCAGAGGAGGGAAGGGCATTGAGGGATGGTCAGAGAGGGAAGCTCTCAGGTCTCAACAAAAGCTCAGTTGCACAAGAGAAGAGGAAGGAGGAAGCCGTGGCAGAAGAAACAGTGTTGTCACTATACAAGAAAGTGAGAACCAAGCCAAATATCTAGTTCTTATCTTCAAGAAGACACTCTTTGAACTGCATCCAACCTCCCTTCTCAGAAGATGACAGCTTCCTTGTTTCCTTGTGCCCTCTTTTCACAGGATGTATCTACAGCTTTCTCAGAGATCCCAGAGGCTTGCCGATACCATCAGGGCTTTGAATTTAAGCAAAGGCACAGGAACAGGCTTGCAAAGTGTATTTGTCACCTAAGCCTGAATATAGCTTTTGGCACATAGTTGGATTATTCCGGGTAGTATTTAGTAACTCAGTAATCCAGTTAGCCATGCCTATGACAGACTAGGACTGCTTTGCACCAGCCACCACAATGTGGCCTCCATGCCAACTTTCATCCACCATAGTGCCAGCTCGCTCCTCTCAGCCCCTCACAAACGAAAGGAAACTGCCTTGGTGAGCCAGACGTGGTGGTGAATAATGTCTAAGGCATTGTTGAGGCTCAAATCTGTAGCGATTACAAGTCCATAGTGTGTCATTATAACTTTATAACAACACTGTACAATAGCGCTGTGTATGTCCACCTTGATGATGTCAAATTTATTTTTTTAATTTCCATATCTCAGAACTTTCTTTATAAGCTGACAAGAAACTGGTTTGTTTAGGTTTGGGATTTTTTTGCAGGGAGGGGGGAGGTTGTGGTGGTTGTTGGTTTTACAGACCTTCGGGTATTAGTTTGCTCATCTGAAAAAACAAAAACCTAATCGTGCCTCCCTACTTCTCAGAGGTGTCATGAGGATGAACATAATGCAAGTTTAAGTGCTTTAATAAGCATCATTATTTAAAAATCTCTTGCAGATGTTAGCATGTGGCCTGTTGAGACAGTAGAATCCCACAAGGCTTTCAGAACATAAACCACAATCTCCTGAATCCCACGGGTCTGTGACCCACACGCAGTAGCATAATAGAGCGAGACCCTAAGAACCAGAAAGAAACTACCAAATGATAACGTGGGTCCAGAATCCCACTCCGAGTGAAGTCATCCCTTTGTCTGTCTAGCTTCTGTGATTCTAAGAAGTCAATGAGTTTGTCCCCAGCAGGGGAAAAAATGGCTGATTGATTTTCCCTCTGCTCAAGGATCCCGGTGTGTGGACACCAGGGATTTCGTGAAGTTCCACCAAAAACCTCTCCCCTTGGTTCTCTCCATTTACATCAAACACAATGAGTTCCCTGCCACTGAACGGACTGGGATTCCCCTCGCTTCCATCTACAAGATGCATAAAACACATCATGCCCATTTAAAGGCTTGTCATTAAAAGGATAGAGAGAAACTTCTCTTTTCTTTAGTGGTGTTCATTTTAAACTTAATCCTGGGCTAAGCCTATAATATGTATATGACCTTTTTAATTGCATAAACAATACAATAATCTCTGTGTATACAGATTTTTCAAACACTTAGAGTATTCATTTTTAAGTGATTGCTAATTTAGTTCACTTGGCTTTGCTTTTATTAATGTGGGATTGGAACCACACTCATCATTTGTCATTTCTGCACAAAAACTTATGAATTCCAGGTCCTAGAAGGAAAAACTCTTTAAACAGGAATACTTATATTTATGATCTCTTTATTCCATTCAGAGACTAACAGGCCCGCAGTAGACTATAGATGAGGGAGCTGGTTTCCCAATCACATGGGTCCCTTCAACATCTTAGGAACCCAGCCTCGAGCAAAATATCAATGCAGGTGAAGACTTCTTATCCCGGAAATTCTCAAATTAAGAAAGCTGCTTTTTGTTTCCTTGGCTGCCATCTAGTGGTTACTGACGTAGTGTCAATAAAACACGCTGCATCTGTAAAGGCTCAGAAGATAACTTGCCTGTCTTTAAAACAAAAGCAAAAAACACAATTAAATATTTTTGCAGACATGAAGCAATTATTCTTTCCAATAATTCCTATTTAGATCCAAAGGTGTCGTTCTCTTTCCTGTTTCCTGGTCTACATTCTTTTCCATGAAAAGACAACTGATTCAATTATCAAACATTGACTTAGCACTAATACTGTGCACTAGGACTAGGGCTATAGGGATGAATAAGAGAACTTCCCTGCCTTCCGGGGAGGAGAGACATGAAATCAAATAATGGGCATGTGATGAGTGCTTAAAAAAAGAATAGATGAGCCATCAGGGACACCAAGAAGAAAGAAAATCTGTGTTATCGGCCAGAAGAGTTGAGTGGCGTCTTGAGTGAGGAGTGGGAGTTCTCTAGACAAACAAGAGGGAAAGTGTACAGGAGAGTTGGGAGGCTGTGGGTTGGGGACACTGAGAAACTATATGAGGAATATAGGCAGAGGGTAGATCAGGAAGGGCCTTTTGAGATTGCTCAGGTAACTAGTACTGCAACAAACAACCTCAAAACCTCATGGAATCCAGCAATCAGCGCTGCTTTCTCGCTCATGACTGCAGGTGGGCTGGGCTAACTGTGCCCTCCTTGTCTCTCAGACTCTCCTGGGACCTTCCTGGGATCAGCAGGCTAGCCTGGGCATGTTCTTCTCATGTCACTAGCAGAAACACAAGAGGAAAACAGAAACATGTAAGGTCTCTTAAGGCCGAGGCTTGGGACTAGCCCACTATCTCTTCCTTGCATCCTATTAGCCAAGACAAGTCACTTGGATGAACCCAAGTCAGGGACAGGGAAATATCCTCTACCCCTTTAGTAGGAAGGCCTGTGAAGTCACATGGCAAAGGACTTGAATGGGGGGGAGTATAGGAATTGGGGCCAATAATGCATCTGGCATAAGTTCTGTCTTGGAAATGTTGGATTTGAGGTACCTGTAGATTTGTCTAAAATGTGGTTGGGAAATCATTATATAGCTCAAAATAGAGGTCTGGCTTTGAGTGATGGATCCAGGAGTCCAAAGCCCCCCAAACATGCATGCTTGTGGTCCCTGTCCCACACAAACTGGTTCAGAATCTCTAGGAGTTAGACTGGGAATCTGCATTTTGACTAGTTCCCCAGATGATGGTTCATATTCCCTGAAGTTTGAGATTCACTGGCAGATAAATAACAAAATAGAGAAAAAGACAAGGAAGAAACACTGAAAAGAAAGGGGGTGAAAGGAAAAAATGGTTCCCACAAAGGATACTAGAAAGAGTGGGAAGAGGGATGGGAGAAAATGAAGGAAGAGTTTTCCAGACACTAGAAAGGAGAAGGTTTAAACACAAATGTTTGTGTAATTGTGTCAAAAGCTGCCCACATGTCAAGTAGGACAAGGACTTTAAAAAGTCCTAAACATTTTGCAATTAGGAAATATTTTATGAATGGGATACAATACTGACTCCAGGGATATCATTATGCCTATTTTGCAGATGAAAAAAACGTGGCATGAAATAAAATGAAAATCCACCATCTCCTCCATTTCTTTTTCCACGGGGCCTGTATTATCCTAGTGAAATTGATTAACTCCAGATCTAAGCTGACATATCAACCAAAAAAAAATCTAAATTAAAACTCTAAAAATAAAATTAGTCTCTGGTTAATTGTTAAAGAAATAAAAATGACATTTTTTGTTCCATTGGTTCTCATATCATGCCAGATATTATTAATAGCATACTAAAAAGGGGCTCTTTCTAATAGCTATTCCTTTTCTTCATTATTTATACTGTTAGTTCTCTTAAGCAGGTCAAAGGATGTTGAAAAGTGTATTATCACTAATGCTTGGATTTCCAAGAGAGATTTCTAGAACATAGCACCCCTATTCACACATCACATACTTTTTCTGAATGCCAGGACCCAAGAGCCAGTCACTAGTGGGTAGATGCTCGGGACAGCTCAAGAGGTACTATACTAACCAGGGACCTCTCAGGTGAAGAGGTTCTGATATTGGGCCATCGAATTGATTGATCCCACTCCACTCCAGTTCATCTGAAGGCAACTTTATTTGAATGTGGTTTGCTCAAATATTCTTGATCAATTCAAAAATACCACTAGTACATCCATAATTCTATTTAAAAGCTATATCATATGGCTTCACGGGGGATGGCAGGGTTGCAGTGTGGAAAAGTGAGTGTGCCCACTAATGCATTCACCCAGATTTGGAGGAGCCCTAAAACAGATCCAACCACAGACTGGGGACTAAAATACCAAGCTGAGGGGCTCTCCATTGAGACCAAGAATCTCAGCTAACTTGAGCCTAGACCAGTGATAAACCAATGAAAATCTGCCTCTTGAGAACTTTATGTGCAGTGGCCAAAACCAATATTGACTGTGCTGTTTTCGATTTATCTTTGCTAGGTTTCTCCTCGGGAGCATTTTAAATGGGATATCTAATGCCTGGTGAACATTATATAACCATCAAGTCAGCAGTTCAGTAGCATCTCCATCTTTTCAAATTAAAAGATCTAAAGTACTTCAGTTTCAGATTCTCAAAAAGGGAAAGCTTGGGGGATTCACAGAAATATAGTAGAAATATAATGAGTCTAAAGAACATGCACGTAAACCTCTGCCTTTTTTTCTCTCTGTCTAGCCTTTGCAGGTTAAAAACAAACACAGACACAAATAAAAAGAGTTGGGTTCATAGGCAAATCCTTCTCAAGGGTCTCTCAACCGAAGCCCAGTCATCCACATCTGATTGCAGATAAATGAAAAGTCACTATTAATTACCTTTGATGTCAAAAGTTAACAAGAAAAATCTACCAGGCTTTCATCCTTCCTTGTTCTTCATCACCATGGAGTTTGAGAAGAAGGGACAATGGCTCTCACATGAGGCAGTAAAATGTAGCAGTTACAAATGTGGGTCATGGTACAAGACTGCATGAATTCAAATCCTGCCTCTGCTGTTTATGATCATAGACCTCAGGCAATTTACCAGACCTCTCTGTGCCTCAGTTTCCTGAATTGTAAAATGCAGATACCTCCTCCTTAGGGTCATGAGAGGATTAAATGAGTTATTACAAAGAACGTGCTTAGAAGGGTACTTGGAACGCAGACAGGGCTCAGCAATTGTAATTAATTATATGTCTTATGGTTAACTTTAACCTGACAATAAAGCTTAAACCTAAGAGATGTATTTGATATAGAATTTCAATCTCTGCTAAGACAGGAGAGGAGAGTCTTTTAAGAGCCTATGAAATCATGTGCCTCCAATGGAGGTTTATTCTGCCTGCTATACGAACCTGACTAGTTACCTTGTCAGAGTTAAATTTTACTGAAAAATAGACCTCTCTCGCCTAAGGTGTTCTCTGGTTCCAACTTTGCTCTCTAAAAATTCAGGTTTCAGACTGATCCTAAAAACTTTGGCGCCTCCTCTGAAAAGAAAATGGGAGAGACAAAGAAAAACTTTCTCATGACTTAATTTCTTTTTTGGTATTATTTAAAGACATGCAAAGCCTAGAGAAGCTCCTGAGAGATGCTGTGATCTACGGCCAGCCTCGGACCCGCAGAGCTTGGAAAAAGATTCTTATCCTAGTGGAAGGCATCTACAGGTATGTAAATAACTGGAGACATTTTAACACCCCGAGGCCTACAGCAAGCTGACAAATGGGGAAAGGCAGACCCCTCCTAGCTAAACAGAAAAATGAGTTCGATATAGGTATTACTGAGGGACCTGAGCCAGAGCTATCGATGTGAGCTGTCAGGCCTTGGTCAACAGTCTTTTTAATGACTATATATATGGCATGGCACCTTGGAGGCTGGCATGCTCGTGAAGGCTTCATCAGAAACCTCCTCACAGGGCATTGCTAACTTGCATTGATTCTTTCCACTACCTCTGGCTGCTCCACAGTTTCAAAGGCCTTTAGGGACTGGGTTATTCAACATCAGAATGCTCCTTGCCTTTATGACTATAGTACACATTGCTGCTGGGCACCCAGATGGCCCTAACTGGATCCAGTTGCACCCAACCTCCAGTTGCTCGCTGAACTTGGCCGATAGTTGGTATCAGAAAACAAAAGCCCGGCTCATTTTCCTCCAGGTAGGACTAACCTAGAGTGCAATTCAGCAAGAGCTGGACGGGGGTGGTGCTGGTCTTAGCATCTGAAGTTACGCTCAAGACTGAGTTTTCCCGCCGCTTTTAAGCTAAGCAGACAAAATATCCACTAAGCCACTCAGAGCTGCACTTTTACATTGCAGGCTGTGACTGAGTTTGCTTCATGCTCTGTCTGAATCGATAATCATTACTGAAATGGAAGTGACCTCCAAGCTTTTCTTCTGTTCTATGACCTAGTCCATGAGCCAAGGAAACACCATCTCAGAGTTGCTCATTCCTAAATCAGTTCTCAAACGATCCTAATGTTAGAGGAATCATGGGAGATGTTTCCCATGAAATAATTACAGACAAGTGAAAAATATTAAAAGGCAGGGGATGAGGAGGGGGAGTGTGTCTGCAACAGAGACTTGGGGGCAGAAGCATCATTTCTTTGAGCCAGCTCATCTAGCCAGCCCGGAGTGCACATTGTTTCTGTGATGTGAATAAATAACAAGCAGCAGAAGAAATGTGACTCCCTCCTTTTGGGAAAAAATAAGCACTTTCTCCCCAATTTAAAATAATATAATAATAATAATAATCCTAGCATCATTTTTTTTTTTCTCTAGTACTTACTGCTGCAATTGTCGGTGTTCTGGGTGTTCCAACGCTACCGTGGGGTTGCAAAGTTTGCCCCCTTCTGCGTCTCCTATCAGTACCTCCTCAGATCAGCTCCAAGAGAATGTCCTGTTTATGAAGTCTCTGGGATCGCCCTATAGCAGTGTTCTCACCCAGGGTGATTTCCCCCGCCCCACAACCCACCCCCACCCTGGGGCATATCTGGCAATTTTTGGTTGTCACAACTGCAGTAGAGCACTACCGGCATCTAGTGGGCAAAGGCCAAGGATGCCGCTAAACATCTTACAATGCACAGGACAGTCCCCTGCAGCAAAGAATTATCCAGCTCAAAATGTCAGCAGTGCTGATATTGAGACGCCCTGCTGTAGAATAATTTAACTACTCACTGGCCCTGAACTTGCTACTTTTAGGAAATAATCTCATATTGACTCTGGGCTGTCATAACCTCGAGCGTGGGTCTTTCTCCAGCTGCCAGCCTGGGAGGGGAGCCCTTATCCAAATAACTGTCACTCAGGGCTGGACTAGTGGGAGGATGTTATCAGCTGAGGGAGAGCAGATGGGCATATCCTTTAACCAGGGTAAACAGAACCCAACTGCAGATAAATAGAACTTGGCTCCACTAAAAGAAGGTTGCATTTTAAGCACTTTGATCATGGCTGAAATCAAGTGGATCACCAGCGTTTTACTGTCAAATATTGCCGTCAGTTACACAAAGAAACCACTCCAGCTGCAGGGCTTGTTAATGGCTATGGTGGGCGTGTGTCCTACCATGATCTCAGGAGGACAGGGGAGCTGGGTGTGGACTTTGGCTCCAAGGCAGTGTGGCACCAAACCACAGCTTAGGCTTCACTAGCAATGGTGACTGTTTCATTATCTATTGCTGTGTAACAAACCACCCCAATATATAATGGCTTACACAGCAATGAGTTCTTATTTCCCATGCTGCTGTGAGCCATCTGGACCAACTGGGTAGTTCTTCTGCTCCACATGGTGTTGGTTAGGGGGCATTCACGGGGCTGCATTCAGCTGGGAGTTCAGCTGGGGCTGGAACATCCAAAATGACCTCCCTCACACATTTGGGCTCTTGGTATTGGCTGTTGACTGAGGTGCCTTGTTCTCTTCTCTTCTCTGGGGGTGATTTCTCTATATGTAGGCTCTTCTCATTCAGGAGTCTACTCAGAGCTTCCTTACAACATGGCAGCTGGCTTCCAAGAGAAGGGAAATCGAAGCTGCCAGCCAATTAAGAGGGAGGCCCAGAACTGTTACAGCATTACTTCTGCCATCACTTCTTCTATCAGTCAAAGCACATCACAAAGCCAGCCCAGATTCAAAGGGAGGGGAACTACAGCCCACCTCTTGATGAGAAGATTGGCTTGTATGTTCAGGGATGGGAAGACTTGCAGGCAACCATCTTTGGAGGGAATCTACCACAGCGGCTCAGTTAATCTGGTATGTGTGCAGAGTGAAGAGTCCAATTCCCATGGGCTTGCCTTCATAGGGAGTTTCCTTTTATCTCATCCACACAGAAATCTTGTCTTTAAGGGAGACTGTGACCTAAAATGCCTCATAGCTAAAAGCAGGGCACCTCTTAGACAGACCTCAGTAACTCCTGGAATCTCAGTTTCCTCATCTGTAAAATAAGGCTAGTCTAGGGTAGAAGTCTGGAACATATGGGTGCTCTCATTTGCTGCTATCACCAGAAAATGAAAAGATTTCCCACAAGACTTTCCAAAGGGCCAGGGTTAGGAATGTGAAATCAATAGTTCACAAATGTACTTCTACTTTTTAGAGATGTGTTATGGACGCATACCTTGTGGATATCTACACAGAACCTCCTTTGGATTCTCACTCCCAGATTTTTTCATCTCTTGTTTGTGGTTTGCCACCATGAGCAAAGTGCTCCCACCACAGAGAGCTGACATAAATCAATTTTTTCATAACTACAAAAGAAAGGAGACAGCCAAATCAGAAAGTTTCAGGCAGGTATCAAGTTAGGGAAGGCTACATACCAAGTCTGAGAAGTCAGTAACCTCCACAAAATGTTATGATAATAATAATACTAAAATAATAATAATGTCACCATCTATAGATCATCTAGGTATTATTATTCACATATAGAATATAGGAGAGCCAGGATTTGGAAGGAAGCCTGGAACCTGGGTTCAAATCCTCATGTTGCCACCTACAGTTGAGTGCCCTTCATAGGGTTCCTTTGTAAGTATTAAATGAGATCATATAAGCTAGTGCTTGGCAGAAGCCCAGCCCATAGTAAGCCACAACCAAGGGTAGCTGCCTTCATTAAATTTATTTTCAGTTGAGGAAGTTGCAACTCAGAAAACAATGAGCCATCTACACAGTGAAGCTGTTTGCTTTTGACCCACCTAGAGGATTGGTGTCAGAGGAAGGAATTCACATTTATCATGTATCTACTTCTTGCTAAACATGTCAGACATGTGATCTTAAGTAAGCCTCCTCAGTACCCATGAAGTTATTGGAAGGATGGAGACAGTGAGGCTCCAAGGCCTAGATAGCTTGCCCCAGGGCAGATAACTGAGATTAAACAGAGCTGGTATTCAAACTGGGTGGCCCTGCTGGGATAGAGGTCCAATGCAAACAGAAGAGTCAGTCCATGTGTCCACATCCAATGAAGTAAACATGGAAAATGCAAGGTCATCCCTCTGACTTTCACCGTTTACCTAGCTAAGGTTCAGTTTCTTCATCTGTAAAACAGGGTGATTGAAACTTGAAGTCTGAAGTTCTATGATTCCACAATTTTTGGTTTAAAGGTGCAATAGTATTATTTTAGGGTTCTTATCTGTATTTTCCTTTAAGTATTGTTTTAAAGTCACACTCCTAGTTTTGTGTCTCTGAAAAGTCTAGATTTCTTGTCAACTTTTGAATGTAAGACCAGAAACCATTAAACTCCTAGAAGAAAATATGGATGGTACACTCTTTGACATTGGTCTTAGCAGCATCTTTTCAAATACCATGTCTACTTAGGCAAAGAAAAAATAAACAAATGGGACTACATCAGACTAAAGAGCTTCTGCAAGGCAAAGGAAACCATGAACAAAAAGAAAAGACAACACACCAACTGGGAGAAAAATATTAAAAATACTAAAATATTTAAATATTAAAATACTCAGCAAATCATATATCCAACAAGGGATTAATCTCCAAAATATATGAAGAACTCATACAACTCAACAACAAAGAAACAAATAACCTGATCAAAAAATGGGCAGAGGATATGAACAGACATTTTTCCAAAGAGGATATATAGATGGCCAACAGGCACATGAAAAGATGTTCAACATCGCTAATTAGAGAAATGCAAATCAAAACTACAATGAGATATCACCTTACACCTGTCAGAATGGGTATACTACCAAGACAAAAAATAACAAATGTTGGAGAGGATGTGGAGAAAAGGGAACCCTCATACACTGCTGGTGGGAATGCAAACTGGTGCAGCCACTAAGGAAAACAGTACAGAGATTTCTCAAAAAATTAAAAATAGAAATACCATATGATCCAGCTATCCTACTACTGAGTATTTATCCAAAGAACTTGAAATCAACAATTCAAAGAGGCTTATGCACCCCTATGTTCATTGCAGCATTATTCACAATAGCCAAGATGTGGAAGCAACCCAAGTGTCCATCAACTGATGATTGGATAAAGAAGATGTGGTAAATATATATACAATGGAATACTACTCAGCCATAAAAAAGACAAAATCGTCCCATTTGCAACAGCATGGATGGACCTTGAGGGTATGATGTTAAGCGAAATAAGTCAGACAGAGAAAGACAAACACTGCATGATTTCACTCATATGTGGAAGATAAACAAACACATGAAGAAAGACAACAGATTAGGGATTTCCAGAAGGGAAGGGGTTTGGTGGGTGAGCAAAAGGGGTAAAGAAGGGGCCGACCCCATGGCCAGGTATTTTAAGTTCCACGCTCTGCTTCAGCAGCCTGGGTTTGTGAGTTCGGATCCCAGTCACAGACCTACTCCACTCATCAGCCACGCTGAGGAGGCATCCCACATACAAAAAAAATAGAGGAAGATTGGCACAGACGTTAGCTCAGGGCTAATCTTCCTCAAGCAAAAAAACAGGAATTGCCAACGGATGTTAGCTCAGGGCAAATCTTCCTCACCAAAAAAAAAAAAAGGAGGGGGGCTAAAGGGGCACATATATGTGGTGGTGGATAAAAATTAGACTATCGGTGATGAGCACAATGCAGTCTGTACAGAAACTGATAAATAATAATGTACACCTGAAATTACACAATTTTATAAAACATTATGACCTCAATAAAATAATTGGGAACAAAAAGAGAGAAATCTCAAAATCATTCAAAAATATACTGGAGAGGGAGAGAGTGGTCCCAAATAACCTGGGATATAAACTAGCATAGCTGGAGCCCAAAGTTTCAAAATAAAAAGAATCAAGAAATGATTCTTGATCATTTATATATATATATATATATATATATATATATAAACAATTGTTGAAGTGTCAGAATGCCATTTTCTCTAAGAATGTAAGCCATTCTCCCCAAAATAATGTATATTTAAGGATTGAGAACTTCAGTGGTAATCTCTAACCTATATCTCTATGTTTTAAACAAATAAAGAAAAAGAAAACAGTAGTTAATTTTTACTTAGCCCTAGCTCATTTTTTCTCTCTTTCTACCTTCCTTTCTTCTCTTCAATTAAACTTTGAGCCCATCAAGAAGATTTTTCCACCATGTAAGTTGGCAAACCAGTGGTTTAATTCCCAATCCAGCCAGTGGATAATATGCTTTATACGTGAAGGAGAAGGTGGTGAGAGGGAGATTTCAAAAAGGAGTCCTGTCACTTAGCTAATATATTATGTAATAGAAAAGATATAGAGAAATTATTCACTGGTTTGCTGGTTTAAGAATAATTCAAGTCCCTGCACAGAGGTTCAAATTAACTGGCGAAATTATCTTTACCTACAGTTATATTTTAGTTGTTTTTCTTCTATTGAAGTCAAAAGAAAACACAACCTTCCACTTAGGAGGAAAGAATAAAACACTGTTCTTATTTTCTTTATTGTTTTTGGCACTGTTTTTTCGACAGCAATTCACAGGAATAGCATAGATAGCCTTTTTATGCACACACCAAACTCAATATCCCACTATAGGAAAAGGTTCAGTTCAAATTTGGTCACATTGAGAAAATGAAAACTTAGTTTGGGTGAATATAACTCTTTATAAAAGCCGAGTTCTCCCTAGGAGTCATGTGTGCCCTGCGTTCACTCCAGAAATCAACAGTATCGTCGAGTCATTAATCTTAGAGGAAGAAATATAAACCAGGTGGGCCGACTCCTAATATCAGCTAGACCAGCCCCAGCAAAGGATGGCTAATTAGCTGCCCTGAGTGTCTGCAAACTGTTCAACATTAACTCTGGCTCCTGCCAAATTCAGTTCCTGAAAAATAATGGCTATTTGTGACATGTCAGGTTTTTAGCATATTTGTGTTACCGACTTATAACATTTTAAAGATGAAAAGAAAATTCTAGAACTTTGAGGGCAGGCAGCCATTTATTATGAATGACACCCATATGCCTTGTTCTTAGAAGATTCAATGCAGAGCATTGTCAAGAGCTCACAATTTCTCAAGTTAGGCCTCATTACAACCATTTCCTTGTAATCTCCTCCCCCTGAGAACAAGAGCAATCCCCTGAGTGTTCACTGTGTCAGACACTTTACAAATGGTATTTCTAGTCATCTTCAGAAAGACCTTATGAGGAGGGTCCCATCAACATGTGTATTTTACATATGAGAAAACTGAGGCAGAGAACATCATGTAAGTTGCCCAAGTGCACAGTTAGTAAGTCGTGTGGCTACAATCTAAGCTTGGGCAGTTGGATGGCTCTATCTTCTTCCCCTCAATGGAAACCATTTTAACAAGCAATTAATCTAAGAAAATATTGGAATTAACTCACAAACTTATATAAGGGAAGATGACTCTATTTGGTTTTCATTTCATTAAAATCTGAAAATAGCCATTTGGAATGACCTTGTGAAAAGCACAAATGCAATCAGCTGGAGTTCATTAAAATTAAGCACATCTCTGCAAAAGACTATGTCAAGAGAATTAGAACACAAGCTCAAACTGGGAGAAAATATTTGCAAAAGATGCATCTGGTAAAGAGCTGTTATCTAAAATATACAAAGAACTCTTAAATCTCAACAAAAGAAAACAAACAACGTGATTAAAAAATGGGCCAAAGGTTAACAGACACTTCACCAAAGACGATATACAGATGGCAAATATACATATGAAAAGATGCTCCACATCATATGTCATCAGGGAAATACAAATTAAAACAATAAGATACCACCACACACCTAGTAGAAAGCCAAAATCTGGAACACTGACAACGGTAAATGCTGGTGAGGACGTACAGCGATAGGAACTCCCACTCACTGCTGATGGGAATGCAAAATGGTCCAGCCACCTTGAAGACAGTTTGGTAGTTTCTTACAAAACTAAATATACTCTTACCATACAATCCACCAATTGTGCTTCTTGATATTTACCCAAAGGAAATGAAAACTTGTATCTGCTCAAAAACCTGCACACGGATGTTTATAGCAGCTTTATGCATAATTGCCAAAACTTGGAAGCAACCAAGATGTCCTTCAGTAGATGAATGAATAAACAAACTATGGTACATCCAGACAATGGAATATTATTCAGCGCTAAAAAGAAATGAGCTATCAAACCATGAAAAGACATGGAGGAACCCTAAATGCATATTAACTAAGTGAAAGAAGCCAATCTGAAAAGACTACATACTGTTGATTCCAACTATATGACATTCTGGAAAAGGCAAAACTAGGGAGACAATAAAAAGATCAGTAGTTGACAGGGGTTGGGCGAGGGGACAGATGAATAGGTAGAGCACAATACATTTTTAGGGCAATGAAAATACCCTGTATCATATCATATTATGATGATGGAAACGTGTCATTATACATTTGTCCAAACCCGTAGAATGTACAACACGAAGAGTGAACCTTAGTATAAACTATAGACTTTGGGTGCTAATGATGTGTCAACGTAGGCTCATCAATTGTAACAAGTGTACCACTCTGGTGGGGGATGTTGTTAATGGGGGAGGCTATGCACATGGGGGGCAGGGGGTATATGGGAAATCTCTGTACCTTCTGCTCAATTTTGCTGTGAACCTAAAACTGCTCTAAAAGATCAAGTCCTTTACCAAAAAAAAAGCACAAATGCTGTACTCAGTGATTTACTCCCTCTAAACCCACACCAGTCGGTCTGGGTAACTGCACAACCAGATGGACTGTTTTGACTGAATCGACCTAACACTTAAGTTTATTTTTTTAATACATTAAATTTAATAAATAAACTAATTAGGAAGAAGGGAGAAGTTCAACTCTCTGTTTGTGTCAATTGATTAGTTCTTGAACTAAATTGACAGGCTGCTTGAATTGTTTGACAAGCTCCTTTGTGTGGTGAGGGTGCGAGTCTGTGTGTTTTCATAGAAGTCACCTGTCAGTGCAGTCAAAACTGTGTATGATGTAGACACAGCTTACAAAGTGTTCAGAGAACTGATTCAAGTCAAAAGTTCTTTTAAATCCATTGAGTTCAAGAGGTGCTATGTAAATATGAATTTCAATTTTACTTATTTACTTACTTCATATTTATCCCTATGCTGGAGGACTTGAAGTGTTTTTGCAATTTACAATACCATGAAAAATTAAGCGCTTAGGGCTAAAACAAGAGGGTTCCTCTATAGCAGTGGTTCTCAAAGTGTTGTCCCCAACCAGCAGTTCAGGCATCTCCCGGGAATTTGGTTGAAATGAAAACTCTCAGCCCACCCCACACCTACTAAATCAGATACTCTGGGAGTGGGGTCCAGCAATCTGTGTTTTGACAAACCATTCAGGGGATTCTGATGCTTACTCGAGATTGAGAACCATTGCCACAAAGGAACAGAAAAAGGGACCACCACCAGATGCCTCAAATAAGCCCTTGACTTCCAATGAGGACTGAACAAGACATCCTGAGAACTTTCTATCGTGCTTTACTTAATACTATGTGTCTTGAATAAAGTTCTTTTGTATGTTTTTAATTCCTTCTTTTAATCTTTGACAATTCAAGCATTGAGTTTAGATCAGACAGAAGTGGCCAAATAGACAATGGCTGGCTGATAGAGATGGATCACCGTAGAGCAATTTAATTAAAACTAGCAAAATACCTAGAATCCAAAATGGGCAGTCTAGTTATAGTAGTCAGCTTTACAAACAAATTGACCCACAATGCAATGAGCTAATTGGTTACTTGTTTAATTGTATAATTAGCTATAACAATTCAAAGCACTTAAATCCATTGAATGTAAATTGTTTTTTTCAAGTAAAATAATGCCCAGACAGGCTCACAAGATTGAGAGGGTTGTCTCGGCCAAATAAAATATGCCTTAAGAAGAAAGGAATGGCATGTCCCTGTCATCCCTGTCTGGTGTCAGGGCCGGCTGTGTGAGAGGTATGGAAAGGGAGACTGACACAGAGCTTCCCAGGAGAGTACACAATAGTGACGAGCTTTTCTCTTTATGCCCTAGCATGGAAGGTTCCATCGTGCGTCTGCCCCAGATCGTGGCTCTGAAGAAGAAATACAAGGCTTACCTCTACATAGATGAAGCTCACAGTATTGGGTCCGTGGGCCCAACCGGCCGGGGTGTTGTGGAATTTTTTGGAGTGGACCCTCGAGATGTTGATGTGTACATGGGCACATTCACCAAAAGCTTTGGATCCTCGGGAGGTTACATAGCTGGAAGGAAGGTGAGAGGGGCTCCTTGTGTGTATTAAAACCTGAATGGTCTGGGGACACAGTCTGTAGGGCTGCTCTGGATTCGGCGAGAGTGCAGTTCAGTTCACCACACCTCACTTGATCACTGTGGCTCCTCAGCAGTGGGTTCACAGCCAAGAAAGGCCCAGAATGTCAAGGCGGTCACCCTCTAATTAAGAGGAGCACCTGATAAGTCATCACATTATAATAAAATGACAGCACTAGCAGTGCACACAGGCAAGGACTTAGTGCAAAAGAGAGGGAGGATTAACTCCTCAGAGCAGTACCTCTGCCATCTTAGATAAATGTCAGTCTTGTAGACAAATGATGGGGGCTTCTATTTCCGGAGGAGGGAATGATGTATACCAAGGCACAGAAGTGATAAGGGGATGTTACAGAACTGTAACTAGTTTGGTTTTTGGTAAATGAAAAACACAAAGCAGGTAATAGCAACAGTGGGCAAAAGTCAGATATTAAGGAGGGTGACCCTGTGCTACATGTTGTGGGTTTTAAGAGTTTTAATCAAAATAGTAGCAAGATCAGAAATGTACTTTTAAGAGGTTTTCTCTGCAAAATAATTCTCTCCCACAATTTTGGATAAGCCATAGGTCAAATCTTGTCATCCTCTAATATTTTATGTACATGCATTAAAAATTCTGATCTGATGGGATTAGACTGTTAAGTGGGTGTTATCCCTGTCATTCTGGTGCCAATATAGCTAAGGGGGTTGCCGATATAAAACAGTAAATATTTAAAAGAATTAAAGAGAAGAGAGAAGGAAAGGAGAAAAAGAAAATGAAATATTTAAATCTGGGTTTAAGGGATAAAGGAGCCAGTTGTCTGCCCCATATGACAGTTTTATCCAAATCCTGAGAGCTATCTCATACAAGCTGACACCTGTCCCAAAGAGACCGTGTGACAGCAGCGTTCGCTCCTTCTAGGAGGGCACCTCAGGCTCCAACCAGTGCAACAGCTTATCTCAACTTCAAAATTCCCTCCTCACTGCGACCAGCAGGAACAAGAGTTCAGACTCCTGGTAAACAAGTTAGACAAACCAGAGAGTTCATCTCAAAACAGCCCGTGATTTAAAACAAGAGATTAACTGCGGCCACTCACCCTGCATGAGATGCACAAATGCTTAAAATATTCAGAGTTTTCAGTGGTCTTTACCCGTCAAGAAGCATTACTTTCTCCCAAGCTCAAAGCCTTGGCCTGTGGGAATTAGCTGGGTAATGCTAAAAACATAGGGAATGCCCGGGATCTTACAAAATTGAGCCAAATCTGGTGAAAGGTTAAATGTCCCCTTCCTCAACTGTTGAGGCAGTGGGATCAGAGGGTCTCAGATTTAGGAGGTCCTTCATCCAAGCTGCATTGCTTTGTGAGCCTGTGGTTTTGTGATTACTTTAGCAGCAGTTCTGAGCTCCAGAATTTGTAACCAAGCGTAACTGTTTCCTGAACCAAAGGCACCTGAATAAACTGAAGCAAGCGGATCCTTGAAATCGTGTCAAATTTGGTAGATGTCACATTTTTCCCCTTAGAGTTAGTGCATTTGATACCCACTTTACACAAAGGCTCGTGACGGGCCGGAAGGGAAGACCAGCTCGCCAGCGTTCTCTCCCGTTCGCTGCATCCTGAAGTCGGTTGGATTATTTTAAAAGTGCATTTGCTCTTGTCTATGTAACTTCTGTTCATTTGGGGAAGACACTGATCAATCGTGAAAATTATTATTATTTACATTAATCAGGATGCAGAAAAAGTATGTAGATCTGTTCATTTCCTTGCTCTTTAAAATACTCATTCTGTGCATGCTTGGATCCCGAGGGCAGGCTGCATCCCTGCTCCTAGGACCTCCTCCTTCCTTTCACCGCCTTTCTCCTCCCGCTCCATATTGCCCTGCAGTCTCCGAATTTACCACTAGATGGCAGCAAGAATCAGAGAGTTTGGCGGAGGCCCATTAGCTTATACCGAGACCTCTGCCCTGAAACAGAAAGATTCAAACCCTAGAAAACACTGGGTAGTTTTCAAAACGGGAAGGTGAGCAGGAGATAGGAGGCCACTTGAGAAAATGTCTGTTATGTGTCGTTCCCTGATTTAAAAATCAGTCTGGAAGGGTTTTAGTGAGACAGATACACACAGATAAGCTGAGCCTAAAGAACCCATAGGTTGATGAAAGTTATGTATCTGCTCCTCCGTACCTTTAATTTTTTTAATTATGTTAATTTTAAATTATGTGTAATTGCAATTTAAATCATAGTGTTTATTCCCCTGGACTTTGAATAATTTTGTGAAGAATTTTCACTATTTGTTTTAAACTATACTTTTTAAAGAATTGGACAAATGCTAAAGATTTTTGTTTGAAAAAACTTTCTACTTATCTATTTAAATAATTAGAGTACAGTTTTCATCATATAGTTTTATCATATATTTTTTCCTGGAGATTTTGCAGTATATATCTCAATTTGAGGGGTACCACAAGATATCCAG
This sequence comes from Tapirus indicus, assembly GCA_031878705.1. Taxonomy (NCBI): domain Eukaryota; kingdom Metazoa; phylum Chordata; class Mammalia; order Perissodactyla; family Tapiridae; genus Tapirus; species Tapirus indicus. The sequence goes on from CM062929.1 coordinate 79,989,490, forward strand.
GATTTTAAACCAATGGGTACGAAAACAACAAAACTGACCATAAAAAAATGTTAAAGTGCACACACTAGTACTTTACATTTTTCTGAAACCCTAATCATTTCAATTTCACTGTGCTCATGGGTTTCCTAGTAAATCTTGAGATTTGAAAATAATCCGTTGGGTCCAAAAATCTAGAAAAAGATAAAACTGTCTGGCTCTTAACTCACTTGTTAAATGTCAGTGTTAGGGTTGGTGGTAGAGGAATTGTATTCCCAGTAACAGTTCCGGGGAGGCTCTAGAAATCTTTGTGGAGTTGGTCAAGGTCAGAATGGTATATGTTAGCAACTAGATGCGTCATGTAAGAAAAACTATTTGGAAACACAAGGGGAAAAAATTGGTTTGGTGCTAAGATACTGCCACACAGAGTAAAGATTTTTCTCTTGGCCTCAGCTTTCCTGTCACAAAATGTCCTACAAATTTGTGTCTGCTATTGGAGTTTACTGCCCTGACCTTGACCTACTCTCCCCACCTCAGGGAAACTGCTAAAATAATCTCTCAAGAGCCAGTAAGATTTTACTACTTTGCTCACTTTGAGTTTGGAGCTGCTATAGATGAGCTGTGAATGACCCCACTTGGAGCATTCTGTCCTTTCGAGACCTGTGAGGTGAAGTGTCGGGTAATTACTTCTCTCCACCCGGCAGAGCTCCATGCCGCGAATGGCTTCTTAGAAGAAAGCCTAAGCTGATGGGGTGAGTTTTCTTATTTTTATTTTTGAAGTTTTATTGATACAGTCACTGAGAAGATGTGGTCAACACTGCAGACCCCAGTTTCCAGGGTCCAAGTTTTTCTCAGGCATGGATTCTGAGTCCTCTTACATGCCTGGTGCTAACCACTGGCTTTCACAGCTTCCAGAGGCTGGCCAGAGACTTGCAAATGAATGAAGCAAAGGCAGCCCTTGTGATCGATAGGTTGCAGGGTTGGAGTTCTGGAGGAGGAAAGTGGGACGGGGCAGCCAAGTTTGGGGTGAGTATTAGCCCCAGAAGCCTGTGCACCAGACAAAGGCAGGCTCATCACAGAAGCCAGCTCTGCCCTGTGTGCTCAGCCCTGGCAGTATTTGACAACCCTTTGAAGTAAACGGGGGTCACGGAACGAACGCCAAGATGTTTATCTAACATCTAAGGCCCTTATCTAAGGGCCTCCTGTCTGATTTCCTCGGAAAAGCCACCCTTGTCCTTGAACTCCAGGCCTATGGGTAGAGAAAATAATCAGGGTTTTGAACTTACAAATGGACTTGGAAACCTCAGTCTGAGGAGACCTCTAACCCACCCTGAAAGAAGACACAACCCAGATTCACCTTGCAAGAGACGAAAGCCAACTCTTAATTCATGGCTGATGGTGCCCAATGAAATGACAGGAGAGAATCAGACCAGGAATCAAGGCTTCCTGGATGCTCTGCAGAATTTACTCAAAGAGCCCCACTCTCTGAACCACACAAGCAAATTAGTCCCTATCCACAAACTCAGACTCTGAGAGAAGTTGGACTTAGTCTGAAAGAAGTAAGATTGTGGGCAAGATAGTCTTAATGTTAAAAGGGAGTGATACAACACTGATGAGGCATTTATTCCAAGTAAGAATATGTGAACTGTGGCTGTATGAAATTTCTCAATTTGGAAAGGAAAATTGGGGATTAAGGGAGAAGATCCCCCTTTAGGGATCAAAGGAAGCTTAGTTTTGTTTCTTTGTCTGATCTTTGTCAGCAGTGCCCCAAGGGTAAGAGAATGTTCCTATGTTTGTTCCTAAGAATGCAGCTTAGTACCCCTATCTACTTAGGGACCCTCACCATCCTTCCTCAGTCCCTAAGACCCCTCTGCTTTCCATTAGACCATCAGGATTGACCAAGCCCCTGCTAAGTCCCACTAAGATTTTAAGAGGAGTGTATGACCCCATTCCCTGCTCTCAAGGAGGTTTCAGTCTCTGGAGAAATAAGAATAATAGACATGAAACATTTAGAGACTGATGTGACTCAATCTGTGGTTTAGTACCATAAACACGTGAGTATATTAGGAATTCTCCCCTCCCCTCCAAAAAAAGAAGAGCAGTCTCTGTGGATTAGGGAAAGCACCACAGGGTAAAGAAGTGAAGGTGTCGTCTCTGTGCTCCCTTGGCCCCCCTGTCCCCATGCCAAGCCAGCTCTTCTGGTCTGGAGAGGTCATATAGTGTGGTGCTAAGGGCAGGGACTCTAGAGCCAGATTTTTTGGGTCCAAATCCTTGTTCTACCACTTTTTAACTGTAATAATTTTATGATCCTCTCTGTGAGTCAATGATCTCATCTATAAAATGGAGATAAAAATAGTACCTACCTCACACAGTTGTTGTGAAGCCTAAATGAGTTAATATATGTAAAGTTCTTAAAATAGAACCTCAAGCAGCCAATGAATATCAGCTATGGTGTTAGCTCCTAGCTCCGTTATCTCTTCAGAGTCGTTCAATCTGTCATCAAGTGTGGGTACTCCTTTCTTTAAAAGGCCCCCCTTTTTCTTTCTGTTCTCTCCTACATTTACCACCCTAATAAGGATGGAGGGAGAGCAGGGTTGAAAATCTTTGATTTGATGTCTGGGTCCACCAGTGTGTAGTTACGTACACCTAGAACATTACTCTCTGCAAACTGAGGGATCTTGAATAAAAACAATCCAGGGAGTTTTTGTATTTTGGTCCCCTCCTCTCCCCACCCATGCTCCCAGTTCTAAGAGTCTCTGAGTTTGCAATCCATTAACAATAATTTCCAACAGCATCACATATTCCTATGCACCAGACACTTTTCTAAGCACCATGTATGTATTAACTCCTTTAATCCTAACAGTGACTCTGAGGTTGGTATTACATTATCTAATTTTTCAGAGAAGAAAACTAAGGCACAGAGAGGTTTAGTAACTTGCCCATGGTCACATATCAGTCAGTGGCAGAGCCAGGATTTGAACCCAAGCAATCAGGTTCTGGAGCCTGTCCCATAACTCCGTGGTCACACCTCCCCTCAAGGTGAAAACCCGTCATCACTTTGTCTTGGAAGCACTAGCTTCTCCCTCTACTCCCAACTGACTCTTCCATTCTTTGCCTATAAGGTGCCATCTTCATTCCTAATCCTAGCGCAAGTCTATGCCCTTCCCTTCCTCTGCATCTATCCAAATCCTTCGAGGCCAGATCACCTCCCTGAAACAGCCCTTTCCTAACTTGGGTCCGCATGACCCCCATCATCCTACTTCCTGCGCCCCACCCACTCTCTCCCAGTCGGCTTCCATAGCATCCTGCCGGAAGGCACCAGCTCTCAACAGAGAGAGGAAGCCCCTGCTGGTGCCCAGGGAGGAGCACTGCGCACAGAGCTGGGCAGGACGGCCTGGCTGCAGCTACTCTGGAAAGTGACTGCCTCTCTCTTTGAGGCACCCCCAGAGCCTCCAGCGTGAACTTCCTGAACACGTGTGGCCACTGCCTTAAGTCAGGCCGTCATCATGCACATACTCTTAAAATGGTCAAAACCCACCCAACTGCTTTTATGAGATTCACTAAACAAAAGAATAGACAGAAACTTAATTTGAATTTTAATATAAGTGGATAACAGCTGCCAGGTACTAGGCTTTCTCTCCTCCTTCTCTTCTTGGACTCTCACATCCAGAATATAGCCCAAAGCAAGTCATTGTACAAACTTGCTGGAAGGAAAGATGGAAGGAGGGGAGAAGGCGGTGGAGGTGGGGGAGAGAAGAAAGAAAGAAAATACTTAGAAATGGTGAGAGAAAAAGACTTAAATGGAGAATTTGAAATGAAGAGAAGGAGAGAGGGAATCAGAGTAGAAGGAAGGGGAAAGGAAAGGAGGAAACAAAAGAGAGGAATGAAGAGTGTGAAATGAGGGAGAAAGGAAGTCGAGGAGGAAGCATGTGTGTAAGAAAGAATTTAGAATGAAGGACATACTGAAAGAGAGAGGAAGGACACAATGGAGCTACGGGTGTCCCCCATGGGCCAGGTAGCGGCATCATGTCACCAACCACCTGTGAGACAGGCCACTCTGTTTACTGAGGAAGATGAACTATGAACGTTTAAAATGCTTGTGAACAACCATGCCACTCGTACCCCAAGAGAGATGGAAAGTGAAGTGCAGGGCACAGTCCCAGGCTCAGAAGTGGGAATGGATTTGGCCAGTGAAGAGGGGTTAGGGGGAGATGGGCCTGCCCAAAGCAGAGCTCTTCCCAGTTCACCTTCATGAGCGAATGATCGGACAAGACACCTACATAGGGTTCCAAGCTGTCTCGTTGTCCTAGAAGAGAAGGCGGCTGATCCTTCACACACCCCACTGCTGATGCAGAAAGGTGAGCCCTCATCAGCCCATTGGCTTTTCTGCAGGACACTCCGAGGGCCCCAGGCCATGAGCCAGTACAGGTGGGCCGATAGATGGTCTGCCCAGCCAGGCTGAGCGCCTCCAGATGCCAGCTCTGAGGCCCTCCCTACTGTGGCACAAGGTTATTGGAGCTTCTGAGGGCTCTCAGCAGGCTTACCTGGGACCTTGCATTTGGCCTCAGGAGTCAGGCATGCAGTTGGAGAATCATTCCTACCACTGAAGACCAGCATTCTGTACTGGGTCCAAATAGCGTTGAACAAAAATTCCAATAGTTCTCTACCGCCCAACGCGTAAACAGAGTATATCTGATCCTAACCTATACTCTGGTTTAATTTCCAACCTCTCCCTCCTACCACTCCCTGGCCCCCCAAGTTCTCTTTTCCTCTTTATCAGTCTTCATTCTTCAAGACTTAGTTGCCCATCCTCACTGGAGCCTTCCTTATCTACTCTAGCCAGCAATACCCCTCTCCTTCCTCTGCAGTCTTGTAGCCCCGATGCAGACATTAGTTTGCATGTCCTGCTACTATTCCTAACGTTACTGTTCCATGGGCACAATCTAGTGTAATGTGCTCAAGGGCAAGAATCATGTCCCGCATTCTTTGGACACCCCTGAATGCTAAGCCAGTCCTTATACATACTAGGTGCTCAACAAATGTTTGGGAAATCATTTTTCCTTTACACATCTGGTTTTGCCTTACAGACCTGAACTCCAAATTTACAGCATCCCACTTTTGTATAACTTCTAGGTCTTTGAGGGAGAGACTAAGAAGAAGGGATAGAAAAAATAAATGGTTTGATGATGCTCATTGAAAATTGGACTGCATTTGAGAATCAAATATCTTGTGCTATGATGGATGGGGATGGGACTAGATGTGATTCTCATCACCAACACTGAGATTTATTTGCCTTCTTTTTGGATTTCTCTCCTTTCTTAAAGGACCTTGTGGATTACTTACGGATTCACTCACATAGTGCTGCTTATGCTGCATCCATGAGCCCCCCGATAGCAGAGCAGGTCATCAGATCAATGAAACTCATCATGGGACTGGATGGGACCACACAAGGTAAGAGGATCTGCAGTGAGCAAAGCTCCCAGGAGCTCCTGTCCTAGACCTCTCTCTGTCTCCTTTCTGCCCTGTCAATCTCCTCCCTTCTTAAATATACACCTTTGTCTTAATGTAACCCAATTTGTAAATCAAGCCATGTGCTAAACGTACTAGAACTGCTGTCAGCGCACGCACACACACACACAAACATACAAATCCTTTGCTAAAGAAAACTTTCTAATTTACCTCTTAATGTGATAAGCAAATTTGGATAATTTTGTGAATTAGTTGTGTTAAAATGAAGCATATAGTGGTGTATTTGCCTGTGCTTGTTTGGGGCTGTGACTTATGTTTCCCTGAGAACAAACTAGTCAATTTAATATGCATTTTTTTAATCTTTTTTATTTATTTTTTGCCATCCAAGGGTTGGGGAGGGGAAATCCACCACAGCCATTTGAGGATATATGCACAAAACACACACAATTTCCAGCCATTTCTTTGACATTGGGTCACCGCAGCCAAAGTGTGCTACTTTGCTCAACTCAAACAAGCTTAATCTTCTTTTCAAAGAATTGTTTCATCAAAGCTCCTTCTATCAACTCTCCTTCTATCTTTCAGAAACAGTTTATAGAGCTTTGACTATGTATCACAGTGGGGATACAGTGATGAATAAGGCAGTTGTTGCTGCCAAGCAATCTACTGAGTGCATTTATGGAAGGAGAGAATTATCCTGGCCCAGAACTGGCCACTGGGCTATACAATCCATGTGCCCCACCCCCCTCCCAGCTATGTGAAGCCATTCCACGTTGTTTAGTACAACTTCCCAAGCCTATTATCTCCATAGATGTATGGAGAGATCCATAAGTTTTCAATTTTATTAGAGCAGCAGAATACTTTATCCACATACAAATTTTACCAGAAGCCTACAATATAAAACAGATTAGAACAGGGCTAGTCTGACTGAACTAGTGTCTCCACCTTCCCCCATACTGATGGCCTCCGAGGCCCTTCTGCTGAGTCCTGGTGCTCCCCAGGACACTGGTTTGAAAACCCCCAAGATAGACCTGTATTTTTCACTAGAGCAGGGAAATGACACGTAGGGTGATCTTGTTCCTCCATGAAAAATGCAGTGATTGATTGATCTCTAAAGTCCCTTCCAACCTTGTCTTTTGGGTTTCATGATTCTGTCTCTTGTTGGATAGTCTGTGTGAAAAGGAAATGAAAATCCAATCTAGGGAGGATGCGTGATGCAATGGTTAAGGGCATAAACTGAAAGTGGCTGCCTGGATTTGACTCATGGGATACTACTTACTTGCTGTGTGAACCTTAGGCAGGTGACTTAACTTGTCTGTTCAACCCTGAGCAAGTTATTTCTCTGCATTTCAGTTCCTCCAGCTGTAAAATGAGGAAAATAATATTGATGAGTTAAGGTTTTTGTGAGAATTAGGTAAATTAAAACACAAAATACTTAAAATTATGTCTGAAAACAATTTATATATTAAGCATTTTATAATTGCTTGCTATGTTATTTGCTATTATTCTGAGGTTCAAGAAGCATTTGGACCACTTCTCAGGGATCCTGTAGGAAGGATTCTTATGATGGAAGTAAGGGAAGACTAGATGTCCTCCAATGTCCTGGATTAGTCAGGATGAGCTAAGTTATGCCAACCATAACAAATAAATCCTAAAATCTCAGCAGCTTAACAGAACCGAGGGTTCTTTCTTGCTGGCACCAAGTCTAATACAAATCAGACAACTCCCTGCACAGTTCCCCTTCATGCGGGCAGTGACTCAAGCTGCTTCTAGCTTGAGGCTTGGCCAGCTCATCATATGGCCTCCATGGTCACCACCATGATAGAGAACAAGGGACCATCAGCCTGAAAGTGACACTCACCACATTGCTTACAGTCCATTGGCCAAAACTAGTCATATGGCCATACCCAAATTTGGAGGGGTAAGTTAAGGGGTATGGATATGGATAAGTAGATATCTTTCAACCTCTTAAAACTGAAGCTAGAAATAGAACTATATCCATTCCCACGTGAGCTGTCAGGTTGTATGAAAAACCTGGTCTGGAACATCTGACTTCTCACAAAGCCATATTAATGATCTTGAATTTCACGCATTTGTTAATGGAAAACAATTATTTGAGATTGAAGCTAAAATGCAAGTTAAGTGAATTGTCCTATAATGACCAGAATTACCCTTTGGTCTTCTTTTAAAGATAAATAACTAGGAAAAATTTGTTCTGAAAATTAGCGTATGTCTCAATAATGATCACAAATTTCTTCAGCCCTTTAATGTGTATGTTACCAGAATCAGTGGATTCCCATGTACCCAACTTTACAATCATTTCCTTCCTTCCTTTGGATTGGTTCACCACTTCATCCCAGACAGAACTTACTCTGTTTATCTGATCACAGTTGAAGATCTGCAGAAAAATTACATTTCAAGATATTATCATTTGTCCTTTGATAGTTGTCTATCATCAATTTTTCTCCCTCTGACATGGGAGATATTCCCCTTGGTTCTCTCTCAGCCTTATAATTAAATAATTACTTGGTTATTATTTTTAACCTCCCAGTTAAAGTTTCTCTCTTCTCTTGCCATCTTAAGAGAAAACAGAATTTAAAAATACAGAGAAGGCTATGAGTACAGTCTGTTTTCTTAAAGCCAATATAGGAGAACCAGGGAGAAGATAGGACGATCTCTTTTCAAAGGGATGAACAAAGGAAAGTAGTAGAAAAGAAAATTGACAGAATCATCAGCCAAGTTTCAGACGGTTCTGCCTGACACATCTTTTGAAGAATTCAAAGGCACACAGTGAATGATCGTGCTGGCTTCATTTACTACGATGCCTGCTTTAAATAAAATGAACAGGACAGGTTGGGAATGTTGCATTCACTCACCCCTTTCTGCTGAGATAGACTGATTCTCAGGGTAAAGCTGTCCAAAGCTCAAAGGGATGCACTATGTCATGCCAGAGCTGCCTTACAGGATCTGAGAAAGAGCACCCCACTTTGAGCCTTCATCTTCTGCCCACTCCACTGCAACTGTGATTGGAGCCTTTCAAGGCTTTGTTTCAGGTTGAGTTTGGGGAGTCATGGGCCAGATCTGTTCCTTGATGAATGCCTTCACTTTAATCTGCAATGCAAAGCTATACGCTTCAAAGACAGGCGAGCTACAGGAATAAGGTCAGTGTTCCTTTGAAGCCAAGGTTCAAAGATGAAATAGCAGTCCCAGTGAAATGACAATGTTTATGCACAAACAGCCACCTTCACTCCGCAGTCAGGCTTCTTGTGGAGTTAATACACACAGGCTGAGGGGCTGCCGGCCACGCGTGCATTCCACATGCACAGAGGCCCTTTTCATCTCCTGGCCTGTCACTCGTGCAACACAATGAGCACAAAGTGGAGATTTGGTTTCTCCATCCTAATCGATGTTGGGTGGTCCACCAGCCAAACCAATGCTGTAAGCCTCTTAAGGGCAAGGAATGTGTCTTGAGTTAATTTGGTGTTCCTCTGAGTGTCAAACCCAGTGCTCAGCTTAATAAATATGTCATAACTCAACTTCCATTGACCTACTCGATTTCAGGTCAGTGTTTATGCTAAACGAGATTGAGAGGATGTTTATCTCATAGAACTGGGAGCCGGGAATCAGTTCCATACCAGTTGTGGCAGCTGAAGGGATCCCTCAGTGATTGACATCACTTTTGAAGAGGTCCAGAAAGATTGTAGCTCGGTCATTTTCTTCATCTAGACATGGCACAAACAGCCACAAGAGGGTGAGCCCCAAACCATGCCAACAACTCCCCTAAAGAAAGCCTTGTCAATGTTTGCCTTATTTATTTAAAGCTTTGATGCATATTTTTTGGTTAATCAATCAACATTCTTTTTGAACTCCCAATCTTGGCCCTGCCTCCCCACCTTCCCTTTCCCCAACTCTGGGGAATCTTTCACTTCTCAGAGACAACAGAGTTTGTATCGCATGGAGGATTAAGGGTGTGTGCTCTGCAGTCAGACTGCATGGGGCCCAGTCCCTGGCCCACTATTTGCTCCATGACTAGCAAGGTGCTTACCCTCTCCTAGCCTCAGTGCCTTTATTGTAAATTGGGGTTGTAGGGAGGATTAAATGAAATAATATAATTAGTAGCCTTAGCATGATGCTTGATACATAGCAAACACTCCATAAAAGTGAATGGTTACTGTTATTTTTAACTCATCTGATTTCTTCCTTTCCTTCTCCAAATTTCCCAATTGTTTTTACCCATCCTGGAATTCTCCCTTTCTCTCAGACCTTATATCTACTCCATCAACAAATCCTGCAGCACTTCCTTTGACATATATCCAGAATCTGGTCCCTTCTTGCCAGCTCCACCGCTGCCTCTGTCAGTTGTCACCTGGTTACTGCAGTAGTCCCTGGATGACCTCCTCACTTGTGCCTTTGCCCTTGTATGACTTGTTCACCATACAGAAGCCAAAATCATCTTTAAAACGAAATATAACTTAGACCCTATCACCCCTCCATTCAGAACTTTTCACTGCTTCCCATCTTATTCAGTAAAAAGTCCAAACTGTAGCCGTCAAGGCTTCTCATGATATGGTCTTCCATTTTTCCACCACTCTTTCCCTTGCTAGTCTACTCCAAGCAGCGGGTACCCTTGCTTTTCTTAGAATGCGGGAACAGCTCCTGCAGAGGGTCTTTGCATTTGCTGGCCTCTCTAGAACAGCATTTCTGACCAGTATCTGCATGGCCCACTCCCTCACTTTCCTTGCGTCTTTGCTCAAAATCAGCCTCATTAGAAGAGCAACCTTGTCCTAAATCGCACACCCTCCTTGTCCCTCTAATTCTCCTCACCTTGCTTTAGTCTTCGTAGGGTTGACGAGCACCTGACAAATTCTATGTATGTCTCTTCATTTTCTGTTTTCCCTCACTGTGATGTAAGCTCCAGGAAAACAGCATTTTTTCTATTTTATTCATTAAACTGAGAATAGTGCCTGGCAATTACAGGTCCTTAACATTTGTTGAAAGATAGAATCCTTCTCTCTTTTCCTCTTAGCTTGGCAAACAAATGACCCTCATCTTCACATCTCTACGTCTCTGTGCTCAATGCTCTCCCTTTACCTTCTAAAGGCACTGGCCCCTTTTCTCAACCTTGATCTTATTCATTTCCTTCATCCTGAAAAGCTTCCCTTACTCCTTCTTTCTCTTCAAACAGCCACCAAGTCTCATCCCTTCCATTGCTGCAAATTTTCTCGAAAGAGTGGTTTGTTCCACTGCTTCCCCCTTCCCCTCCCCACATAGAGTTCAGCACCCTCAGCCTATCCTCTGTTCAGTTCCATGGACTCTGGTCCCTCAAAGCCACCCCCTCCCACCTACCCTACAGGCCCTTCTCTAGCTGGCTTTGACCGACCTCTTTAGCTCATTTCCTCTTTGAAAACAGTCCTCCCTTAGTTGTGAAGATGCTCTTCTTTTCTGGTTCTTTTTAAAATTTTCTGTCTGTTCTTCCTCCCTTTGCCATTAGGCCTCTTCTTTGTCTGCATTTGCCAGAATTCCATCCTCTGTTCTCTTTACTATCCCTCTGCACAATATGCCCCCCTTTTGCTTTCCTTTATGTAGAAACATGGTTCTCAAACTTGAGTATGCATTAGAGTCACCTCGAGGGATGGTGAAATCAGATTGCTGACCCCACACCCAGAGCATCTGATTCAGAAATACTTGTTGCAGTTCTCCTAAGCCCCCAAGTGGTGCTGATGCTGCTGGTCCAGGGACCACACTTTGAGAACCACTGGTGTAAAATGACCTCATAGTCATCTTCTCCCTTTCATCATGCACTAATGGATTGTGAGTTTCTTATGGATAGAAACCATCATCATATCACCAGCAATCGGCTCAGTGCCTGACATATAGTAGGCCTCCAATACATATTTTCAAGTTGAATTATGCACTTGCCATGACACAGATGCTGACAAAATATCTGTTTGACATGATCTTTTCATCAAAAGACTCAGGCAAAATCTCTGAATGCTTAGTATCAGCCATCGCAGCGACTGAACTTGCTCATTGAGATCAGCTTCTTCCTTGGAATTCTTGCCAATGCTTATGTCTAGTTTTGCTCATTATATTTATATGCTAATTATAATGCCACTGATATCTGGAAAAGTTGCCCTCTTGTCTCCACTTATGAAGTGATGGGAGCGCCTGATGGGAGAGAGCAAATGACTACAAATCATCTTACAGCAGGGGTTCACAAAATGTGGTCCCTGGAGCAGCAGCATCAGCATCACCTGGGAGCTTAGGAGCACTGCAACAAGCATTTCTGAATCAGAAACTCTGGGGGTGGGGTCAGCAATCTGTTTTAAGGATACTTCCAGGTGATTCTGATATAGGCTCAAGTTTGAGAAGCACACTTCTAGATAAAGGAAAGGAAAAGGGGGGCATACTTGTGCAGAGGGACAGTAAAGAGAACAGAGGATGGAATTCTGACAAATGTAGACAGGGGTAGAGGACCTAGCAGAAAAGGCGGAGGAAGAACGGATGAAAATAAGGGAATACCCAGAAAAGAAAAGCATGAAACACGTTTTGATCCACTTCTTTAAACCCCCGTGATTTGTCAACCCTGTTCACTCAGTTCCTGCAAGTTGCTCACCTGTTCCTCTGCCATCCGGTGACCACTTTGATATCAAAAATAGCAAAGAGCTTTATGCCCTCATGAAGTACATGTGCCTCACAACAGGCTCTTCCTTAATCCTGTGCTGTCATATAACTTTTTGAAGTACATAAAGTCATTAAGAGCTCATGGTCGCAACACTGATTATCTTATTTGATTTGATGGTAGGCTTCTGACAGAGATAAAGCCATTTCTCTAATAACTCTCGTCTCTCGGGATGGACAGGGTGCTATCCACAATAACCGAATTCTTTATCTCTTCAGTGCATCTTCAATAGGTGGAATCCATTTGGTGAGAAAGGAGATCCCCAGTGGGAAAACTGCTAAGTTTAAATTGTAACAAATTAGGTTTAAGTTAAAATAAATTACGACAAAATATTTCATGTTCACAACTTGGAAAGAGTGGCTTTTCCTATTATGTGGAGTCTGCTTGACTTTGCACTGTACTGATCACCCTCCTCTTGGCTCCCCTTTTTCCTGCTATAGTGGTTACAATGTTGATGATTGGCACTTTTCTAAGAAAAGATGGTCTGTGCAACCTGATGCACATCTGTTAAATATCAGATACTAAGGTTCTTGTTATACTTTCAATTTCATATTTCTCAATCATCTTAGATATTATCAATCAAACTTGAATAAAATTGCCTTCCCTTCTCCACTTTCAATATGAAGAAAAAGTTTCACAAGCCTATCAGAATATGGAAACCCAGGGGCCACCTGGTGGCGCAGCGGTTTAGTCCGCGCTTGGCAGCCCGGGGTTCGCGAGTTCGGATCCTGGGCACCCACAGACGCACTGCCTATTAGCCATGCCGTGGTGGCGTCCCATATAAAGTGGAGGAAGATGGGCACGGATGTTAGCCCAGGGCCAGTCTTCCTCAGCAAAAAGGGGAGGATTGGCAACAGATGTTAGCTCAGGGCTGGTCTTCCCCACAAAAAAAAAAAAGAATATGGAAACCCAGGTTTTGGTGAACTTTACCTGAAAGGCCAATAAGGACGGGTAAACTGAGTCTGCAAATTAGAGCTAAGTACCCCTAGCCATTGTGCCAGTACAAGCAACTCTAGCTTCCTTTGCCCTTTAGAAAATCAAAAATGTGATCAGCCCAAGATCTGAGGAGGAAGTGTTAAATAGTCACACTCCCCGACAGAGGGCCTCCTCACACTAAATTTTTTTGAGGTTTTATTTCTTACATGACTTGAGAAGTATTCAAAACATTGTGTCTGTGAAGAAATTGTTACCCCGGCCCTAGAATTCTGTTTGCACCTCACATATTGCCTTTGGCGGGGTTGGCGAGTGAAGGCTCTCAGGTACTGGAATTGCCCTTCTTTTTCCCTCTGAGTATTGGCCTCTTGGAGGAAGCCTCTCCATTCCTGAAGTGAGGAGGTGATGTCTACTAAGTCTACATTTGGTTATATTATGGTGTCAGTCTTTTATGGCGATGTTGCCTGTTTTAAAATTAAAACTGAGTATTCTATCCCTTCATTGCAAAAAAATCCCTGGTTCTATTCACTGAAAATGTCTGAGGGGCTAAAGACGACTTTTGGTTTCTGTGCAAAAAGGAACAAGCAATAAAAAAAAAAATGGCATATATTCTGTTAGTTGAACAAGTTCAGATCATGTTCAAAAACAAAGATAAGTCAAAAATCGTCACCGATAAAATTTTTCTTAGCTCCACAAACAAATAGAGAATCTCTCTACAAAATCAAAGAAAACAGTTGGGACCTTCTCTGATTCTCCAGCCACCATTCCTCGTTTTTGACCCCTCAGCCACCACACAGGCCTTCCTTGCTCTTGACCCCAGATACAAATGCCCTTGTGCTTTATGCTACTCAAGCTCGCCTCTCAGAACAGGCTCAGAACCCAACTTGTAGCCTAGATAAAATCTGGGCTCAGAACAGCTTGGAGTGGGGGTTCATGCTGCAGTGACCCTTCTAGCTCCTGCCACCAACCCAGAGGGACCTTCCCTAACCCCTGTTTCTAAAGTATCACCCCTTCCTTGGGGGTGACTCTATCTACTCCCTTATTCTGCACCATTTTTCTTTGTAGCAGTTATCACCACCTGGAATTATTTACTCACTTCCTTGGTTTTTGCCTGCCTCCCAGGAGAATACAAGTGCCATGAGGGCAGGGACACTGTCCCCAACCTCAAGCAGTATATGTAGGTGAATGAATGACCCCCTTCAGTGTAAGCTTTGGCCATATCCCATCAACTATTCACCAGGCATTGGACCCTCCCTTATGCATGCTCCTGGTATTTCCTCTATCTGGAAGGCCGTCATCTCTCCCAACAATCCACTATATCCATTCTTTATCTCCTGAGACCCTGTTCAGCCTTCTAAGCCCTATCTTGATGCACAGTCAGAAAATAACCCTTGCCTCCTCCATCTCACGCAATTTTTTGCTCCTATTATGTTAGTCAGCACCGCCCAACCCAGCCCTCCAAAAAGGTAGTGATTAGTTAATTAATTGTGCCTTAAGCATCAAATATGTGAGTGAATGAATACTGAATGATTGGATTTGGGACTCAGCAGATTTTCTGGACAAGCCTTGGAATCTAATCATGATCCATAAACAATTACAATATCATTTCTTTAGTGGTTACCTATAGAATTATTTTGGTTCAAACACTGGAGCTATAATCACTTCTTTGAAGAGTACATGCATGGGCCAAAATCCAGAGTTCCTTTTCTATTCTTTTGATAAATGAATGGTTTTACATTATTACATATATTAAGGCTTTGTCTAGACACCATTTAATATAGAGGTGAGTAAGTTGGACAATTCAAGCCAATGCTACTCAAATAGCAGAAGCAAAAATGAAGTTTTTCCTTTAATCATCTAAGCAGTTAGCTGAATCCCTCATTTAAGGTTTCCTATGGAGACACCATCCAAAGCTCAAAAGTGCATTTGACTTTTTTATACACAGTAATCAGCAAGGACTGGGCACCAACTAATCCTCTCTGTCCGAGTTGTAGTACATTTCTAAAATAGAGGAGAGTAGGTTGATTCTTAAGCATCCAAAATGGCATTTTCCACTGAGTATATTGGAGGGGACTCCCCTCCCTTCCCCTATCTTAATAATGATTTGCACTTAGAATCTTTTTCAATCAAGAAAATTCATGTTTTCATGAAATTTCTTGCCAACTAGTAATGAGAGGTTGAGAAACAAAAACTCCCACAGAACAATTAGTTTCCCTTTATACCATACCGCCAACGAAAAGTAGAAAGGCATTAGGATTTTGAATCCTTGAAAATTTTTCATAGTATCTTTCTTTATAAGGCTGGTATTAGTTAAGGTAAATTAGTTGTCGTAACGGACAAAGCCCAGCAAATCAGAGGCTTAACACAATAGAAATTTATTTTTTTGCTCATAGAAAGTCCAAAATGGGTGTTCCTACTGGGCAGGTAGTTCTCTTCCAGAAACCCTGCCTCCTTCCATCTTGTGTCTCCTCCAGCTTCAACATATGGCTTCCAAGTTTGCCACCAAAGGGGTTAGGAGCATAGAGGATCATATGTGTGATGGTTTCAGGGGCCATGACTGGAAAGGCACATTTCATTTTTGCTCATATTCTACTTGCCATAACTTAGTCACATGACCTTGCCTAGCAGCCTGGAAAATGAAGTTTACTGTCTGCCTAGGAGGAAGAAATGGGTTTGGTGAAGAGCTAGCCAGTCTTTGCCACAGTACTTAACTTCAGTCCAGGACATTCTTTCCCCACACTTTCTGATGAACGTATACTGTAAGAAGACATTGTATATTTTAGACAGCTTCCCAATCTTTCCTTGTTGACTTAGTAAATAAACTCTTGAACTGGTGTGGAGTACAAGTGGCTAAGGAAAAAAAGAAAAATAAAGTCCAACGGACTGAAGATGAATCTCTTTTCTTTTATAGGGACTCTCAGGGCTTCTAGTCTGGTTTTTACTACAACCACTTCTGCTTCTTTTTCACAGAACCGAGTTCCAGGCCATGGCAGGTACTGAGATCTTTGTTATTATTATGTTGGTCAATCCCCAATGCTGTGTACTTTTTGGAGGCAGGAAATGGAGCCTGGGCATAACGCTTCCCCAGAAGAAATTAAAATGGCATGAAATTGGAACAGGTCTGAAAGTCAGGCCAGAACAGGAGGAATGTATATTTTGGAAATAGTAACACACTCTCAGACATTCAGGACATTTTTTTGGAAGGGGGAGATGTGATGAGACAGAAAATTATAAATTGCATCATTATCAGAAAATTGTAAATTGCAATTTAAAAACATGGACGTTTAGACTAGTTATCTGAATTGGATGGGTTTATTTTGAGTCACCCCTTTCTCTCATTCAGCCACACTTTGGTTCTTTTGGGAACATGGATTCAAAGGAGGCTACGAGGCTTGAGCAAGGATCCAACCTCTGGTGTTCATCACATCAGCACTTGACTAGTCAAGGTAACCAGTCACAAGAGAGGACTGAATTCTGAGCCCAGGTAGAGAAATAAAACTAGTGACTTCGTATCAAGATTGAATTCATATGAAAATACAATCCTGCTCAACAATTCTTTAAGCATTTCATCGACTTTGGGAAGCACTAAAAGCTGTGTGCTTCTGTTGTCGTGTCATGTTGTTATGTCACGGGCAAGTTCACTCCAGAAAGTTCGTTATGTACCATATGTGGGATTTTAAAAAATTTTTTCGAAAGGCTTAAATTTCTGTTCTTTATTCAGTTATTAGCAGAAGGAGTGACTAAAATGGCAAGGTCTTTCAAGTAACTTCATTAATTTATGAACCTCAACCATTTTTCTTTTCTTTACCCTCTGGAGAAGAAACGTAAGATAAAGGGAAAAAAGAGTGAGACTTGAAAGATAATGCATTCACTCTGGAAAATACAACCATGCTTCATTTTTAAATCATTTTGTCTCGATTATTTCATTCATCCTGATCATTTGTGAAATTGTATCATGAGATTGGCAGGTGAGGTATTGACCCTGCTTCTAACCCAACATGGACTTGGAGAAAGTGGCACCAGCGCCTTCCAGCTGTGACCTTGGACCTTTGCTCTTGTCCCTGGAACAGGGCACACATATTTTTACACTTGAGTTTGATAGGTTTAAAAAACAGGACTGACTAGCCGGGAAGATTTAGGGCTATGAGGGGGGAAAGAAAGAAGTACACTAGGTGACAGCAATTCGCTCTCAGGAGTGGGATTTTCTTACTTTCCTACTGTTTATATTTGACATGAGATACATTCACAAACTTCTCTCTTATGTTGTTGCTTTTCTTCAGCACAAGCTGTTTGGGGCTGCAAACTACACTTATCCATCCGCACCATCAAGCTTATTTTGCAGCTCTTCTTGCTAATTTACCTTGACCCGGAATTCGCTCTCTTCCTCAGAGAGAGAAAGAGACAATAAACCAGAAAGGACTGCAATTGGGGCTATAAAACTATGATAATTAGACATGGGGTTTTAAAAGGTCGTCTCACGTTTCCTAGCATCTATCTTGGCGGAGAGTTCAGCGTATAGAAAATTGGCTTCCTATAATTTCTTTTCTCCCCTCACCAGCAACACATTAGTTCTGTCCCTCTGAAGTCCCTCAATGAACACAAGAAGAGTCCACAGAGAATTCCACCCAAAATGCACCGTCTGAGGGCCCTGGCATTGAAGGCCCGTGGCATTGTTGAGGGAGGAACTAGCTGCTGCTTCCTAAACATTTTTCCACTTGGTTACCAGCTGGAGATGCAGAGAGAGGCAGAGAAAGAGACAGAAGGCACGGAGCGCTCCGTTTTCTAAATGGTTTCAGGCCACTGGCATTTCAGCAATAGCTAATACAAAACAGATGGCGGGTGCTACGCTCTCCTGGCTTTCAACTGAGGGGCTGCCTCCGTCCATGATTAATCACCTGTGCTGGGGGGTAAAAAAGTTCTACCTGGTCTTTTTGTGTGTGTGGACCTAAGGTTGGGGTTAGCTAGTGAAGTAACAGGCGTTGCCTCTCTGCCCCGTTGCTGATTACATGCGTGTAGGACAACTTGGCTTTATCCAATAAACACAGAATTAGCCAACAAACCGAACTCCAGCTCGGAGGGGAAGTTTGTCTGGTTGTGCAAAAATGGCTTGAAAAGTGTTCCACAACCTTCTGTCTCATCATTTACTTCACCTTAAGAGTTAGCCAAGGGTAGAATTTTATGGCAGCTCAGTGAATTCTACACTCACTTTGAGGTCTTAAAAAATTTCCCTAGCAAGAGTGTAAAGAGAATCTGTTTGTCTTTTAGATGGTATGGGGCAAAAGGATTGTGTGGCCACTTCCTTCCACCTGTCCTACAAATAAGAGATCCTTTTACACCATGAGTCCTACAGAAGCTTCCTGCTCACTTTTGTCTCCTCTGTACGGATGGGCTCTGAGATGGGGGAGTTGTGATATAACCCACATGGAATTCCATGTCGGTTCAGTACAACTTGAGAAAGAACATGATTCCAGCTGTACCATCTTTGAGGGTGGAGGGAGCTGCTGTTCCACACTGATCTTTGTTTTTCCCATCCCGGGTTCATTTTCAGCTAAGCAGCAAAACCCCCAAAAGCAGCGGGGCCGTACCCCAGCTCCACTCTAGTCTGGAGAAGTTTGTGTAGAAAACTGGCTACCCTACAGCCACAGCTGGGGAGGATTAAGCAGGTGGATTTGTGCCTGGAGAAGCCCAGCGTGTGCTCTGGGTACAGAGAATGTATTCGTTTTCTGTTGCTGCATAACAAGTTACCACAAACTTAGTGGCTTAAAACAACACCCATTGATCATCTCACGGTGTCCTGGGGTCAGGAGGCTGGGCACAGGCTGTTCCCTGCTCAGAGTCTCACAGGGCTGAAAGCAAGGTGTCAGCAGCTGCCCTCTTTTCCAGAACTCACGCTCACGTGGTTGTGGCAGAATCCAGTTCTTTGGGGTTGTGGGAGTCAGGTCCCTGTTTCCTTGCTGTCAGTGGGGCCCCTCTCAGCTCCCAGAGACTCCTTAAATTCCTGACCATGCAGCCCCCTCCATCTTCAAAGCCAACAATGGAGACTCTCCTTCATGTCAGATCCCTCTCTCCTTGAATCTCTTTCTTCAGGAGGAGCCCAGTCCCTTCTAAGGGCTCACTTGATTAGGTCTTAAGTACTGATTAATGTCCCTAAAATTGATTTTACCTTTGTAAAATAGGAGGACCTTATGTAGTTAGATTACCAGTGATCATTTGCTTCAACCTGAATACTGAGAATGGAAATTATTCTAGCTAACACTTATTTCTGGTAGATAAGAAGATATCGGAGAACATGACCTGGGCACCGAAAAGACTGAGGAGCACACAGGAACAGCCAGATTGGCTGTAGGTGCCACAGGTCACGTCCATTGATCTCGGGGTCCAGCCTTAGAGGGCAAATCCAAGTAAATCCATTCTTTGCTTCAGATGAATGGGTTTCAATATTTTTGAACTATAGAATTTTTTTCAAGTGAAATGTACAAAGTCCGTTTTATAAAAATATATATATATTTTAATTTTATGACACTCATATAGGGCTTATTGTGTGCCAGACACTCTTCTAAGTGCTTAATATTTAATCCTTGTAACAGTATGAAATGGGCGCTCTTATTATTAGTATCATCACTGTCATTATTCACATTTTACAGGAGAAGAGTCTGGGTTACAGAAAGATGAAGTACGTTGCCCAAGATGGTAGAGCTGACTCTGAACCCAGGAGACTGGGCTCACAGTCCTTGAGCACTTGGCTGTTGTAGTGGAGGCAGGTTGGGGGGACGTCTGATCTCCCATCTGCTGAGCCTCTCCCTCAGTTTTGCCCCACACCCGCCTCCCTGAGGCTTACCCCGGTGCACCCTCCCCGGCAAACACTTTGAAAACCGGAGGTTTGAATCATGTAGGCAGCTGCCTGGGATGGGGCTTCCTGGTGGCCACTTCCATGTGCACTGTTTCTCAGATCCCCTTCAGGGGACCCCCAGGTCAGCCCAGGACCTGTCCTTTGCCGCCTTCGTTGCCTTCTTGCTGCAAATCAGAACAGTGGCAGACGCACATCTCCTCATCCGCTTCAGATGTTTGCTGCTACTTTGGCCTCCTAACCCGTCTTGCCACCTCGTTTTTCCCTCATCCTAATCCATGCACTATACTCTATGAGCCTCCTCTTCCTAAACCCCCTCGGAACATGGCATTTCCCACTCACGATGCTGCCATGGCTCCCTATTACCCACCAAAAACTTCCAGCTCTTAGGGTGGCATTTCCAGCTCTCAATGGTCTGATTCCACTGATTTTTCTCATGACTGTAATCCAAACACTGTAGGCAAGGGAGCTACCCATTCCCCCAGTGCCCTCACCTCCAAACTTACATGCACAAGGTGTTGACTTACCACCTCTAGGTCTTTACTCCAAACTCCCAGAGCATTTCTTCCATGGGACATTCGATTTTCTACCTTCCATTATGATTACATTAATATTCCAATTTATAAGCTCCTGGAAAACAGTAGATATATTCATCTTTTAATCCTCCACTGAACACAACAGCCACCTGCACACATTGGTACTGAATAGCGTCCTCCCCAAAGTCCTGGGAAATAGGTGGGGCAGCTATTATTATCATTCCCATTTAACAGATGAGTGAATTGAGGCTCAGAGATGATGAGTGACTTGCCATTCTTCATAGAGAAAAGAAAAGGGCAGATGGAACCTGACACACAGATCTGCTGACTGAGTGGAAAAATACTTTGAGACAAAATGGTTCTCTGGTATCTTCAGTTAAGATCAGCCTTACTATCTTTTAGAATCAATAACCACAATATAATTTATGACTTCACGTGGTGGTTCTTAATGGGGGGTGTGCACCACATTACCCAGGGAGCTTTTCTAAAAGGTCCAGGCCAGTCCTTCTGGAGCAGAGTCTCTACAGAGGGGCTTTACTGTGCATATTCTAGAAAAAAAAATATTCCCAGAAGACTCTGGTGTGTTCCCCTGTTTAAGAATCACTGATTTACAAGGTTCCCAGAAGGCCCGTAGCCTCTCAAATTACCCCATTTAATGTGTAAAATTCCATAACTAGTGACTTGCTAAGATACTGCTCTCTATTTAAATGCAAATTAACGTTAAATCTTATAATTCATTCTCTAAGTAGTCATGAAGCACTACTATGTGAAAAGCCTGCTAACTTTGTCTATATTTGTCTTACGACTCTTCTCAATTGTATATTATATGATACCTGCCCTGTCTGCTTTAGATCATGTCTTTCCAAACAGCCTCAGAATTTTTTCATCTTCTGCTCCACCTTAGCAGCTGGTCTGGCTCCTGTACATAGTGCTTTTCATTTGTGAAATGTATGAATCCATGAATCCTGGGACTCACACTTCATCAGGAATGAGTTTACCAGCTTCTTACTAAAGAGCAGACTTTGATAAACTCATAGGCACAGCCAATTTCCAGGTCAGCTGGGTAATGCATTAATGATCTCCCAGCCTCAGTTTTCTTATCTGTGAAGAAGGCCCCAAAACACAGTTCCTTGCTCATAGTAGATGCACAAGAGATGTCCATTCTCAACTCTCCTCGTGGATTAAACCTCTGAGGTGTATTTGAGCAGTGGGTTAGGAGGTGGAGGCGAGAGCGTCTCCCCAGAGCCCTTGAAATCAGGCTGTGCAGACAGGCGTCCACCCTTGATGTCCAGCCTGCCTGCTCCTGCATGCATTCCACAGGGGCATGACTGAGCGGCCTGGAGAGTCCTTGGAACATGTGTATGTGACTATAAAACATGCCGTAACCTTGGAATCCGGACATCAAAAGAGAGCGCTTCAGTGCCTGATAAAAATGTGCGTTCCTCTCAGCAAACCACTCCAATCACTGTTTTCTTCATCCCACTGGGGAGCTTGTCACTGCTAATGTGATTCTTATGATTCTTGCCGCTCCGTAGCCTCTTGATCTTTACTGAGATCTCTCTGCCCCGAGAGTGTGTTGGAAACAAAATGTCCTGTCTGGTGTCCAGAGCTTAAAATAACAGAAGCTGGGTTCCTGCTGCCACATTGAAAGTTTACTCCAAGGTTTCTCCCCAGCAGCCCCTGCCCCTCCTGCCCCCTCCCCATGTGAAGGGGAGAAGCCAAGGGTGAACGGGTAGACAAAGAAGGGGGAGACAGAGAGATTAGGCACTCTTAGACCACTATAGGCATCCTTTAATATCAATTTGATTTTTCAAAAAGATTGATTTCTTAAATTGTGAGATATGTTTTATGGAAAGATTCTTCCCACCTCTAAAGAAAAGGACCACATTTTTCAAGCAATGCTGCCTAGGAGCGTGTTTGAGGTCGTCCGGTATTCTGACAGTGGTGGTGTGCTAAACAGTTTAAGGAGGGAGAGCAGTGTGTATTTCTGTACCTGCATTTTTAAGCCCGGGAAATAATCAAATAAGTCACCCAGTGGCATCTGGGCATATTCACGTTTCCTCTGTTACAAAGTCAGCTTGCACAGTCTGCAGAAAATAGATAGTGGCCTTGGTATTGGCTCACAGGTTCATCCAATCCGCCTCTTTCACTTAGTCTCACAAGGGGAAATGCCTTTCTCTTTTTTTTGCATGCCGATGGTTTGACAGAAAAGAAATTTTATTTCTTTAGCTTTTGACAGGTCATTCTGGGAGTCTCCACTGTCCGCAATTCCTTCTGGCCCTCTGGAGAATATGTTGTCCCAAGCATATTTTTGGAAATGCCACAGACGATTGTTTTTATTAGGGGACTGCAAAGCTTTGTAGTGGGATGCTTTGTGTTTTATTTGTTTTCCTTCCCCTGCCCCAGCTGTTTTTGTTTTAACAGCATTGGAGAAAAGGTAAAGTATTTGTGGCCTCTGTTAACCTAGCCCATCTCTCAAGTCAGCAGAGCTGGAAATCTGAATAGAAGAAATGGCAACATACAGGTCATCTGCCTAGATGGGTTCATCCATGATTTTATCCACCCTCATGAGAGGGGTGAGGTTGACAGTGGGGTTAGTCTCCAGCTGAGTGAGCACTTTGGAGCAGATAGCTGTCAGGGGAGCAGATCACCCCCACTAAACATACTATCGAACACCTGAGCTCTCAGTATCTGCAGAGATGTAATCATGCCAAACGAGAGGCTACAACATACGCCCGTTTATTATTTTCCACGTCCAGCCAAGGAGCATGACTCAGCCAGGACACAATCAAGCACCTAACAGCCATGCATGGCCTTGGGGGTGGGCTGGTAGTGACAGTTCTTTCTGAGATATCTGTGTCTCCTTGGCTGCACTTTGTGAGAACCAAAACTCAAGACTGGTCCTATCCCCAGAGATCTTGATTTAATTGGTATGGGGTGCAGCCTGGGCATGGAATTTTGCCAAGCTCTCCAGATGATTCTGAGGTGCCACTGAGGCTGCTGAGAACTACTGCCTATGGAAAAAGCTAATTAACCTTTCAAGTACCCACTGCATGCCAGGCCCAGTACTAAGCACTTCCTGCATTAGTCCCTTTATTTCTCCCGATCTTCCTGTGAAATATGCTTTTTTATCTCTAAAACAATGTTTTAAGGCCTTGAGTTGTTCACGTGGAGTTTGGTTCCTAACCCATTTAACTCCAAAGCCTATTCCTTTTCCAGAGAACCCAGAATATAGCAAAAGAAACGCTTGTATGAACTCTCCAGAACCCTCCATAAAAGATCAGCTCATTCACTGATTTGTCTGAGCAGGAAGCTTCCCTGTCTTCTATGTAATATGTAGAAGAAGGACTAAATTATTTAATTAGGGACTTTGAGTTTCACAGAGGGAATGTGGCTACAATGCCCAGTCTCCATGCCATCCTGGCATGGCCATCCCTGTATGAAAGGACAAGTGCTCAAAATTCCTTCTACTTTTACAAAGCACTCTGAAGAGCAAGGATCTCAAAGCACAACATAATTAATAAAATCACCACATCCTGTTTAGATGAGTAGCATTTTATATGTACAAATTCCTCTTTGCCCTCAGGCCCTCCAAGAACAAGAGAATGTTTCCAATTTTAAAGCGTGAGCAATAGAGTAATTGAAAGGAGCTGTATCTCAGCCAACTCAAAAGACCTCAGAGGCATTTATAGTGACCTATATGAGAAAACATGGTGACTGTGAAATGTATCATAATGGCTTGTCAGCCATGCTGTGCTTAATGGTTCAAAGATAGGAAAGACAGGGCAAGAATAAAACATTCAGTTCTTAACAATCAGCCACTCCTGGGATCAACATTCTGATCAGTTTGGTCAACTCTCCAATGGATCTAGAAACAGTAAAGTGATGACATTAGCTGATGATCCAGTTACTTGGGTTAATCAAGGCAGAGGGAACAGACGGGGCCAATTAAGTAGCTGGGCAGTCCAATGATAGATGAGTCATTATGGGCAAGTGCAAAGATAATGCCATTGGGAAAAGCAATTTAAGTCATTCATGCACTTCCAGGCCAGGAAATCCTTCTAGTCTTTGAGGGGGATCATTTAGGAATCATCAGACCCCGCCTGATGAAGTCATCTATTCATTGTGCAACTAACAATCAACAAAAGAGCTGAACACACAAGGCGACAGGCCATATGGAATACATTTTGGTGGCTGGGATGTATATCTGTGGCTTCATTTGAATCACCTTCTTTAAAACAAGTCTTACTCCAGCCCTTTTCTTTTCCTTCTCTTAACCACAATATCCTGCTACTCCTTATGCTCTCATCTCCCTAAACTCACAGTTTCGATGTATGGATGAAATCTTTTTTGAAAGTAAAGACAAATATTCTCCTTCCTAATTTCTAGGTCTGTCCTTCAAATAGGTTGCTGTCTGTACATATACAAGTTTCCAGGGGACACTTTGGCATGTTACAAAACAGTACTTTTTTTCAGCACCAAGGAGGCTGTGTCTATACAACAAAATTTATACAAATTGTTCTACACCTCTCTGAATCCCTTACTTGTATTCATGTTGCAAATCTGGAATTTGGGGGGAGAGGGCTTATCTTTTTTTTGAAGGAGGTGGGTGGGAAAATAAAAGCGTGTATGATTTAAAGTAAGCTATACTTGCAACTACCTGTTTCTTTAAAACCACAGTCTCAACCAAGGACCCCAAAGTAAAGGTTGTTAATGACTGCCATGTTGATAAATCCAATGAACACTCTTTCATCTCATGATTTATCCTCTCCCTCCCTGATTGCTCCTGTTTGTCTCCCTTTTAAGTTCATCCTCTTCTTCCCAACCATTAAATGTTGAATTCTTCAATCCCTGTCCTCCCTTTTTGCAGACAATCTACCCACTGTTCTAGTCTCATCTTGCCCCACACCCAACCACATCTTACTTGTTTCTCAATTACTCTGTTCTTCTACAAACCACAGGACCATTGCACCTGTTTCCTGTGTCTGGAATGTTCTTTTCTGGTTTTTTGCCTGGTTAACATTTGTCCATCCTTCAGATCTCAGCTCACTCATCATTTTCATACTTTCTCAGACTTGGTCCAATCTCTCTAATATGGGCTCTCACAACAAACACCACATAGCATTCTTTACAGCACTCATCAGTTTCAATTTTCTATCCATTTCTGTAACTATCTGATTCACGTCTGTCTCCCTCACTAGACTATAAACATCCCTGTTTCTGTTTCTTCTCTTCCTGTTGCTACTGACTAACCTTGCACTGCCCACTTCCCTTATTTGTGGGTTACCATAGCTTCTACTGACCAATGGCTTCCTCTGCCTCATAGATTCTGATAATAAGCTTTTCTCTCAATGTCCCTCAATTTCTAGCATTACTACCAATTGTTGGTTCTCTCCAAATTTTTCACTTTCATACTGTACCAGCAAGAGGATCTCATTGGTTTAATTTATATTTATCTCTTTGGCAAATTTCCTATAATAGGCCAATTCATGGCTCCCTGGCCAATACTCAGATGGACTGCCCTTGGGTCAAGGATGTCCTGCATCCACTAGCTGTGGCCAGCATGGTAGAGTTGAGAGGTCAGCTTTCCTGAGGCAGTACAATAAGCCAGATGCTTTCCCCACCACAACCTGCTTGCTGAGAGCTGGCAGAGTTGGGGAGGGATCTTCCTTGAGAACTGGGATTGAGTGAAGGGTAGTAAGAGAAAACAAATAGGGACAATTGGAGCATTCAACATTTTTCTTGGTTGGTGTTCCACTCAACTAAATCTCTATTCCTTTGCATATATTATTAACACATTTAAGATGTCACAGAAGGCAAGTCAATTTGGGCCTGATGAACAAAGAAAAACCTTCAAAGGAAGATCTAAACTACTTTGAGAGTGATTGAGCCTAACAAAAAATATCAGATGATTGCATAAAGAAAGTGCCCTTTGGGGACCTGTCTACTTCTGGTTCACCCTGCCTTTTCAGGGGTAACCCTTCAGGCTCCCCACCCAAATTGAAGGGGGTTTACCAGTCCTCCCTTGTGGCAGGCCCCAGACTCTAGACCTTGATGCCCTGCCGCATGCTTCACAAGATGAGGCTATCGAAATCTTGCTCAGACCTCAACCTCTCGATGACCCTACTAGAAAAATTTGGTATAGCAATGATCCTAACAGCTGGCAGAGATAAATTTTATTGAACTTAAAGAGAAGAGATGGCCACTATCTATTATCTGGGCAGACATCATTCATTGTTGCTACTGGGCAGAGCACCATAATGTAGGAGGTAACAGCACAGATTCTAAAACCAAAATACCTAGGTTCAAATTCTGGCTCTGCTACCTATCAACTATGTGAACTTGGGTAAGTTACTTGACTCCTCCTCGTGTATAACACGAGATTATAGCATCTTCCTCAATACAGTTGTGAGTACTAAATAAATAATTAAATGTCAAGTGCTTATAACAATGGTGACTTTACATATTTGTGTGCTACACTAATTGTTGTTGATATTATTATTGTCTTTTAGAGTTAACCCCATCCAATTAGTGGTCACCTGTTCTACTCAGGATATATTTGGTTATAGGCTGTAGAAATTCAGCTCAAAGTAGCTTAAGTAAGAAAAAGAAATGTATTGGTTCACACAACAGGGGCAGTTCAAAGGATAGGCTCACTTATGTGTGGCTAGCCCCAAGGGTTCCAGTGATGCCCTCAGGACTCTTGCTGTCTTGTGCTTTGGCTTTCTCCTGAGTCAACATCATTCTCAAGCAGGTTTTCTCCACACAGTGACAAAGATGTAGCTTGAGGATGACCTCATTCTTACACTTCTTCCTCAGTAGATCTGAAACATCTGAAAGGCCCAGGTTGTGTTCCATCATTGAACAAATAACTAGGGGGATGGAGTATTCCAATTGGCCAGGCCTTGGTCACAGGCTACCCTTGTAACAAAGAGGAAAGGTGGGACCAACTCTACCTGAACATCATGGTCCCCTGGAGGAAGGATGCTGAGCAGGAGATGTCCACTGCTCAACTCTTTGTCAAGGCACAATCTGGGGTTGTTTCTCTAAGAAGGAATGAGAGGACCCTGATTGACACATTTACTGAAATTTTTACCCATTTTCCATCTGGAAAGTTACAGACACTCAGGAGTGATGTTCAAAATAGTGAATAACTGCTAGAGCAAGAGCTCTGATCAGTTTGAATGGACACCTAACCCATGAGAATGGAGGTGAGCTATAGTAGCACATTCCTGCAGAACGGCAACCTTGCATCAAATGCAAACATTGGACTGAGTTCAAGGGACTTAAACATGTGTGGGGAGATTGGAATTGGCCACCTAAAAATATGTCTCTTTACCTTGATTATTTTCTCTGAAGGAGGCTTTGACCTTCCCCCCCACTAACTGTCTAAAGGGATTTGGGATGGAAATCCTGTCCCCAGGATGGGCCATCACCATAGATTACTCTGGGTCCTGATAGACTGGGAGGGTCCTTGCTAAGACCAAACATATACATTTGTAAGGGAACTCTCCATTTGTAAAGTTATCTCCCTCTCTGTACCAGGAAGAAGGGGAGATGACCTCATTTCTAGAAACTTACCAATGTGGAAGGTGAGGCTGCATAATAAATTACTGTGCTTTTCTGGTAATCTCCCATAACTGACCCACCCCCAACGTCTTCCTCTGTCTTTCTATTTAAGAGGGGAACCTCCACCATTTTGTCAAGAAACTCAGTTTCCCTGATCTCTCCCATGTATACATGTTATAGAGCTTTGTTTGATTTTCTCCTGCTATTCGGTCCAGTGTCAATTTAACTTGTAGCCCCGCCAGAGAGGACCCAGAGTGGGGAGAGGATACTCTTCCTCCCCTTCACATGCAATTCTATTCAACCTTCCTTACTGAGCAAACACTCTCTAGTTTGGGCTGGTTTATTCACTTACCTGAGTAGAGGCAGGACTGGAGTGGACAGGTGTCTTCAGAACTCTTTCCACTCTTTCATTCCCTTCATTGTCTCATGTGTGTGACCTCCCCACTGGGACATACAGTGAGGACAAAGAATAAGCTTTTGAGCTGAAGTACCAATAACCTAGAAATGGACACAAGTACCTTGTTCAACCTTCTGCTTAGGGAAAGCAGAGGCCCTCCTCTTCCCTTCCCTCTATTACTGTGCCAACACCAAATGCCTCACAAAACAGTCCTGGTCTCAGCTGAGTCTATCTTTGTCCAGGGATGTGCTACTCCTTCAAATTCAGGTTGAGTGAAGCATTCTTTGATTAGAGACTTAGAAGCGGGGCAGCTTAATGGGCCAGCTCAGCTTGGCTAAAAAGCCTCCACCAACAACTGGTGTGGTGTGGGGGGGTCTGTGTGTGTGTGTGTCACTCCTTTCTCCTGAGTTAACGTTTTTAAAGCTCTTAGCATAGAGTTCATACATACTACGTACCTAGTAAATGACAGTTCATCTCCTTTCTTCCTGCTAGACACCCTCCCCACCACCCTGCAGCCCCTCCCCACCACCCTGCAGCCTAGCCTGCTTTTCATTGCTAGCAGCACCCAGCAGCACCACCCACCCTGGATCCTACCTTCCAGGCTCTGGGCAGTTCCCGGGCATCAGTACCCACACCTGCTCACCAGGAGATATTTTCCCACCCTACTTCGAGCCCCTTCCAGCTAATGGTGCACACCTGCAGAAAGACTTAGGCATGCTAGCCAAGTCAACCTGACCTTTGCTTCTCTCTTCCTGATGGGAATTGACGAATTTCATGCCTGTCTCCTTCCAGGGTTGCAGAAAGTACGGCAACTCGCAAAAAACACAAGATACTTCAGACAGAGACTGAACGAAATGGGATTTATTATCTATGGCAATGAAGACTCTCCTGTTATTCCCCTGCTCCTTTACATGCCTGCTAAAGTAGCGTGAGTATCCAACGGACTCTCAGAATAACGCCTAAGCCCCAAGGTGACCTGACTAAGATGGTGCACTTGACACCATGAAACTCTTTCAGCATAAGCACTGATAATGCACTTTGAATGTGATGACGAGTTCAGAATTCACTTGTACAGCTTCTCAGAAGCCACCTGCCAGCCCATTGGCAAGGCATTTTTTTCACAGGTCTTATAGGAAAGGAACCAGGTGCTAGGCCCACCATGTTTCAGCTCTGTGAATTTGGGGTAGCCACTTACCTCCCTAGGTCTCAACTGTAAATTCAAGATGATCCTGTGCCTCCTCCTGCTCCAAGATCTTTCTCAGGGAGAACCTCTGCAGACCACATCTCCCAACATTTAAGAACAACATTATCAGGCTCTGTGCTTTCTCCCATTGAACTCTCATGGCCCACCCTGGGAAGACAGCCTCATTTTAAGTATAGGGAAACTGAGACTGAGATCAGGTAAATAGCTTGCTCAAAGTCACACAAGTCAAGCCATAGTAAAACTAAGAGGCAAACCCAAACCTGGCTCACTCCAAAGCTCATGCTCTTAACAGCAAATTTTAATGCCTCTCCTGTAAGCCTATTTGGGGTTGTTTTCCATTGAGTGTGACTCTGCAATTGAGCATTAATAACAACAGCATAAAGAGAAAAAAATGACTTTCTCAGTGTGGCGTAGACAATTTTATACCTGAGCTATTCTCCAGCCTGCTAGAGACTAATTACC
Organism: Tapirus indicus; assembly: GCA_031878705.1. NCBI lineage: Eukaryota > Metazoa > Chordata > Mammalia > Perissodactyla > Tapiridae > Tapirus > Tapirus indicus. The sequence goes on from CM062929.1 coordinate 80,019,562, forward strand.
TCTGTGATTAAAAAGAAGTTAATTAAAGTCCTTTCTAAATGTAATAGATTTATTTATGTGTCTGACCACACGCGTGGTAGAAAGTAATAGTCAACACATATTCATAAGATTCCAGAGATCCTGACTCTCCTTTGACATAACCCCATTGTTGGAACTTTCTGTTTGACTCTCAGTCTAAATAGATTGGCAGAGTATTGGAAGTATAGAAAAGAGGTTCTAGGGCTATTAGTTGAGAGCTCATGTTGGGCAGAACTGAGTTAAAAATTCCCAAAGGATTGGTTCTTCGGAGTACGCTTTTGTGTCATTTCATCACAGCAAAATAACAAGCAGTTAACACACAAGAGTTGTTTAGTGTCCCACAGCGTTACCACCACTAGGCACTTTGTTCATGGATCTGGGTCAGGACACCAGTGCCTGGAGTGGCCAAGAAGACGGTGTGCTACAGAAGCATCACACAGGATCCTGCCCTGTGCTAATGGCAGAGAGGGACAACAACGGCAATTCAAAGTAGCAGATAACCCAAAACCCTTTACCACCTGATTTTGGAAGGCACAAAAGAAAACCACTTTTATTCAGAGTGGTTGGGGAAATGGTGTGTTCTGGAAGAAAGATTCCACACTTAGCTCATGTCTTTCTAATATTTTATCATTGGCTCAGATAAAGACACCAAAAATCAACTTGCTTTATTTTTGAGAAGATAAATTGCCCAATGCTAGAGGATGGAAGTAGGGAGTGTGCTGGATAGTTCTGACTCTGATGATGGAAGCTGGAATTAGAATCTCAACAGGCTGGGATGATGAATCAACCCAATGAGAAGAATCCATGAAGAGTAAAAGCAAATGCGTTTAAATTCAAGAATTCAACTGTACAATAACAGAATGAGAGAGGGAGATCCCCTGCTGCTTTACATGCCAGGAATTCTGCCTGGACAGCAGCTTGCGCAAAAACTGAAAATAGAACTGAGAGGGAGCTTCATGTAAAATTCATGTCTGTGGTGTAGTCAGATGTTTGGAATGAAAAAGAATTTTGACTCTGCCTCTTCCTAGCTGGGAGATCTTATTCAACCTTCTGAAGCCCTAGTTTACTCATTTTTAAAATGAGATATAATAGTACCTAGTTCATAAGGTCATTGTGAAGATTAAACAAGATGAAGTTTGTCAGCATTTGGCATGTTGCCTCTTACATAGGAGCTACTCAGTGTTAGCTGTTCTCATTAATAGTATTAATAATGTATATAAAGCACTTACTATAGTGCCTGGTATACTGGAAGCACTCCATCAGTGGTAGCCCTTATCACTTCTACTGCTACAATGATTATTATAATTAGTTTCAACTGAGTGCAAGATTAAGTCACCATGGTTGGGTCACCATGACTCTCCAAATAATTACTGCAATCTTTGGTTACAATAATAAGAGTTGAACTTCCAGGAAAACCGTAGGTAAAGATCTTGCTACACTCTACATCAACTATGCTGTATTAAACATTGAATGATACGTCAAACTCTCTAGTGCCTTCCAACTTAAGATTGTTTGTAAGGAGGAACTAACATTGCTGAATGCTGATTATATGCTAAGTGAGGCTCCCAGACCCAGTGATCATCCGTTGAGGATGGGATTCTTAGCCCTAGTTTACAAATGAGGACACTGAGACCCACAAAAGTCAAACTACTTTCTGAGTCAGTCACGTTGTAAAATTCAAAACCAGTTCCATTTATCTCCTAAACTAGAGCTCTTTTCAATGCACAGCAAGCCTCTCGAGCTTTAGTCCACAGGGAAAAAAATGCACATCTCATTAAAACAATGCAGAGCATAAGTTTAACTCTCTTTAATGTCATCAAAAGCCATCAATCACTACAATGGAAAAAACCTCTAATTGTTTGCTTTGTCTTAGAATAGGTTAGTTACAAAAGGTAATACCATCAGTTGCTGGCAGGAGTTGCTGGCAAGAGCTTGCTTGCTGCCTGGCTTTGTTTCCTTCTCTGATATTTCTTCAATGGAAAGTTTATATGTGGAGAAGTTTGGCAAACAGAGAGTTAATTGTATAAGCCAGTGTACGAGCACTTCTTTCATTTGCTCATTTAAAAACCTTTACCCATAAAACATGCACTTAAATAATCAAGAATGTACTGTATTTACTATTTGGTACAGGTTTACATTTTCCTTCCAAGGTCCTCATCACTCTCCTGGAAGGTGGTGGGACACAAGGTGCGGTGATGCTCCACGCAATGCGATGCTTATGGTTTTTGTTACTATTGTTATTATTGTTCACATAGTTTAGCTTCTTTCAGCCTCTGCAGGCTCTAATTTGCTTTGAGGAGTGCAACTGAGAGTCTCATTATCTAAAGTGTTCAGGGCAATCATATGCATTAACTTGAGGAAGGTAGGTTTAGGAGTGTAAATTTTAAACTCAAAAGTGCTCCAGCGAGGCCTCAGATTAGCCAAATGAATCAACAGTGGTATATTTCGCTCTACATTCTTTGGCAAAACTCACTTCCTCTGGTACAAAGAGAAACGTGCAGACAGTGAAAACAGTCTTTGGGGAGTCCTGAGATCATGGGTCAGGTGGTTTGTACTCTTGCAATAAAAGCACTTGACCTGCTTCTCAGACAATTATGAGCTCTCATCCTGTGTAGTTCCGTGGGCAGCCTTCCATAGGGTGATGAAGAAAGAGAAAGAACAGCCTCTGTTTTCAAGCTTTCTCAGTTAGAAAGCTTCATCGCCTTGTAACCTTCACAGCCCAAATCAAAGGGCGAATCTTGCCTGGCCTAAGCCAGGGGCCAGAGAGGCCGTGTGTTCAGAAGGTCTTGCAATTTCCATTGCTTCGTCTGATAACCTGCGTTCTGCATGAGGCAACCAAAAGACAGCTAAACAGTGAGAGGAGGGAATGAACAAGCAGGGTTACTCTCCATGTCTGGTTCAAGAACTCTCCCTGAGTTATGAGTGGAAGGTTTCTGTGGTGCTGTCAACTTCCAGCCTAAAATAATACACCAGCAACCTTTTAATGCTAAGAACAGATCTGAGGCATTTACCTCACTTGTGGGCAGAGCCACACAGTAATTCAGGTTTCCTGCAGAGACCAACAGAGCTCAAGGGGAGATTCACTCGGGGGCACATGCCTTTTTATCTGAGTTGGGCTCTTGGCACAAGAAATTTACAGACTTTGAGAGCTTGGTATTCTAGAATCATTACTAAGATTAGGTCTGGAAAAGAAAGAGGCTAGAAGTGTTTAAAGGGAAGGAATCATAGCTGTAAAAGGTTTTACCCTGCATCCAAGAGCTTTATAGTTGTATGGCTTATATCCTATAGGCTGATCTACCGCCAGCCTCTCTGTGTGTGCACATTTCTTTCCCTGTCTCCCTCCTGCCCCATTCCCCCTTTAACCCAACCAGTGGGGTTATCATCCCTTAACATATTGGATGTGTTCATTCACACACGAAAAGTGAGGAGACCCTTGCTATTCCTATCTCTGGTTTGAAGGAAAGTAAAATCTTTGGCCCTGGAGTGAGAATATGCCTTGGAGTTGGATCCTGCAGACCCTCTGATCCTGGTCCTCAAATTGTAGTCACTAAGTATAGGCTTCTTGAAATTTCCACAATATATTATTGTTATTAAGTTTTTTAAACATGTGGGTTTGCATTTAATATATATTCTCTTTTTTACATAATTGTGTTGTGTTAGCTGTTTGATTTTTATTCCTAGAAACCTTGCAGATGAAGTTTACATCAATGCATACTTGTTAAACCAAGGTCACACACATCAGTGCTTTCTGCTCACTGTCAAAGACTCAGTACTCACAATTGTCTAATGAGTGTGCCAGGCCCCGTAATATTCACACTCAGTTACAGGTGCCATCAAGTGACTGACTGCCCTACCTTGTCAGTTGTATTTGACAGAAGTTTAATAACTTCAATCATCTTCTATTTATTGTTATCAAAAAGAAAAAGTTGATTAGCCGTATTCCTTTTTTGCAGCATGATTTTGTCATCTCTCAGTTAACCTCCTTTTTCACCTTTCCCTCAGGGCTTTTGCAAGGCATCTACTAAAGAGAAAAATCGGGGTGGTGGTCGTCGGATTTCCAGCTACTCCCCTCGCAGAGGCTCGGGCTCGGTTTTGTATTTCAGCAGCACATACCCGGGAGCAGTTAGACGCGGTGAGTACACCAGTGCCAGCAGAATCTCCAGTTCTGGTACCTTGTAATTGAGCTAACTTGGGTTTCCCTGGGTTTCTCTTGGATGGTTTACAAAAACACCACCAATAATACTCACTGCTGAAAAACAAGGGTATGCTAAGAATGTGATCAACTCAGTAGATAGAAAAGAAAATCAATTTAATGAAGACTTGAGTCAAGTCAGTGTTCTGGTTCACAGAAAAGTCTTACTGAGTAGCCACTTGTTGTGCTATTTAATTGCTCTTAAATGCAAAAGCCAATCTAACATACTATTTCAGCATTAACTGCCTGCCTTCTGATATTTTTCATAGCCATCAAATCCATCATAATAAAATATGACCCAACTAAGCAACATGTTGGAAAACCAACAACAAAAACAGATCCATCACATTGGCCACACCTAAATGAGGTATAAATGATTTAAAAACCACATTTCATTGTCCTTTGGTTTCATCTTTATGTAGATGAGTAGTATCAGAGAACTAAGCCATCTCAATCAGTGTGGGGTTAATGGAACTGTCGCATGATGTCAATGCAGTTTAGCAGACACATTGAGTGTCTGCTATGTACAAAACCCCGGGGCAAAAAGTCTAAGAGGAGATACTAATCAATAAGCAACTGATGATAATATATGAATACATAATGAATGAATATATAATTATATGAATACATAATAAATGAACTCATATATAATAATTTCATATATAATAACTCATTCCCACCATTACGCTCCCACAGTTGTCTATACAGGAATCACAGGTGAGGAACTAGACTTAGATGGAGCCAGAGCACTTTGAAAAGACATAGCTAGAGTAGTGTTAAACACAGTAAAAAGGAGAAAGTTTCAAAGAGGAGGAAGTTCAAAATGTCCCCAAGAAACTGCAGAAAGTTCAAGTGGGGTGAGAGATGAGAAGAAACTATTGGATTAGCAATTAGTAGGCACATGATGTTCCACAGAGAGGATAGTTTTAGGGGAATGCAGAGAACAGAAATAAGAATACAAAGAATAAAAAAGTGAAGAGGGTACTTTGAGCACAAATGATACACACACGTCTTTCATCATTGTAGTCTTATGACTTAAACCAGTGTATAGTACATCGTAGGTACATAATAAAAATTTATTAAATAACATATTACAGCTGAGCTAACTCTAGGTATTGAGAAGATGAGTGAACTTTGCTGTTATTGTTTTTTTATACCCTTCTATATTGTCCAGATTCTCTAAAAGGAATATATATTTTCAGTACATTAATTTTAACAAATTATTTCTTTTAAATGGAATGAGTTGGTGGTAAGAAAGAGTAGGCAAGTCTTTCAAGAAGTTTGACTGTAAAAGCAAGAAAAATAGGTTAAGAAAAAGCCCTTGAAAATGGGGGAAGACTTGAGCATGTTTACACATCAAGGGAAGAAGAGAATGAAGACAGGGGTGCTGCAGGCATGGGAGAAAAGAGGTCACGGCCAGGGGACAAGCTCCCAGAGATGACAGGAGAGGATGGACAGTGTAGGTGGATTTGTATTTTTTGTGATCCATCAGCATTGAGGTACTCATGAATACCCCATTCTCCAGATACCAGATCTTGTGATTCTCTTCACAAGTTCTTAATTTCTATGGAATACCTGGTTTGGAAGAAGCACTGAGACATCACCTAGACAGATGCCTCTAAACTTTTGAGATCATGAAGCCATATCAATAAAAAACCTTGACAGGTTCCTTAATATACACATAAGAGAAAGTGAAAAATGACCTCTTGAACAGCCAGGGCATTAAGGTAGCAACTGAACATAAATAATGCTCACAGAAAATAAACAATATTAGATAAGTCCATTTCTATTTGGAACAAGACAGAGACTAGGCCAAATTTTCCTCTTCTAACAGGAGTGATGGCTATTCCTTTACCAATGACAGCTTTAGCCTCCCCTTAATCCTCTCGCCTTCCAGATAAGAATTCTACATATAGCCAATCACTGAACTTCTCCCACTTTTTGACAGCATCCGACTTAGAACTGGTCCCTACTTCCTTAGAATCATCTCAGGCACAAGTCCAAATGCCATAAGTCGCCCTTCCCAACTTCCTGTTACTAAGATGTTCCATGGCTCTTCTGGCATGCTCCCTTCCGTGCTGCTGCAAGCTAACTTTGTTTGAGTACAAGTGTGTTCTGGGTGGTCTTTGATCTGTGGGCTTCAACATAAATCCATTTATAAATTATATATGCATTACCAGTATATTGTGTACATTATAAAACAAACACAAAAAGAGAAGTTAAAAAGGTTGAGATTAAAATGAATAGAAATTCTCTGTTTTCCTCCTATGTCCTCCATGAATTGTCACACACATCCCACAAATGTGCTGTTACGCCACTTTGAAAACCACTGAGCTACTCCATCCCCCATCTTCAGCAAAGAGCAATAGAAACTATCCTAAATTGATGTCATTTAAAAGGTAACTTTTGTTACTTTTTCTTAGTACTTAGATTTGTTGTAAAAAATTAGAAAATACAGAGAAGTAAAAAGAACATTTTAATCACTCATAATCCTACCACCCAAGAATAAACTACTCTTAACATGTTGGTGGATATCCTAATTGATATCAGTTTGAAAAACTTCCCAAAGAGGAAAGTCCATAAGCTCCACTAGTCATTCATTTTAATGTGACCAACTCTCACTTTACCTTTTTCAAAGTGTTAGACTCTAATATCGTCTTCCTCCTCATTTGACAAGTTAAGAAAAACAGGCCCCAAAAAGTGAAAAAGGCATGCCCAATACCATAGGATTAGTGATACACTATAGGTAAGAATTACATTTTGTATATTCTTGATCTCAGTTCTTTCATTTGTAAAACCAGGGAGACATTACCTGCCTGAATTAAGAGAATTGAAACAAATGAGTTCTTGGTCCCTTCTAGCTTTAATTTCTATTATTCTATGGAACACAGAGATGAGTATTTAAAAGCTGGGTAGGGGGAGGGTGCACGGAAGGAGAGAGGAGGAAGCTAATCAGCTCCCACAATGCTCCATTTTTGTTTTGGCCAGGCTGATTTGCTGTGTCACGAAGACATAACCTGTGTGTAATCTGCAACCTTATCTTTTTCTTCCACAAGGTTATATATAAGTCATTAAACTTTAAAATAAAGCCTTTAAGGGTAAGCATGGGTTCAATGCTTTTATTCCTTTCCTCATACCTCAAATATAAATTTAAACGTTCATAATTTGGAGTTAGATTATTAAAGAATATGAAGGAAAATGAATTAGCATCTAACATTCCTCCAGGGCTGGCTTATAAATCACACCTTAATGATTTAGATCTTTCTCCTTTGCTTTAAAATCAAAGAAGCTGGCAAAAGAAGGCTGGGCTCTCTGTGAGGCTCTAGAGAACAGATCCACTTGGGAGTTTAAAGATAATGATGGAAGGCAATCTCTTTGCAGGTTCTGGAAGCCCTGGATGAGATGGGTGATCTCCTCCATCTGAAATATTCCCGGCACAGGAAGTCAGCACGCCCTGAACTCTATGATGAGACAAGCTTTGAACTTGACGATTAAGTGTCCTGGTCCAGAAGGGAACCTAAAGACTTTGCCAGAAAGACTTCCCTCTTTGCCTCAAAAGGAATATAAATGGATTTCTCCCCCCTTTCTAAGGACAATTTTGGTTTCTGCACCAGCTTAATTGAACTGAGGAAGATGTTGTTGAGTTTTCAGTTTGCCTCAGGACTGCAGAGGCAAAAATACGGTTCCAGATTTTAAGTTTCTCCTCTCCCAAGTATCCTACTAGAAATACACACATACACGTCTCAGAATATTTTTAATGGCAATGAGCCTGTGTTTTAGCTGCTACTGTGCAGCCTTTTTGGTCCAGACCCTTTCAGGAGTTCCAACCAAATGAGAGGGCTTTGATTTTTTATTCAGTAGATCTCACGGTGTGTTTACAGATTTCACCTGCAGACATGGGCAAGCGCGGTGGGCAGTAGCCGACCTCGTGTTCCACCCGTGAAAGCAGCTAGAACTCATCCGTATCATGGGAAGTTCTAGGTAGGAGGGTAAAGAAATTGTTGCTTCTACAATTTGCCACATTTGGACTTTTTCCAAGGACAAGTATCAAAAGCCATAGATAATGTTTTGAGAGAGAGAGCAGAACTGGCCAGTAGTAACTAGAGACATCTTTGAAGAAATTTTCCTTTTTCTCTTGCTGATCTCTTACAGTTTTACAGCTGAGCTTTTGAGGATTGGAAAATTCAAGACATTTGTTTCATAAGCAAGAGGGCAGAAAGCAATCTCAAGCCAATTTTAGGCCTAGACTAAAACTGTAAAGTTATAACAAGTTGAATGTTGTTGGTGCCATAAAGAGTGAATGTTTAACATGCACAGCCTTTATTACTTCAAGGAATGAATTGTCATTTTCTTATTGAATTTTGAGTAACTGGTAAGATTCAATTTCCTTTAGAGTTGACTCCCAAGACTACACTTGAAGAATGTACTGATTCAAAAACAACATTTAAAGGCAAATTCTATTCAACTTTTTCAAGACTGACACCTCCATTCAGGCCTACTAAACGCTACTGTCATCTGGCAATGCACTCCAATTTGGTGCAAAGTGGGTTTGCACACTATTAGACAACTAACTGTAATTTACTTGAGTTCTCTCTGTCTCTCTGTCTATTTCTTTCTGTCTGTCTCTGTTTCTCTAAATGTGAACACAGACTTTTCAGAAATGTACCCTTATGCTAATTGGATCTAGTTGGTATGGAAAAAGTCAGTGAAAAACCTTATCTTTAACAAGTTCCCAGATGGTGCCCAGATTTGGAAACTCTAAAGAGCAGTGGTGACCTTTTAGCAAAGCTTCTGTAATAGTTCGAATGAGTTACAGAACATTCCACTCCATCAAATGACACTATAAACAAATCACTTCAAGAGAGGTTTGACTTGGTGTGACACAGATGGACCCAAGCTTTCATGTTGTGCACTGAGATAGAAACTCAACCCAAAGCACCAGTGTTGGATGGAGCAATATGTCCTGATGCTCAAAGCTTATTAAGGGATAAAAGTGATGAGTGTGGAAAGCTTTTTATGGGAAAATTATAACCCCTAGTAGGTATATCAGTTTAAAGTGAATCACAATCATAAAGTTCTTCATGAACTTTGGTAAGGAGTACTACTAGCAGAAAAGGAGAGGAAGTGGGTTTTGAAAATGCAGTTACCCCATCCAGTGACTGATGTTGATAACTAAATTCCAGTTCTTCTTAATGAACTGGTGCAGCATTACTTGTGCAAAGAAAATATATGTTGTATAAATGTGCAAAGAAAAGGAAGATACATAGGTCTTTTCTCTTGGAAATGTGCATTTAAATGAAATTGATCCTAGTTATTTGCCCAAAATGCATGAATGCCTTCAGTCCTATAAAAGAAACAGGAGAAAAAGAAGACGGGGGAGGTCTGAGCAAGCAATAAACATCCCCTTCCATTCTGGATGTCTGTGATCTTCACACATCCATCCTTTGAGTTTTAAAGCTCTACAGGGGTGTATTCTTGAGCGGCAATATCTACCATTATTACTTTTATGGAAGAGCCTGAGGCTAACTCATGATAGGAAATTACTTACTTACCTACTTGGCATGGGAGGCAGGGAGGAGGTTAATCCCTTTTCATTAAGATCCAAGAGACCTGGGGCAACTTATTACATTCTCGAGTACAAGATAAAAGACCTATCTCTGTCAGAGTCTATGTTGAATATATACTTCCTAGAACAACTGTAATCCAAGTGGAATGCTTCCTGAGCACATTAGCAGGGACCGAGGTCCCTTGGGCTGGTAATGTAAGAGTATATGTCGTATAGAATGAGATTGGTTAAAAGGATAATTGTGAATACTGAGAATTTTTAATTTTTATAAGGAAAAGTCTTCTACTACTAGGTTAGTAAGACCATGATTTCAATTCAGTAGGGATTACTGAGTCTCAATCACTATACCAGAGCCAAAAATGTCCCTTTGGTTGGTTCTGTAGGGAAAGAAAATTTTCTAACAGAACTATAACGTTATGCACTCCCAACTCTCCCCTTTGTACGCACATACACACACACACTTTTCTCTTTCTTTATGGGGCATGCAAGAGCATAAAGGTATACAGATGAGAATCTGATTGGTTGGTAGATAGATGAACGGTGTCCTTCTAAAAATGACCTTCAGGGAAGCAGAAGATAAAGGATCCAGACACATTTGTAAGGAGGATGCATTTACATAAGAGGGAAATGGTGTAGACACAATCCTAATCTTATCATGGAAATGTGGCGTCACAGATGTTTGGCTATGTTACCTTTCAGCATGTTTTGGTTTAAGAGAGACCATGGGCTTCAGAATTCACTGGAAAGCTTGTTAAAATGCAGATCCCTGAGCCCCACACCAGACCTCCACTCAATCAGAATAGCTGTAGTGCCCAGAAATCTACATTTTAGCCAGTATTCCCAGGGGATTCTAATCCATGTCCTTATTCAAGAACCATTATTGGATCTTTTGTTTTGATAGGTCACTTGGCTCTAATAACAGGAATTTTGTTCTGATTCTCTGTTGATACTTAAGGGTGTTTATACTGCTAAAGTAAAGTGAATTATTCCAGCCTTTTCTCCTCAATAGGACATTGTCTTCCCCTTTTCCAGGTATCTTCTCTTTCTATAGAAATGGATCCAATATTGATGAATAATCTGCCATTCATTTGGACAAAATTATTCCTTCTCTAATTCTCCTCTGTATCATTTCCTACAAGATGTTTCTTTTCCTTTTCATCACCTTCTTCTATTGAATGTGGTGTCTTGTTTCTTTTTTTCTTCCTACCCCTTAAAAAAATCTTCAACCTCTGATTATTTATTTATTCCAACAAGAGCTCTCGAATAGGGTGAAAGTCTTAGCAGTTCTTCAAACATGCAGTGCTCCTCTGTACTTTTCTTCAGAGATAGCAAATATTATAAATGGCTTACTCTGACTTAAAAGTTCTGACGACGAAACTTTAACTCTCTTAAGTAAATGCTTTGATTTACAGCAATAATAACAAGTGTATTTTGAATTTATCTGATGATTTCTTAGCAATTTTTCCTGGTCTCAGTAAGAACAACAGTCTGTTTCCTCAGACTGCCCTATGCAGCTGTGTACTGTTTAGAAAATTAAAAGGAGTCTGTATTTTAAATGTTTCTAGGCAATTGTTGTGGGACATTGTCTTATGGCGTTGTGGTGTGTCGTGTGTGTGTCACTGAAGCATTTGAGGTGACCAATTTTATTTCATTCTGCCTGTGAAATGTTAGTTTCTTTAATAAACAAATTACCAAAATTGACAATAAAAAATAATTGATGATTTTTGTGTTGACTTAGCTTGGATTACCCTTAAAAAGTTTGAGGTAGAGATTCGCATTTAAAAACTTCACTGAGGAAAATTGGCAAAGGTGGCTGGTGCAGGTTTGCACTGTGTCACAAGAACCAGTTGTGCTCATCTCTTCCCAACTCCACATCCAGTGACACACGTTGGTAGCTTGAAATTGGCCACATTGTCAGTATTTATATCATGGAAATTGGCAAACACTACAAATTAGAGATCTGAGGAGCCAGCTGTTAAGCATTTACCAGCACATCAATGACACCACGTATAATGGTGCAATATCTAGGTTGGAGTGAGGGAATAAGATTGGAAAAGGGAGAAGTTGAACGGTGATGCCATCATAACAAAGGCCTCAGTCAATCCCCTGGGGAGCTATGCAACCGAGATGATCCTTTAGAGTTATCTCAAAACGAGACAAGGGAGCCAGGCCTTTATGTCCTCCCTCTATCAACTAGTCATGGGGTGCAAGCTACCAGGGTAGAGGTGTGGGGGAGGGTGTTACCTTGGGCAAAATGATTCTATTCAGCTGAAAGCAGTTCTTGAGGAGGGACTCAGGTCTGAGCTGACAGCGGTCTATCTACTTAAAAAATATACTTCTAATCCATCCATTTAAAAAAAAGTTTTATAATGGAAAGTTTTAAGCATGCAGTAAAATAGAACAGTATAATGAACCCACAAGCACCTATCACCTAGCTTCAAACATTATTAATTGAAGGCCGGTCTTTTTCATCTATTCCCTCCCCCAAACTTCATTCCCCCTCCCACCAGATTACTTTGAAGCAAGCCCCAGAAATCATATGATTTCATCAGTAGATATTTCACCAAGTCGCTCTAAAGCGTAGAGATGTTTTAATTTGTTCCTTAATTTGTTTCAACCTCATTAAAAGATAAGTCTTCAGGGGCCAGCCCCAGTGGCCTAGTGATTAAGTTTGGGGCACTCCGCTTCAGCAGCCTGGATTTGGTTCCAGGGCGTGGACCTACACCACTCATCTGTCAGTGGCATGCATGCTCTGGCAGCAGCTCACATACAAAATAGAGGAAGATTGGCAACAGGTGTTAGCTCAGGGCTAGCACAGCAAAAACAGGAGGATTGGCAGATGTTAGCTAAGGGCGAATCTTCCTCAGCAAAAAAAAAAAGATAAGTCTTCAGGATAACAAAGGTATCAGAATGGGTCAAATGTTAACCTTTCTTTCTCTATCTCACCCTGCTTGCAAATTTCCTGAATCAAGACTAGGAATTATTTCTAAAAGTAGATATATGGTGTCTTGAAAGATAACCAATCAATCATTTTTTGGACACTTATTTGGCCAGACACTGTACTAAGAACTCTGACATACTTTATCTTCTGGGGACTCTCATAGAGCTTAATAATGGACTTGTCTTGGAAGGCAACGGTGTTGGAGGTATCAGGGGATTAGTGGTGCATAAAGAGGACTTTTAATGACAGATCATTGTTTTTTTCTGAGAATGCCCTTTTCCTTATTGAATCAAATTTCTTAAAAAGTTATTTCAGCTAAACTTTATATATTACCAGAAGTAATTCAAGTGGGGATAAGAGAACAAGTGAGACCAGCTTACCTGTTTGGAAAAGATTCATGCCTGTGACAGTTAGGGTTTAAGGTAGAACTAGTCACTGTCACTCTCATTGCATCCCTTGGTCCCGATGAGGGGCTTAAATCTGATGGTTGCAAGCCAACTGCTCTGAAAAGTTATCACAGATACGAATCAATAAAATAGCCAACATCAGGAGGTCAGAGTAGAAGCAAGTGGGAATTTTTTGCTGTGGCATGAAACAGTGCTCCTTTTTATTCAGCCCAGATGCTAATTTTTATATCAAAAATATTGATTGAAGGGACTAGTGATTTTGGCTCTCATCCAAGTTTATTCAGGATCTTTCTTAATTAGGTTTGGGTGGGCTGCAACGCCCATGGCCAGGGTTGGGTCTGGCTCCAATCACCACATCATGCTCTCTACTTCATCACCGGCCAAGGAATAAGGCAAGGAAATTGCTGCTTCTTTGTTTCTCCAGCCCATAAGTATGTTTTTTTCCAGATTTGAAGCATACATGAGCAAATGTGTAAGGAAAACTGAAAGAACTGTAGGGGCTTCACTGTGGTGAGATCAATCCAGCCTACGACCTGACTGTGATTCCCCAGCATGAATAACGCTCTGTGTGTGAAAAATGAATGGGTAGCAATGTGAAATCATGGAAAAAGATCTTGGCATCTTTTGAATGAAAATTTTTCACCAGGCTGAAGCAGCCAATCAGTCTATGAGTTTTTTAAAAGTCAAAAGTAATCTCTCTTGCCAACAATACATGATTTCCCCATAAGGTGTCTATTTTGTAAATACTTGTAGTTAAGTCACGCAACTATTTTAATAGTGTCCATACCAATTTCATATACTTTATACCAGTCTTTTAAAAACATCTCTGCACACGTAAAGCATCAATAAATCATGGTCACAAATTTTTGTCACCTATGACAGAATGGGTTTTCCTTTATGTATAAAATAATGTGTTGATATTTAAAAATATAATTGTTTCCCTAAAATTTTTCAATTAAACATCTATGAAGAGCTTTTAACTCAAAGAATTCTTAGATAAACCTTCAAAATATATATTTGTAATATATTTTATTAATGAGATAACTCTAAGTGAGTTAAACCAAATGTTAAAGATTTCCTATATAGAGAAGTCTACAAGTCCCATAGACAGTCAATGTTACAGACACATTATACGGAAAAATTAAAATATTTTACTGAAGTGAGTCCATTTCTAATAAGATAAACACCTAACTCTTTTGAAAATTACATTGGGGTTTTTTTCTACTGTGCATTTATTATTTATAATAGGCCAATAGAGAAGAAATATGCCAGTTATTCAAATTAATCAATATGGACATCAATTGTTAATAAGGATGGAAGATCAAGGATTACCAGGTATTTGAGGAAAACCAGCAACACCTGAATGAGTGGCCTAGATGAAAGAAGAGAAAAACTTTCACAAAGAATCAGACAATAATTGAAAAAAGAACTTTTTAAATATTCTAATTATTATCCTTGTTGATCAACCTCATTATATGAAGATATCACATCCACAAAACAAGAACAGGTTGACATGAAAAGGCACCAGAGTTCATGAAAATTAAAAATATTTAATATTTAAATGTTTGGTGAAGATAAACCAATAGAAAGCAAAGAAGAAAATTTTAAAAAATCTCTCTCAGAATATAAAGCAAAGGACTCAAAGAAAACACAAGAGAAAATTTAGTGAAAATATAGTGGATCCATACAAGAGGACCAATATCCATCTAACAAAAAGTTGAGAAAGAAAGAATGGGGAAAACTGAAGTCAGAAAACAAACAAACAAACAAAATAATAGAACTATTTCCTGAGACTGAAACAAAACAGAAGGTGGAAATGACCCGGTAAGTGCTGAGCTAATGAATAAAAATAGATTTTCACCTAATCGCATCTTTACGAAACTTTGCTACACCAAGGATAAAAAGAACTAAAAATTTCCAGCTAGAAAAAATAAAAAAACCTCACCTATAAAGGTAAAAATAACCAATTTTATTTCTGAATATTAAAAATATGTCCTCCAGAAAATTCATTCCAATTTTTATACCCATCAGCAGTGTACAAAAATACTCATTTCCCCAGTCTGCACCAATGCTGAGTATTACCATTTTTATATTTACATTACCATTTCAGTCTGATAGAGAAAAAAATGGGTTCTCATTGATGTCTGATTCCCATTTATTAGTGACATAATTTTCTCATATGTGTATTTGCTGTTGATATTGGTCTTTTGCATATTTTTTATTTGTGTCTTCTGCCACTTCTTCTATCATAAATGTCTCATTAGCAATACTGGATGCCAGAAGACAATGAAGCAATGCCTTCAGAAGTCAGAAGGAAAATAGTCTTGAATCTAAAATCCTACATCCAGAAAACTCTATAACCAACCAAGCGAGGGCAAAATAGGGACTTTTTTTCCCCTTTTTATTGATGTCTTAATAGTTTATAACATTGTGGGGTTTGAGCTGTACATTGTCGGGGTTTTTTTTCGTCCATCACCATGTGGATGCATCCCTTCACCCCTTGTGCCCACCCCCGGAGTTTTTTTTACTTGAAAGATTCAGAAAGTTTATTTCCTCGGTGCCCTTTCTTTAAAAAATTACTTGACCAATACTCCGATAAACATATCCAAGCAAAAGTAAGACAGGGTATTCAGAAAAGAGCAGAATTAATCCAGGAGTACAATAAAAAGAAACCCTAGAATGATAATTTATTAGTTAGAGTAGATTAAACTGTCATAACAAAAGGTGATGGGTTGTTTTTTGCTCATGTAGAAGTCCAAATTAGTGTCTGTGGTTGGCAAGCACCCTCGTCCACATGTTGCTTCAAGGACCCAGGCTATTTTCCTGCCTGTGGCTCTCACAAGCCCTAGGATCTTGTCATTTCATGTGTGGTGGAGGCTCCTGATTTCAACCTGTGAGAAAGGAAAAGTGAGCATGGAGGAGGCCCAGCTCGTATCCCTGTCTGATAATTGACTTAACTCTAACTCTTTGGACACATTCTGAGGAGGATGGGAGGCCCTGATTCCACAATCCAAAGGGAGTATCCAGAGATCCATAAGAAGCAGAATTCCTGCAGATAACACTCTGATATCTCAGTTCCTAGAGATCCAGCCCTCCTCCCCCAACACTGCTGCAACACCAACCCCATTTACTCCTGTCAGATAGATGACACCTATGAGCTCTGTCCATACTCCAGTTATAGAGCCCAGAGTCAAGCACCATAGCTGGCTGGTGAGCAGGTCAGACCAGTCACTTATCCCATCTCTCATTCTCATTATCTCATCTCATATGGATGCATTCACCTCATTCCTCAGAAACATTATGTGCAAGGTGGCTGTCAGATCTGAGTGTCCTCAGCTAAGGCATCTTTGAAAAGGCTGAGCTGGGCTGGGCTGGAGGAGGGGGCATCACAGCGGTGGCTGTCTGTCTACTTGCAGATCTCAGGCAGTGGGAACTCTCTCCTGGCCACGAGAACTTTGAGCCTGCCAAGTCTGGCCCATCTGCTCCTCAGGATATGAAAAGAGAGGTGATAGGTTTCTCGCCTCTGTGATCTTCACTC
Source organism: Tapirus indicus (assembly GCA_031878705.1). Taxonomy (NCBI): domain Eukaryota; kingdom Metazoa; phylum Chordata; class Mammalia; order Perissodactyla; family Tapiridae; genus Tapirus; species Tapirus indicus. Next base: position 80,036,224 of record CM062929.1, read on the forward strand.
TGCCTCTCAAATTGTCACACCTCACTTCGGGACCCTCCTGGGTTTCATTAGCGATGGGGAAAGCCAGCCAACTGGGGATTAGTATAGGTTTGTTTGGGGTTGGATCTTTTAAAATTCCACTTTCACAGGGTAATAGCCTGGGGTCAACTCTTCAGTGAAATGATGGAAAAGAGAAAATGTGGTGCACTTTATGGCTTGTTTATCCATCTGCATCTTCCCTGGTGCACGTTCCTGGAGTCTCTCCCCTCCTGGGTTACGACCCTTCAGGGTTTTGCAGCTTGTTCAAAGCTACTCTTCAGTGACAGTTTAAGGACTAGGAGAAGTAGCCACTAAAAACAACAGCATACGCAGCAATTCATTTCTGCCCCATCCCCATGTAGTGCCTTCCTCCATTTTCACCATTCAGCTTTAAACATGAATATATGTGAGTGACTTGAAAATAGAATTTATATTTAGTAGGTCTTCACCTTGCAGAGGTAAGAATTTGGGGACATGCTTTTAGAAAACTCTTGTTCATTAGAATTCCATGAGCATTCATGTGCAGGTCTTTTGGATTTATATTTCCAAAGTAAGACATGTTCTACTAAAAAGGAAAAGCACCAGAAACAAAAATCTAACAGTGAGCTTTATACTTTTAAACTTCCTTTTTTTGCTTCTGGAAAAAATAAAAGCTTTTAATAAAAAGGCACTTAAAATGAGAGCTAGGCGAGTTGAACACACATTTAGTTAACCAAAGAGCTAAGAAATTATTTAAAAGCTGTCCTATGATCATTATTGTGCTCTTGAATTGTACTCTAAAGATATTTCAATGAGTACAACTACTTTCAATGCTGTTTATTATTTACCAAGTTTTAATATATAAGATATGTTAAAATGCACATGTCTCTTAAACTTGAAATTCCTTCTCTGAGAATTTTCACTAAAGAAATACTTCTTAAGACCTTGGGTTGCTGGCAACATTGTGGTCTAAATAACCAGAAACCCTCTCACTGCAAAGTGGAAATACTAGAGAAAATGTAAGATCCTTTTGACTGTAGAGCTGAGCCTGCAAGAAAGTTTGGGAAATCCCCAAGGATGAAAAACGGAAAGGAACTTGAAATCTTAACCTGTAAGAGCTGAGCTGAAACTGTGGTGGCCCTATGGGTGTTTTCTGGTCTCAGTAACATAGAGGCTTGGGTTTTAATAACCATTTGGGAACACAGGTGAGGACTTGGGCCAATGAGAGGTTGGACTAGAACAATCCAACCAAAAGCAGAGAGAGATGACAAAATCTAGGCTCTAGATGAAGGAAAAAAATTGGTCTACTCTGAGAATTCATAACAATAGGACTGGCCTCATGGGTCTGGCATTCACATTTACACTAGAATTCCCATGTCAAGAAATTAACATAAAACCCATTCTGAGCTGATAATGCCCATGGTATGCCTGGCAGAAACTACCAGGAAATTTCTCTGAAGGGGCATATTCTTATACCAGGACCCCCAGCGAGGTCCCGTAGAAGATGAGTTCACAGTCCAAAATTACAAAACTCATGGGGAAATAACCCACTATGAGCAAGAGCAGTAGAAGTCAATATCAGAAACAATGACAACAGACATGCTTGGAGAGACACCACAAAAAATCATGTTTAAATGATTAAAGACATGAAAAATGAACAAAACATGTAAGAAAGAGAGGTCAGATTTGGAACACAGAACTTTTAGAAATGTCAAAATATGATCATTGGAAATAAAATCTCAATAGATGAGTTAAACAACAGTTTAGACATAGTTTAAGAGAGAATTAGTGAACAGTAAGAAAGAAAACTATTCAGAATGCAGCCCAGAGAGAAAAAGAGATAAAAACATATGAAAGAGAGCTTAAGAACAAATTAAGGATATCACAAAGATTTAGCAAAAAGGATCAGAGTACTGTTTGTAAAATCTAATGTTGGAAATAACAAAACTGTCCATAAACAGTTTTGTTTAATTTTTAACATGTCTTATTCTTCAAGATTTTTATTTATTTTAAAATTTAAGTTTAATTAACTCAAGGTTAAATGATACTGTAAAAATGTATCTATTAATATTGAAAGTATAAATATTTTTATACACCTAATTAAATATTTAACACATGTATGTATATAAATCTGCAAGAAAATGTCTGGAAGACTACACCCCATTTTCTCTGGGTAAGGATTATGTGTGTGTGTGTGTGTGTGTGTGTGTAATCTTCCACAAGTAAAAAATGAAATAAACTTAATCTGCAGAAAAAAAATGCCAACGTTCTAGACTACCTCAGAACATCACTCTAGGATTAACAATTCTTCCTCTTTTCCTGCCTTAATTTGAAGTCCTCACTGGCTGGGTACTGACCCTAAAGATAGTGGTCAAATCTGCTTATAGGGTGTGGCTTTGCATTCAGAGACAAAAGAGTGGAGAGGCCTCTTAAAAAGTTTTGTGATCCACGCAGAGTGAAACCTGAATCTCAGATTTGGAGTGTCCATCACTCAGGGTCAACATGTGGATTTTTCAGGGACCCCCTCACCACCATGTCTCTTATCCCCTATAGCCGTCCACTCTGAGGAGCCTGCTACAAGGTTTTAGGACACCCAGACAACTGCTTGGCAGCAAGCATGGTGAGGATACTAACACAACTGGATTCCATCCTGTCTTACAGGACAAATTTGTTGATTTCCCCATCAACAAATAGGGATTTGTTGGATTTACCACCATCCACCAAGTCACCCTATGGTACAGAGCTTGTGCTCTATGGGGACATGATTGGCCATTCTCGGTGTTCAAGGTAGGGAGCCTGACCGTCTCTGTAGTCATCACTCATCCAGGCTTTGGGTTGGGTTCCTCACCCCATTCTGAATTCTGATTCCAGGGGCTGACAGTCACTCCTGAGACCCAGATACTCACAAGAGAAGTGATGACTTCAAGGGTACATTCTGCCTTGGACTGTAAGTTTCCTGCTTCAGGAGTCACATCATTATATTACAATAACAATTATATATCACAAGACACAAACATTATCAATATGCTATCAGCACAACAACATGTCCAGACAAGGCAATCTCATGCATAATAGCCTGGTCATAGCATCTACATTTGATTAAATGCCTGTAACCTGCCAAACCCTAGTCTAGGTACTAACAGATACAGTAACAGCACCAGGGAGGTGTTTGGAGGGGTTTCTTTAGCTCCCCCATTATGTCAACCAACCCTTCCCCAACTGGTGATGTGTTCTCAGTCTTCTGCAAAGTACCCAGCGCCTGCTTTCCCTTCCATCTGGACTGTTATCTGTTCTAAGTTCCCCCAGTACAGAAATTCTAGAGCAGCCACTGAACATTTGTTAACTTGTCTGCTTCATACAGTAAAATTTGAGTCCAGCCTCACCATTTCAATGTTAAAGACGGGGAAATAGATTAAAAAGAGCAAGTAACTTGCCCATTGAAATACAATGGCATAAGTCACCAACCCACAAGACTCTACACAGTCTGTCCAGCCTCAGGAGCCAAGCTCTCCCTACTCTCCTACATTGCTTCCCCACAGCAACATTTATGGAGTATGAATGTGTCACGCTCTGAACTAGATATCGGAAAAGGAAGACAAAATCACTTCTGTCCATACCTGCAAGGTACTCACATCTGGTAAATGAACCTCATGGTTTGATTAAATATAACAAATGTTATTGAAGGCCAGCTGAGTTCACAGCAGTATTTAATAAAAGGAGTCATAACATCCTCAGGCTCATTTTAAGTCTCTGCATTCTAGTAACTTCTCATAGCAGACATTCTGCCTATGTCCTCTCAACTCTCCCTAAAGGTTACCTGCAGCTTGGTGGACATTTTCCTGCACACTGACAGCTTTCGACTGCAAGCACCTGCATCCCTCTACCTAAGGGTTTTCCCTGGATTCAGCAGCCCCCAGTCCACACAAGGCAAGAGTTGATACCCCAAGAGCAACCTTCCCCAGTGAGCAATGGGAGTTGGCAGATGAGCACTTGGACCTCTTTGCCATCTGGGGATATAATTTGAAGGTATATTCTATACAGTCTTTCAGAGTGTCCTCAATAGGATAGAGCTCCAGCTGCCCTCGTTGATTGCTTATCAATGAACCCTTTATTGCTGTCTTTTCTTCCTTGTCTTCTTTCCCCACTCTCTCACCATTCTTCTGGAACTATCTCCCAAATAAACTACTGGCACCCAAATCCTTGTCCTTGGGTCTGCTGTTAGGTGAACCCAAGCAAAAAGACACCTCTTTCCATTTCATCCACAAACATCTAATCTTGAGGTCTATGGTCTTCCTGGAGTCACAAGAACTTACCCAGTCAACTATGACATTGTTATAACCTTCTCCAAGAAAGAAAACACTGACGTTTCCATAGGACCATCTTGCCAAAGAAACCACCAACTATATAGAAAGTGTCCAGTCTAGATCAGCTGAATCTCAGCTAACCCACAAACACATGAGTGAGAAATAAATACTCATCATTACAAGCCACTGAGTTGTCACACCAACAGATGGAAAGAGCTACACGTTTTAAATAACTGAATGGTAAGGACTAAAATAAAAGAAAAACCAAAGATTGGGGAAGATTTTTTTCCTCAAATATGAAAGATAAAAAATAATATATAAAATATAATTAATTGATTTAAAAAGTAATAACATCACAAAGAACCAATAAATAAAAGACAAGAGATAATAATTTCACATAAATAAATATATAAAGAAAAATATTGAATTTGGATAGCAGCAAAAAGAAACACAAAATGAATCCACAGTAAGGTACCATTTCCAATTTTCTACCTATTAAATATGTGAATGATAGAAATTGAGTTTTGGAGAAACTAGTCCCCTGCTCTTAAAACAGACTCCAAGCACTGCACAATGATCACTAGGCCTCCCCTCTGGCATTATCTCCCACCTCTCTCTTCCTCCAGCTCCACTGCCATATTTCTTAAATGTTTTTAGCTTCTTCCTGCCTAAGGCACCTCCCATACATTGTTCTTTCTGTCTGGAATTTTTCCCTCCTCTTCCTGCTCACCCCCTCTCCCTAGCTCTTCATTTCTTCTTTCTCCTAGTTAACGCAAATGTACTATGGCTTAACAGGCAGAATTGTCCATATTATTTAAATTGTTTTTTCTCTATCAACTTTTATTTTGAGTACATCTGGGTGATTTCATGTACTGTAATTGTATGCATGCTTCAACTCCACTTTGTTTCTTTATGACAATGGAATCCCCTCTAAAATTTAAGTATAGAATGACATTTTATTGACCACCTGCTGTGAGTCTTACATTACTTTCTCATAGATTATTGTCTCATAAAATACATTACATTGAAAGGTAGCTATAAATGTACTTATTTTTATAGATTAAAAAAGTGAGACTCAGAGGGGAGGTAAGGGACTCGGGTTTCAGCTCTGGCATGGAAAGAGCTTGGAAGGTGTCACTCCCATCCTTACAAAAAGAAATGGCTGAAGAAAATTGAAAATCAATGACTTTTCTTGGACCCATCAGAGAACTGAGGTGGCAGGGCAAACAGCCGCTGAAATCTGGAGAGACAGGGGTATCCAGAAAGTAAGTCACAGTCAAGATCTGCTTACCTGGAGCAGAAGCTGCTGGAGCTGTGAAGTAGTAGGAATACTCAAACGGTAATTTTGATGAATTGCTGGAGGCTGAGTGTGAACTAGCAAGAGAGTGAGAAACTTATGAGGGCTCCAGTCTTGGGGTGGGAAGCAAACTTTCATGGGGTTTACCTCCAGGAATCCCACCAGGCTCTAACAGTGAAGATCTAAAAAAGATCCCCTCCTGGCTCTGGCTAGAGAGGGAAAGAGTAATCCTTGTAAAAATATGTCCAGAGGGGCCAGCCCAGTGGCATAGCAGTTAAGTTTGTGCACTCCACTTCTGGCGGCCTGGGGTTCACAGGTTCAGATCCCAGGTTAAGATCCCAGGTGCAGACAGACACACTGCATGTCAAGCCATGCTGTGGCAGGCGTCTCACATAAAGTAGAGGAAGATGGGCATAGATGTTAGCCCAGGGCCAGTCTTCCTCAGCAAAAAGAGGAGGATTGGCAACGGATGCTAGCTCAGGGCTTGTCTTCCTCACACACACACAAAAAATATGTCCAAACATTTTCCACCACAAAGACCAACTCTCCATGGGAAAAAACATTGCCAGAGCCTCATTCCATCTGGGCATGTCTCCCACTCCAGTCCACTCTAGCCTTCTTGTTTCATCTAATTGGGGTGGGGGAGAGACATAGTCAATAGGAACAGGGTTCTAGGGAAATAGATGGGGAATGCTGTAGCCAGGGAAGGAAGTAGGAGGCAGAGGGGGTAATAGCTATATGACTAGTAAAACACTTGTGAATGACACAGCCCCAAGACACGCTGACTAAAATAATGAGATTTAATTAAAAGACCATCAACATTTTATGACCACACTCATAGGGCTCCAGTATAATAACAGTGGATTATAGCTGAAAGAGTTGACCCAGACTCTCTCCGAGAAGGAATACTTAGCGAAACCTAAAGTCAAGAAAAAAAAACAGACACTAGAGGAATTTGAAACCTCTTGAACCTATTGCTATAGCAAGCCTAAAACAAAGCGAAACTCCAAACCAGACAAACATAAATCCTCACACTACAGGCTTATTTACCTCAGTTCCTATAATTTAATCAAACATGCAAAAGAAAAAAACACAGTCTGAAGAAACAAAGCAATCATCAGAGCCAGACTCAGATATGACATGGATGTTTGAATTATAAGACAGGGAATTTAAAATAACTATAATTAATATATTAAAGTCTGTAATGGAAAAAGTAGACAACATGCAAGAATAGATGGTTAATATAAGAGAGAGATTAAAACTCTAAGAAAGAATCAAAAGGAAATGTTAGAAATTTAAAAAAAAACACTGTAACACAAATGAATACCTTTGATGGGCTTATCAGTAGACTTGACGTGACTGAGGAAAGAATCAGTGGGTTCGAAGATAGGTCAATAGAAACTTTCCAGAGCAGGACATCAAAGAACTGTAGGACAATTTTGAAAGGTGTAACATACAGGTAATTTGAATACCAGAAGAAGAAAGAAATGATGAAACAGAAGAAATATTTGAAGTAATAATGGCTGAGAACTTTCTGAAACTAATGATGGACAATAAAACACCACTCAGAGAAGTGGTGCTCAGAAGACACTAAAAAGATAAATACCAAAAAAAAAAAAAAAAAAAATCCCCTAGGCATAACATATTCAAACTGGAGAAAAAGACAAAGAGAAAATCTTGAAAGAAGCCTTACCTCTAGAAAAAACAAGGATAAGGATTACACTGGACTTCTCATCAGAAACTATGCAAGCAAAAAGAGTGAAGTAAAATATATGAAGTGCTGAAAGAAAAAAAATACCACCAACCTAGAATTCTATGTTCAGTGAAATTATCTTTCAAATATGAAAGAGAAACGAAGACTTTCTTTGACAAACAAAAACTGAGGGAATTCATAACCAGGAGACCTGCTCTGCAAGAAATGTTAAAAGAAGTTCTCCAGGCAGAAGGAAAACAATATAGGTCAGAAACTTGGATCTACATACAGAACAGAAGAGAGTTGGAGAAGGAATAAGTTGAGGTAAAATAAAATAGTTTATTCCTATTATTCTTGAATTAGTTTAAATGATAATTTTGTGTGTGTGTGTGTGTGAGGAAGACCAGCCCTGAGCTAACATCCATTGCCAATCCTCCTCTTTTTGCTGAGGAAGACCGGCCCTGAGCTAACATCCGTTGCTAATCCTCCCCTTTTTGCTGAGGAAGACTGGCCCTGGGCTAACATCGTGCCCATCTTCCTCTACTTTATATGGGACGCCGCCACAGCATGACTGACAGGCAGTGCGTCGGCGGGCGCCCGGGATCCGAACCTGCGAACCCCGGGCTGCCAAGCGCGGACTAAACCGCTGCGCCACCAGGCCGGCCCCAAATGATAATTTTTTAAAGTAATGATAGTAACAATGTATTGCAGTAAGTGTAGCATATGGGTAAGTGAAATAAATTATAGCAATGTCAAAAGGGATGGGAGAGATGAATTGGGAATATTCTGCTGAAAGGTACCTGGACTTCATGTGAAGTGTTATAGTGTTGCTTGAAGGTAGACTTAGACTAGCTTTAAAAAAAGAAAAGTGTATTTTACACTCTAGGGAAACCACTAAAAAAAATTTTTAAAGTATAATTGATATGCTGAGAGGAGATAAAATGGAATCAATCGCATAAAATGTTCAATTAAAACCAGAGAAAGAAGAAAGACAGAGAGGAAAAGATGCAAAGAACAACACAATGAAAAGAAAATGATTACAAACATGGCAGATATTAATCCAATTATATCAATAGTCACTTTAAATGTGAATGTTTTAAGTACACCAGCTAAAAGAAATTGTCATGGTGTTTGAAAAATCAAAGAGGTGGTTAGTGGAAGAGCCCAGATAGGTTCCCAAGACTGTCTGGATCCACAATAGAGGCTCTTTCTTCTTTACTAGAGCAGCTGGGTGCTTCTTTTACTAAAAGAACAAAAACAAAAAAGGACTTATCACTGACATGTTTGATATATGAATATCTCCTGAGTTACATCCATCAAAACATAAAAGTAAAAATCTGAAATAACCTGGATATTCAAAAAGTTATTAAGATGGTTGCATATATCAGTTAGGAATGCATTAGGATTCAAGTAAGGAAAATGCTCAATAAACACTGGCTTAAACAAATAGGGGTTAGATTTCTCACCTAAGAGAAAGGCCAGCAACAGGCAGTTTCTGGCATGAGTTCTGTTGCTCAACAGTGTCATTAGGGAGCGAGACAATTTTTGTCCTTTCATGTCACTTCCCTTTGTTTTGTCCTCATATCTGTTGCCTCATTATCACAAAATGGCCACCATAACTCTGGATTTCACATCATCGTTGATAGCAGGGAAAAGAGGAAAGAGACATGCTCGCACTATATGTTCCATTTTATCAGGAAAGCAGATAACTTCCCTGAAATTCCCTCAGAAGACACCTGCTTATATCTTATTGGCTGGAACTGCATTACATAACCACCTGTAGCTGCAAGATAGGCTAAAAAAATGAATATTTTGCTTTTCCAATCTACATAAGTGAGGTAGGTGAGGGAAAAGAAGGTAGACAAACCCCCTTATAGTGGCTATCATTGTATATCGAAATAAAAAAAGAAAATCTGATTTTCTAGCCATCATTAGCTATGCTTTTTCTTCCTTTGTTTTCTGAACGTAAGATTTCTTAAAAAAAAAAAAAGTTTTAATTGAATATTCTCCATGTGAGTCACAAATTCACTTAAAACTGAAGCAAGTCTTTCTTCGTCGTCTACTTAATATTTTTGCTCTTGGATCCGTAACACAGAGCTGGTCTCCAAGCTATAACCCGGACTGTATGCTTCCGCGGATTATGACACACACTGCAAATGAAAATGCACAATTTAGGAGAACATGTTGTGCAGATCCCTCTAGGTCTTGCATACAGGAGATGTAAGTTATTTCATTTAGGATGACTTGGGGCATGTGATACAGAGCACCAAGCCAGGAGTCAAACAAAATGTTCTCACCTGCAAGTGTTTGAAAATCCAACCCCAATGGCTTTCTTAAACAACAAAAGGAGTTTCCCAGCTTCAGCAGAGTTTTATCCAGTGAGTGAACAACGTCACCAAGGATTTTTTTGTTTTGTTTTTTGCTTTTGGGTTTTTTTTTTTTTACCTGTCTTTTTTGTCATCAAGGACATTGGCTTCACCCTACGGCTGGGTCGCCTCACGCTCACATGATGGCTGCCAGCACTGACAGGCCACGTATTTCCTCACGCATGTGAAAATAAAAAGAGATAAAGAGATAACTTTCTCTTATCCTGGCCATTTAGTATGCCACAGCCCTTCACTTTGCTCCGAATGAAATCAACCAATCACTGCACCAATGAGAACACAAAGATCTGATTGGCTTTAGCCAATCAAGTCCCATCCCTATAGCTGGGATCCCAGGCAAAGTGCAAAGTGCATAGCTGCATGGTCGGGGAGAGAGAATGGAAGGGGTCACTGGGGTGGCAACCACGATTTCCAAAAAAGCCAGACCCCTGCATTGCTTCTTTACCATCTGTGAGCATGGGTCCCCATGAACCTCAGGTCCCTCCTCTATAACATATGAACAGTAAAACCTGCTCAACCCGCCCCTCGGTCATGTAAGGATTAAGTAAGATAACATAAATGAAGGTGCTTTGTAAACTGTAAAATGCTCAAGGATGTAAGGTACACTTAAATTATTAAGTGCTGAAGGTAAGCCTCTGGACGAATTTCCTTTATACACATTGAGCAGCTACTGTCAGTGACCTGCCCAGATTCACCTGGCCTTTCCCAACTGCCAATTCCTAACACCCACATCCCTTTGCCTGAGGTTTTTCTCTGGGCACTGGAGCCCTCTCTGCCCACGTGGGAGTTAGACCACAAGTGCTAGGGGATTTACATCCCGCTCTCCAGCCCAGGAGCAGCCTAGCCTGTGGCTGACAGAGTTGGGGAATGAATGCTCCTGAAATGGGGTAACTCTGCACCATGTTCTGTACAAATCCCAGAGCAGCATAGCTTGAGTAGGCTCCAGTTGTCCACCATGGTACCTGGCTTGCTAATGCACGTTGTATTGACTTCCTTCCCTCCCTGTCTCATTCCCCCTGCCTACCCCCTGCTTCCCGGGATTGCCTCCAAGTAAACCTCCCGCACTCCTATTCTCTCAGGGTTGGATTCTGGCGGAATCCAAATGAAGACATACATCAAACCAGCACCATGTGAATATGAGAATGCTTATTTGACGTGAAAAGTGTATTCCAGACGTTTTATTTTAAAATACATTCAATGATTCTTTTTAAGAGATTTCTGCATGTTTTCATTTTCTATGTATAGCATACCTTTGTTTCTAATTAATTCATTATGTTGCTAGGCTCACTGAGGGGTCAAACATGGCCTGCCTCCAGAGAAAGATAAAACACAAGCAATGGTACCCAGATGTATTTTTCACAAAGTCCTGTCCTGAAGATAGATAATGCTATTAGAACCTAGAATCTACAATTAGTATATTTATCAGTAAAATACACACTAGACTATGACAAATTTGCATGTTTGAAGGCAAAAGACAAAAAAAAATATGTTCAAGATGCATTCACTTAGCCATTATTTTAAAAAAATAAAGTTTCACTGAGTTCATTTCTAATTTAACCAAGCTATTAAAGTGAGCTGAACAGATTATTTTATTTAGGCTCATAAGAATTGATTGCCTGTTGTGTTATGCGAGCATTTTGAAAGGATAATTTGATTTTAACCATTTAGCAGGGCTGCATACAAGAATTGAATGTCAAGCTATATTTCTTTTCTAATTTTACAATTGAATTCAAATTTTGTTAAAAACTTAACTCTGCCTCAGGGCCTTTGCACTTACTGATCCCTCCATCTGGAATGCATATCTCTGTATGGCTGCTTTTTCTCATTATTTAGGTGGTAGGAAGTCCTTCTTAATCCACTATCTAAAACCATGCTGTCCAGTGTAGAAGGCATTGGTCACATGTGGTTGTTGAGCACTTCTGAGGTGCTATATATATAAAATATACACTGATTTTGAAGACTTAGGATGAAAAAAATTCATAAAACATCTCAATAATAATTTTTATATTGATTATATGTTAAAATTTAATTTGAGATATATTGAGTTAAAATGCATATTATTAAAATTAATTTTGCCTGTTTCCTTTTACTTTTCTTAATGTGACTACTAAAACATTTAAAATGATATATGTGGCTCATATTTGGCCCACATAATACTTCTTTTGTTAAGTGATGGCCTAAAGTAATGCCCACACCAACCTCAGCAGCTTGCTTTATTGTCATCATAGCACTTTGTCAGTCTTACACAAGTAAATCCTAAACTATTTACTTGTATACTGGAATTACATACAAATCCTAAATTGTTTACTTGTAACTGTAAGCTCCGAGGATCTTGTCGGCCAGGCTTACTCTACAGCAGTGTCTGGGACAATGCAGAGTTGAAAACATACTTTATGAAATGAATAGATGAAAGGATAAAGGAATAAGTGGACCATGAGTTCTGTATCCCTAGAGCTCCCCCTGTCAATTGCAACTCAACCTCATGGCGTGTTCACCAGGTTACTGAGCTGGACTAGATCCCCCTGGAGGGAGTGGAGGGGCAGTCACACAAAAGAAACTTGCTCGCTGGGCAGTTCTTAATTATATTTTGTGGGGCTTTTTATGGAATCACGATCAGAAATGCAAGACTATTTGGTTCATCTGGAAAGAATGACCAACACACCTAACCAAGACAGACCTAGCTGACCAGAGGATTTGCCAGTTATTAGGAAGCTAATGACTCAGTAACTCAGGTGATGGACTGGGATCAAAAAGACTTTAACTGACCTTCTGCTTAGTGAACAATCATTACAACAATCAACAAACTGGAGGTGCTTGGCTGGGCTAGAAGTCACCACTAATTGCTGGCCTCTGAGTCTCATAACTGCCCTCAAATGGCTAACAGTGATATAATTAAACTTCATAGTTGACAGCCCCATTAAGATGAATAGGAAAGTTCACACTCCACTCACTACTATTATTTTTAGATTTGCCTGTCTGAGCACTCAAAGACTCTGTCCAGACCAAGTCAAAACATACTTATGCTTTGCTTACTGAATTGGCTCTGTCCTCTACAGAAAGCCGAGCCTAGAGTTAGGCAACCACAGTGCTCTACAAGTTATGTGATAAGTTGTACTTTTCCACCTTATTATCCTAGAATAGAGATTTCTATATTCAAAGAACAGAGAAGGTATGTAACTTTCAACTCACATCCAGAGAGCCTAGAGTTCAAGTTCTGTTCTGGCCAGTGATTTACAGAAAAGTTTTAACATCCCTTTTGGTTCCTGTTTCCTGATTTTGGATGTGCCCAAAGTGGAATACTTTAGTTTCCATGAAAAAAAAAGGAGAGTTTGATTTTCACGTACTTACTATTATACTTATGCCTTTCCTAAGACACAAATTAATTCAAAAAATTAATTAAAAACTTACCATCTAACATGAATGTATAAATAGCAAAGCCTCTCTGGGATTTTCCACCAGTCTTTGTCAAAAGCTTGGAAAGTTTCAGCCTAATATTTTGATATTATGCTCCACATGTAACAAATATTCAGTTATTTGGGAATATCTGGATTATTAACTAAAATTTTCAGTTTTAATTAGACTATTATTATTTTATGGACATAATCTGATGAAGGACAACTCTATTTTTCTACCTCATACCTAAATGTATGTATGTTGGCCCCACTCTCTCGGTTCATATTTTTTTGTTTGTTTTGCCGTTCATTCCCACCTCATCCCACAAACCTACATATTCATTTTCATTCTTATTCTTGTTATTTCCCTCTGCTGGAATGTTCTTCCTTTTCCCATCTGCTTCTCCAAGCCCATCCCGCCTTTGGGTGCCTGCTCAGTGCCTTCCTCCTCCCTGAAACATGCCTATGGGAACCGGCTCCTATTGCATAACAACACAGATAGTTTGTTTCACTTCTTCCCTTCTTTCCTACCTCTTTCCTTCTTCCTTCCTTTCTTCTTCCTTCCTTTCTCTTCTCCATGCATTCAGAAAATATGTATTGCACTTCTACCATTCACTAAGACCCAAAGAGTGAGTAAAACAGACCTGGCTCCTGCCATCACAAAGCTCCTCTAGTGGGAGAGACAAACGTGAACCTGTTTATCTTGTCTCTATAGCTAACTCACAAGCCCCCTGCAGGCAAAGACCACCTTCCAACCACAAAGGAGATTCTCAGGAAAGTCTCTTAAACTGAACAATGCCCTATATGTAAATTTGATATTTACCTTCACAACTGACTTGGTATATCTGCCGCTAGGACTCTGATTCAGGTTTTCAGTGAATGGTTGCTCACTGTCCCTGAAGCAGGGCCCTAAACCTTCATGGGGGATACAGAGGTAGTGAAGGGGTTGGAGCCCATCTTCAACAACCTGCCAAGATGGTGCCCAAATCTAGGGACTTACAAGTCAAGACATTGCTTATACTTCAGTTACAGTGTTTCTTCCTCTTCTAGGGGTAGTCTGTGCTATAGATTAACTCCTTCAGCCAATGGTGTTGACTTCACACTTTCTGCAGGCACCAGTCCCAAGGCCCAATTCAGGAATTCTTACACTTAGGTAGCTTTATCTAGTAGTGATAAAACCCAGTTAACATTACCATATGATCCAGCAATTCCACTTCTGCATATTTATCTAAAGAAAACGAAAACACTAATTCAAAAAGGTACATGCACCCCCATATTCACTGCAGCATTATTTACAAAAGCCAACAACTTGTGTCCATTGACAGAAGAATGGATAAAGAAAATGTGGCATATATATATATATATATATGCAATGTATATATATATATATATATACAATGGAATATTATTCAGCCATAAAAAAGAATGAAATCTCGCCATTTGTGACATCATGGACAGACCTTGAGGGCATCATGAAAACAAGCTCATAGATATAGAGAACAGATTGGTGGTTGCCAGAGGAGGGGGCAAAGGGTGGGGGGTGAAATGAGTGAAGGGAGTCAAAAGGTACAAACTTCCAGTTATAAAAATAAATGTCATGAGGATGTAATGTGTAGCACGGCAACTACAGTTAATAATACTGTATTGCATATTTGAAGTTGCTAAGAGTGTAAATCGTAAAAGTTCTCATCACAAGAAAAAAATTTGTAACTATATATGGTGACAGATGTTAACTAGACTTATTGTGGTGATCATTTCACAATACATACAAATATCGAATCATTATGCTGTACACCTGAAACTAATATAATGTTGTATGTCAACTATATACCTCGCTTAAAAAATAATAATAAAATAAAACTTTTTAAAAAACCCCACTTAACAAACATGTGAATTTATCCTTCAGAGATCATTTCAAACTAAAGTGTCTCTCTTCAAAATGATTCCAAATAGATAAAGTAGCAAATTTCTCCTAGGAAGAGTTGATTTTCCAAAACTCATATAATTGATCATTTTAAAATCAATTCCCAAAAGGGACTGTGGCTACTTCACTGACTTTCTGCGTCTGCTTCCCTCATGATCTCCAAAACCAAGCTAACAGCAACATTCTGGAACATAAACTGTAGAAATGCATAAAGAGCAATTTAAAATTGCCAATGCCACATGTCATTTGCACCACAATCTGCGTTGAGTAAAGGGGTCTCCCTTTGAACACGTGGTTATTATCCATTTGCCATTTGGAGATGCAGCTGATCCTTTAAACTGTACTTTTCCCAGAGCAGAGACCTCCTGAGTGTGTCTTCACCACAGTTAGCACTAAACATGTCCCTGGAAGTTGGTCAACCCCAAGACTAAAGAACAAACCTCAACATCATGAGAACCATCACTATAAACTCTAAGTCACCTTCTAGTAAAAATTTCTCTCTCTCTCTCTCTGAGGCTCTTTGGATCTCACTTCCCAACCAGGGAAACAGTGAGAGCACAGTGTCTGAGGCTGAAAAAGAAAGCACAGCATTTAGAAGTATTTTCTTATTTTACCATAAACCCACTTCACTTAATTCATCTACATCCAGTTTCTAATTTAAAAGAAAAACAACCCAAAAACACCAATAAAGTGACCAAAGAAGGAAAATGATATTTGAGTTAAATTTCTACCTTCTCTGGATTATGTTACGGAGGGCAGCTCCCCATCCCCCAGTGAGGAGGAGGAGTGAAGAACAAGCTTCATTAGCCATAATGATAATTACACGCACTTTCAAAGAGGCTTTTATCCCTCAGGCTTGAAGTGCTCTATAAACATTAATTAATTTAAGCTCTGGGTAGCCCAGTGCCATTATGTCTTTTGTAAAGAAGAGTAAACAGCAGTGCACAGAAGTTAAGTGGTTTCACTAGGCTCATTCAACCAGCCCTCAGCATAGCTGTGAACAAAATCCAGTCCGAATGACAGCCTCCAAGGCCAGTCACAGGCACGGGAGGCTGCGAGGGAGGGGGGTAAGGGGAGATCTGCAAAGTGGGAGAAAGTGAAGAGATGGCTAAATTTTAACTAAAATAACAGGTAAACAATGCAGCACAGCTGATAAGATGTACCTCAGCATGTAGAAGATAATTGTGGCCCCCAATTTTTTTTTAAGGCAGAGCTTCTCAAACTTTAATATGCAGACAAACCCCCCCGGGTACCTTGCTAAAGTATGGATCCTGATTCAGCAGGTTCCTGGTGGGACCTGAGGGTCTTCATACCTAAACAAGCTCCCGGGTGATGCCACGGATGCTGCTGGCCATGGACCACATTGTGTGGTAACTGCCTGTGTAATATTTTTTATTGAAATTTTTTTCTTTATCCAATTCTGTACTACTTGACTTTTTTCAGTACCCATGTGTTATCTTTTTTTTCCCCCATTTAAAATTGTTGTAGGAGGTTTATAGGGGGAAGCGCACGGGTCATAAACACTTTGTTCTATGAGGTCTAACAAATACATGCACCTGGGTAATCCCTTCAAGGCAGAGATCGTTGCCATCACCCCAGAAAGTTCACAGCCCCCATTTTGTGTAGCCAGGTTATAGGATATATCTGTACAAGGTCAAAATAAAAAGAGAATATTGGGTAACTTCTAGAAGGAGAGACATATTACTTCTCTAAGCCTTTTAAGTTAAGAAAATGGAGCCATCACCAACCCCACTCATTTCACTGTGACCTTCTTCGGAATTTGGAGGCAGAGTTGCAAACACATTATGCTGCAAACATCAGGCTGGAATCTAGATCATCTGCCCTTTGATCCCAGCACAGAGAGACAGCCAGTCCTTGGAGCAGGTCTGCCTTGGCTCTTCCTACAAAATGCACAAAAGGAATTTCACTTCACGATATTTGTTATTCAATATTAGTATTTTTAGTGTTTCTCAGCCTTTCTTTAAAGAGGACAAGCTACATTTTTCAAAGATTTCTTTTTAAAGAGGAAGTGCTAGATGCAGGCAAATTTGCATTGTTTCAGCAAGGGAGAGAACATGGTTAAGCTGATAAGAAACAAACGATGGGATTGTGTTTAAACAATTCTAAACCACAAAGATGAAAAGGAAGGCATTTAATCAGTCATTCAGTTTCCTTTTTCCTACATGAAGATAAACATCTGGACATTTGAAAACATTTGAGTAATTCACTCATTTTTTTCAGTTTTTCATCATAAACAAATTACTTTAGTGACTTTTACGGAGGGCAGGGTTATCTATAAAGCATGCTGCTAGGTTCCTCAAAGATGTCAAGTTGTATGGGCTCTGGAAAAGTTTATATTCCACTTTACAAAAGGTAAGAGCCTTTAGGAAGGCACAAGAGATGAGAAGGGAGGTTCAGTATAGGACATATCCACCTGGAAAGCCCAGAGGGAAGCTCATGGAGGTGGTTACCTTTGAGATAGGACCTCATCCACAACAGGTGGTCGTGGCAGCCGGTCTGCCAGGCAAAGGAAACAGACAAGTAAAGGTATACACGTGGGAAGAAATACACGAGAGTGTTGGGAAACAAATTCTTGTTATCCTATCAAAAGAGAAAAAGCAAAGTGAGTGTTCTTTTCATTGTATTTCTTGGCAAAACATAACTGAGCATGGCCACACTTGCGTCTTTCATTCACTAAATGTTCCTGAGTGCCCCCTGGTACCCGAATCTGTGCTAGGCTTTGGATGTGCTCTGACAAAACAAGACAGTCATGGCCCTTGAGCTCATGGAGCTTACAGTCTAGTCAGGGAACCAGACAAAAGACAAGTAAATAAACAAATAATGTACATTCACAAATGACAAAAAAGGAATAAATGAGAGATACAGACCTGTGACGAAGACAAATGTAAGAGGAGGGACCTCTATATATAGGATGATCAAGGAAGACCTCTCTGAGGAGGTAACATTTCAGCTAAAATCTGAAGGACGAAAAGCAACTAGGCCCTGGGGATGGGGAAGCATGGGGATGATCCGGACAGCAGAACTCTTGTGCAAAGGCCCCAAGACAGAAAAGAAAGGAATGTGTTCCAGGAACCGTCAGAACAATGAGTCTGGAGTTTAGGAAGTTTGGAGTTTAGGGGAAGAACGGCACAAGACGAAGTGGGGCAAACAGGCAAGACCAGATCTCGTAGAGTCTTACGGCCCACGTCGAGGGATTTGCATTTTATTCTAAGTGCAATGCACAACCCTGGATAGGTATTAAGATGGGAGGGCATGCCCTGATTTGCATGTTTAAAAGATGATTTTATGACCAAGTCGTAGAGATCTACTATATAGCATAGTGCCCATAGTTAATAATACTGTATTATAGTCCTTAAAATTTGGGGAGAGGGTAGATCACAGGAGTGTTCTTATCACAATGATACTATCAATAATAAATAAAGGGAGTGGGAGAAAACTTTTCCAGGCGATGGATATGTTTACGGCATAGATTATGGTCATGGTTTCATGAATGCATACTTATCTCCAAACTCATCAAGTTGCATACATTACATATGTACAGTTTTTGTATGTCAGTCACACCTCAATAAAGTGGCTTAAAAAAATGGAAAAGAATAATGTTAATGTATTCTGAAAAAAAAAAAGATCATTCTTACTACTATGGGAGGAAGAGATTGGAGCAGGGCACGAGTGAAAATAAGAAGGTCAAAACTGTTGGAGGAGCCTTGATGAGAGCTGATGGAGGTCTGGTGGAGGGGCTGGCCCTGGGGAAGAGTTGGTGAATTTCAGATGTATTTTGGAGAGCGAGAACCAGTGCCGCTTGCTGATGGATAGGCTGGGGAGGGGGAGGAAAAGGAGAAACTTGAGTAACTAGGTGGATGGTGGCACTTAATTCGATGCCATTTTGGATTTTCCATGCCATAGCTGCCTATATTAGTACACATCTTTAAACATTGTCAATCTATTTAAAAAGAAAGAAAGGTAACACTCAATTTTCATAAGAATTTCTAAAATGCTGTTCATATGCTACCAAAAGTTAACTATCAAAATGTTTATGTGCAAAGAAAGAAAATGAAAAGAGGAAGTGCATGCAGATTTTCATTGTGATTGATCAGAAATATCACAGATATGGGTTCAGTTTTCCCTGATGTAATGATCTATGAAAATTTAAAAATGAAGAAAAATTGGGGACAAAGCGGTAAAAAGTTGTAAACTTTCTTAGATGATAAACTTTTTGAAGATATCCACCCCTTCCACTCCCCTTCCCCCACCTCCAGGCCTAGCAGAGTCAGTGGTTTGCTGATAAATATTTAGCAGCTAGCTGGGGGGGCGGGGGGAGGGCAGTTGTGAGTGGGGAGCCCTGATTTGTAGCATTTGCTGATTTCTATGATATAAATATTCCCTCCATGGCTGATTTCAATCTACCAACATAAACAATATCACTGAACACAGAGCTGAGAAGAGATGTGCAAAAGCCCACCATTGCATGGTATTTCTACCATATAGATACAACAGGTATGAATAAATTCAAGAGCGTAGGTGATCACAAAATGGAAAATAATGAAAAAGTGATGTTTTGAGTATTACCTTTGCTTTTAATATAATTTAATTGTACATTTATGTAATTTAACTGTTAATAATGGCCATGTTTAAAAGCAGCTCACAAAATTCCTGAAAATTTGACATTCAATTCTCACAAGTCAGGGTGTCTTTGTCCGGCACACCACTGATGGTTCACTGTAATGCACGATAGGTACCAATGAATGTGTGTTGAATGAGCTTCATTGGCCTCCCTGAGCTAATGAAAATATCTGTCTTATCACTCAAATTTTAGAAAAGGTCTATCTTACCAGGATATTCATTAATAAGCAATTACTAAGCATTAGCTACATGCTCAATAAGCGAGTGCTGGGGGGTGGGGAATATAAGTAACATGTTTTTAATGTTACTGTGTGCCAATCATTGTTCTAGATTCTTTAGTAGCTGAATTAATACCTGCAACAACCCTACAAGTAGCTACTATTATTATCTCCATTTTATGGAGCACAGAGTGTATGTTGATAATGTGACGATTTGAACCCTCTCGCTGAAGTTAAGATAAATAAATCAAAATGAAGTAAAATCTCTCCTTCAGCAACCTCATGAAGATACATGTGCAAATGTATCTATTTCATATGCAAACACTCATCTTACTACCCATGGATCAAACTTTCATACCTTGTTCTGATACTGGAATGGTTTTTGCATTTTCAACTGCCTCAGTGCACTTGAAATCATGGTCTATTTTAATAAAATGTGCCTTTATGGATAAAAAAGAATTAAGTTAAATGATAATGTGAAAGCAATATTTGATTCAGTTAACAGGGTCAATACTTGCATTTTTAATTAACAGTGATTTATCATACATTTTTTACAGCCTTGACTATTTTTCTTCATGCCACAACTTGTAGAGATTTAAGTTATAAAAATAGTTTATATGCCTATAAAAACCACAGCTCTGTTAAATGGAAAACAAAGAAAGTAATTTGTACTGTCAAACCATCTTTTTAAACTTCAGAGTAGGGATGGGGGCTGGTGCTTCAGACTAAGAAATGCAAAATGTGCAAGGATAAGCTCACCTTTTAAAACAATTTCTGACCCAACTCTTTAAATCCATTTTGAAACTACAATAAATGTGCCTCTCAGCGGGAAAAAGTGTTTATCCAAGGGCTTGTCACGTTGTCTAACACCAAAAACAGCTTTGCAAAATCATTTCGCATAAAACTTAATAATGCCATAAGACTTCTCAGAATCCTCATGAATATAATAAGTCCAATAATATTACTCAAGCATCTATAGGTTTAAAGACAGCCTTAATCAGTCTTTTGAGTACTGATTGGTTTTGGATTTCCATAGTTTTATTTAAATTTTGAGACGTCTTACTTCCAAGTCTCCAACCACCTAATTGCTTTCACAACAGAATTGCCCACCTTTGAAGGGAATGGGGTGACAGAGACTCCCCTCCAAGGACTGAGTTGTTCTGCCTGTCTGGGCCACTTTTAGTCAATTATTTTACATCTACTGCTCACAATTTTCCCCCGCCATTTCCAGGATTACTTGTTGGCGTTTTCAAGGGCCCATTTTGTCCACCTTTGTAATAGAATTCTTCCCCTGGGCATGGAAAGATTGCTGGAGTCTCCTTTAGTAATTTTAACATGGTATGGTGCAAAAAGATATTTATTTTGTGTGGGGCAAAGTGTGGGGGAAGTGCCTTTTTATTCACGGCTCATATTTTCTTCCCAGTTGAATTAACCTCACTTTGGATTTTGTATGAGGTAGCTGGCAGTTTAAGGGTTTTAATACAGAATAGGGCCCAAAGTGTGTCAGTTTAGAAGCAGTGAGTTCCCTTCACCAGGGCCGCTTCCACTAGCCTTTTCCAACTGGAAGGAGGAACAGGCAAACCATGGTGAAAATGGAAGGCAGAGAGTCAGGGGGAGGGGGCCTGTCACCGTGCATGAGGTCACTGGACCCCACCAGGCCTGGCATCTGCTCTAAGAGAGAGCTCATAGGTGGACCTTGTTGAATACCTGTGCTACCACCTGCCCAAAAGGGCCAATGCCTGGGTTCCCGCACTTTCTGGAAGGGTCTGTATAGCCAGCCCTGGTGGTCTAGTGGTTAAGATTCCGCACTCTCACCGTCCAAGCCCCGGTTCCCTTCTGGTCAGGGAACCACATCACCCATCTGTCAGTTGTCATACTGGGGCAGCTGCGTGTTGCTGTGATGCTGAAAGCTATGCCACTGGGATTTCAAATAATGAGCAGGGTAGGTGGACAGGTTTCAGCGGAGCTTCCAGACTAGACAGACTAGGAAGAAGGACCTGGCCACCCACTTTTGAAAAAATTGACCATGAAAACCCTATGAATAGCAGCAGAGCATTGTCTGATACAGCGCGGGAAGGTGAGAGGATGATGCAAAAGACCGGGCAGGTTTCTGCCCTGCTGTACACAGAGTTGCTAGCACTAACAACAAATTCCATAGTATGGATATATCAAAAATTGTTTATCCATTCTAAAATTGATACACATTTGAATTGTTTCCAGCTGTGGACTATTAGGAATAAAGCTGCTACAAATATTCACACACATGTCTTTCTGTTGATTGATATACGCACTTATTTTGTTGAGTATCTCTCTTAATGGTATTTTAATTAAGGAAATTTTGTACAACTTAAGTGTCCAAAAATAGAGGTTAAGCTAAGTAAATTATGATATATGCATACAAGATAATATGCTGCAGCCATTAAACGTTTTCTTTTAGAAGATTTTTAATGACCATATGCAATATGGTTTCAATTATGTCCCCAAACTATGTAAAACGTCTAAATAGGTTTGTGAGTTGCGTATATTTGTGTGTGCGTATATATGTATGTGTTTGGTGTGTGTATGTGTGTGTATAAACAGAAAAGAACTATACCAGAAGGTCAATAGTGATCATCTTTAGGTAACAGAAATATGTATAATTTCAATTTTCCTTTTCTATAATTTTCCATATTTTCAACAGTGAAAACATATTACTTTTCTACTTACAAAAATGCTTAATAAAAAATATTAAAATTCACAACAAAAATCTTCTATTTATTAGCAAAATCTTATATTACAAGGCACATTTTTGCAACGCCTCCTTTTATTTATTATATTTACTTAATCTAAGTGATACATAAAGTCTTACCCCTCATACCAGCTAATGAGTCAGGATTGACATGGTTGGGCCAAGCAGACATCCTCTTACGTGGCTCTGCCTGACTATTCATGAGTCCAGTTTCTCAAATTAATATTATTATTCAGTTGTACAATAACCAGGAAAAGTAACCAACCTAACCTCCCAGAGAAAGAAGTAAGCTAGCAACCTCTCAGAGAAGGAAGAGCAAGAAGAAAGACACACCTGAGTGCTTAACTAAGATAATGGAAGTACTAGATGAATCTCAATAAGTAGTCATTACAAAATACCTAGAAAATATCAGCATGACATAACTGTGCATTATGTTGCAGAAATGAACCCTTTTATAATGACATATAGATTTACTATATTTTGAAATATAATCTAATATTTCCTATTTATTATTCAGGGTATAGTAAACATTTTTATTTTAAATGCTAACTCCTAAAAATGTAACTTGTTTTATTCTGCATAATCTTTATAACCTCAATTAAGTCTATATTCTCACATAATTTGCCACAAACAATCATCTGAAAAATCTCAACCAAAGTGAAAAATCAGCTTAGGAAGGAACTTGAGAAACAGAAAATTCTGCTGCAGCAAATATTTCCTTTTAGAATTTCTCTAGTCCAGGGGTCAGCAAACTGTGGCCCACAGGCCACATCCGGCCCACTGTCTCTTTTGTATGTATGGTCCCTGAACTAAGAATAGTTTTTTACATTTTGAAACAGTTATATTTTAAATGGCTATAAAAGTACATACGTAATGTGCTTAATTTTTCTTTTTGTCCCACAAAGCTGAAAATGTTTACTACCCAGCCCTTTATAGAAAAAATTGCTGACCCCTGCTCTATCTAGTCCATCCATGACACTACAAGCTTTTGTTCACAAACTGGTGAAAATGTGTGGTATTTTGGCAGAGATAATTCTACTCATTTCCCAGCTAGTGGCTATACATTTTCTAGAACCTTTATCCAGCAGACAAGGGAAGACAAAAAGAATATATGGAGGATTGCTCAGGAAGCTTTAAGGGCCAGGCTACATGCCATTGGCCAGAACTCAGTCACATGGCCCAACTCAACTACAAGAATAGCTGGGAAATGTACAATTCCTGCATGTTTAGGAGGAAAATAAAATGGGTATGTTGAATGCATAGTGTTGTTTCCACACAGAGTTATAACAATCCCCCAAAGCTCAATGACTTAACACCAATACCAAAGTATTAAAAGTATTGTGGCACAAACAAGAAATAAACTTTTATTGTGTTAAGTCATTGAGCTTTTGGGGCTTGTTTGTTATAGCAGCCAATGTTCCTTTCCCTGACTAATCCATGTATAAAAATTTTTCAATATTGCTGTGCCTGACATCACCATTGCTTGTTTCCTCACGTACACACACAAAAACGTGGGAGAACAGTTTATCCTTCAATCTTTGTGAGTAACCAAAACATCCCTTTGAAGTATTATTTGGCATTCATATCCCCAACAAACAAACTCTTTATTCCAAAACACTACTTTTTGTTTGTCATTTATGGATAAAACTGAACTACAGTTTCAGAACCAAGTTAGACACCAGGTAAATAAAGGAAAATCCCGACCTTTGTAAAATAACAACCACCTCAAATTTGAGCTCCAAAATTGCATAAACAACTCTTTCATGCTTATTCCTCCACAAGGCTATTTCTCATCTAACTTTCATCATCCTGTTTAGAGTTTACCAAGTGAGAATCTTCAGATTTCAGTTTAGACACATCTGGCTCACAAATGAGGCACTATACCCCCAGTCATTGTGAAATCCTTGCCACAAGCATTGGTGATGATATCTTGTGTTTATTAGTAAAGATGTGAGGACCAGTCAGTCGCAAAGCTATTTTGAGTGGAGACATCTCTGATGTGGCATCTTAGAGGTGTCAGTTTGATCCTTCTCTGCTGAGGAACTGCTGTCATTCGATTCACTTCTCAATGCTAATTTGCCAGTTTCAGCTTTCTTTCAGATATAGCCTCACTTGGAGCTGTTGAAAAGATTATTTCAACTATTCCTTATTTGTTAAAAAAGGGTTAACATTTCCAACCTGTTTTTTTCTTCATTTGATTGAGCTGTTTTTAATTTCCCCAGGTATATTTAGATTCCTTGCACTTTTTAAAAAATGCATCACAAAGCTATGGTATTTTATTTTTAAATCACTGAAGTCAAGCGTGATTAATAACAAATTTATTTATTTCTCCTTTGTCTTATACCAAGTCTGCCTTGCTACCAAAAAAAAAAAATTGAGGTTAAACTGTTAAGAATGATCTTTTGGTTAGAACAAACAAAAAATAACGGATTCATGGAGTAAAGTCACACCCTACATAGTTACAGCCCACTGCTCCAAAGGGGTTGGACAAGGTTGACAAAAACTTAGAATAAAGTGAAGTAGGTTCCCAGGAAATTAAATGAACTCATGTTTTCTCTCTTTCCACATATAAAAAATATAACACACAAACATATTCTCAGTCAAGAACTCTTCTCATTTAACCTCATGAAAATGACCCAAGATCTCTGCCTCCTGAAGGAGATTCTCCAACGACTGAGCAAATCAGCACTGTGGACCCCGTGATGCGATGCGCTGAGGAGAACACATCATCTGGGCAGTATTCCTGCCCAGAGTGCCTAGTCTGAAATTAATCCTGGAGAAACAATCATACAAGTATAAACTGAAGGTCATTCTGCAAAATCAACTGGACTAGACTTTTTCAAAATGTTAATGACATGAAAGACCAAAAGAAAAAGGGCGTTGGGAGGAGATGGGGACTGTTAAAGACCGACATAAGGAGACATGACAATGACAACTAAATGCAATAAGTGATTCTCACCTGAATCCTAGATAGAAAAAAAATAGTTATAAAGGATATTTAGGGACGATTAGAAAATTTTGAATATGAGTTGTAAATTAGATATTATCACATCAATGCTAAATGTCCTGAGCATAATTATATTGTGATGAAGTAACAGAATCTCTTTTATATGCTGAAATATTTGGGGTAAAGGGTTGTATTAAGCAGCTTTTTCTATATGAAAGGCCCCCACGCAACAGCAACCATTTATTTAGCTCATTATTCTTTAAGGGTGGGCTCACCTGGCTGCTTCCTGTGATCTCTGTCGGGTTCCCTTATGTATCTGTGATCGACAGCAGGTCAGTTGGGTGGCTCTGTTTCTGAGGATAGGCTGGTCGTTGGCTGTGGTGACTAGGACCCTGTCTCTTTTCCTCCAGCAGGTTAGTCCTAGCTTATTCACGTGGCAGTGGCAAAGTCTTAAGTCAGACACAGAAAAAGAGAGGAACTATACAAGGCTTCTTGAGGCCTTACCGCAGAACTGGCACAACCTCACCTGTGCTGTATTTTGTTAATCAATCACAGGGCCAACATGGAGTCAAGGAGTGGATGCCTCAACTGTGTGATGAGAGAAGTGGCAATGTCACATTGTAAAGAGCCTGGATACAGAGGAGGAAAAACCGTGGTCATACGTGCAACCTACCACGAGGATATATGTGTGTTCATTCAATTATACTTGCAACTTTTCTATAGGTTTGGAATTTTTCAAAATGAAAAGTTGGGGAGAGGGATGGAAGATAGCACAAGAAGCCAGATACCAAAGAGAATATACTGTAAAATTCAATTTATATTAATTTTTTTAAAGGCAATTCGGACGTATGGTGATAGAAGTCAGAATATTGGTAACATTTGGGTAATTGGCTTCTGAGGTGCTGGGAATATACTGTTTCTTGATCTGAGTAGTAAAAATTCCATTGAGCTAAACACTTAGGATATACTCTTTTCCATATGTATGTCATACCTTAATTTTTAAAAGTTTTACCTGGAAAACTAGAAAAAGCATTGGTCTTGGAGATTGGAAACCTGATGCAGCCACCACGTCCCTCTGCAATATTGAAACTGTCTATTCAGTTCTCTTGGCCTCAGTTTCCTCATCTGTAGAAGGAAGCTAGATGAACTCTAAGGGTCCCTCCCAGCATCTAGACTCTGAGATTCAATTCTAACGGAATAGTTTGCTCTGTTCCTGCCTAGAAATTATTTGTCAGAAGTTTAAAAAAACTTATCTGATGGATAATATATACCCTTGTAATTAGGAAGCACTTTTCTCCTCCAGCTATAACATGTCCCTGAGATTTTTATTTTGCTTTCCAGAATTTGCACACAAATGATTATGGCAAAGCAAAAGCAATAAAGGGGTCTCTTTTAAATACAGATGAGAGCTACAAGGGCTAGCTCGTTGCAGAAGAGGTCAGTGGATAGGCAGGACATCATATTTTAATATCATGCTGGGAATATAGTAAAGGAGCCTGCCACATAAGGAAGAACCATTATGAACCCTTTCAAAAAGCTAGTCCTATTTCCCTACCACTCCATCCTATGACTGGGAAGGACAGCCCTCACTCTGGAATGCAGTTTCTCGACCTCCTCAGAAGGTCACACACTCAGTGGTCTCTTGGGTTCTTTGTACATTTAGGGGCTCTTAGGGTGAAGTGGAGAGAGCCACAGCAACCCCTCAGTCTTCACACGTTTTGTGTGTGTGTGTTGGAGCATCAGGAAGCGGAACATTGCTGGAAGTCCAGGTGTTCCAGAAGCCTAGCTGTTGCTTTAGGGGGTCGAGCCCCTGGGAGCGCCTCTGAACCTCTGAGGGTGGTGATTTTCTCACTTCTGAGCACTGTGACCCCTTCACAGTTCAAAGGACTCTAATGGAACAACACTTGGGCTTTTTGTTTGTTTGTGTTGCCTCGAGGGCTTAGAGTTTACCTCTAAGGCTCCTTTCAGCTAGAGTTTTCAGCAGTTTTCTAAAAGTTGCATCCATCAAACAAATACTTATGGAGCATCTACGATGTGAATTCAGAAGTGAACGAGACAGACAAGCTCCCTGAGCTCATGGACACAATGCAGAGTCTTCCATCTGTTAGACAGGGAGACCTAGAACTACTCACCTTGTCCTACTATGGGAGCAATAGTTGAACTTCACAAGAGCCCTGGAGTAGGTACTCTTAGCTCCAATTTACAGATGAGGAATCAGAGACTCAGAGAGGTAAAATAACTTGCCCAAGAGGTTACATGGCTGGTAAGTGGAATCCATCTGACCCCACTTTGCTATAATTCCTTCATATATGGCACCTAAGATGAGGTGGTGAGGTGTGCCAGCCTCACAGAACAGGAATTGGCAAACTAAGTCATGTGGTTCAGCTGCCTGTTTGTGTACACAAAGTTTTATTACAACACAGCTATACCCATCATTCACGTATTTTCTTTGACTGCTTTCCCACTGCAAAGGCAGAATTGAATTGTTGCAACAGAGACCTTGTAGCTCACAAAGACAAAAATATTTGCTACCTGGCTCTCAGAAGAAAAGATTTGCTACCCCTCGCTCTCAGAACATTACCCCCTATATTAGTGAGGGTAATGAAAGCTCTTGTAACAAACCTCAAAATTTTAGCGGCTTAACACATTTTTAAAACGTTTATTCCTCAATCACACAATAGCCCAGACAGGGTGTTCTGGGTAGAGTTAGGGGTGGGTAAAGGCTCTACTCCAGGGATCCAAGCTGATCATTGCTCTAAGGTCACCCTGGGCGAAAACATCCAGCCAGCAGACAAGGGAAAAGAGAGAGGATAATACAGGAGACTTTTATGGGCTAAACATGGAAGTGGCACACATCACTTCCACCCACATTCTATTGGCGGGAACTCAGTCACGTGGCTGTATCTAAATGCAGAGGACACTGGGAAATGTAGTCTACTGGTATATCCAGAAAGAAGAGGAAACACATTTTGGTGAACACATAACAGGCTCCACCACAATCCCTAAATGCTAATCATTCTTACACCCAGGAAAAGTCTCTGGTTTTGACTTCTCTAATCTGTTTTACACCTCACCTACAGTATGCATGTGTTTAATTTTTTTTTAATTGAGCCCTCACCTTTTTGAGATACATAATACAGTATGTACAAGTGAAATGATATGATGTCACGGATTTGTCAAAATAATCTGATGGGGAGGAAGTACACGAGAGTATAGATGAGACAAGATTGGCCATGAGTTTTGTTGAAGCTGGGTTATGGGTATGTGAGGATTCATTATATTATTCTCTTTACTTTTGTATATATTAAAAATTTTTCCATAATAAAAAGTTTTTTTAAAGACTGCTAAAACAACTCTTTGCTCTCTTTCAACAGTTTTTAGTAAAAAAAAAAAAAAAGGCAAAAACAATAAAATCCTGACCATAACAGACTATAAGATTCTCATCAATGATAGTTTACTATAGGTGTTCTGGCTTGTTGATTTCTCTTACTTTCTCCAATAAGTCCAAGCAAATACGCTTATCTGCAAAAGAAATGGACCAATAATAAAAGACAAAGTCTATAAGAGAATAGTACAATCAAGAGACAGAAGAGTTAGGGGCCGGCCCAGTGGCGCAGCAGTTTAGTTCATGCTTGGCAGCCCGGGGTTCGCCAGTTCAGATCCCGGGCGCCTGCTGACGCACTGCTTGTCAGCCATGCCGTGGCGGCGTCCCATATAAAGTAGAGGAAGATGGGCACGGATGTTAGCCCAGGGCCGGTCTTCCTCAGCAAAAAGAGGAGGATTAGCAATGAATGTTAGCTCAGGGCTGTTCTTCCTCACAAAAAAAAAAAAGAGAGAGAGAGACAGAAGAGTTAATATTCATAAGTTGGTCATTTATAGGAGGAACATTCTAAGGAGAGTTAATTTATTAAGTTGGGTCTATATAAAGACAACATTTGTTACATTCGTTGAACACTGACTGAGCAACTACTCCATGGAAGGCATTGTGCTCAGCTCTAGAAATACAATGATGATGAGGCATGTGTCCCTGTCTTGAAGATTGTCCTTGTCAGGACCAGTAACACTAGTCGTTGTAGCAAACATCCCAAAATCACTGTGGCTTTGAACAACAAAGATTTATTTCTCATTGTGCAAGGTTAAATGCAGATATTCCTGACCCATTAGTTCTCTTTTGAGTGGTAACTCAGAGATTTGGGCTCCTTCCACTCCAGAGTCTTTTGCCATGTAGAAAGGAAAGAGAGATTGTGTGTAGATGATCACTCAGGATGTTTTATAGCCAGACCTTGAAGTAACAGAGCTCTTCACAGTCCCACCTAGACCCAGTGTTGCTGGAAAATGTTCTCTAGCTGTGAACCCAAGAAGAAGAAAACTAGGTACTGGAGGGGGTGGGGGTGTGTGCTCTGGAATGTTCTATCACAAAGGTGATCCAGGTCTGGTGGGAAGGCAGACATGCAAACAGACACATTCTACTAGGACACAGTAGGATCAATAATAGAGATATGAATAAGGTGCTCTGGGAACTCGGAAGAAGGAAGTAGGATTTTTCATACTTTCATCAACTATTGGTACGATTTCATAAATGTGCTTGAAACTTGTTTGGGCTATTAAATTTGTAATTCTTTTCCCACAAAAATTGCAATCCAATTTTCCCTAACTATTCAAAAGCAGAGCACTGCTGGTAGCCTTGTTTGGCAACTTGAGTCCCAGAGCACAGACGTTTATCAGTACTAGTTATGTGTGCTTACTAGAACACAGAGTCACCTGGGATTGGGATCTCACAGCGTGAAAGGATTTTAATAGGATTCATTCATACATTTGTTCAACATTTTATACAGACTTCTGCCCCCAAAATTCAATTTACAATTTTTACAGCATTTTACAAAGACTTTGATCTCCAACTCTCCCTTTACAAATTTACAAGAATTTACACTCACTACAAGGATTTCTTTCCAGAGTTTTTTTAAAAGTTATTTTTCCTTAGGATCCAGAAAGGTTAATTTTAGATGAGAGGAGAGGCAGTTGAGGCTCACATGTGGGAACTGAGTGTGATGAAAATGCAGGACACAGCGGAGCCTGGATTCTAATTTAGACCAGCCTGCCTCAGGCAATAGGAAAGTCATTTGTCCTTGTGTGCCCACACCACGATCTGGCACAAGTCGGGGTTAGAGCCAGACTTAAACTCTGTCTGGCTACAGGATTCTTGTTTGCCATCTTAATTTATATATCCCATCCATGTGCTGATTCTCCCTCCCTCCTCTCCTTTCTAAGTAATTCTAATTAGAAAACACACAGGAGGATCCTTGTGGGATCTGAAAGCTGCTGGGATACCCTCTTTGATCTCCCATCTGAACCACGAATGGTCTATTGTGTCCAATTCTCCCCCACCTCTCCAGTTGACAATTATTGGCATTTCAGAGCCTGGAGATTGCAAAAAGATGCCTGACAGGATCCGCCACCTAAAAATCCAAAGCAAGCACTTCCTCCAAACATCTCCTCTTTCTCCCTCCTCTCTCCCCCTCAAAAAAAATTACTGAAAAGGAAAAGATTTCGAGAGCTTCACAAAAAGTTGCCAGTTTATTAATAAAATACTAGGGCTGCTTAGAATTTTAAAGATGCTCAAGACAATTCTAAAGCGGTAACTAGCCCTTCCTTGGCCCGACACAAATAAACCCAATCAGCACACCATTCCTTAACCACCGCTATTTAAATTCTGCAAAAGGCCACGGTGACCTGAGGTACTTTCGGAATGATGAAAGTGTTTCTTGTGTTAATTTGGGTAAGACTTGGCTAGGGTGCCTTGCGTCAAGATGTGAACTCCGAAGGTCAGTGGATTTAAGAATCTTACTTCAGTTTGTGGGATCGGGAGGAGGAGGGCAGACACGGGACGGGGGGAGGGGCGTGTCGGCGAGAAAGGTTTGTTTGTTTATTTAATTGCAGTCACCAAGAGAGAATCGGGAGGATCCACCCCGGGGGCATTAGAGTCCAGGATGCGAGATGCGCTTGGAAATTTGCGAAATAGCTGTGTGAGAACGCCTAGGCTGAGGGCTCGGCTCACCAGGAGTGAAGAGCTGGGCGGGCACAGGGGAGGAGGGAAGGAGGAAACCGGCTGGGAGGCGGAGGAAGCGCTGTATAAAAGGCCCCAGCGGTAGCGTGCGCCCGCCACTCCGAGCCACTTTGGGAAGGCTGGAGCCTGGCAAGATCGAGAGGGAGGGAAATGAGCGGTGCCACTGCGGTGATCTGAGCCCACTTCCGGACCCAATTCTCTCTTGCATCCCAGGCGAGGACCCCACGCCCTCGGCTCGACCCCGGAGCCCTTCTACTCGCCAGCTGACCCCTGCAAGGCATGAGCGGCGCACGGGAGCCCGAGGCTGCAGAGCGGTCATGAGGCGGTGGCCCAGGAGCGGAGGCTGTGCAACGGCGGCCCCTAGGTCCCCTCCGGGCGCGGCGCCTCCGGGATGAGCCCTCCGACCCGCGACTGCCTGAGCTGAGATTTACCCAGTGCCCCAACTACGTTCTGCGCGCCTGAGCCGCGGGCACCCCGCCCCTGCAGCTTCCCGCCGCGACACCTGCGCGCTGGACCAGACGGACGCCCAGCGAATCGGACTCGTCTCCTTTCCCAGGCTCTACAGAGCGCGGCCGGTGCGTACGCAGCGGTGCTGCGGAAGAGGCGGCCCACCGTCCAGGAGCAAGTGTCAAGACCCTTCTGGAACGAAACTTTCATCACCCCCGTCATTCACACGCACGACAGCTTCAGGCAGGGGCGCACAGTCGCAGACAGACACCTGGCTTGTCCGGCGCCCCCTCCGTTCTCCATCACCACAACTCCCAACTCCACTTAGTCAATAAAGGTTTCTAAACTCGCCCAGGCACCCCCACCCACCCACAGCCCCGAGCCTCAGTGCGCACAAGGGCTCTGCCCTCGCCGGCCACAGCGACCTCGGCAGCGGTGGCGCGCACTTGGCACAGCCCGGCAGGCGGACGCGGACCCCGGAGGGGCGCTCAGGTCACTTCCAAACAGTGACAACCCCCGTGTACCAGGGGCCCCCATCTGGAGCCGGCTGACCCTAGGACTCGGCGGCGGGGCGGCGCGGCCCGCGGCCCGAAGGAGTGCAGGGAGGAGGGGAGGTGGCTCGTCGGGTGAGTGGCTCCGGGCGGCAAGGGCGGGGGAGCCAAGCGTGGAGGTAACTCCGGGCCGCCACTGAAGCCCTCCTCCTCCTTCTCCTCCTCCTTCTTCTCCTCCTCCTCCTCCTCCCCGCGCTCCTCTGGCGGCTGCTCCCGCTCCAGCTGCGGCGCCGCGACCACATCTGGGGCGCCCATGTGCACTCGGGGGCTCGGCTGCGCCCGCCCCGCCGCCGCCCCCGCTGCCCCCTGCCCGCAGGGTGGTCCCCGGCCCGGCCCGGGCCCCGGGCAGCACCCAGTCCCCGCCGCCGCCGACGCCGGGGAGCGCCGGGGTTTGCTCCGCAGCCGGCTTGGACGCCCCCGGCCCCGCCGTGGCTCCGCCGTGGTGCGGAGGCGGCGGCGGCGGCGGCGGCGGCGGCGGTTCCTGCTCCCCCGGCCCGGCGCGCCCCGCCGCGCCCAGCGCCAGCCCTGCGGGCCCGGGGAGCGGGGCCCCGGCGGGGGCCGAGGCGGGAGCCGCGCTGCCGGGCTCCCGGGCTCCGACTCCTCCTCCCTCGGCGCCACCGCCACCGCCGCCGCCGCCGCCGCCCGCCGCGCCGGGTCCTAAAGCCGCGCGTCTCAAGAGGATGGTGCGCCTGGCGGCCGAGCTGCTGCTGCTGCTGGGGCTGCTGCTGCTCACGCTGCACATCACAGTGCTGCGCGGTTCGGGAGCCGCGGACGGGCCCGACGCGGCCGCGCGCAACGCCAGCGGGACCCAGCTGCAGGTGAGTGCGCCGCCGGAGAGGGGCGCGCGTGGCGCCAGGAACCCGGGTGGCGGGGTGCCGAGCTAGCTCCTGATGGATGCGAGGAGGCGGGTCCCCCGTCCCACCAAAGAGCAACTGTTTGGGCAGCGGTTTTGCCGGGAAAACCTGTCTCAGGCAGAGGCGGAGCGGGGGTATGTGCCTGGAGGCTGGACCCGGTTTCAAAGTCTGGCCGTCGCCGTCCTCCAGGGGCGTCGCGGGTCAGGTGCCTGGGGGTGCGAGGCTTGGGATGGGCGGAGGAAGTGTGGACTGTGTATGTGTTTGCTTTGGGGTGCTGCCAGTCTTTGGTTGCCCTTTAGAGGCTGAGTAATGTTATTCTGGGGGGAGGGGGAGCGGAAGCAGACTTGAACTATAGGATGAGATCCCCAAACTGGGTTTGAGAGAAAGAACCCGAGTGAGTCTGCCCCTTTAGAAGGCAATGCCGATGGTCAGGAAATAATTTCTCGAGGAGAAAGGCCGGACGTCCTCTCCGCCCACGCGGTCCCCGCGCCTCCCACAGGGTGCGGAGTCGAGCCACTTGTCCTGCTTTGGGCTGGAGTTACGTGGGGCTTTTAAAATATAGCGGACTTTTTCCTAGAGTGCTGCCCCTGTTGAAGGTCGCCCTAGGAATGGGATTCTGATGATCCGTTCAGCTGTAAGACAGGGGGGTAGGTCGCGACTGGGGCGGTGGTAGTGGGCGTCAGACACAAGGTGAATTCTGCTTTCCGAATAAAGGATTGCCCAGGTAGGGATTTCCTGCCGCTGCCTTGGAAAGCGCTTTTCCTTGAGTCTGGGGTGTGACAGCTGTCAACTTGGGGCCTGGGTAGAAGTCAGCAGGGATTTTCCCAGGAAGCAGTAGCTATTTTCTGGCTCCTAAAATCTTCTCCTCAAACCAGCCCTTCTGAAACTCTTTCCTCTGCAATGTTGAGATAGGCATTATTGATTGTTCCCAAAGGGCTTTACAGTCATTGCCCCTGCTAATTCATTTTTTACATCTTTATGTAATTCGTTGCAAAAAAACTCTACTGTTAAGGAAAGAAGAATTCACTTAAATACTTCCACAGTGCTTACTATGTGCTACCGTTTTAAGTGCTTTACAGAATTTAGTTGATTTAATGAGGTACTATACTGTTAATATCCCCCCTTTACAGATGCAAAAACTGAGGTACAAAGAGGTTAAGAAATTTGCCAAAGTTCACAGATTCCAGATTCTTGATTAATTTCACCACATTTTCTCTCTGCCAGGGTATTATAGACTAAAGCAAGGTTGCTCCTTGAACACAAACACAAACCCAGCAATGGAAAAGTATACACCCCAGAGTCTCAAGTTCTTTTAAATGTGGGACATTTCTGAAAATGTCCTATCTTTCTGGGGCCCTCTCATCTTCTCCTGTGGGAAAACAGGTACAGTGACAGACTGGTGGGATTCCTTTGGGGAACTGAAGTTACCGCCGTTCTGTAGACTGGTACACCCACCAGTCTAACACTGTAGGATTAATTCTTAATATCTTCAAGATTTCTGGAGGTCATATTTTATATATGATGCTTTCTTTCCTCATGGACTCATGAAAAGCTGTAAAAATGATGTTCTATGGAAAAGTAAATTTGGCAGATTTCTTTATGAGGTGTTTGCTATCATTAGTATAACCTGGGGTTGGCCTTTTCTGCCTGAACAGCAAGGTAATGAGAGAAGCAGCTGGTGGAGGTGGCAACGGCAGAGGGGAAGTGGATTAAATTCTCAGAAGGGCCTTTGGCTGAAGAACTGCGCCAAGAGGACAGAAGAAATCGGGGATTTAGAAAGAGTATTGCTCCTAGGAATATCTTGAGACCCTAGTAGCTGTGAATCCACCAGCTTCAGCTTATCTTGTAATAGTGTTCGGTTATTCTGTCCACTCTATGCACTTACCCAAGCAGAATGATGAGCTTAACAGTTTTGTTCATAATTTTAACTCTCTTTTGTGATTTGTTATTATGAAAGTTTTATATTCTTCCTGACTGAAGTTATTTCTTGGGCCCTCTAACTCTCCAAAGGAGTTACGAGTCAAATGGAGAGAGGATGTTCGCCAAGTGAGGAGGTCTGCAAAACACATGTATTAGTCTGTCATTTTCAGGCCCCAGGAAATGAACCTAGTAGCAGGTGTATTTGAAAACAAAATATGGACGCTGTATTCTTTCTGTTTACTGGATATTTTCAACCTCTCTTTAAACTCCATTTAAATTTCAGGGCTCTGTGATATCTTAAGCTGCTAAAATCATTCTTTGCAACTAGAAAGTTAATCAATCCTTATACTACCTTTTTTTTGTTGTTATATCTGCTTAAAACATTCTAAAATATGAGGTTGACGTCAGAAATACACAATGGTGGGTAATTGACCCAAATTGTAGTATATTTGGGATCATTTAAAAAGATATACACCTTTAAGATCTAGTGGTTTTGACATTTCAAGGAAACCCAATAAAATAGCAGTAAGAATAACAACAATAATAGCTAAGATTTGTCAAGTGCTTTTTATGTGTCAGGCACTGTTCTTAGCACTTTCCATATGTTAACTTTTTAAATCCTCACAAAAATCCCATGAATTAGGTACGATAGTTGTCTCTGTTTCATATGAAAAAACTGCCCACGGTTGCCCTGCTAAAAGATATTTAATTTGTTTTTGTTATTTTATAGTGTAAAAATCTTTGAAGAATATTTGTATTCCAAGTTCTTGGTAAAGTCATCATGCTGGCTACAAACTTTTAACAGTTTACATTTCCAAACACGCCTCGACAATCTTATTGTGTCAAGTATGAACGTATATATGTATATAGACCCATACATTGATACATTATGTATACATACACACATAGAAACATGACCTAAC
Organism: Tapirus indicus; assembly: GCA_031878705.1. Lineage (NCBI taxonomy): Eukaryota > Metazoa > Chordata > Mammalia > Perissodactyla > Tapiridae > Tapirus > Tapirus indicus. Next base: position 80,072,508 of record CM062929.1, read on the forward strand.
ATGATTTTTTGGTAGTTTTAGAGTTCTAGGGGATACATTTTTGACTCTGTAAGTGACTATCCTATACTGGTCAGGTATAGGACAGTCACGTACAGGTGTGCTGTTATGAGGTGGCAGTAAAATGCTTTGAGCACACAGTCTCTGTTGGTTACGTGGCTCGTGAAAGTAATGATATTAGTCTTTGTATTGTTTTCAATGCTGTGTTTTAAAATATCTAATAAGAAATTGTACAATTTTCTGCAACAGCTGCATAAAAACGCACAGAAAAGTCAACCTTTTTCACTTTTGAATGACATCTTATCTCCTCTCTGAAATAAATTTGTCTTATGTTGATCAGATACTCAGATTAGTTCTTTCATATGTCTTTAATTGGTAATAGTAAGAAAACAATTATATAAAATAAAAGTAGTCTGGAAGACAGACTATCCCAAAATATAGACTCCTCAGGCAATAATAATAATAATGGTATCTCTTTTACTTGAAATTCACATGAGTGCCTCTCTACTAAATCTCAGTCAGATTTAGAACCATGAATTTCTACAGATTTTAAATAATAAAGCTATAACTCATTAAGAAGGTGAGATTTAAGCAAGTATTATAAAACATCAGATTGATTATTTTTACAATAGCATTAAAATGAACCAAACTCTGAAGTGTAATTAAATGTCTTTGTTCTCTGTCTCCTAACTACCGTCTTTATGAGTATTTTCCCCCTTTTGTCCCTCTACTTGCCTTCAATAAAACAGCTTAGCTTCTTGTACTCACTGCATCCGACTCAAGAGTTCATCTGAGCTTTTTATAGCAGTAGAAGCAAAAGCAACATTTATTTGAGCTTAATACAAGTAAGATTCCTTACAATGACCCCCTGAGACAGATAGCATTTATATACCCATTTCACAGATCAGGAAATTGAGGCCTGGAGAAATCTGAATAGCTTGCCCAAGGCCACACAGCTGTGGTGGGGCAGGGCCAGGATTCAGACCCAGGCAGGCTGACTGTGGAGCCCAAGTTCTTGTTCCAGTCCATCAACAAGACTCCTCCAGCTTTGACTCAAGTCAACAGCCATTGTGTTTCTTGTTTTGTGACTTGCCTGCCCATTTTCCAGGCAGGCCATTTCCTCTTATCCCTGGAAGTCTTTATAAGTTATGAATAACTGTCCCACTTAGTTATTGCTACATAACAAAGCACTCCAAAACTTAGTGGCTTAAAACAACCACCATTTTATTTGCTCAGGACTTTGTGTGCCAGCAACCTACTCTGGGCTCAGCTGAGTGGTTCTTCTGCTGATCTTGCCTAGGATTACTCAACTTCTGTTGACTTGACATGGGCTAGGTGGTCCAGGACGACCTCACTCATATGTCTGATGTTTGGTGCTGGCTGTCACCTAGGCTCTCTTTCCACATAGTCTTTCATCCTCAAGGAGGCTGGCCCACATGTCTTTACAGGGTGGACTCAGGGCAGCAAGAGAGTAAAAGCACAAGTTGCAAGTCCTCTTGAGCAACTTGCGTAACATCACTTCAGCTGCATTCTATTGGCCAAACAAATCACTGGGTGGGTTCAGATTCTAGAGGACAGGAAATAGACTTCTCTTGATAGGAGGACAAGCAAAGTAGCATTGCTAAGGAGCCTGTGTACCAGGGTGGGAGGAATTATTGTGGCCATCTTTGCAAAATATCCACCATATGGACCTTTTGTCTCACACACTTTGTAAATGTTTGCACCGATCTTGCTCTCATCTTTTAACATTGTTTATGCTGCCTTTGGCTGTGCAGAAACTTTCTGTTTTAAATGTAATCAGCTCTGAATCCTTTCCCTCATGCCTTTTGGTTTTCTTGCCTTACTTAAGAAAGTTTTCCTCAAATAAAGATTGTCAAAATCTTTAAATATATTTTGTTCTAACAGTTTTGTAGATTTTTGTTGTTGTTTAGAACTACAATCTAGTTTGAAGTTATTTGTGGGTTTAAGGTTTAAGATAAAGATAAAACTTTGGTTTTTGTCCAAGTGAATAGTCACTTGTCCTATCATATTTGTTAAATACTCCATTCTGTATTCATTGATACAAAATACCACTTTTACCACATACTAAAATTTTCACATACATACATAAGTCTGTTTCTTGACCTTTATTTGTCTATATATACAAACACCACACTGTTTCTTTAATGTAGCTTTGTAGTATGTTTTAATAGGGCAAATCTCCTTTCATTTTTTAAAAAAAAAATTTCTTATAAATTCCTATAAAATGTTTTCTTCCAAATAGACTTTAGAATTATTTTGTTTAAAAATTCATTGAGATTTTTAATGGTAATTGCTTTATGTATATTTTGGTTAAGTTGAGAAGAATTGAAAATTTATGATTTTTAATCCTCCCATTCAGAACATGGTATGGGTATCTATTTATTTCTTGAGTAAAGTTTTATAGTTTTCTTCATCTTTTTTTTTTTTTTACATTTCTTTTTACAAGCTAGTTTCTAGGTTTGATTGCTATTGTGACTGGGATTTTATTTTCTCTTATATTCTCCAGTTTGTTAGTTCTAGGGTCTAGGAAAGCTATACTTAGCAATACAAGCTTACAGTTTTCTTGGTGTGTGTGTGTGAAAGCCAGCATTGTCCATTTCAGTAGTGGTATCATTATAGTTTCATGGCATGAGTTATAAATCTTTTTATTTTTCACTTTAGCACTTGAAATAGTAAGAATTATCTATTTCTTATGAGATTGTTAGAATTCACTCACAAAGTCCTCTTGGGCTTGGTACCTCTTTGGCTAAGATCTCTGATTAACATTCTACGGTATTCCATAGTCAATAGTCCATTCAGATAATATAACTTTTCTTTAGTCAATTTTCATAATTTATGTTTTCTCAGAAAATCAGACATTTTAACTGGATTTCAACTTTATCAATATAAAGTTTGTACATAGTATGAGAATATCTTGCAAATATTTCATGACTGCATATTCTTTATGATGTACAAAGTCTCATATATCTTTTTAAGATCTATCAGATCAAGATTGTTAATTATGTTATGAAAACCCTCCAGGTCTTGGTTTACTTATTGTCTGCTTATCTCCTGATTACTCACATAACTTTTTTTGTAAGTATAATTAACATACAATATCATGTTAGTTTCAAGTGTACATCATAGTGATTCGATGTTTGTACATTACAAAATGATGACCATGAACTTAATTGCATTCTTATCCTAATGTGGATTTGTCTGTTTCTCCTTGTTATCCCATTAATTTTTGCTTTATTTGTTTAGAACATGGTATTAGGACATAAAATATCCTTTTCGGAGGTTATCTTTTCATCAAGGTGAAATTCCTTATTTATCTTTTTATTGTCTTTTGTCTTGAATACTTTGTGTTTGATATTAATATTGCTACTCCTACTTTATTTTTTTTTCTTTTGGCATTTGTTGGATGTCTTTTTCCAACCTTTATTTTCAAACTTTCTCTGCATTTTTTGATTTAATTGTCCCTTTTATTAATAACCAATAACTAAATTTTCTTTTTCCATGCAATACATCAATTAATTTAACCCATTTATATTTATTGTGATTACTCATAGATTTGAAGATATTTTTTCCATTTTATTTGGTGTTCTCAAATTTCCATTTTTTTTTTAAGTTGGCCTCCCACCCTCCAATATATTATCTGTGTGATCTTTGGCAAGAGAGTTAACCTCTCCATGTCTAAATTTCCTTATCTGTGAAATAGACATGTAATAACTATTTCCTAATGTTGTAAGGATTAAACACTGAATGCGTGCTAACTGCCTTATTAGAGCCTGGCACTTGAACATTTTATAAGTATTTAAATATTATTTATTTTGTTCATTTTTTTCTCACATTTTGAACGTTACATGTTCTATTTCTGTTAGTCTTAACATTTTAACAGAGTTGAACTTACATTTTTTTTATCAATGCTGAAAATCAATCAGTATTTATAACCTAAAATCCCCCCAAACAAGATTCTGAAATGCTTTTTCACTCTTTTGTCTGTCTGTCTCTCAAATTTTAATTATATTATCTGACTATTTAGTGCTAGATTATTCTTTTTTCTTTCTGACTCTTTTTTCTTCTTTCTTTCATTCCTTCTTTTCCATTATACCTATCTTATCTTAACAGCTTTATTATGCTCCCAATAATTATTTAGACATAACTATAAAATTTACTTATTTCTTTGTCTGCTGCTGCTACTTCTTGAATCTCATATTTTCATCTTTTATTTTGCTGGAATGCATTCTTAAAAAGTTCTTTCAGAAAGGTTTTATCAAAGGGTAAACTCTCTGAGATCCTAAATTTTTAGACATATCTTTATAAATATACTCTTATTAGAGTTTAAAACTAATATTGAAATTTCAAGATGTCTTCCATGTGTCTTAATTTTTTCTATGTTTTTATCTCTTTGTGTTTTTCTAAAATGTTTTATGTCTTGACTCAGTCTTACAGCTTTTGCAATCTCCATGCTAGCTCTTCTCCTCTTTAATCAGTTTCCTGTCCTCACCCTTTTTTCTCAGCTTCTATAGCCTCTTCTCTTCTCTCCCTCCTTCCTTCCTCCTCCTCCTCCTTCTTCATCTTCTCTCTCTCTCTCTTTGCATTTAAAAAAATTTTTTAAATGATGAATAATTTATGTACAATAAAATTAATGGATCTTAAAGGTTCAGTTCCATCAAAATTAGGATATAGAACATCCCCATCATACAGAAAGTCTTCTAGTGCACCTTTGTAGGCAATTCAGTCCTCCCAGAGGCAACCAATGTCTAACCTCTCTATCACCATAGATTAGCTTGCCTGTTCCACATCTTCATATAGATGGAATCATACTGTATGCATTTTTTGTGTGTCTGGCTTCTTTTACTCAACATAATGTTTTTGAGATTTATCTATGTTAGTATGTATATTGGTAGACTTCTCTTTTTTATTGCTGAGTGATATTTCATTATATGACTACACCACAATTTATTTATCCATTCCCCCATTGATGAGCATTTGGGTTGTTTCCAGTGCTTTGGATATTATGAGTAAGACCATGTTAACATTTTTGTACAAGCCTCTCTGTGGACCTATGTTTTCATTTCTTATGAGTAAATACCTAGTAGTGAAACTGAACAGCCTCTGTTCTTGATATTTTTATGGGAGTACCTCCAAGGAAACTCACTTTTTTAGAGATTTTTCTTTCATTTTCTCAGCTATATAGTGTTTCACTTTCAATTGGTTACCATGTATTTCATATCTACCAGAAATTATTCCCTCTTCTGTAGGTGACACCCTCTCAGCTTTCCACTTCTGTTATGGATTTATTTTTGTATTTCGTCTGCCTTTTCAGTGGAATTTGGAAAGGGAAAAGAAATAAACAAAAATGCTCAGTCCATCACTTTGAAGCAAAACACTGTCATTTTATTTCTTAATTTTATTTTCCTGTATACAAACCAGAAGAAAGTTCTGTTATTTGTTCAGTCCCTTCATTCATTCTCTTCCAGCCATGTTCTATAAGACATTGATCTTTGAGGCTGGGGAACACCCTCAGAAGTCATGAGAACTACCCATTTGGTAAAGAAAAATCTACTTTGGTTTTAAAGGCTTCAAGGGGAAAAAAATCTCACAACTGTCTTCTATATGTCATACAGGTATTTTTTAAACAACTTTCAGTGTAAGAACATTCTGCCTCTGATGTGTCCTTTAAATCTTTTATGCTGTGTTTTAATTTCATGTTTGTTTTTTTCTTCCCAGTATTCATGAGCAGGTGACTGCCCTCTTTTCAAGAAACATCTCACACAGGACTTGAAGATTATTATTTAATAGTTCCTCTGTCTTCTCCAGATTCAATTATCTCAGTTTCTTTAATTTGTCGTCATTGGTCTTATTTTACAATATGTTAATGGTTTTTGTGGTTCTCTTGTTTTTCTTTCATCTTCTGAGAACATCTTTCTTCGGCAACCCTTGGCTCAGGATTTAAGATTTATAAAGAAAAGGATGGTGATGAAGCCTTTTTCTTCGGTGACAGCTAAGGGTGTCCCTCTGTCTGTACTCATCCCCCAAAAGACAGAAGATTATTAGGGATGGGATAGGGGTGTCAGTTTGAAGCCCCAGATTACATGCAGTGAGTTTAAAGAAACGGCGGGGGAGTGCGTTATTGAAAAAAAAGTCTCATTTGGCATTTTTTTAAACCTTGTCTGTACTTCCCTTCCATACGAACTTCACAAGAAGCCATGAGCATAGAAGATACAAAGCTTAATTTGTTTCTTTCTGTGGCACATCAGTCCAGAGGTTAGATGAAGGGCAATGCTAATAAAGCCAACATGCTCGTGCCCAGCATTCCTCTTGGGACTAAGCGCTTGTTGCCCACTGTGGTCACTGGCTTGCTTGCATAACCTATGGCTCATTCCCTTCTCTGCCTTCTTTCCCCTTCCCCTACCAGGAGTGCCGGGGGTCATCTCCCAGATATACTGCTTGCTCTTTTTCTCAGGATTTGCTTCTCGGAGAACCCAAACTAAATGAAGCACTAGTCAAACGTTAGTCACGGGGATAGCGACCACTTCTCTAGGTAGCGACAGTGTAGGACAGGTGAAGGGCAGAGTTTCCATGAAACACTTGCTGCTTCTTACTGTCTTAACAAGGGTGAAGTCTGTTAGCCTCAGAAAGGGATGTGCTGTGGGCAGCAACAAAATCAAGCTACACCCTCGCAGAGCAGCTGGGAAGAGGGGAATTCCAAAATTGTAGGAGTGGGAAAGGTTGGGCCTAGGCAAATTCCAGGTGTTTGGAGAGGTAACTGGTCATTTTTCTCCTGAGACCCTGAGCCCATGCTTGTTTGCTGTTTTAGGTGGGAGGATGAGTGACAGTGGGAACTCCTCAAGCATGTGTGGCACTGTCATCTAATGCCAGAAAAAGGCAGAGGCCAAGGTGCCTTCATAAATATAGCTTCACATCAACTCCCCATGTGCAGACCAGCATGTGTTGCTGGAAAGTTGTTTCTGTAAACTGAGTCGAAGTAAAAATAGTAGGTTAACTACCCTTTCTTCCTGTTGGCCTGACCCATGCACATTTTAGTAAACCGAGTCATGTTGCATACAGCACTGTTTGTGACTGATGTACCTTCATAATGTACCTTCATACCCCTGGAAGGGAGAGTGCTGCAGGGCCGATGGAATGGGAGAGTTCTATCTTCAAGTCTGGGGCCCTGAGCTGCCAGGCTTGCACTTTTGGACACCCCAATCCTCAGATGTTCAACAGCAGTGACCTAGAAAAGGCAAGTAGACTTTGAATGTGATAGGCCGTTGACTGCTGGACACCACATCTCTATTTTCAAAAAAAGCATGGAGTGGCTAGATTCTGTGTGTAGGATGCAGGGAAGCTGGAAATGATGTCATAGCCCACCCAGGTGTTAACTTACTCCCACAGACATCCAGATGGAATATTCATGCCAATGCCAAGGAAACAAAATACATGGCTTGGCTCCCAGCCACCCCTTGGAGATAGCGATGCAGAGAGAATGAGGGGGACAGTGGCAGTCGTGTCATTATTTTTTTAAATACAGCTTTATGGAGGTGTAATTGACATGCAATGAACTGCACATATTTTAAGTGAACAATCTGACAAGTTTTGACACCTGTGAAACCATCACCACCATCTCCAAAAGTTTCCTTGAGCTCCTTGGTGACTCCTCTGTCATTTTCCAGCAATCTCCAAGCCACCACTGATCTACCTTCTGTCACTGTAGATTAGTTTTTGCATTTCCTAGACTTTTACATAAGTGGAATCATACAGAATGTACAGTGTTATGCTATATGGCTTCTTTGTTCACCGTAATGATTTTGATTAATCCATGTTGTTTTGTGCATAAAGAGTATGTTCCTTTTTATTGCCAATTAGTATTCCATTGTATGGATATACAATATGCTTACCCATTTACCCACTGAAGGACATTTAGGTTGTTTCCAATTTGGGCCTATTAAAATAAAGATGCTATGAACGTTCGGGTACAAGTCTTTGCATGAACATATGCTTTCATTTCTCTTGTCTGAATAGTTAGGAGCAGAATGGCTGGATTATATGGTGAGCGTATGTTTAGCTTATTAGGAAATTGTGGCAATCTTAAGGCACTCACAAAACGTGTTTAGGATCTGCAACAACCCCAGGGATGCCTGTGGAAAACTTCAAAGAATTTGGAAGTTGAGTCCCAGGATGATATTTCCCTACAGTCAAAAGATAGGTGTGTGCTCTACAATATATTATGAAAAACTGAAAGAAGGAGAGAAGATACTGCCTCCTTGGAGAGAATTCTCCTATCTTTTCAGGATCCCCAAAGTACAAAAGTTTCATGGGGCTCGATTCTCTAGGTGATGGTGGTGATGATAGTGGTTGTCATGGTAGTGGTAGAAGGAAGTTAGATGCTGGACAAGAAAACAGGGTTGGAAAAGTGTCCCAACAGAAGACTCAACTTCCTCCATAAGCTGCTGTCCAATGCTCCCTTTATCTTCTTGTCCCCATGGCCTGCCTGACTGGAAATTAAGAAAACCAGAAATAGATTTTGTATATCCTGCCTGGGGACTCAGTTACATTGTGACTTGGAAATCTAGTATTGGTTATGAGCCCAAAATGAGTTGGAAGCCAGGTTCATTGCTGGGAACTTTCAGATTCCAGGAAGTAGAAAAGGCAAAAATAAAAAAGAGGAGGTCTCATTAGGTGTTTCTAATCTTTAGCCCAGGAAATGGGCTGAGGAAACGTTAACACGGGCTGACCTCCTGACCTTGCCAGACATTAGGAGAATACAGATTGTTAGAAATCCACACAGGATTCTCATTGGAGAGCAATGACTGTCCTTCCCTTACACACGAGGTGGCACATCCACTGCCCTGTTGTTCACCACATGCAGTTGCGGCCCAGAGATACAGATGAGAAGCTCGAGATGACTTCTCAGCCTTTGCACCCAGAGTGTGGTCTGTGGAGCAGCAGCATAGCATCTCCTGGGAGCTTGTTAGAAGATAAGAATATCAGGCCCCACTCAGAACTACTGAGTCAGGATCTGCATTTTAACAAGGGTCCCAGGTTAATCATATGCACATTACAATTTGAGAAGCACTGGTCTAGATGCATGCTTTTCTTGCAAGCTGCAAGTCCCAGAAAGTGCTCGATACAGGTCAGGTATTATTCAGCTATTGCCCAATTAGGCCGCACAACAAACTACCCCAAAAGTCAGTGGCCTACAACAATAAGCATGTATTCTCATGCTTTTGGAACTGTGGGTTGGCTGGGGTTCAGGAGATCTAGACTGGCTTGGCTCCAAGCTGTGGGTTGGGTCTGGGTTTCTTGCATACGTGTCCCATTCTTCTGCAACCAGCAGGCTACCAGCCACACATTTCTTTCATGGGAATAAAAAGGTGCAGAAAGGCAAAGACAAGCCCAGATGCACAAGCACACTTCAGCCTTTGCTTGAGTCACACCTGTTAGCATCCCATCAGCCAAAACAAGTCACAAGGCCCAACAGAGTGCCCAAAGGCATGGGCTTTGGATTTGTTTCAGTTCCACTTCTGCTTCTCATTTTCGTGTGTGCCCTTAGGCAAAAGTCTCACACTTCTCTGTGCTTCTGTGTCCTGTTCAGTAAAATGGGATAATAATAGCTACATCATGGGGAAATTTTAATGTTGTAAGGACTGTCCTTGGTGCATAGGAATGGTTTAACTCATAGGTTTTGGTACTACAGAGCTGTTGGGCAAGTCACTTCAACTCTCTGCATTTCATTTTCCTTACCTAAGAATAGACATGCTAGTGGGATAGTTCTGCTAATTTTTGAACTTCATCTTCAAAACTGATGTGGAGGATGATGATAATACAAAAGCTATAACTGGGCATTTATTCTGTGCCAGGCACTGCTTTATATGGACTTCATATGTGTTTACTCCTTTAATTCTCATAATAGACCAATGGGGATTATCTTCATTTTGCAATTGAAGAAACTGAGGCAGAACAGTGTCAGGAAATCAAGGTTTAGCATCTAATTGTTCTGAGTACCTCATGTAGAGGGAAACTTCGCAGAACCGATGCAGTCCAGGCTGGCTCCATGTGGCTGACACACACTCTGCCTCATGCTTCTAAAAAGGCTATTCTTGGCTGCTTCTCCCATGTGGAAGAAGGAGAGGAAAGAGCAGCGGGAACTCAAGAGAAGAGACTGGGGAAACAGCTGGCCTCCTGGTTACAGAGTCCCCTGCCCACCCCGCCCACCGTGCGGCCACGTCCTGGGAAGTAGATACGGATGGACGTGCTGCATGTTTCCAGTGGGACCCACTCGTCACCTGGGACTGTGTGGTAGAGCTGCTCGGCCTGCCTCTGGGCCAGAGTTGGGCCGAGGAAAAGGGGGAGTCCCAAAGGCGCCTGCCTCTGAGAAATTAGTGCTGTGAAAAACCATGGATCGCCCTGTCAGCACAGGATCCCGCCCACCAAAGATGGTTTCCGAGTCAAGATACACACTTCCATCTCTTACCATCTTCCTTCTGAATGGTCGTCCTTGTGCAGTTTTTCTGCTTAAAAATCATGTGATGCATGGCAGGGATGGAGCTGCACCTGCAGATATGTTATTCATCACTCGGGGAGCTTGAACAACCAAAGCCTGCAGCCACTCTCCCTGATGAAGAGGCACCCTTTCCTACCCTGCTTTCCCAGACACAAGAGAAACAGGACATGCTTGGAGACAGGAGTTCCACAAGCTCTGTGAGTTGTATATCCTGCTTTTTAATTACTGTTGCTGACCAGAAGAATTTCTTCTTTGTGACTAATCAGATTGTCTCTTTCCTCAGTGTGTCACAAAGTCCATCTCCTCAAGGTCTTCTGAGGAACAAGTGGTCAGAGTTTTGAAAATGTTTCCCATAGCTGAGAGTAGTATCCTATTTCCTTTTTTCGTTATGGCATTACATTGCTAATATCTAACCAGCTTGTGGGCCACTCTGGTTCCAGATCTTGACTGCCCGGTATCCTCAGTGAATTTTATCCTTTGTTTTGTTTTATTTTTGATAGGCTGTGTCTCACATTTCAGGTATGTTCTACAGTGCCCTCTCTCTTCTTCCTCTGCACCCCAAATGCTGAGTTGGGACCAGTCTCATTTCAGCCATCTTAATAGCTTATTAATTCAGTGATTGTCACAGAATTGAGCACTGACTAGGTAGACAGCTAAAATGGAAAGGAAAAAATAACTTTTTTAAAAAAGTGTGACCACTCAAAATGTGAAATCACTATATTATCCCCCCAGAATGGCAAAATAAAAATTAAAAAAAAAACCTGAAGATACTGAAGAATGTGGAGCACCTATTAGTAATGTGAAATGATATAAACACTTCAAAAAATTGTTTTTCCAAAGTAACTACTAAAACAGAATATATACATACTTTCTGACTCAGCAATCCCACCCTGGGTATATACCCAACAAAAATGCATTATTTATGTCCTCAAAGACCTGAAAAAGAATGCTCATAGAAGCGCTATTTAAAATAGCCCCAAACTGGAAATGGCAGAAATGCCCATCAACAGTAGAATGGATAATAACAGTAGTAAGTGTACACACTGGGAATGAACAAATGACGTCTACACACAACATGTACAACTTCACAAATGTAACGTTGAGTGAAAGAAGCCAGGCACAAAAGAGTACATGCCAGATAATTCTGTTTATGTGAAGTTCATAACCAGGAAAAACTAATCTATGCTGTTGGAAGAGAGGACACTGGTTACCCTTGTCAAGGAAATAACTAGAAGGGCATTCAAGGGGACCATTTGGGGCTCTGGTAATGTTCTCTATCTTGATCTGAGTGTTGGTTACACAGGTATATTACGTTTTGCGAAATCCCACTGAGCTGTATAGTTATATATGTGCATTTTTTGGTATGTTTATCATACTTCAATTAAAAATGTACTGAAAAATGCAGGAGGCAGGGTAGATAGTGAAGAAGAGATGGCCGTTTTTCACGGAAAGGCAACCCACAGCCCTGGAGCCCCCTCTCTGTGCTCCCTGATGTGTGCTACCCTGCAGACTGGTCCCCAAATTTTAATGCATGTGGATCAGTTCCAGTGTTACAGGGATCCTCCTGTGCCTCTATGGCCCAGTGCTATTGTTATGACATCAAAGACCAACTGCTGGCTAAGATACAGTCCATATGAAAAGAGTGACCAGCAAATTTACTGCTTGACTTCATTCCCTTTAAATGGAACTGGCCCCATGGTCCTCTTTCAAAGCTCAATTGTGGATATATATCTTCTTTATAGGACATCGTGTACAATAAAGAGAAGCAATAACTTAAAATTTTGAAAAAAAGAATACCTTTGAGAGCGCTGTGAGATGAGCATTCCATCACTGTGGTTACATGTGCCCAAACACTCCTGCAAGTCTAGCCATTGGTCTGAGAGCCTTCTATTCAACATACTGACTTTTTTGGACTAATTGAGTTACATTTTTATGCTCCAACATTTCCTTAGGCTCTGCAAGATCTTGGGAAAGTCATTAACGAGAGGCGATCTACTTCAAACTAGAGGGCCACCTCACTGAAATCAGACATCATGGCAAAGTTCATATTGCATTGTTCATTAACTTATTTGGCGTTGCCCTTTGTGGAGTAAACATTTGTTAAGGACTGAGGCCAAACTAAGCTCCTGGATCACTATATGCATTCCCCCAATATCCATGTGGACAGCATTCCTTCACATAGCCCTGGTGTGGAAATGTCAGGGAGTTATTAGCCTTTACAGATAGAGCTGGGTGAGAAAAGAATGGAGTCATTTTTATGACTACCAGAAAATGAAAAACATTATTACTTTTCTAAGAGGGAAAACAGTTCTGCAGTATACAAGTAAAATTGCTTATAACATAAGGGATATCTTGGGCTTAACTTGGAGTCTGACCCAGGTGGTGGAGGAAGAGTCATCTGCAATCAAAATTACCAGCCCGCTCAAAACTGAACAATCTAGAATGGTCCTTTCAATATGCAATTGCTTATTACAGCAGTGAATCAGCCCACAGGGGATAAAAAATTTTCAAGAGTGGCCAAGTCATCCTGGCTCATAGCTTCCACTTCTGTTTAATCCATTACTCTCGAAAAGGTTCTGTAGGCCACGCTTTGCTGGGAAAAGGCTGACTATTGAGTAGATCATTTCTTTCTGCTCCCCTCACTGGCACATTCAGGAAGACACACCTCCTGTGGGAAACAGCTGCGATTTTCCTGCTGCGACTTTGATGGAGACAAAACACTCAATTCAGAAGACACCCATGACATGAGATAAATCTCACCTATAAATTAGAATACACATCGAGTGGAAGAAACTGGAAATATTTGCAGAGGCTGTGGAATCCCAAGGAGAATGACTCTATATATTGAACAGCAGGTGGAAATAATGAGAGTCAGGGTCTTTGGAAGGTACCTGTGGCAGACAGCTTTTCTGTTCCAAGTTCTCCCTGCTGGCCTCAGTGCTCTGAAGCACAGTGCCACAGTTTGGGTCCATGCCCCACAGTGGTTCTTTCACTGCTTATTCTCCAAGGCCTAGGACCAATGCTAAGCTCCGGGAGAACCCAAAAATGAACGTCAACATTCTTGGCCTTAAATTTGCTCATAAATGGGGAAAGGAGGGAAGAAGAGAAGGGAAGTGGGCCTGACAGACCCAGCAAACTCAACTACAGAATGATATTGCCCAAAGTAAGGGAAGAACTGTGTGCTATGGGGCCAAGAAGAGCAGCTTCCTAATGTGCTTGAAGGACGGAGATATGAACACAGGGGAAAACAAAGAGACAGAATCACAGCTTCAAAGAGCTACCCTCTAATTAAGGAGGCCACGTCTTTTCTCTGGGTGTCTGAATGGTTATCCAAGATTGCTCAAACCATTAACTCAATTTACTTTGAGGGCCCCTGTATGTGTCTATTGTTGCTTTGGATTGGAGTTCTTCATGCCATTTAGGATGTGATGTAAATAGAAGCACTGTGGAAACCTGCCATTGAGTTGGAGCCTGCCCGGATGGCAGGAGCTGTGTGTAGGCTACACAGACTCCCTTTAAAAGAAAAACTCAGCACCCACAAATTCTCAAGTGTTCAGCCTGGAGCAACATCAGGGAACCATCTGAGGGCTCCCTTTGAGATCTGAGCAAAGGTAGATGCTGGCAGGAGAATTGCTATGGCTGTGCCCCTGGAAGGTTCTGGGTCTTGGTCCCAACAATCTAGGTGGAGTGCCTGTTGTGTCACCAGGATACATGGGTGCATGATGGATGCTCATGCACACAGGAGTCACTGCACATGGCTGTAGGCATGGTCACTACCCTTCTCACTGGATTGAAGCAGGGCTTCTAAGCTCTATGCTACCCGGCAACCACAATGAGGTGCTCTGCTTAAAAGACAGACTGTAGATACTCACCAAATCCTAGAATTTGGTTGTTGGCAAGAAGCCTGGAAAACTGAGTCCCAGCTTTTCATTTCATAGATGAGGAATCTGAAACCCAGAGAAATGAAAGGACTTGCCCAAGACCATACTACTTATTCCAGGTTGACTGACTCCCAGGCCAGTACTCTTTCATGAAGCTGCACACTCCCCCCATTTCTGAACATCTTTATGAGATCATGGTCCTGCTTTGCTGAAGAGAATTAGAGCAAATGTACATCTAAAATGCCCAGACTCTGTGACATCACAGTTGCTATTCGGTTGTTAAGGGAGTTGAAAGGAAATTAATGAACATGAATTGTGTCTCTGTCATTTCAGAGTCAACCAGGTTGCAGTTAGGTAAATGAAATAATGTACATGTAAGTATAGTGCACAGCCTGACCACATCATAGGCATCCCACAATTCCATTTATTCATTCAGCACATACATATTGAGTGCCTATCATGTGCAGGCATTGTGCTAGACCCTGGAGATTCCATCAAGTACAAGCTTATGTTCTAGAAGGGGAGATAGAAAATAATTAATGCATAAATAAAGTAATTATTATAGATTGCGATAGGTGCTTAGCAGGACATAAACAGGGAGCAAAGATAGAGAACACGTGGGGGTACCCACTAAAAGAGGGTGCCCAAGGAAGAACTAGGTGAAAAAGTGACACTTGAGTCATGAGCTGGGGAATAAGAAAGGGCCAGCTATGCACAGAACTAGGGGGAGAGCTTGTCAAGCAGATGGAATCACAAGCACCAAAGCCGTGAGGTGGGAAGGACTTTGGCTTGACTAAGGGACAGAAGAGAGACTGGAGAACAGTGTGTAAGGGAGAAAGTGGTATATAAACTTGTAAAAGAGGGCAGGGCCTTGAAGGTCACGATGAAGAATCTGGCTGCTCTTCTGAGATCAGCAAGGAAGGAGCCATTAAAGAGATTTTGAAGGACAGCTCTATCTGGTTTGTGGAGAACGGGAGGGAAGGTTGTAGATAATTAGGAGGTTTTGTAATAAAATAATCCAGGCAAGAAATGAAGGGACATGGACAAGGGTGGGGAGGAGTGGATGGATGTAAGACGCAATTCTGAGACAGAGCCAACAGGATGTGCTAATGGATCAGATTTCAGAGTTAAGAAGTGAGGAGTCAAAGATAACTTCCAGTTTTATGGGTGAAGGGCTGGGGGCCGTACATGTCAGTGGACCTATGTTGGACGTATGGAATTTGAAATGCCTCTGGGATGTTTCAGTGAAGATATAAGCAGGGATGTGGTCAAATGGACCAGGAACTGACACTGACGTGTCATGGCCAAGATGGTTGAACGAGAACCAAGATTTGTGGTGTCACAAAACCCAGGAGAATGCCTTAAGGAAAGGGTACTGAATGCTATTGAATGCTGCTGTGAGAGCAAAGAAGATGAGGACAGAGAAGTGCCCATTCAACTGGGCAGCATGGCTGTTGCTGGCGGCCTTGATGAGAGCAGTTTCAGAGGCATTGTGGGAACAGATGCCAGCCTCTACTGAGTAAAGAAGCAAATGGGAGGTAAGGAAATAGAGACAGAATCTATAAGTAAGTTTTAGGGAAGTTTTGCCATGAAGGGGAGACATCTGGACATGGTGTTGAAGGAGGGTTTTTTCATTCATTTGTTTTAAGACAGAGATACAAGGGCATCTTTGATGCTAATAAGACTGAACCAGTAGAAAGGAAGAAATTAATGATGCCAGATTGAGAGGGGAGGACTGAGGATTAAATTCCTCAAGAAGGCAAGAGCATAAGTGTGGGAAATGGCTTTTGATAGAAGCAGGGATGATCGTTCCATGTAACAGTTGGGAAGAGGGAGAAGATGAGCTATGCAGATGGCAGTGTAGATATAGTTGTGGGAACATGAGAATTACCATCCAATGGATGGTTCTTGTTCCTTTGATGAAATATGAAGTGAGGACAATGAGAAAGAGTAGGAGATCTGGAGAGAGAAGGTATGAAATAGTCCTCTTGGATACTGGAGAAAGCGAGATTGTGGGGAAAGGGCAGTTGATCTTGGAACAGTGCTGAGTACTCATTTGAGGTTTGAGAACATGAATCTAAAATGGAACAAGTTTTTTGAGTTGGGCCATTTTATTTTGCCCATCACCCATCTGCTTGACTACTAACCTAGAGAAGTTGGATCATTGGGTTCAACCAGAACTGAGGTTTTGCCAGTGAAATAGGTCACAGAGAGAGAAGGGAGCAAGGAGAGTTGAGGGAAGTTGCAAAGGCATGGTTATAATAAGGGGACATGTGCTGAATAAGAAGGAAAGTAGAAGGAAGAGAAAGCTGAAGGGTGGTGAAAAAGTGTTAGTGGACTGGAGATCTCAATGAGTTTAAAAACTGGGGAAATGAGCTAACAAGACAGGAGGTGTCTTTGTGTAGAAGATTTGCTGACAAAAGGTCTAGGGCAGAGGGTAGCTGAGGTGCAGTGGAGGAAAAGGTTGGCGGTGGTGAGGAGGTCAAGGAGCTGCGAAGGCCATCTACATGGATGTTGAAATCACCAAATAGGATAACAGGAGATTGGTGAAGAAGACTGAGCCAAAAGCTTAAATTTTTAGTGAATAAGGGAGAATGACCAGAAGCTCCATGGAGCAGTTGGAACATCCATCATCCTGAAAGGAGCAGGGCTTGTTTATTTTTGGTTTTGGTTTTCAGGAAGAAGTGGAAGTAGCTATGGGAACCAGGAAGACCTAGGAGGAGCTTGAAGGGATATTCAGAGAAGAGGTTGAAAATGAGAGGAGATTGCTTATCAAGGAGTGAAAGTCCTAGAAGGTCCAGTAGAAGAAGGGTTTGGCAGGGTGGAGGAGGACGGCTTGAGTCCGATTAAGAGGTATTCAGAGCAGTGTGGAGTGGATAGCCTATGGTCATGGAAGACCTCTCAAGGCAGCTAGAGAAACCGTGATGGGAATGGCCTTGAACTTCTCTTGAATGGAGGTGACACCCTTTGCCCAATGGCATGGTGGCCTCTGGGCTCTTGTTTCTACGGTTAATTAGGTTGGTGTAAAGGCGTCAGATGAGGGGTAGGGGTTACTTGGGCCTCACAAGGTGGGGTTGACAGCCATAGCTTGAGGCATCAGCTCTCTTAGTGTTCATGTGTGGATTGGTGGAAGCTGGTATTTATACGGATCTCACTTGATTTTATCTACCTGTTTTTGTCAGACACTTACATAGCACTCACTATAGGCCAAACACTTTTCTAAGCATTTGACTAATATTAACATATTTAATTCTCAAAACAATACCGTGGGGTAGGCCCTATTATATCCCTATTTTACACAATAAGGTTAAGTAACTTGTCCAAGTCACACAGTTAGTAGAGGTAGAGGCAGGATTTGAACCTTGGCTGTCTGGATCCCAGAGCCCATGCTTTTAATCACTATGACCTCTGTGGCTTGGGACAGAAGTTCCTTTTCCATTGTCAAAAAGAGCTGTTGCCTTCAGAGTCAGAAGACATGAGTCTGAGTCCCCACTCTGCCACTAACTGGCTGTGACCTTGGGCACAACATTTAACTTTCAGCTTTCTTAGTGGTCAGTTCCATGCAGTCATTCAGAGACCCAGGCTAATGGAGGCTCTGATGTCTTTTTAACAGTCCCAGATCTGAAGGGACACACATCTCTTCTGCTTACATTGATCATACCTTGATGGAAGGTGGCTGGAAAATGCAATCCCTGGCTCGGGGGCTGCCTCCACTTTGGAGCAGGGCACATATTTTCGGTGGACAGCTAGTCCCCTCTGCCTTGTTACTCAATGTGGCTTGTCCTTTCAGGACTCTGTGTGTGCACTTCTCTGTACCACACTTGGGCCTGTGCTCTCAGCTCTTTGTCTTCTTCCTGCCTCACCTCTAGGTATCTCTCATCACATGAGCAATAAGTGACTACCTGAATGCCATTAACTGCCATTGCAGCCCATCACTTCTCAGAATACAAGACATGAGTCAAGAAAAACTTAGTCCTTCCCCAGTGCCAAAATCCAGGGAAGAAATTAAGCGTACCCAGAATTTCAAGCCATATTCATCACTTCTAAGCATCTATTTGCACTGTGAGTATTTACTTGCAGATACTAATCAGCAAAATACAGTTTGGGTTGGGGTTGTTATAACCCATTTGATAGGGAATACAGGACTTAGAGGTTCACAGTTATTTCTGCAGTTAAAATAGCAGGTATACTTTCCCTGAAACAATCAGATATTTGAAGGAAAGATGGACTTACTTTCTCAATTATCAGATAATGTATTTGCTTTAGTGGAATGGAGATCAGCCTCAATGCTCACAGTATTTGCAGAAGGGAGTGTTCATCTATTACCCCAGCAGTGGAGGAGGTGCTGATCCACCTGCAGGTGAGGGAGAGAGAGCCCATTAGCAGTTTAGCGTGGTAACACTTACGGATGAACCCAGAGTGCTTCGCTTTCTCCTTCACTCACGGCCAGGCAAGGTAAACTCAAGCACAGAGAAAATTTGCCTCGATCTTGGACTAAATGCAGAAGTCTGCTTGCAATTTCAAAGGTTGAAAGGTCTACGGGAGCTAATAACTCGATTCAGAACAGCTCATCTCTGACTGGTTTGCAGGTGGCCAAACTCACCACTAGGTGACCACGAGTCTCACTGAGGTGTCAATCTCAAGGACAGAGGCTCTGTTTCCCACTACTGTGGAAGATGTCGTATGAAAAAAACCCAGCCTTAGCTAATAAAAACCAAGTGTGGTTACTTATTTGGACATCACATGTCCTTAAGTCCTACAAGTTATGTGGTAAGGCAGTTTTGTAATCTGTTTTTCTCACAGCAAGAAGACTGGTGAAAAGAATTTAATTACAAGTAATCGTGTTTCATATAAAACATATTTAAGAGGTTAGCATGGAGGTTTATTCCACAGTTCACAGGCATGGTATTAGCTTTGCTAGATACCACCATAATCCAAACATAAATGAAGAGATAATGTGGTTTCTTAAAAATCCCTTGGCCAAGTTTTTTGTTAACTATCACTCAAGTATTTTGGTGCCACTAATGTGTTTGTGGGATGACTCATTTTATGAGGCGCTATTTCCCCCTTCCCAGGAGCCTAAAGAGAAACTACCAGTGCAAGATCGAAAGAGGTAAGATGTGTAAAAAGGAAAGGTGTGTTTCACCTACGTGCCAGATTCAGAAGCATCTGCCTTGCCTGGTGTGTATGGCATTAATTTCCTGCCGGTGTTCAGTTGGAATGCCCCCCTGAGTCGCTTGAAATTGAAAATCAAGTCATATTTCTTTAATCAGCTCTAGGAAACGGTGAAAGAAAGGGGTGGTGGAGAGGTTTCTTTTTATGAAAAGTTTCTAACATCCACAAAGCCTAGAAAAAAAAGTAGGCGCAACGTCGGGCCGTGAGTCTGGGATTTTAATCTCAAAGAGCATTTGTCCCCCACCACCTCCATGTCAGTTAAGTATCTTCCTCCCTGTATGTTATCTCTTGTTCCAAAGTTTAGCAGCTTAAAAACCAGACATTTATTATTTTAGAATTTCTATGGATCAGGAATTCGGGCACAGCTCATCTGGGCACCTCTGGTCCAGGGTCTCTCACAGGCTGCAATGGAGTTTATCAGATAGGACCACAATCTTCTCAGGCATGGCTGGAGGAGAACTGGCTTCCAGGTTCATGTGCTTGATTATTGGCAAGATTCCGTTTCTCACGGGCTGTTAGCTGGGGGTTGCCCAAAGCTCCCTGCCATGTGGGTCTCTTCCTAGGGCAGCTCAAATATGGCAGCTGGCCTTGATCAGAGCAAACAAGCAAGTAAAGCCAGAAAGTAAATCCACAGTCTTTTGTAACCTAATCCCAGTCACAGCCCATCACTTTTGTCTTATTCTGTTTGTCAGAAGCAAGTTACTTGCTCCATCCCACACTCAAAGGAAGGGGTTGCACAAAGGTGTGAATTCCAGAGGTGCGACCAATGAGGGCCCTTTCAGAAGCTGTCTACCATACTCTCTTTCACACGTACGTAGGTGCCTGCCCATTCCTGTTTGTCCCACTGGTGACAGTTCCCCTTCACTCTCTGCTGTGGTGATCTGGGTCCTCACTTTCCTAGATCTCCTTAATTTCAATCTAGTGTCTCTTTTCTCATGTCCATTCAAAATATAATACTCAGATTCAACTTAAAAATCGTTGCCCTCCCTGCTTAAGAACTTCCAATGGTTCCCCGTATTCCTTGCCTCAAAACAGATATCGAGGAACTGCCTATCTGGAATTAATCAACTTTTCTTGGCCTTTGTTTTATAGGCTGTATTTGCAGCCAGATTGGATTCTGACTAGTCCTTGTGCCTTCCTCATGCTCTTTTGCCTCTCTGCTCAGTCCAATCCCTTGGCTAAAACTGCCCTTCTCTCTCTTTCCAGCTACAAAAATTCTGGACAAGAAATAAAATTTTTTCTGTGAACTGTTGAGGTAGACGTGGGCTCATTTCTGAACCCTATAGCACTGTACATCTGTTAAGTGATGATTACATTCTTCCTCGTATATAATTACCTGGGGTCATGAAACATCCCTACTCCCCAGTCTGCCTGCCAGAACAGAGTATGGGTCTTGAGAGCAGGAGTAGTAGCTTGCTTCTCTTTTGTACCCCCAGCATGTGTAGCCCCTCGCTTATAGCACGTGTTCAATAAAGCCTGCTATGTCGGTGAGTGTGCTTTCCAAAATGCCTTCACCATATCTGGGGAGACGGAGCAGATATTGTTATTTTCATTTTATAGATGAGGAAACTGAGACCCAGAAAGTTTACCTGCTTTCTGACAGCAGACGGTGGCAGATCCCCAACGCAATTCCCCAGTCCAAGGTGTCATCCAATCTCCCGGCGCCCTGGCCTCTGAGAAGGAAGTGACCAGTTTGGGCTTCTCCATTCATGTCTGGTTTTTTCTTTTAAATGTAAACCCACCTAACCTGACCTGATTTTTTAATAGAACGATTCACTCGACAACCCCTGCATTGTAATAAATATTCTACTCTTTGATTTTTAATTTTTTAACCTTGTTTTTACTATTCCAGGGCAAAGGAGGGAGCAGAACAGGGATTTTTAAAAATAAATAAATAAAAGACTGTCGGGGCAGGAGAAGGGCCTGGAACTGCAATTTCTTGTTTCTCTGTGAATTAACTTTTTCAACTTACCCAAAAAAGCAGCATCAGGAAACAGCGTGTTTTTAAATGTCACTTTGTGTGCCTCATGCTGTCCCCAATTCACATCTGGCCATGTGATGAAGTAAGTTATCATGCAGCTTGTAGCCTGCACAGGTCAAGAGGGTTCTTGTGACCCGGGACACCTTTGCCAGATGCCTTGGCTGGAACCATAGGCATTTCTGTCAGGAACGCGGTGTGTGTGTGTGTGTGTGTGTGTGTGTGTGTGTGTGTAGGAAGAGGAACAACTTAAAAGGGAGACTTAAGCATGAGGGATAATTATTTCTCAAAACCCACTGTCCAGGTCTCTGTAGGCAATATTCTGAATTCAAACTGACTTTCAGCCAAGTCGTGTTTGCACCTGGGAGCCGTGAAAAGTATTGAAAGCTTCAGAAAGGAGATGAAACTTGACCACAACAGGAAGTGCCTTACAGCCCCGGAGGCTCAGATGTATTGACATAAGGTAGTGAAGTAGGAAAGAATTATGGTTTTCAAAAAGAAGTCAGATCTTGATTTCTCTTTTATCTCAGTGTGATGTGTGTGTCTAGAATAAAATCCTCTAACCGCAGTGCAAAAGTGACATTCGTGCAACAGGCGTGGTCTGAATCCCTTGCTTTTGTGGATCTGATACTGAGGAAAGTCAGAATTTCCTCTGTGACTTGTTCATCCTGTATCAGTATTGTGGTTTCCAAATACTGTGTGACCCTGATTTTCCAAGTTCCAGGTGGGCTATGTGGGTGACAGCAGCCGCCAAATGTGCTGAAGGAATTAGCTAGAGCCACTGGGTTACTTGGAGACGGATCCTATGGCTGCCCAGTTCATGTTAGTGTGTTTCTTTGTGCATGGATTGTCAGAAACCTTTATTCTCTAGCATTTCTTCATTCTGTTCTCCTTTAAGAACATTTCTCGTTGCTCCACTCGAATTAGGGGGCCTGATGTCCAGCAGCAGGTGGTTATCCAAAAGCTGAGCATGAACTGCG
The DNA here is from genome assembly GCA_031878705.1 of Tapirus indicus. Lineage (NCBI taxonomy): Eukaryota > Metazoa > Chordata > Mammalia > Perissodactyla > Tapiridae > Tapirus > Tapirus indicus. The sequence continues at coordinate 80,095,032 of CM062929.1, forward strand.
TAGCTGGTGTGTGAACTGACTCAGAGGGGGCCACGATCAACTGGAAAATTTGATATAATTTTGACAAGTTGGTGGACCATTCATCTTAGCAGTGAGATGTCTTATACCCCATAGGAAGCTATTTTTTTCTGTAACATTTTGCCTGACATACTGCATCAGGGTCAGTCTCAGGAGGATCTCAGGTTTAGCGAAAGCACTCTTCATCATTTCCCAGCAGGTGACTTCATAAAAAATGAGACCATTGAACTTCACCCCTTGAGCCAGGTCCCATACACTAATTTCTTCTCATGTTCCCTGGGTGAACTGCACTAATTTTGTTTCCCCTTTCGGTCCACTTCTTTCCTCCTCCTTCACCCCAATCCCAGTGTTGAGTAACAACTTCAGATATCCTGAAGGGATGTCACATGATGACTCTGATGCCATTCCCGTGATCCCACAAGATGTTTCCCTGTTCTGCATTATCAGCTGTTTGAGGGGAAGGGGTGGGGAACAGTGGAATAAGTATATTTTTATCTACAAAGCATAGCACTGGCTTAGAATTTAATGTAGAGATGCAAATGGAAGACAGGATGAAAGTATATGATGTAAGAAAGACAGTTGATAAATGTGAACATGGTAGAAAGTGCTGTTATTTCTTAAGCCGCTTGTATCAGAGAAAAAGCTGTTTATATTTGGGTGAGATTGGCTAAACACCATGGGCTAAATTCTGGCCCCAAGTGTGTGTGGTCAGCCTATGAGCCCTGGAAAGAACCTGGCTTTGTTTTTTATTCAAATATTAGTCATTGCTGGGTGGATTTTTTTAGGATGATTTTTGAAAAAGATAAATAAAATTAGAACACAAAGACCCGGAAGAAAAGCCAAGTTTCACAGGGAACAGGGCTGCTAATGCGCTTCCACTCTCCCCACCACCAAGAGGTACTAAAACCGGCGTGAGTAAGGGCTAGAGGTGAGCCTGCCTGTTTCACAGATGGACCAGGACTTGGGAATTGGTGCAGCCAGTCCAGGCTCAGCGCCTCCTGCCTCTCCATCTTTGGTTCTGCCCAGCACACTACTGCTGCCAAATGTGAAGTAAGAGCAGGCCAACTTGAACCCCTCCATGCCCTGAGTGGATGGACGAGGTGGGACCACACGGAGTTCATTCTTCTCCAGGAAAGCAGTGATGTGTTCCAGGCAAAAACCCAATCTGGGATGTTTTGGCCCAAAGGAAACATTTACAACCAAATTATACACCTTGGAAAATAAATGAGCTTTCATTTTGGAAGGAAACCCTGCCAGGCTCTTTATTATTTGCACCACAATCATAAAATTGGTTTTAATCTCTGTAGTGGAATGCCGCTGGGTTGGCCAACTGGCAGGCTCTGGTGGTCTGAGTGGGGACCACTTCACCCTAAGAACACACAACGGGAAGCAGAGGAAGTACTTCTCCTGAAACATTTTTCTCAGGATCCATCATTTTTGGGTTCTTTTTTTTCTGGCGTGTTCATTACAACTTCAAAGAAGACTCCTTTTTCCTTTCTCTTTTCTTTTATTCTCATTTTTGAAAATTCCTGGGACCTTCCAGAAAAGGACTTAATGTAATGTTTCCTTTCCAAGTTGATGAAAATCCAGGAGTAGGTCCAAGAAAGTCTATAATGGATTTCCATTGATCGCTTGAAGGGGAATTGGGTATAAAAGCTCAGAGAGAACAGAGGGAGAGGGCTTATTGAGCAAGTTCTCTTTTTCTACCTTAACAAAGGAATCCAGTGATTTAAACCTGCTGGAAATCTGTCCAGGATTAATGCTATGAAATGACCTTGTAGATATGACAGCCAGGAGGCTTAGGGTTTCTGGGATGGCCTGGGGCTCAAATATTATACCATGATCAGATTAGGTGCTGGATAATGTGTCCTGATTTAGGCTTTGGAAGAAGGTCATCCTACTAGCGTTTGAGGATGTGGCTAGGACTTTTAGTTAGGAAACTCCCTCACAAGGGCTCAGAGTGGATTAAGTTTACAGAGAGTTTCACACTTGTACTGAAGACACGAGGATGAAGTCCTTGTGGGCACCTAGAGTTTCTGAAAGCAGAGCAGGAGCTGTTAAGGTGAGCTGTGGGCAAGACTTTGGTGCTCATTGATCGGGCCAGTCATGGCAACACAGTTCAGAACACTAAGTGGTTCCCAAACCTTGCCTCACATAGGAATCCCCTAGGGATCTTTCAAAAGTACTAGTGCCTGGATCCTACCCCAGACATCCTGATTTAAATGCTTTGGGGTGTGACCTGGACATCAGAACAAGTAACAAAGTTTAGGAACCCCTGCTGGAGACTATAACCTCTACGAGGGCAAGGACCATATCTGTCTCCTCACCATTGTATTCTCGGCTCTTACAATGGAGTAATTGGCTCTCATAATTACTCAGTCATTGAGTGAGTAAATGAATAGAGGTCCTGAAACTCATCTGCCCACATGCCATCAAAATGAATCTCAGCTAATTAGATGATTTCAGCTTTTACATATTTGGGGTGGTTTAGCTTGGAGTGTGCCTTAAGTTCTAGGTCTTCCTTGCCCCCATCTATTTTACCCTCTGCTTCTCTCTACTTAAAACATCTGAGAATGATTTTATACCCTCATCTTAGGCTAATTTTAATATTCGTGATCTGGCAATCTCATAACTTCGGACCATCGATTGCTTTGTGTTTTCCGTAAGTCAGGAATTTATACCTGCGCTATGCTGTTCCTTGGGTGTCCCTGTGCCTTCCTGTCTCTGCCTGTGATACTCGATTCAGAGATGAATCAACCCGGTTCTCTGCCAGCAACACTGTGGGGGCATCTTTCACCCGGCAGTTGAAGGCCTAGCACTTGTTCTCTTGTTCTGACACTGAAGATTTGCACTTCCCACTTCTTGCCTCCATCCCACCTCACCCTCCTCCTCCAGACACTGAATTCTGGCAGTGGATAAGTCAGTTTTTATTGTAAAAATGTTTATGGAGACTGTCAGTTCTTAACCTTAAAACTGAACCATGCTGTTTGTATTTTTCCAAGTGATGGAGAGTGTGAAGGACTAATGAAAATGGAGCGTGAAGAGATCAAACACGCGTCGTGGAATCTTTGTTCAAGACCTGGAATGGGAGCAATTCCACTTGGAGGGGGGGGCAGGAATTCCAGGGATCTTCCATTCGTTGGGCTCAAGGCCTGAGATCATGATCTGGCATGAAAGAAAGTCAGGCGCGAGGGAGTAAGGGAACCAGCAGTGGCATGCAGGAGGCAAGGATCATAAGATGCTTTCCTTCTCTTTTGAAAAGCTAGAAACTATTTCCTTTGGTCAGAGAGCAAGCAAATCCACTTGTAACAAACTGTATCTTCTGACCTTCTCAAGCCTGCTTTTAAAAGTCAGGATTTTGAAAGAAGCCATTCATAAGTTTACATAACACGCCATACTGGAGAACTTTCTGCATACTGTGTGCCTTTTCTGTAGACGCCTGAGGAGGGTGAGCGTTTGGAGCTGTTGGTGACTGAATACCCAGGGCTTTGGTTAAAAATGGGTTTGGCTCTATCTAAAAGCCAACCTTTCTGTCTGCAGACTTGGGGAGTGAATGGGAGAGTCGTAGCTGAAGCAAACAAATGGCATTTTCACAGAACGAGGTATAAATTTGCCGGAGGAAAGCAAAGCTCTGGTGGCTTTCCAGTAGAAAAGTGTGGCTTGTTTGAAGAAGGCCCTTTCTTGGGTTGGATTCCTGGAGGCAGTTGACCCTGTCTGGAGAGTGTTCAGACACCCAGGTGTGAATGCATCCATCGGGCTTCTGTTTTCCGGAGGATCTCTCTGGAAGAATAAGGAGCCAGTGTGCAGAGGAGTTGGTGAATGAATGCTGCTCAGCATTTACTTAATCTTCTGGAAAACTGCAAATTAGGTGTTGGACAGTCTCAGATTTATCCTCACTGATGGTTTTGCTGGGGGGGGCACTTTTTGGCTAACAGGGAGCTCTCAGGTTTAAAGGTGAGCCATCTTTGAACCATGGGAATAGTCATTTGGCATTTGGTGACACCCGGAGGAAACTCTTGTCCAGCTCTGTATCCCACCTTCTTTCTTCCCACTTCTCTCATAGACTGAAGAATAATTTCTCCTCTCTTGAGGCCTGCCTGAGGGCCCCCCTCAGGGTTTGTTTAATCTTCTGCCAGCCCCTGAGCTAGAAAAGTTTGTCCAGCGGCCAGTCATGACCCAAGCCTGTCCTACTCCATGAACTTTCGTGGCTTTTTCAGAGACAGACGCACAGTGAGGGAGAATTCAGTTAGAAACCCTTTGCTGCTTCATTTGGGACACTTGCTTCCTAAGTAAGAGTGACGAGGCTAGAATATACTGATGCTGGGGCAAAGTGAGTCCAGTCCTATAGTTCACCCTCCATCTTCAGGGTTTTATCTTTTCACCCCGTGTGTTGGTCTCTAATGTCACTTGACTCAGCAGCAGCTCTGTCAGCTAGGGACCCCGGAGGGTGAGGAGCTCTGTCCTCATTGTGGGGGGATCCCTGAGGAGGGAGTGACTGCTCAGGGGATTTCCCCAGGCCGGTCTGGATGACTTGGGGCTCACTTGCTGTATACCTGGTTACAGCTCCCCAAGATAAAAGTACGACAACCATCTGAGAGCCCTTCATTTTCCGGGGATCTTGCCCTTTGCTGAAGTGACCCTCAGAGTAAGAGCTCCTAACTGCTACTCAGCCACCTGTTCCTCCTCTTCTCCTGGTCAGAGCTCGGGTTCCCAGATGTTAGCCTGCCTTGGAGTCACTGGGAGGGCTTGTTAATACACAGGCTGCTGGGCCCCACCCCAGAGACTCTGCCAGGTGGGGGTGGGGCCTGAGAATCAGCATTTTTAACAAGTTCCCAGATGTTGCTGATGCTGCTGGTTTGGGAACTACACTTTGAGAACAACTAGGTTAAAGTGATAACTCAGCATTATTACCAGCCTTTCTGTGAGCTTGATTAGGAAAGCATGGGCTACTTAGGATATCTTAAAATTAAGTTAAAAATTAAAACAAAATTAAAATACACATCCATATGTGTATATGTAAATATGTGTGTATGTTTCTATACACATATATATACTTATACATTTATTTACTTATGCAAATATATATTTATATACACATAAATATGTATATACATCAGTATGTGTATATATAAATAAAGAAATATGTATATTGCGTATATATAAAATCTTTGAATTCTTATTTGACATTGAAGAGAAGCAAGTGGATTCAGGAAATGTTCAGAACCAGAATTGAATTCTGGGGCCCTACACTTGATTTCCTTCTGAGTCTCCTTTCTGTCCCTTCTTCCCACATCCCTTCTGTCCACGGTGCTCCCCCAGGCCTGCTCTCTGGGTGTTGACTGAATCGGTCATGCACAGGAGGCTGTTGCCATCGGTACCTCCAGTGCAGTCCCTACATTCTCTCTCCGGGCAAAGGGAAGAGCCGGGCACTGCTCATGATATCACTCGGGGGCAAGTGACTGGGCCGTGGCGTGTTGTGCCGGGACCTGGGGTCACCACACGAGTGGACACCAAGCCAGGGAACTGAGCCAGGGAGACCTTTCTCCACCTCTGCCAGAGCTTCTCCTCATCCCCCCACGTTTCGGACCCAAATGTGGTTCCAGAGTTGTAGGGTGAGTCACCTGTGCCCATGCCTATCAGGCTCTGAGATCCCATTTGTCCGTTCGTTCATTAATTCATCTATTCATCCACCCATCCATTCATTCAGAGGTGTTTAGTGAGGTCCTACTCTGTGGCGGGCTCTGGGCCAAGTGCTGAGGATACAGAAGTGACAGAACAGACATAATCCCTGTGGCAAGGAGCTGACGCTCTGGTGAGGACCGACAACAAAGAAGAAAGCCCATAAATAGAATCATTTTGGCTTGTGACAAATACTGTAAAGGAAAAAAGCAGAGTGATGGAGGGGAACTGTTTGCAGGAAGGGACCCTACTTACATAAGATGATCAGAGAAGTCTTCCCTCTCTGGAGGTGATATTTATCCTGAGACTTGAAAGATAGAAGAGAGGTAGAAGATGGTAGCCTGGATGATGGCAGAGGAATTTCAGAAATGGACAAAATACTCTTTTGGTTGTTAACAGATATGAGTAGACTTGAAGAAGTTAACATGGCTAATATAATTTACCCCTTTGTGCAGCTGAGCTTATAGTTCAGTCACTGTTTGTTTGCCTTTATTAGCCAGAAACTAGACAAAAATGAATAAAAGTCTAATAATGTACATAAATACAATAAAAGAAATATATATAAGGTACAGAAGTAATGCAGAGCAAGGAGAGACTGATTCCTCTGAAGATCAGGTAAGGCTTCACAGAGAGGGCAATATTAAAACAGGGCTTTAAAGGATGCATAGGAGTTTTCTGTGTTGATAAGGGAAGGAAAGTCTTTGCAGGTAGAGGAGACAGAAAGAGATTTGACTCTAGGGCACCTGTTAGCACCTATTAACTTCTGTATGAATTACAACTCAGCTTCTGGGCAGACAACTTCCCTTCCTCCTGTCTGAATTTCAACCCCTACTTGCACCCTCACCAGACTCCTGTGTGCCATGCACAGATTGCACAGTGTACGTGGCGGCCCTGAATGAAACCACAGGGAGTCAACTGTGCCTATGCCTGTTGGGCTTTGAACTCCTGTCTGTTCGTTCACCCATCCTTCCATTTGCTCACTCAGAGGGTATTTAGGGAGGTCTAGATTTTTTGATGAGACTGCAATTATAAAGGGAAAGGCTAATTTTTTGTGATTCAGTCATGGAAAACCGTGGAAGGCAATAGGGCAGTGCCACTGAAGCAGCCAGTCCAACAGGAAGAGCACCAGGCTGGGCGTCAGGAACCCTGTATTCTGGGCCCAGGATACACACCCTCTCATACGTCACACCCCTCCCCAATGATCCCTGGACCATGTTTCTGGAAAAATAGGAAGTTGAATCCTGAGACCGACCTTGTGCCCTGCTCCTGCTGGGCAGGTCTGGTGTCATTATTCTTAAGACCAGCTGTATTTTAATAGAGGATTATGCTGATGAGAATAGCATTAAAACTCAAAAGACTAAAGCATGGGCTACTCCCTCCATCCCAAAGGTGGGCCTCTTTGGGGAAGCTGCTAACCAGTTGTCTAGGTCCTCTCTTTGCACCCTGACCACTCTCTTTACACTGGGTGATTGGACAGGGTTTAACCTTCTTCCCTGAGGCTTTAGCCAACACAGGTTGCCTTCTCATCTCTGCTGGTCCAGTGTGAATGCCTTTAGGCCCTGACAGTCGGCCAGATTCACAGTCACATCAGCCCCCGCTGGACCTGTGATGTGCTGGGCGACTTTGTAACACTCTCAACTTCAGTTTTCTCATCTGTACAATGGGGGGTGATGATAATTGTACCCATCTAGCAGGGAGCTTTAGGAGACATTGATTGAGATGATGCATGAGGAGTGTTTGGACAAGGCTAGCACAAAGAAGACATTCTAAAAAGGTGTTGGAGGGCCCGGCCCAGTGGCCGAGTGATCCACTTCAGCGGCCCAGGTTCACAGGTTCGGATCCCTGCTCCACTCACCAGCCATGCTGTGGTGGTGTCCCACATCCAAAAAAAAATAGAGGAAGATTGGCACAGATGTTAGCTCAGAGTTAATCTTCCTCAGTCAAAGAAAGAGGAGGATTGTCAATGGATGTTAGCTCAAGGCAAATCTTCCTCAGCATAAAAAGAAAAGGTGGTGGGTGGTGGAGGTGGAGATGTGGAGATGTGGTTATGACTAGGGAAGACAGGAGCTGGGCCTGGGGGAAACAGTCAAGTGAAAGGATAACAATATATAAGTGAGTACTAGGAAAGACTAACGAGAGAAGGGAATAATAAAGGAGAGAAAAGAAGTGTTTTTACCACAGATGCTCCCTATTTTACAGGTTAGAAAATTGAGCCACAGGGAAATGCTGTGCCCAGGGTGGAGCCCCCTTTTTAGACACTGTATTTCCCTGCACCCTTTATTGTTCAGAAAATAGCGGTAACAGAGAAGCTTGGCGTCTTTAAGAAATATCTGTGACCTTGCCGATTGCCGTTTCTCTAAAATTCCCTTTCTATTTTCTTTTCTTTTGTGTTTTTGATAGTTATGTAAGTTCTGTATGTAAGTAACACCTACAAAAGGGAGCACAAAGCATCCGAGGACAGCTCAGTGAATTTTCACAAGGTGAACACACCATGTAAGCAGCTCCCAGATCAAGAAACAGCATGGCTGGTGCCCAGAAGCACCCCCAGGGCTCCCTCCCAGTCTCCAGCACCCCCAGGGTCGTCACTGTCCTAACTCTTAGCAGCACTGGTTACTTTCACCTGCTTCTGAACTTTATATAAATAGAAAAAGTTTTATGTTCTTTTGTATCTGGCTTCCTTTGTTCAATATTATGTTTGTGAAATTCATCAATAGTGTGTCATAGTGTTTCAGTCTATGACTATTTATGCGTATGTTTTACTTATACATTCTACTGTGGGTGGCTGTTTGGGCTCTGTCACTTTCAAAGTTCACCCCAAATGTTTAGCAGATCTGAGGAAGAATGTGATGACCCCAAATGCTAATATCTAAAGCAGTACATGCTCTTTGTGACCTACTTTCTCTGTTCTCTGCCTCATCTGGCCCACCAAATAGCTCCCGTAATGTTTGCGTGAAGTGCTAGGTGCCATTTCATTCTTGCTTCTTCCTTCATGAGTTACTCCCCATCCATTTTATTTCGTCCTCGTTATATCAACTGTTTTTGTCGACCAGACCTAACCGACCCTGTGAATTGTCAGACTGCACAAGTCAAGAAGCATTGGGCTAGCATACGTTTTCCTAAGAAAATGAGGCCACGACAGCCCTACCAAACAAAGTCGGGGAGCAGAGTTGAGGACTGAATCAATGGTGCTCTGCCAGCCAGTGTTCTTGAGCCAGTCCCCCTGGAACCCTTACCCCTGGATCAGGCTGCAGTTGGGGGCCAATGCGGACTTCTAGGTGGCGGCAGACCCTCTTACTCCAAGCAACACCTCCAAGGGAGAGATTAAGACAGTATGGCACAGTGGAAGGAAGAGGGCTGTGGAGCCTACTTGCTAGCCAGGGGCCTCTCCGCCTCATTTCTTCATCCCTGGAATAGGGGTGCTCATGTCTACCTCACATGGATGTGGGAAACATTAGATTTAATGTCCAGTGCCTGGCATGAGTGACAGTGTGGTTTCCCTCAGACATGTTCTATGTGCCCAGTATCTTCTCTTTACCTCTCTAGATCCTGTTTTTGCTCTTCTCCATCCTAATTTATGCCTAGAGTTCATGATCTGTGTGTATTACCTCCATGGGCTCCCTTGCTCTCGGGCTTCTGATTGGATTTGGCCAATGGTAAACATGGCAGGAGATGAAAGGAAGAAGAGAGGGAAGTTGCAGTATTTAGTAAGCTCCCTGTACACACACACACGCAACTCTCTCTTCTCCCTTTGGGTAATGGTAATTTTTCCCTTTCCTTGCCTATTCCAGGCCTGGGTGTGTAAGATCCCCCTGGCTCTACTGGCCCTGGGTACTGTAGCATCTTTGGTACTTTCCAGCCTCTCTGCCAGGACATCTGTAAATTGTTCCTTTATTAAGCTCTTCTCGGTCACCTAGTACCTCAGTGCCATTCACTTTCTGCCCAGATTCAGACTGATGCACCCTCATACCGTGATGTTTATACTGGGGAGAGTAGTAACTATACATGCATGTGCTCTGCTATACCCCCTTTCGTGATCACCCCCTGAAAGAAAGCCTCTGAAAAGCTTGCTGTTCTCTTTCCTTGAACCTCAGCTAACTGAATGAGTTCTCCTGGGAGAATTATCTTTGTGGGGAACAAAACTAGTAGGTGCTTTGTTTCTCAAGGGTCAGGGTAGGAAATCGTTTGGGGGCAGGGAGGGAATAAAATGGTTGAAAGTAGGGTGGGTGTCCTCTGCCACCTGGCACTCGGCCTTCCGCCTTCCCCCCAGGGCCCTTTGTAAGAGGAGAAACCCAAGTACTGCTCACAAATCATGGTTTTCTATACTTGTCTCAGCTTGTTAGTGCATTGGACCTGTATCCAGATAGGGGTCTTTTAGAGAAAATGAAAGTACATAACATGGTGAAGTTAAAGATTCAATAGATGGTAAGTTGTGGAATCATAATTAGGAGTCTGAATAATTTTACTTCCTTACGTTCAAAATTTCCATCCCTAAAGTATTTCCCACCTTCTGCCTTGTATTTTATATGTGTGCAGGCATTTCTTAACTTCCCCACTGGAGTCTGAGATCCTTGAAGACAAAAGCCTGTCCAAATACAATTTTAGTAATGTTAAAAACATGATCCTCATACAAATATAAAATGAATACTTGTCGAAGATTTATTTAACCGATTAGTGAAGGGAGCTAGGAACATGCTAATGGCAGTTCAGAGCACTTGAGGAAGAGATATTTATAAAATTAGTTGGGAAAATCGTGAGGAAGTAAATTTGTAGGTTAGAAACAAAAGTGGTCAATGTCCTATAGGGCAATAAGACAGTAAGGTTTGAGTTACGATTTCTCTTTTTTCTAGTTTTTTTGAGATATTATTGACATACAACATCGTATAAGTTTGAGGTGTACTACAGAATGACTTGATATATGTAGGGACTGTGAAATGATCACCACAGTAAGTTTAGTTAACATCCGTCACCTCACATAGTTAACAATATTTTTTTCCTTGTGATGAGAACTTTTAATGAATTATTGTTTCTACCAGACAAAAAACATTTGTATTTCTACAGGATGAAAATCTACAAGTGAGCATGTAACTTTAGTCTGGGCCCTAATCAATAGTAAATAAAAGGTGAAAGAAAGGTACATTCTCCTAGAAAATTAAATAATCTTAGACAGGCCCGTCGTACTGTGCCCCAGTATGAGCTGATAAACTTGCAGTCATCCTTTTACTTTATTTCGAGTTTTAGAGAATTTGTCTTAAGCTACGTGCTATTGAACTGCCTCACTCCAGCAGAACACCTCACACGCAGTAGATGCCAAGTAAGTGTTTGTTGAGTGAATCCGCGAATAGAACCGACACCCCAACCATTTATAAAGAAAGTTAGCCAAGCTAAGTCAAGGGCTGACAAACACATCGGCTGCCAGCTTTCCAAGCAGGGATCAAACGGTTTCCCCTGGAGGAGAACAGAACAGCAGTCCAAATAAGAACAATCTGTACAGGCAGGTGGGAAAGGGAACGGGAGCTGGTGGCGCACAGCTGTCTCTTCTCCTCAGGCCGTAGTTGGTCTGCGATAGCGCTATAATTGTTTTATAGTGTCAGCAGGGGTTCCCTAACAAATGAGCATTGCTAGTTTCTGGCAGCCCACAGAGCGGTACAGGTGCATCATGAAAGTGCAAGAGAGAACTGTTAGGTCTCAGCCCCAAATCTTTGAAAACCTGGCAATGGAGCTGTTAACAAAGCAGCAAACGAAAATGATGGAAGCAGTAAGCAGGGCGTTGTTTTCCAGCAGATTTCACCCAGCTTTGAGTTAGCAGGTGGAAAGATGGCAGAAAGAAGGAAGTGTTCTAGTCCCTGAAGGTAGTATTTACATTGTATGCATTTAGAACCATCAGATTTTCTTCACTCTCCTCACCCTCAGTTTGATGTTTTCAGCTTTGGGGATGTTTTTCTTTTTTCATTATTGGAAAATATTTTCTCCATGACAAGTGGCTCCTGAGGATTCCATTCCTAGGATGTCAGAACTTGATGGATTGAGACATTTTCTGCAGTTTCCATCCTACCTCACCATGCCCATTTTACAGAAGAAATAACTGAGGTCCTGTATCAGTGAGCTTTTGCTGTGTAACAAACCACTCTGAATTCATTAGCTCGACACCACAGACATTTATTATTTCTCATGATTCTATGTGTCAGCTAGATGGCTTTTCTAGTCTGGGTTGGTGCAGCTGGGGCTGGATGGTCTAGGATGATCTCCATTTGAGTGACCGGTCATTTGCTGGCTTGTTGGTCTGGGATGGATTATCTTTGCTCCACATGTCTCATCGTCCAACAGGCTAGCCCAGGCCTCTTCACAGTGGTCTCAGGATTCTAAAGAGCAACAAAAATAGGCAAGCCCCAATACACAAGTTCTTTTCTCTGATTACTGTTATCCATTGGCCCAAGTAAGTCATGTGGCCAAGCTCAAAAGCAGTGTGGGAGGCATCTACCCAAGCATGGATATTTAGAAAGAGAGAATTTGTGGACATTTTTGCAAACCAATTTATCACAGGTGCAGTAATTTGCCTAAGCTTACAAAACAAAGTAGGGGCAATGCTGGGACCTAGACCCAGACCTCATATCTCCTGGCCCAGGCCCCTTCCACAATACTAAGCCCTTTTCCTGGATTCCAAGGTTAAGTTCCAGTTCCCTTTAAAATCTATTTTAGAGGTACTTGGAGTAGAGAAATTTGTGGTAGGTTTCAATGAGGGGTCTTGACTTTGAGTGTTGAGAGAAATCGATCTCCTGAATTAAAATGACGAGTTGGGCAATGGTCCCCGGGACAACCCCGATCCCAGGCCAGCCTCTGAACTCGGCCATCCATGCTCTTTGGCTTGCCTTCCAGGTTCTGCCTCCCGACAGCAGAACACCAGCCTTCACCTGGGCCTTGGGCGCCCCCCATTCCATGTGGGGAGACACAGAATCACTGCAGGGAGTGTTCACCTGCTGGGTCTTCTTGTCCTGTTCAACACCCTCCCCCTCTGGTCAAGGGAGGACGTAGATAGTTGGGCCATTTAAGCACGCTAATAATTTGGTGCCTTTTCAAATTTGGTCCTGGAGAATATTTTGGGTCCTGGATATTTACCACTCTCTTTTCTTTGCCAGCAATGGAGAAAGCACAACTTGAAAAGTCCCCAATAATCCATACACATTAAATATTTGCTCAGAGTTTGACTTAGAGGGGAGGCTGAGCTCTATATGGCTGAAAAGCAGGGACTGAAGCCCCCTGGTGGCCACCCTTGGCCTGTTCTTTATAGCCCTGAGCAAGTTAGCTCTGGCCTCAAATTCAAATACCCCTCTCAGCAGACAAAGCCTTCCGTTAGCTTAGTTCAGAGGAGAGTTTGCCTCACATCCCAAGAGATTTATCGAAGTGTCACTTCTAGGCAAGTCCATCATTCCCCTGAGAAGGGTTCTGGAAGATACAATTTCTCCATCCCCTTATATTTGCAGAGATGTTTTAGATGATGGGTGAAAGTTTCTTTGGCCAAGTTGGCTTTCCACCCTTGTATTCTACTTCTTACATGTTTTCTTAGACTTGAAAGAATAATAAGTGTTTCATTTCTGTTCATTCTTCAGCTTAACAGGACATAAAGGAAATGGGTCCTGGATAGTTACCACTCTGTTTTCTTTGCCAGCAGTGGAGCAAGCACAACTTGAAAAATCACCAATAATCCACACATTTTCGAGATCAAAGCTGTTTACAGAAGTATCTGAGACGAGCCAATGGGGTGTTGACTTCTATTTTGTCAGCCGGCCCCAAGAGCCTTCAATTAAGAAAAAAGCACAGGGGTGGGTGGCCACACTAGTGGCCCCTTCCCCTGTGGAGCCAGCTCCCTGCCCGCCCGAGTGCAACGAGATGACCATTCACTTCTTCTAAAGCGTCTCCTGAGATCATAAGCAGGGTCATTCCCAAGCCCTAAAATAAACATTCTTAAGATACATTCTGCCACTCGAACGAAAGATTCCTCAGCTATTAGTCAGACTTTCAACAGAAGGCTCCATTCCCAACCGAGAGGCAACACTCCTGCATTCTTGAAGCATGATGTGCCTGTGTCACTAGCTCCAAGGGTTGTCTTCAGGGTCCGACAGCAAAGATTGAAGCACAGTTCTGGCCATTTCCTCTTTGCTGGGAAAGGTTCCTAAAGGGCCTTGCACTTACATGCTTCCTATAAAATAGAGTCATTGATATTCGCTCTGTGCCTGTTGCCTGGAGGGAAGTGATTCCCATCACACACAGATGGAGAGACAGCAGAAGGTGGCCAACCTCGCCATCTGTGTATTCAACAGTGCATGGTTCTCCCCATGGATTGTGGTTACCTCTTTCCAACACTTCACAGAACAGCCTCCACCACCCACTACTGCCGTCCTATGATGATGGTCTCCATGCCATCTTCCTGAGCCGTAAGAACAAGTGTGCCCTCTGAGAAAGCTGATTTTATGGTCTGAAACTCATTTTGTTCATTGTCCCGGTTTTCTCTTCCTGGGAGCGCTTGCTCCCCAATCATGTGTAAAGATAATCAGTCTGCCTTTTATTCTTTTATCTCCTCAAACAGGGAAACTTTTGCTCTCCCCTTTGAAATACCACCAATGGCATTCTCAAACTTATTTTTAGACGTGTGGAAGTGTTCCAGACACAAATCGATGCCCGGCATAGATAAAGCCCCCAAGTGTGTTTGTCGTGGGTAGAAGAAAACGGAGTGTTTTAATGTGGAAGGAGCATGACCATATGCCTGGGTGCAGTACGGCTTCCTTTAATCTGGAAAAAGGAAACAAGCATTGTCGATAATAATATGCAGATGTCCAGCCCCAAATGAGGACATATTGCTAATTAGCTATATTGTTAGTATATTTTGAGGAGAGAGGCTGCAGTGACGTTAATTATGATCTCTGTTGTTTGTTGTTCAAAGTCTATGAGACCAAAAGCATTGCTAATAATATCTTCTTTAATATCTTCAATAGAAGATTCCTGGATTTTTTTTTCTTTAGAATCCCACATAAAAGCCACATTAGGGGTAATGAGGCCTGTAGCCTGCGCCTAATTAAAATGAAATCTGACTAGGCCCGTGGCCATCATTATCATCAGTACTTATTGGGTGCCCTGAGCTTGTGGAATTGGAGGGTGTGGGGTTGGAGAGTGCAGATACAGCCTGTTCTTTGCCCTCCAGAAATTTGCCATCCCATCTGCCTCCAAGAAGTCTGCCTGGTTGTGTTAATCTGCGAATAGTTACCACAGCCTTTTCAAAAAAGCACTAAAACCGTCCTAGCCAGACACAATTTGTTACCAGTTTGTGTCTCTTCTGGAGGTTCTGGAAGTGGGGCCAGATCAGCCCTGTTTTTCACACACCAACCTTTGGTTGATGTTTGTGGAATAGGGCAGGTGGCTATTTGCAGACTAGGACAAAGATGCTTAGGACACTTCTCGCAAAGGTGGACCCATCACCCATTTCCACAACTTATCATCCCCCTCAAGCTGATAGTCACCCTAATTTGCCCCATGGCTTGGTTCTCCAAAGAACCTCTCCCTCCACCTCTGCCTGTGCCAAATGACCAGCTTGGAACTCTGACCATTGTGGCACTTTGATCTTGATGTAGCTGTGGTGATCCCCCTTGGTCACAGGGACAGCCAAAATGAGCAGCTCCAGCCAAGTAGAGGCTGGAGGCAGTAGTTGGGCAACCTTGATCTTGGGCCAGTGATGTCCTGGGGAGAAGGGACACGAATGATAAGTGTCTGGGCTTATCTTAGAAATTGTACCCAGTCTGTAGAGGAGAGATTTTTCTCTTTAGTTTGTCCTGGCAGAGCTTTTCCAGGGGCATTCAGGGCCAGCTGATGACAGTGAGGGAGGAGGGAGGAGATGCCAGTACCATATAGCTCCAGCAAGCCTCCAAATGACCCGGAGGCCACCAGGGAAGTGTGGCCTGGGAGAAGAGTCACAATACACTCTGATAGAAAGCTTTCAGACCAAAGGCTGATGGGTGGGGATGTCTGAGTGTTAGGCCCGTCATTTATATTATTTAACTTGGTTATCTGTCACTGAGACAGCAGAGCGGCCCCAATCCTAACACCCACTCTGTTCCAGCTCTGATATCCTCTGGGTCTCTATACCAGGCCCTGCCAGGCCTCGGGGAGTCTGCACAAGACATTTCCTTCATCAGGACTGCAGTGTTTGCTGGCCCACCTCCCACTCTGCTCTGTTCTCTTCACCCGCTTAATTTTTACTTGCCTTTTTGATCTCAGCTCAAACATTATTTCCTCAGGATAACCTTCCTTTTTTTTTAGTACCATGTTTGACGTAAGGAGTTGTATAATTCCTACCTGAAGTGGTGACAATGGTTTTTCTGGCCTTCTCTCTTTTGTGAGCATCAGCATAGGCTCCTGGATTTTATAGATTCAATGTATGTCAGTCAATGACATGTTTTTTCACACTCAAATTGTCTAACCTTTGTGCAGTGGGGCCCTTCAAGCTGGCTCCTGTTTTCTTTTGAGAGGACGCTATTAATCACTGAGAGCTTCCTTGCTTTCTGGCACAGCAAAGTATCCCCAACTCACCTATATGTCCCTGCCCAAGCTCTGGAATCAGCCATTTGTCTAAGGAGCTCTGGTTCCTTTTAGTGAGGGCAAACTCCTTGAAATTTGAGGATAATATTTTAAGACAAATTAAAGGAAATATTATATTACACAATGAGTAATAGATTTGAGAAATGTAACGTGTAGATTCTGAAACAATGAGAAGATTCTGTCAATGGAGTATGGACTATGGAGAAGGGTGTAGATGGCAGATTTGGAATAGGATATTAGGAAAGTTAGCAGCAGAGCTGAGCATCCACCGCCTGGCTGCCAGTGTGAAGTTCACCATGATGGTTCACTAAATGGCCTGTCGGCACCTCCATCAGCTGGGGATTGTGTTCCATTGCAAAGAACAGAGAACCCAACTTTGAGTCACTCAGCTAAACTGGGATTTTCCTTTTTTATTGGTAGTCACAGCTTTAAAATTAGTCACAACAGGGGACATTATTACTGGTGCTGCAATGTTGTCAATGTTAACATTAATGTTTATGAAAATGGTAAAAGAAGTTCAGAGGTCACCATTCTAGGACTATGATGGCTCTACAATGCTATCAGAGATCCAGGCCCCTCCATCTTTCCATTTAGCTGCCTTTAGAGTATAGCCTTCATCTGCGTGCCTCCTAGCTGCCTCATTCCACTTCAAGCACTTGTATCCACCTGTCAGGCAGGAGAAAGTGGAAGAGAGAGAGACAAAAGGCAGACTGGTTCTGCCTCCTGTTCAACAGTCCCATCCATCACTTTCCACTTATATCTCATTGGACAGAACTGTGTCACATGGTCACCCCTAGCTGCAGTGGATGCTGGGTAATGTAATTTTAGCCAGGCACATTGCCACCTGAAATAAACACTGAGTAAGAAAAAGAGTGGAATGGATACTGGGTAGGCAATTGCAAGGTCTGCCACAATACTGCCATCTAAGGCAAAATCTAGGCTGTGTGAACATGGAGCCTATTTTATTGTTATTGTTAACATTTTATTATTACTTTATTCCTATTTTAGATAAGAATAAGTTGTAAAATAACGGAAGGACAAGAGCTGTGCACAACGGTGGGGAGCATCAAACAGTAGCTGGATAATTTGGCCACCGTAGGTCACCTGTCTCAGCAGTTGAACAGTGCATGTGTAATAACCATATAATAGCTTTAGTTCTTCTGTGCCTCTTTATTGTCAAGTTAAAGTCACAGCTGTCAAGTTAAAGTTGCAGAGAGAACATTGCTATTGGAGCTGCAGCATTGTCACAGATTGAAGTTCAACTCAAAGACACATTGTGGGTAAAGAAATATTTTCCCAAACTGAGCAGGCCCCCTCATGTCACTTAAGTTTAGGCAAAAGGAATCCTGCAGCACCTTGGAAAGAATGGTGACATTTCTTCAATTCCTAGACTTTCCTAGGCTAACAGCTTCAGAAAATGGTATCTGCTTCTCTAAATAAAACGCAAAGTATTTAAATCTTCATTTTGAGACCCACCCTTCCTGAGACCCTTCACTCTGCTAGAATAATTGAAATGGGACACTCGATGAGTGAGCTTGATGATATAGACGGAGTGATGTCCATCAACCAAGACCTTCGATGGGGCCTCTGCAAGGAAGATGTGCAGTGTGTCCTTGAGAAAAGATGAAGAAAAGGCTTTTTCCTGGATTGTTAGCAAATCCTGTCTGTTGTCTCCTGCCCCAGATTTAAAATCTAGATTACCAAAATAATGGCTACTCCTAAATCTTGTTATTGATTGAATACAGTGGAGTTTCATTTTATATGAGCCATTGTAAAACACCCTTCCCCTATCCTAGAGTTCCCAGTTTCTGAACAGTTTGGGGGCATGCCATTGCAGGGAGCCAAGGTTTCCAGATAAATATGTTTTGGTAGAGATGCAAGAATAATCATGATTAACATTTCTTTATTACTTCCCATCTTCCAAATGCTTTGTAAACACTGAGCTTGTGGGGGCCAGGAAGCGGGGAGGATTGGGGAAAGATGGAGAAATGCCACAATTGTGTGCATAATTCAAGCCAAAACATACTTTAGCCCCAGTCTATTCCTGGCAGAGGCACTTGTGGCCTGAATTGTCCAGCCAATTGCCCTAACTCTACACTTCTCTTTTCATGTGTAGACACAACCCAACCTGAGTTCTCTCAACCATCCTGCTGGGACAGTACAGGATTCTCCTTATTATCTGCTCTGTTTGACATGGAGGATCGTTGGGCCACAGAGAGTATAAGGGGTTTTCTTGGTCCACAACTAAGCCAGGATCACCCTGTGGTAGTATTTCTCCTTCCAGGAAAAATTCCAGAGTCAGATCAAGAAACTAGTCAGATTCAGTCCTTGTTTTCTCAGCCATCTAAGCAAAATGCCAAATAGCAGCGAAAATGCATTTTCTATTTCTTCTTCTAAAATATAAGTTTTAGTAGTAGAAAGAGCACTTCATCACAGGGAAAAAGAAAGAGAACTCCATTTTTAACCCAGTTAAGCAGTATGTCCCAGTCACTACAATGAAGTTAGGGCTGGATATGCAGGTGATCCCTCAAGCAATTGGCAAGCAAATCCTGGATCCCTTCTGAGACTTATATTCCCAAATTCTGTGCAGGAAATTCTCCATGAGAGGCAACTGTTGGGGAAGTTTTAGGGTTGAGGATCCAGGGAGAAAAGCAAGGGAACAATTGCATTCAGTTCTCTCTTCTTGGGCTGTGATAGAGCGGTCTTATGTTGAGGAAAGACTTAGCATGTTCTCTCTCTCTCTCTCTCTCTCCCCCTCTCTCCATGTGCTGTTCTCAATCTCAGCATAATAAGTTTGGCCTCTGTTGAGTTGAGCAATGCCTAGGAATGCCAGGACAACTCCCTCTACAAGGATATGCCAGGAGACAAAAACCATGGCAGAGAGGTGGCTGGAAAGGTGAACAAAGACGCTGCCCCCGGCCACATCTCCTGAGCAAACAGGAAGGACAAGCAAAAACATGATGAGAAGCAGCCAACTTTCCCCTCTGTAACTGCCTGTTTTAAAGAGGAGAGGGCAGATATGCTGTCTATTTCAGACCTCTTCTTGGCCTCTTGGAACCTCCACAAAGGTGGTCTCTGCACCAGTGAGTTTATTCACCAACCCCTTTCTATTTAGAGATACAGACAAATCCATTCCCTCAGGTTAGCTCTCTAAGAAGATATTTATCTGCTGCATGTGTTTCATCTTCAGGTCGTTCTTGACCTTGGGTCCTCGGAGTCAGGAGTGTTTTGATACCAGATGTAACCCTAAGCTGGGTCAAAGGCACTCTGGTAGGGGGCAGAGAGTGCATGTGGAGACAGCGTGCTGCAATATACACTCCAAAACCCCAAAACGTGCAAGAATAACAAGAACATTAACCACTGACCCAAACGCTGGTGAAATTCTATCTCTACATCTTCCTCCACCAGTAAACATAAAAATGCCATCTCTGACGGGATTGGAGGAAGCCTCCAACAAGAGATCCAGGGAGAATGAGAGGAGAAGAAGGGCTGGTTTGGGAAAGGAGTCCAGCAACTTCTACACTGCTCAATCATTGGAAAAATTTTCCCCTAGTGACAAATAAACAGAGACATTTTTTACTAGCTGGGAAAAACAACAGACTTGCGCTTTTCTTTTCAGAATAAAGGCCTTAAATTTCAGAATGCCCTTTTCTCACTTTTTCTTTAGGTACTCCATCTCTTCATCCTCACCTCATGCCATTCTTCCTTTCTTCATTCCATACCAGCTACGCCAACTTTCTTTCTGTTCCTCAAATGAGCCAAGTTCATCCCTACCTCAAGACTGTCTTACTTGCTGTTCCCTCTGCTAGAATGTTCTTCCCCCAGATTGTTGCAGGTATTCAGATCTCACCTCAAGTATCACCTTCTCAGAAAGGTTTTCCCTGGCTACCTATCTAATTTATCCCTGGCCACTCTATCATTTTCTTCTTTCTTTTCTTCTTAGCACTCACCACACTCTGATCTGATTTTATTTATCTATGTATTTATTGTTTGTTCCCCCCAACTAGATGTACAACCCAAAAGAATAGGGCCCTTGTCTGTCCTGTTCATGGCTCTATCTCCTGTGCCTACCATGTGGTCGACACTTGTTGGATGAATGAATGGATGGATGGATGGATAGGTAGGTGGATGGATGGATGGATGATGGGTGAATGGGTGGATGGATGGATGGATATAATCAATGATTTGGCTCAAGTATTTTATCCAGTTTGATCAGATCTTTTGCTCCATGGCCCACTCTAAAGAAAAAAACTCTGGACACTGGGACTATAACTAAAGCCAGAGTGGTTAATCAATTGAAGCTGTGAAAAGGAAACCAGAATTTGATTCCAGTTCTAAATGGGCTCCTATTCTCCTTCAAAATAGCACTTTTGTGTTGATGTGCTTTGATGTTTAATAAATATCCCATAACTCATTAGCCCTCAGAAAATTCCCAAGCAGCAGGCTGGGAAAAGTTTCCTGATTATTTGGCCTTTTGAAGGTGGAAAAACTAAACCACGGGGAATGAAAATCAGTTGGGAATACCAGCCTGGCTTAATTCCAGCCGCTCAGAATTGTTCTTGCTCCTAAATTTAATGGACTGTTAAGAGTAGCATTTTTAAATCATGCCTCTCCTATTTATTTGTTTGTTTGTTTTAGAATAACCTCAATGTGGAAAGTGACTCTATATCAGAAACCAGCTTTCCTCTCTCCAAAGAAGCACCAGGGGAGCATCCAGACCACCAGGCTGCACAACAACCCTTCCCCAGACAGCACTTCCAGCAAGAAGATGGGCACCCTTCATTGCAAAGAGATGGCCCCAGATCCTTTCTCCTTGATCTACCAAACTTTCCAGATCTTTCCAAAGCTGATATCAATGGGCAGAATCCAAATATCCAGGTAATGCTTGGCAGCTGACAGGTGGAAGAAAATGAAACAGTTCATCTCTTTTTTCCTGATCTGATTCCAGAGCAACTGCTGTCTTACCTCACTTTTCTTCTTAACCTGTTAATGAATCCTGCTTGTGATCATGTTATTGCTACAAGAACAGTGTTGTATTTCATCTAGATAACACCCTTGATTGTGAGATGCACCATTATTTTATAAACTGCTAAAAAAAGAAAATACTGCTAATTAAAATATATGATCCACCAATGATAATAAGAAACATTCTGATTTCAGAGACGTTAAAATGTAAAAACAAAAAACAATATGCCTTGAAATTGATGAAATATGGTAACTATAGGCAAGGGCCAACTAACACGTGAGTAGAGTAGGGAAATCATAGTATGATTTCAAAGATGCTCTGGAAGGCATGCTCCCTTAAGTGCCTCTCCAGCTTGTCTTTGTCACCAAAAATTCCCTTAGGAGTTGACAGCACTTCAGTTGGTCTAAAGTGTAAATGACTGATAAAAAAAATGTGACAAGAGGAAAGGAGGTGAGAACAGAAGTTCCTAGGGGAGAGATGAATACATATCACTAAGATGAGATGGGATGAAGCTGAAGGAAATGGGTGGCTAGGGAAAGAGATGCCTGGGATTGAAAAGAATCACACTCATCTACACTGAAATAACACAGAATACTTGACAAAGCAAATCTTCATCCGATTTGACTCTCCCAACACCCTCATGAAGGAGATGGAGCACATGTCGTTTTTCCAATATTATCAATAATGCAGCAGGTACTCAGGAAGTTACTATTTGGTTCGCCCAAGGTCACATGGCTAGGAAATTGTAGTCGGGGGCTCCAATCCAGGCTCTCAGGCCCCCAAGAATACTCATCCCCCCAGTTTGTGTTTCAGAGACAAACTCCTAATTTTGAATTCTGCTTGTACCTCCCTCTGTTTCTTCCCAGAGATGGTCCGCATGGTGGCTAAGGGAGGTTTGCACCCTGGGCAACCTAGCCCCTGTTCAGCTCCTGTCCTCGTTTGCTTGCTTCCATACTTTTAAGCTTTGTTCTCAATTCTCTTCACTTGGGGAGGGGCAGCTTTTTCTTATTCTTCCTCTCTGCATCAAATTCCAATTAGCTTACATGGCAGAAAGTTCTTGAACCTGACCGCAGAGCAATTGATCCTTAATTAAGTTAACTGTCTCTCTCAAGACTAATGCTCTCTGCATGACGCCATTTTAGATCAAATTTCCTTGGCCAGAGTTGTTTTGCTCATAATACCAGTGTCATGGTGACTAACGAGTGTCACTGAGAATGCACCTCAATTAGAATACATTGACCAGCCCCTGCTGTGTATAAAATGCTGTGTTAAGTTATGGGAAATGAAGAAATGTAAGGCCTTCTCCCTCCAGGAAATGACAGAGGTGTGAAGATCCCAGCTACCACCAAAGATTGTGCTGGAGGGATCATGGAGACAAAGGAAGAAGAAACATGTGTTCCATAGTGGGCAGATCTGAATAGATGGGAACAAGTAGGGCAGGGCAGTACTGAGGGTACAGAAGTAAAAAATGTTTTAGAGGTCACTCTTTGACAACCCCTGTGCAGAAATCACTGTGTGCACCAGTTAATATTTCTAAAAGGTCTTGTATTGTTCTAATTGGTTAAATGGAAAACAGGCCTTTCACTCCACTGCCCTCTGTCCAGGAACTGGCCACATGACTCTCTGATAGAGAACAAAAGATCCACTTTGGGGGGGTGCCAATTGGCAAAAAAGTTGTGGACATCTCCTTACTGTTGCTCAACATGGCTCCCCATCATGCCTTAATCTATAGGAAGTGATTTTTCTTTGTTTATAGATTTTATGGTTCCTGGACCAGACTGCCCTCATCCCAAGGGTGCTTAGGCCATGCCCAAAACAGTTTTAAGGCTTGCTGTGGCTCACATTTTTTTCCCGAGGTAGGAAATATCACTGTGGGACTTAATGCTAAGAACTGAGCTATTACTGTAATAGATATAAGAATTACTAATGTAAAGTTTCAAGAAAACACCTGGATGTAGGGGAATGGAAAGCTGCAGGGAGAGTGTCCTCTCGTTGGAAAGTTACTAAGTGCATAGGGCTCCACCTAAGAATGAAATTTAAAGCAGACTTTCTCAGGATCCCCTTTCTCTCTCCCATTTAAATCCATCAGTCAGGAAGTCCCCAGACCCCACTTGAGTGTTTTTGAAATAGTACCTAAATGTCAGGAAAGGACAGTGGTGCAAAGGTGGTTGAGATCCACAGATCTGGGAAACCCAGATTACTTTTCTATAAAAAGGGGCCCCCATGAAGTGCTAACCCCTCTACAGCCCATGTGATGGATCTGTGGGTGAGCTCAGTAGAGCAGCCAACATTGCAATTCATTTTTCATCATCATAAGCTGTGTTGTTTAGCCAGATAAGAAGTAAAGAATGCTTCGGAACAGTTCCACTGGGCTTCCCAAGGGGCAAGGGCCTGTTGGAGTTTATGGTTAAGGAGAGAATTAGAGTGAGAAGATGGAGCGGAGGATGAACGGAGGGTGAATCATGAGGCCACACATGATTCTCTCTGGCAGAGCCTCTTGGACTTTTATAAAATGTAGCTTCCCCGTGTGCTGTCACAAAGGTATGGCTGTGGAGATGGTACAAGTGGAAGTTGTGTGCCCTTGTCACCTCTGAGACCTGAAGGAACCTGTTTATATTAACCTATAATAGGTGAAAAGTAAGAATCAGTGCTGCCTTTTCACTTTATCTTACCATCACCCCAGTGGGAACAGGAAGCTCGCCTCCAGGTGCTGCTTCCGAAAGAGAGG
The DNA here is from genome assembly GCA_031878705.1 of Tapirus indicus. Lineage (NCBI taxonomy): Eukaryota > Metazoa > Chordata > Mammalia > Perissodactyla > Tapiridae > Tapirus > Tapirus indicus. Next base: position 80,119,007 of record CM062929.1, read on the forward strand.
CTTCGTTACACAGAGTGGGAAGAGGGACAGGGCCCCTCCGATGAGGTCCCCAGTTTTCTTGAGTTACCCTTTAACAGCAGAGATCACCATTACTCCCAAGAGTGTAGGTTTCCCCATAGCTCCAAATATCAGTGTCACTGGCAGAAGGGATTGGAAACCAAAAAATCTCCAATCCAGATACCGGTAAAGTCAAAAACCTGAAAAGACCAGGCCAATGCCAAGTCCTTGCCCACTGCCTGGTCAGGTCACTCCCCTTGCGCTTGGTACAGCCCCTGTGTCTGTCAACTTTCCAGTACGGAGGGTTGGGGTGGCTTATGTTTTGTTGATCTGATAACCTGTTGGCCCTAAAGAAGAGAAAATGGAGCAGCATTTCCGGCCTTCTCTTTCTGGAAGACCACAAAAAGTTAGTGTTGGTCACTCAGAAAGATGTTGAAAGAAAGAATGAAGCAGCTGCTACCCCTGGGAACCCCAGCCCCAGGTCTGCTTGTCAGTGTGCGGGCACACGCGTACACGAGCACACACACACACACACACACACACAGAGCGCAGGCCACTGCAGCCCATGCACCACTGCACTTGAGTAAACCAGTTCCCTGGTGGTCCTTTAAAAGATGAGGTGCTTTCTAAAAGGGGGTGATGGTTTCCGTATTGGCAGCCCTCGCCCCTTCCTTACGGCGCTGCTCTTTTGTTGAAATCCACTGGTTTGACACGGGGTGATTCAGCCAAGCAGACAGCCCTGCTGGTCACCGCGGGCTGTCAAAGCATTTTCTCTCCCTGGGAAGCCGAATGTAGACAGGTGAAGGGCACGTCAGTGGGTTGGCTTCCGCTGCCAGGGCCCCTGGCCTCCTCGCCCCCCTCCCCTGGCAACCTGCCCCTCGCCCCCACCACCTAGTTATCCCTAACTGAAGCCGGGGAGCTGAACAGGAATTCGACACCCCTCTCTCGGAACCCTCTCCCCAGCCCTCCAGTGTCTGCGGGTGTTTCCCACGCTCCAAGACTGGGGTCCTCTGTCCCTCCTGCCAAACAGCCCACACCTTTCCAAAGCGACATTGCTGAGCCCGTGCAAGGGGCCACATCCCTCTTGACTTTTTAGGAAGGGAAATCCTTTTAAAAACCTTGCTTTTTAGAGCTTTTTTTTTAACCCCCCTAAGCCAAGTGGCCTCTGTCCCAAGTGGATCAGGCTCTCCATTTTAAGACTGGTTTCAGGCTATGGAAGTAAGTGGGAATAAAAACAACAATGGGCAAAATAGAAAGAAATAGTCTCAAACTCCTGAACCCCATCTTCATATTAAATTTAAAACAAGACTAGAAGTTGGGTTTTGTTAAAATAAATAAATAAATAAATAGTTCAGGAAAGAAAGTAAATCCCCCAGGACAAGTTAGCCGTAAACTTTAGCATCCTTGGCTGAGTTTTTGGTCTGCAGCTGATGATCAGATAACAAAGACAGAAATCTCTAAAATAAACTCATTATCAGGCTTACTGCATCAATTCATTACCACAGTAGCTATTCACAACCAAATATTTCTCTTTTCTGGATCAAGCTGAGATTAGTACTCACTTCAGCCAGTAGACTGATTTCTTTTCTTTCATTGAGGGAGACTTAAAAATAGCCATCTAAAGGCCTTTTCTTCCTTGCACAGACTTATTTACATGGCCATAGGCCTCTTGAGTACCACAAGATACAATCAGACAACTTGGCCATGGCTACAAACGTTGGACATGCTCCTACTTCTGATTTTCCCTCCTCCTTTTTCTCAAAATTACTCTTGGAATGGCAGGTCTGGCCTAGTAAGAACCAAGAAATTTCTGTGCCCAAGACGTGGACCCACACACCCACGGGACAAGCCTATGTTGTTCAGAATCTCAGGGGGCGCTGCTGTCCAGAATGTGAGCTGCAGAGTCCACTGAGCTGCATTTGGGATCCAGCGCCATCATTTAGTCTTCCAGGCTTGGCCTCTGTGGCTTCATGCAGGTTACTCGATCTCACTCTGTTTCAGTTTCCTTGTCTATAAAACGGGAATGATAATACTACCAGTGAGTACCTCCCATACTACGTAGATGTAGGGTCACTGTGAGGATTAAATGAGATAATCCGTGTGAAGCACTTGCCACAGGCCAGGTAGATGGTGAGATTTCCCAAACCGGTAGATGCTGGTTGGTGACAATGGAGATGAAGATGACAGAGGAAACATGTATAAAATAACTGGGAATCAGAAGACCTAGTTCTGAAACCAGCTCTACACCTTCCTTGCTACTCACCTCGGGAACTTGAATTCTCCAAGCCAGTTTCTGTGCCTGAAGCTGGGGTCCAACTTGTGTAGAACGAGCAATAATGTTTGGGCAAGCATGCTGCAAGTCTCAAAGCATTAACCACAGTTAGCTGGGGTTGCCAGAGTTGTTTTTAGAGCATCAGTGAGTCTGAGAGGAGGGAATTATATGTCTTCCTAGTCCATTTTGTTTTCTTTCTGTGGCAGTTGTCAAGGACCAATGAACTAGAAGATTCTAGAACATTATCCTGAGTTCAGAAGGTCACGGCTTCTGTATTCTCAGTGTCATTAGTTTATTAGCAGTTAGACTGAGAATTATGTTAGTTTCCCTGTGGGAAGTGCTTTTCAGAGCAAGAGTAAAGAGTTCATTTCTAATACATGTTTTAACTATCAAGAGGAGGAAAGAAGCTGGTAATGTTTCATAGCATCTTATTCTCATTTCCCGATTATGGACAGAATTCCCCAAATTGGGACTATTTTGGACTCTCTTTTTTGGAGCTAACAAGATTCTGCCAGAAGTTGGACTTGGGTCTTTTGAAAGAGTTCTCTTTCTTTTATTGTCTTGATTTATGGTGTGAAAAGCCCAGAAGAAACAAATATACTAAAATACTTCAATTATATGCATTAAGGTTCAGAAAGGATGGTAAGATCTAGAGTCTTTATCAGCTTGGAAATCTGCTGCGCTCACTCCTACACCTTCAGCTCATCACATTGATTATTGTTCAAGACATCTTTATAAATGGATTCTTTGATGCTGAAGAACATGTAAATGGAATAAGAGCAACAGAGAATATAAAACTAATCCCCACCATTCGAGAAGTCATTGATCATGCTCATTAAGTCCTTTTAATTGGACGCCTATGAAATTTCACGTTCAAGATTAGATTTCTTCTTTTGATATCAGTATAAGGTTTCCATATTATTAACTGCAGGGAAGGGTGGATCCTAAGGTTTGTGTGGTTTTTTTTTGTTTTCAATTCAGTTGGGGCAGTGGCTAGAAATTAAAGGAGAAAAAGAAACCTCTAAGTTTTTGAGATTTAGTCATTGATATAGTTTTTGGAGTAAATTTGTATTTTGCTACTCATTGCCTGGCCAAGCAACAAATCTGTTTTGTTTGGATCTGAGCAGCAGTTTGAAAAAAAAAAAATAATCGTATTGACGGAAATAGCTTAAAACATGAAATTGTTTTTATTCCCAGCTTGGAGAAATTGCAGGGCACATTTTGTTTAGGCAATCCCTTTGACTCCAGTCTGAATACAAATGGAATACCAAAACTGTTGGGCATGTTCCCCCTTATCTTCTACCCAGAGGCTGATTTCATTACCGTAATTGCAGGCTTGCCTGGCTCTTGGCAGCTTCTCCCCTCCAAGCCCCTTAATAGCCTTACGGGCGGGCGATTGTTGCGGCTCAGTTGTTCTGCTGCAGGCAGAGGCGGACGGGACTCCAGAGGAGAAAGGTTATGTCTCCAAAGGCTAGCGTTGCCCTGTCACTGCCCAGCTTGGTTCTATACTGCCCAGCTACGCAGTCCTTCTGCACTTGTCCTTTCAGGGTTGCATGTGGGTCTCGGTAACCGTCACTCTCCAGCAAACATTAATGATAAAAATGTGTGATGTATTCCTTTCTTCTCTTCCCTTTTTTCTTTCTGAGGACTACTAGAAGTTCCATAATTATTTATAAGCATGCAAGGGATGCTTACAAGATGGGGGTAATGGTGGTGGCATTGAATAAAGCCAATGGTGCCCTTCTAGGTATCCCACACCAGAGGAAAAGATGCACTTGGCTTGCTGCTCCTGAGTTTACTCTGGGATTGAAGGCCACACTCTTGACCTTGTGTCTGGACCACACAAGGCCACAGCCCGGGCCCATCATCAGCTGGGCAGCTCCCTTTGAAGGTCAAAGCGAGTAGAACTCAGACTGCCCCATTCCTAATACAAAAGGAAGGGGCTTTTTGTCTTAGGGATGGGCAAACCCCGGTGCAGTTTGGCAGAGCATCCCAGCAACTCTCTCAGATGTTGGGTTAGGGCAAAACTGGAAACGCATCTGCCCAGTACATCTTGTGCTGATTACTTGTAGTGCATGTTTCTGATTCATTTGCACATAACTCATCCAGGGGCTGTTGCAAGAGCTATGCAATGGCCAAAGGAACCCAATGAGTCTTTTTTTAATATTTTTTAAACAAGTTTCTCTACGTTGATTGTCTCTTGGAGCCAAGAAATTGCATTATTCCAGCCTTGTGACTTCAAAACTAGGCTCTGGAAATCCAAGAGCAAGTTCTAACCTTGGCTCCAAGACTATCTGCTCTGACCCTGAGGGTCGGTTAAGGAGGGTGTGCCCTGGGTCTGGACTATGGGGTGAGTGAAATTCACAGCAGTGAAAGCCTGGATCTTAAGGACTTTGTGCTCATCTCTCTACATGACCTGTACCAGCGTCTGTGGCCTCTTTGCTCCTTCAGTTGTAAGAGAGGACAGTACCTCTATTACTTACTTTTTGAGAGGCAGTGTAGCAAAGAGTTAAGAGCATAGGTTCTGGAGCCAGACTATCCACGTCTGCCACTTACTAACTGTGTGACCTTAGGCGAGTTGTTAATTTCTCTGTGTGCCAGTTTTCCTTGTCTGTAAATAGCTCTCCGTTGCTGTCTGGCAACCACCTGAAAACTTAATAGCTCAAAGCAATGACCATTGGATTGCTCACAGTCCTATGGGTCAGGGATTTGAGCAGGGCTCAGCCAGGAGAGCTTGTCTCTGCTTCACATGGTATCAGCTGGAGTGACCCAACTGAGCTGGAGGATCCAAGATGGCCCCACTCACATGACTGAGGCCGTGGAGCTGGCCATTGGCTGAGGAGCCTGGGTTCTCCTCTATGTGGTCTCCCTCTTCATGTGGTCTCTATGTGCACGGTAGTCTACACTGGGTTTCCTTACATAATGGTAGGAAGATTCCAAGACAGTGAAAATGGAAGCTGCAAGACCTCTTGAGGCTTGTCACATTGTCACTCCTACCACATTCTACTGGACATAGTGAGTCACAAGGCTAGCCCAGATTGAAAGGGAGAGGAAATAAACTCCACCTCTTGAAGAGGGTGTGGCACACACATACGAGGATGGGAGGAATTGCAGGGGCCATCTTTGCAGATAACCACAGGGGCCAATCAATAGTACCAACCTTATAAGGTTGTTATGAGGATTAAATAAATTAATACATGTCGAGCGTTTAGAACAGCACCTGGTACACAGCTAGTACTCAATACGTGTTCAGTTTTATTACAGTTATTCTTGTGTCACTTCAGGAACACATATGCTACATTGAATTAAAGACTTCCCAGAAAGGTAGTCATCAGTAAATCAGGGACCCTGGTGATGAATTGTCTCCTCCCAACCCGAGGCCCATGTACATCAGTTCTATCCAGTCGTGGGGTTGATTTGGGCCGTCCCTGGATGTTTTCCATTCTGTAGCACCATGCAGTCTCGGCTTTCCTGCATATGAGGGATGCCTCTGCTCTCTCAGACTTTCTTCCAAGGGTCACCTGGCCTGGAGGCCGTTGACTCCTCATTGACCCTAGCCTGTTCTGAATTCTTCAGGTCACCATAGAGGTGGTGGACGGTCCTGACTCTGAAGCAGATAAAGATCAGCATCCGGAGAATAAGCCCAGCTGGTCAGTCCCACCCCCTGACTGGCGGGCCTGGTGGCAGAGGTCCTTGTCCTTGGCAAGGGCCAACAGCGGGGACCAGGACTACAAGTACGACAGTACCTCAGATGACAGCAACTTCCTCAACCCCCCCAGGGGGTGGGACCGTCCGGCCCCAGGTCACCGGACTTTTGAAACCAAAGAGCAGCCAGAATATGGTGAGTTTACCACCCAGGAATATAAAATTGGTGGGGAGAATAAATGAGGAGGATGAGGCCTAACGGACATAGAGCCAAGCAAAACCCAGTTTACAGTATGTGGCTTTTGATCTTCTCTGAGGCACACCTCATAGACTCCGTTCCACAGCAGCCCCAAGGAGGCACCAGGGGCCATGATTTTCTGGAAAGACTATAATTTTAAAATCATACCAATTATCCTAGGAGATAATTTTTTTTTAGTTAGGGGTCTTTGAGGTTCTGCCTTTTTTCCCAAAAATTTTTGTTTTTTTCTTAAAATGAAGAAATCACCAAATTAACTTCCTGTATATTTAGCTGCAAAAAATCATACTGAAAATCAATTTAGCAAAAAAGATGTATCCAGCTGCTTTCTTTGACCAGGCAACAGTGTTATATTTAACCTTGGCAATGGAGTGGCCCTTGGGAATCCACATGAACATGTGTGTCATAGATTGTCAAAGTAAGGCCTCCCCCCCAATAAATTTTAAGACCCCAAGTTGGGACTTATAGTTTCCCATGTTTTTATAGTAGGATAGGTGAGGTAAAAAACAAATTCTAAATTCAATGACTTAATAAATGTTCATTTCTCACTTAAGTTGGGATGGAAGACAGGGTGGGCGGGAAATCGGCTCCACTCAGTCATTCAGGGACCCAGGCTTCTTCCATCTTGAAGCTCCACCAACTGTTAGGGCCTGAGAGTTATCCACTGGATGCTCTGCATCTGGCTGGCAGCCAAGTAGAGAGACAGAGCCTGGAAAAGGCACACACGCTCTTAACCCCCTCAGCCTAGAGATGACACACATCACATCTGCTCAAATTCTGTTGGCAAGGCCTGATCACATGGCCCCACCTAAATGCAAGGGAGGCTGGGAAATGTTTTCTGTGTGTCCAAGAAGAAGAGGAAACAGATTTGGCAAGCATCTGGCCAGGCTTCAGGGGGAATCAGGCAGCGTGCATTGTGTTGTAAGAATATTTGATATCTTACAAATGCATCCATCATCGTGATGTTCTTGTGGCTTCACCATAAGCAGACTTAGGAGCACACACTAATGATGAGGATGATTTTGCACCATTTACACTCTCACTCTTACCCAGTTTTTCAGCAAAAAGACCAGTTGTATATTGGAGAGTCATTTCCGCCCACTAAGAGATCATTCTAGGCAACTTCCAAAACAGCAAGATAATTTTTTTTCCAGCCACATCATTCAGTTGTTCAACAGACATTTATTAAGAGGATGTCTTGTGTCTGTGCTAGATGGCTGGGAATCCAAAAATGAGTAAGACGCAGTCCTTCGCTAAAGAGAATCTCACCTATCTATAGACAAAAGGAGAAAAATTAACTGATAGAGCAAAATAGTGTCATGGTAAAGATACACATCAAATGCTAGGGGAGCAGAAAGAGAGCTCCCATACCCCGTCCAGCCCAGAGGAAGTCCAATTTATCTGTTTTCCAAAAAGAAGGACTGCGAATAGTCAATCTTTATATAGCACTTATGCACCAGTCCCTCTTCACGGCGTCTCACATATATTAGCTCATTTATTCAGCTCTCTGAGGTAGGTACCCCATTTTACAGATGGGGAAAGTGAAGCCTAGAGAATTTAAACAACCTGACCTCAAGAGTCAAGACCTAGGATTCATCTCAGACAGTCTGGGTCCAGAGACTATTCTCTTAACCACTATGTTATTCTGCCTCTCTAGAGAAAAAAAAAATGGCACATCTGTTAGGACAGTAGAGTGGATGTAGAAAAGGACACTTAGATTGGAAGATAGGAGTGGGAGGAAAAGCTCGGTGCTGAACTGAACGTTGAAAAAGAGAAACACAGATGATCCCTGGGTGCCAGCCTGACATGGCACAGGTTTGTGGCTTAACCTGTCTGCCCAGCCCCCACAGAACACTGTCTCTATGAGTGGGGCTCAGACCCTCGACATCAGAATCCCTCAGTTTTGCATGTTAAAACATGCCAATCCTGGGCCCCCACTTCTTCTCTGTATACCAATGGTTCACAAAGTGTGGTCCCCAAACCAGTTGCATCAGCGTTACCAAGGACCATGATAGAAATGCAAATTTTCAGGCCTACTGCATCAGACACACTGGGGTGAGTCCCAGAAATCTCTATTGATCAAGCCCTCCAGGGACTCTGGCGCATTGAGCACTGCTCTTGGAGATCATGGTTCTCAGCTTCGTTGATCATACTCACCTGGGCAATTTTTTAAACTCTTGATGCCCAGACTTCTCTCTAAACCAGTTAAACTGGGCTGGGGTCCAGGCATCGGTGATTTTTTTTTTTAAAGCTCCATGAGTGACCAATGTGCAGCCCAGGCTGAGGGCCACTGTTGTCCTTCTACTGAATCAGAATGTCTAGGAGTGAGATCTGGAGTCTTCTTTGCCTCTTTGTTTCTTTCTTTTTTCAACCAAGGTCATCAGGTGATTCTCATGCTCATTGAAGTTTGAAGACCAACGCTAGAAACAACTTTTTCATCTAAAGCTTTTACAGAGTATGCGCTACCGAATTCATGAACATTAGGAACGACCCCTCCATTTCAATCTTGAGGATAGAATTTGCTTCTACGGGGGCAATTACTGTTGCTGCCTCGGCCACCCTCATCCCAGCTTCCTAGATCTAGAATACCTATGGATCTTACGGCACCCCTGGGCCATGGAGGAACTCCCATCTTTCATGATTTTGGGGTGTCTCTTAGTAACTTCCCATTATTGAATTAGACGTGCCAGGATTGCTACTTTATCAAGAAAATCTTGTCCCTTATGATACCTCTAAGGCAGTGCTTCTCAGACTTTGATGTGCACACCAATCTCCTGGGGAACTTGTTAAAATGCAGCTTCTGTTGCAGTAGATGTAAGAAAGTGTCAGAAGGCCAGATGAAGCTAACACTGCTGGCCCTCGGACCACACTTTGAGTAGCAGGACTCTAAGTGTAGCATTTGCAAAATGAAAGATGATTACTGCTTCTCCGATTGGCTTACAAGAAATGTGTGATTTCCAGAATTCTATATAGCATCAGATGAACTGAGACCACTTTTATTTCAGTGAACAAACTATTGAGCAATTTCTGAGTATTTATCCCTGTGTTGGGTGCTGTGGAGGACACAGCGGGAGGACATACGGCCCAGGAAGGTGAGGTTCATGCAATGGCAAAGCTGTGTGAGTGCTTGTTGCCTTGTCTGAGATGGGCTCAAATTGTCACAGGAACGGGTCTTTGTGGAGGATGTAGACCTCAGATTTTTGAAGGTAGGATTTTTAATAAGAATTTAAATGTTTGTGGCCGAAGAGTATTTCAAAACATCCGAGGTGAAATAAATAGAATATAATTGCATCTTTAGAATAAATTATAAAATACACAACAGAAGATAGAACTAATTTGTGGGAACACATAATGTGACCATGAGTTGGCTCAACTTTCGACTGTATTTGAGATACTGCATTTTAAATACCTTCTGTGTAGATACTTAAGGTATCATCCAGGGCAAAAAAAAGAGTCCAAATAAATATTTTTCTGTCAAACCCTAGTATACCATTCCCAAAATTGTTCTGAATAACCTGCATAATGAAATCAGATGGGCACTGCTTATTGTAATCTGGGTTGGGACTCAGTTCTTTGCAGTTCTCTAACTGGTCATGGTCCTATTTTAATAGAAGATTTCACAGTGATTTTTTTTCAAGGATTTTTCTTTGTAATGGTGAATTATGGCCACATAAGTGAGTATCTTAATGAAACGTGGCCGACTTGGGCCAGAATCAAAGCTGCTGGAATACCAGGATATAGAACAGGATAGGGCAGGAGCAGGCAGACCTGAGATCTAATCCCAGCTCCACCAAGTTTAAGCTGTGTGACCTTAGGCAGGTACCTTAACCTCTCTGAGCGTCAGTTTCCTTATCCATAAAAGAAGAATGTTTCCACCTACCTTGAAGGATTATTACAGGAGTTAAATCACTGTGTTTAGACGGAGCAGCTGGCTAACGCAGGCCCTCAATAATTGGTAGGCCCTGTCATCTAGGATTAGTGGTGGAGGCTTGTCAGTGGCTGAGTCAAGACCCAAGTCACTTCAACTGCCCAAACACCATCACTGGCTCACAGAACTCTAGTGCCCTGAAACTGAATAATGGCTACTTTAAAATTTCAAATGACACCCTTGAAACCCAGCTCTCAGCCCACTGCACTGTGGATTGTTTTCTTCCCTCACTGAGCTCTTTGATGTCACAGATAGGGGCTGTCAGAGCACCATATAAATGTTTACAGGGACTGTTGTTCACTGTCTTGTTGTCGTCTTTGCAGTTACTGCTGCTCACATTCATTTTCTGCTCTGAGCGATGCTCCCTGTAGGTGAGCAAATGAGAACAGGCTTGTTGTATTCTAACAGAAAGGAATACTGCCCTCAAAGCCTTGTCCCACAGTGAGAGATTCCCTTTGTGTCCTGTGAACACATTAAACAAGTAGAAATCTCCAAGAGGTCTTTGTTGGGGTGTTCATCTGGGGCAGTGTGCTACAGAGGCTTCTGGGCCATGAGCTGACATACAGTTTTCCCTACAAAGTTGCTTCTTTCCATTGCTGGCCCAATAAAGGTGACTCGCCACATGGCTATATAAATGTTCGTGCTTAATTTGGGGGGACCAGTATTTTAAAAAAGTTTGGAAAGTAACTGGCTCTGTGAGCATTTAAAATAAAGACGTGGAGGGAGCCACTTACTGGGATAGTGAATCCTTCCTGGTTCCAGAATCTGCTAGCCGTCTAGAGAGTGTATTTTAGGGAGAATCGTACAGTGTATTTGTAAGTTAGCTTTTGCTGCTTAAGAAACCACCCCTAATATTTAGTGGCTTAAAAGAACAAATGTGTTCTCTCTCCAAAGTCTGCAGGTTGTCTGGACTGTTCTGTTCTGGGTTTGCCTGGCTGGGGCTGCATGGTCTAACATGGTTTCTCTCACAGTGACGAGGTCCCAGCCTGACAGCTGGGGTTGCTGAGATGGCTGGGACCTCTCTCCGCCTGGTCCCTCATCTTCCAGGACACTAGCCCTGGCTCTTCACATGGTGGTGGAAGATTTCCCCACAGCAAGAAGGCAAGCCCTGATGCGCAAGCACTTCTCCAGCCTCTGCATAATATTTGCTGTTTTCCCATTGGCCTGGGCTGGGGTCAGCATGAGAGGGTAGTCACCAAGGGGTGGGTACGGGGAGAAGATTTATGGAAATCACTTTTTGCATAATTAGACACAGAATTAACATTTAATCATTTAGATCCAAGAAACCAAAACAAGAAATACCTCATGCGGAGATTCCAGTGTAAGCCTCGTGGTGCATTTAATGCTGACATCTCGAAGTTCGGGGGTAGTATTTCCCAAAATTAGCTCTCCATATTACTGCAACAGGGAGGATAGGTTGCAAGAGATTTCTAGATGGTTGAGGCCCCATTGCTTCTGCTGAGCCAATCAAGACACCACTTGGCATCATTGGATTATGTCTTATGCTGGTACCCGCCACTCAGGTAACAGGCGCTCTACCTATGTGATTTCATAAGCTTTTCCTGACTGATCCACTGCCCCCTTTTTATGAGTCTAAGGACATTACAATTTCTCCTTGTCACTTGTTGTTGTTGTTCTTCCCTTTCACAAAATCTGGCCTCGGTGGTGCATGCAGGATGTGGTTGACTGTGTTCACATGCGTATAACCCGCTGCACCTGGATGCCCCTGCTGATGAGAGTGCAGTCGTGTGACTGTTCCAGGCACATCTCTGGTGTTCTCGGGGAGATTACCACAAGATAATGGACCACAGAGGTCTTGGAAGGAGCAGCAATGGCTGCTCTCTCTCTCTGGAAGCAACATGGCTCTCCCGTTCTACTGTATTGATGCCTAGCGAGAGATGGGAGAGATGAAGAAGGCTGAAGCTGGTGAGCAGGCCCAGCTGCCTCACACCAGGCAGTACTTTCAAACATCTGCTTGGCCATGTGGTTGGAAAACCATTTCTTCGAAGAAAATCAAAGTTCAGAAAAATTCCTTTTGGGGAGGAGGGAGAGATAGTTGGGGCCCTTGGGGGCAGGCGAGGTGTGAGCAAACTCTCCGCTCTGGGTTAGGGAGGAGGACACACCGTGAACCCCCCTGACTCTGCCCAACGGACTGAGGAGACTCGGCAGCCCTGTGTTTGCCTGAAGAGTGTTCAGAGTGAACGCCATGTAAACAACAGCCTGGGAGGCTGGCACGGGGCCTGCAGTTCAGGTAGAAACATGTGTGGACTACATTCTTGCTGGGCCTATGTAATAACAACCACCACGACCTGTTATGAACGGAGAGGACCCCTTCTCTGCAAGGCACATGCGTGTAGCTCTGCAGTTGGCACCAGCAGAGGCCCCAAGGCTGTACAAAGATTTGGATAAACCTGAAGAAATTATTACAGAGTGGAAATGCTGCAGAAAGAGTCAGCTTTAGTGATGAAGGGCTTAGCACTAGAGCCAAAGCTTTTCTTTCTATTCCCATTATGACCTTGGATAAGTCACCCAACTGCTCCAGGACTCAGTTTCCTTACTTTTAAAGAGAGGAAGTTAGTCTAGATGATATACCATCCTCTCTCACACCTCTCACACTGCCAGGCCCCCCAGCCTAGTCTGATTCTTCTTTTTCCATACCACTCATTGTCTTCTAATATACTGCATAATTTATTCATTTTATGTGTTTATTGATTATTGTCTGACTCTTCTCACTAAAATATTAGTTCCCCCAGGGCAGGGGTCATTGAAAGTTTTATTTAATGATATATCCTACATACCTAGAATTGTGCCTGGTGTATAATGGGGCCTCAGTAAATATTCATTGGATGAATGTTGAGTAGTGACCTCAAAGGACCATTTCTAGCTTTATCATTGTGTATCAGTTATCCACTGCTGCATAACAAACTATCCCAAAACTTAGCAGCTTAAAACAGCCGTTTATCATTTCTCATGATTCTGTGGCTCAGGAGTTCAGGCTGGGCTCCGCTGGGCAGCTCCTCTACTCCTGAGGGCATCTGCTGTATTCAGCTGTGCACTGAGAAGGGCTGAAAGGTTCAAAAACGCTTCACTCATGTGGGTAATGTCTTGTTGGCCTCTCAGGTAGCTCCTCTCTTCCCATGTGGCATCCTGTAATTCACAGGTTTAACCTCCAGCTTCTTTCACAGTGACTGGATTCCCCAGAGCAAAAGTTGGAAGTTGCCAGGCCTCTTAAGGCCAAAGCCAGCCCGGATTCTAGGAAAGGGGAAATAGATTGACTCTCTCTCTCTCCTCAATGAATGAATGTGCATGGAGGGAAGGAACTGATGATGATCATCTTTGGAAACTACCTACCATATTATTCCATGATCCCATGCTCTGCAAATGTATGCATTCTCAATAAGCACTTACTGGATACCTTCTAGGGTCAGGTCCTGGCCATGTGCTGACCACCAGAATGCCCAAAATCTCAGACAGAGTCCCTGTCTTCACAAAGCTAATCCCTAAAATAAACCCTTTAGCCATAAGCCTTTCGACTCCAGCTGGCATCTGGTCCCCTCCAACAGTGAGAATGATGGAAGTGGACAATTGATGGAGGCTGCTTGATTGAGACGGGTGATTTGGGGACTCTTTGGGCCAGGTTGGTGACTGTCTACCTGGCTTCCTTCCAGATTCCACAGACGGAGAGGGCGACTGGAGTCTCTGGTCTGTTTGCAGTGTCACCTGTGGGAATGGCAACCAGAAACGGACCAGGTCTTGTGGCTATGCATGCACCGCCACAGAGTCTAGGACATGTGACCGTCCAAACTGCCCAGGTGAGTTTACACAGGGGTGTGGCTCCAAGTTCAAGGAGAAGTTTTTAATTTATGTTTAAAAACTTATAGAAATTGACTTTTTAAAAGACAACCATCTTCCTAATAAGAATTCTGACCAGACTAAGACAACAAGAGACAGTTAACGAGCTAAATGGATTAAAAGAGGGGTTTTCTGAGTCTTATGCACAATTGCAACAGCCGTGACCTAGAAGACAATGCCACAGTGTACTTAATTTAAAGCAGGGACTGTGGTTAACTGGGGCCTTTGATGTGAGATTTGTCGTGCCTTGAAGAGACACATGAAAACAGACATTCATGGTCTGATAAGAACACCAGGATGAGAGGCTCATCAGCCATCTACACAAAAGCCACTCAGTTAACCCCATCTATCCTGCCAGAGAAGTGCTGAAGGCCCCCAAGGGAGCAAAAGGGCAGAACTTGGCACTTAATTATTGCTTTAAACTGCATTGTCAGTGTCTTGAAAAGTAAACTAATTGCAAAGTTGCTGAGAGGCCATATTGGGGGAGAAAAATAATTGTGACTGTACCAGTGTTGTCAAACTGTGGCCTGTTTTTGTATGGCCCACACATTTTTCTACCCCTAGAAACTCTGTTCTCAAACCGTAAGGCTGAGATTTGGAACAAAAAAGAAGTGGAAGAGCAAAGAGGTTTCTGAGGAGAGAGGAAGGATGAGATCGGGCATGTGTCTATTAGCAAAGGGGCGTGTGCAGAAAATAAATGTAAGAGGCAATTCTGGCTCCCTGTCAGCTGTGCAGATAGATTTCAAAGAGTGGAGCCACCAGCAAGATGCTTTTCCCGATCTCTCTCATGCTTATCATAATGAAGCTGAGTTGGAAGTCTGGTAGGATGGGATTTGGATGGGTAGAAATAAACCAATAAATAATAATAATAATATGAGAAGGAGGAAGAGGAGGAGGATAGGAATAAAATGAAGACAGAAGAGGAGAATCTGAAGAAGAAGATGATGGAGATAAGAAGATGAAGTAAAGGAAAATGAAGATAAATATGAATAAGATGAAGATAAAGAATAAGATGAAGAAAAAAATGAAAAAGATGATAATGAAGAATAGGAATGTTTTGAGTATTTAAATACCAAGCTAATTTGTAAGGTCTTTGTGTGTATTATTCAGTTTAATCCCCATAATAGCCTCATGAAATAGGTATTTATTATTGTACTCATTTGGCAGCTGTGGAAACTGAGGCACAGAGGTTAACTTGCCTGAAGGCACACAGGCAGCAAGTGGTCAATCTGGGATTTGAGTCCAGGCAGTCTGGTTCCAGAGTTCATGTTTTTAACCATCAGACTATTCTTCCTCCACCGGGGGAAGGACATCAGGCTCAGCCACACATGGATACAGACAGCATTTAATGTCAGGGCTCGGGGGCTTGCCTATTGTTTTCTCTTCCAGAGACCAGACCCAAGGGAGTAAACTTAAGATATTTTGTTGGGGGAAGGCTCTTCTCTGCCGCCATTTTGAATGTCTCCTTCTGGTTTTCTCTCACCACTGGGAGCAGTATGACCAGCAGTCCTGCTCATACATTTTCTTCTCATCTGACCTTGCCGTCCTTTCATCCCTTCTGCCTCTCTGTTCCTGGCTTTTCCAGCTTTTCAAGGATCCCTTGGAACATGAAGGATTTCCTTTTGCTGATTTTTCAGCCTTACTGGAAACAATCATGGAGCAGGCGGTCTCACTGGCCTGGCAGTGATTACACTGTAAAATTATGCCCCCAAGGTCGATCCTACAAATAAGTTTTAGGGGCCTCACGTAAAATCAGAGTGAGCCCCTTAAAGGCAGTCGAGTCATGCCAAGCAGGCAGACAAAGCTCTCCAACAACTAGTCCCTGTTCCACCACTCCTGCGTCTTCTGACTGCCTCAGCTTGCACAGGATTCCTGTTTGTAAAGGAAGCCTGGGTGGGAGTGGTTGTTTGGGCAGGACAGGGGAGCCAGGAGGTTTGAGGCAAGCTGGGTTCAGTTCCTCAGAGCAAGTAATGACAAGCCCAGCTTCTTCTTTTCAAAGCATCATCGGCAGTACTAAAAGTCCTAGGATATGAGGTATCTAGTCTTGAGCTATGGACCACTACATCCTCAAAATGAGCTAGAGGAATTTTCAAGAAAAAAATATCAGCTAACACTTACCACTTACTACTTTAAGGACTTTCTTTACACATAACTCATTGAATCCATTCAACCCTAGGAGGTGGGTCATTTAGTTCTCCCCATTTTACAGAACTGAAAATCGAGGCACATGAAAGTTAAGTGGCTTGCCCAAGGTCACACAGCTAGTAATGGTTTGAACCCAGTTAGTGAGTCCTTAAGACTGGTATTGACCACTAGACGAAGGATTAACCACTACACTCTGCTGCCTCTTGTTTAGTTTACCACCCTCACACCACCAGCCAGCCAGCCATCCTGACATGTGTCCCCCACTGTCCCAAACCCCATTCCTGGGCCCAGTGAATGAGTTCCTTAGGACTCATTTAGGTACATTTGTATCTGATTTCATGCTGCAAATGGTATCTGGGGTTTTAATTTATTTTATGCTCTACTACCTGCTTTTTACTGTTTCCTCTGTTGGCAAAGTTCTGCCCATGAGCAGTAACGAATACAAAAACGGCTGTGTTCAGATGTATTTGTTTTTTTATTTGCGGGGCGGGGATTAACTTTTTCCATATAACTAGGGGAAAATGAGCTCCTGTCTGTATTTAGGAATTGAAGACACCTTCAGGACAGCAGCCACTGAAGTGAGTCTGCTTGCAGGAAGTGAAGAGTTTAATGCCACCAAACTATTTGAAGTTGGTAAGAGGACTTTTTTCTTTTTTATCCAAATATTGATTTAGTGTTTTGGAGATTCCTTTTGCTTTTGCAATGCCATCCTTGGAGCCATTTAAATGTTTCACTTTCCTCTCATGGGGTCCAATTCCCTCAGCATATTTCTTGCTCAGTGAATGTACTCCAAGCAAGAGAGAGCTGTCCTGTGCCTGCACCAGACGGAGCTGAGTGGCCCTCTGTGGCCGCCCTGCTAGCTACACGGCATCCACAACAAATGGGCAGGGACCATTCTTCCCTTAGTGTGAGATCGGTCCATAGTAGGGCCTCAAGCTGCGTGGAATCTCTTCTCACTGCCCTCATTGAGTGTCTCCATGAAGTCAAGAAATGGTGACCTCAGTTCTGCAGCAAAGGGAGGGAAGGAGGGAAAGAGAGAACTTTCAATATTATGCCTGCCTCCCTCCACCACACTAATTTTTTTGTAAACCTTTGGGACACCCTGCTACTCATCTGCTAGAAAGCGCTAGAGCAAATACAATAAACATGGACCAAACAAAATTGAAAGTGACTACTCAGGTGCTCTATGAGAGCCTGCTTTTGAAAAATAGCTTTACGTGCTTCTGGATGTAGTTCTATATTGCTGAAAGGTATTTTTGCCACCCCAAAATTCTGTCTTAGCTTCTTCACTTCTGCTCTGCCTCCTCAGCCAAACTGGAGGCAGTCTGGAAATTCTGTGTTTCCCAGGGCTTCTACCTCAGTCCTTCACACACACAATCAGACTGCCTTTAGCAGGAGGCTTCTGCAAACACAATGCATTTGATCCTAAAAAAAAAAAAAAAAAAATTAAAGACTAGATGAGGGAATTTTGCACAAAATGGTAGAGCAGCAAAAGTGGTCTTTTGGGGGGCCACCCGGTGGCGCAGCGGTTTAGTCCACGCTTGGCAGCCCAGGGTTCGCGGGTTCGGATCCTGGGCGCCCGCCGACGCACTGCCTGTCAGCCATGCCGAGGCGGCGTCCCATATAAAGTAGAGGAAGATGGGCACGGATGTTAGCCCAGGGCCGGTCTTCCTCAGGAAAAAGGGGAGGATTGGAACAGATGTTAGCTCAGGGCTGGTCTTCCCCACAAAAAAAAAAAAAAAAAAAAAAGTGGTCTTTTGGGGCAGAGAGCTTCTCGGACCTCCCCATATCACACCCCACAGGCAGGCAGCTGCTTTTGCCCTATTGCAGAGGATGGTCCAGTTGCACAAAGCCACACCCGATGTGCAGCTCAGGCCACACAAGGATGAGTAGAAATAGCTTATCACTCAGGTTCTGGGCAGGAACAAACATGGGACACTCAAATCCGGTAATTGAGGAGCATTTGATGAGGGTCTGTTTGCAAAGGTATGAGCAGGGTGGATGGAAACCAAGAAGGAATTGTACGGAATCCCGGGGCTGGCAACAGTGGGGACCCTTTACCACTCATTGACTTGAAGGTTCCAGGGGAAGGAGTGGTTACCAGAACCTGCAGGTAGCCGTGTAGAGAGGGCTACCTGACAGCACTCCTGGCTCTCAGAAGGATGTAGCCAACCTGCAACAGTGAGGAAGGAGCCCAGGGAACAAATGCCCTGGCCCCATGCTCCTCCCTCCCTCTGATCTCTGACCAGGTCCTCCCATTGGCTCAACCCAACTAGAAGTCAGGGATCAAGGAGCCCATCGACACAGTCCACATAGGACAACCTTTCATGGCAAGGGAAAACATGGAATGAGGAAATAGAAGGACAAACAGAAGATGCCCAGCAGAGACGGGAAAAGCTTGACTTATATAAGTTCAAGTTTCTTCACCTAATACTGCCTCAGTTTTTTGATCTGTAAAGTGGTATGAGGTAATAATGCCTACCTTATAGAATTATTGTAAAATTAAATGAGTTAATGTTTGTAAAGCATTTAGAACACGTCCACAACACTAAACATCTCCCTAAGTTTGAGAGATAAAAATAAGTCAGTGGATGTCCTACAGGTACATGAATTGTGATGACCTTCCACCCTGGAGGGAAAATACAAAGCCATTTTCTGGGGCCTCACTGAATTTTGTTTGTGAACACCCTGCCCTCTGAGGGAGCCCCCCACCGCCTTTGCAGACGCACACTTCCCAGGATGGAACCTCCATTCTCTCAGCACCTGCTCCGTCAGAGGCTCCCAGGGGTGGGATCATAGAAGTCACAGCTGGAAGGAGCCTCAGCGTCTCCCCGCTGCTGACACCCCGGACCCTGTTCCGTGCACTCTCTGCGTTCCCGCTAGCCTAACCCTCATCGCACGTCATGAGACAGACGCTCTTTGCATCCTCAATTTAGAGATGAGAAAACTGAAGCACAGTGAGGTAGAATACGTTGCTCAAGGTCACAGAGCTACTAAATGGTTGAGTTGAGATTCCATCCCAGGCAGTCTTGCACAAGATTCCGTATGTCCCATCTTGGTCCAGGCCTTCCTGACCTCCCGAGAGATGCCCCATTTCTTTCTTCCTCATTTCACTTAAGCCCTCCTCTGAGCTGCCTCACATCCTGACCACTTGATTTCCACTCATGACACCACTAGCCTCCCAGGCACCTGGGTCAGAGCTGGAGTCACTTCTGATGTCTTTGTCCCTTCACCCCCAAGCCCACCAAGGCCTGGCAGCTCTAACTGAGTACTCTTGATCCCACCTGCTGTTCCCTCCCAGAGTATCTCACCTGGACTCTTACAACTGCTATGAGCACTGAATTCATTTTCTTACTGTAGAGCTCAGTTAATAGTTCACTATCTCTCAAAAATCTTCACTGGGTCCCTAGTGCCCTCTTAACAAGCCTCAACTGCATTGAAGACCTCCATGATCTGACACCACAACTTTACTTCCCTATATCCTCTGCTCTGGTGAAATTGAACGTGTTCCCAACCCCAGACAACCCCACCAGACTTCTGCTCAACCTTGGTTTGCACAATTAGTGCTCACCTGGAACACCCTCCCCTCGCCTTCCTCCATCTCTGTTGGTAGAGTCTGTGTCAGTTCGGGTCCTCAGAGAAGCAGATACTAAGATGGGATTGGATATTCAAGAGATTTATTGGGGAGACACCTGAGAAGGATAAAGGAAAAAGTAGCTGGAGTAGGCAGGGAGAGCTTTCAGACCAAGGTGCAGGCCTGACCCCTGCAAAAGGAGAGAGGGAAGGAAGGAGGCCTGGGAAGGCAGAGCTTCAGTCTAGCTCTGAGAAAGTCTCAGCCGTGCCAACAGGGCACCCCCAACAAAGGCTGCCTGCGGGAGGAGTCCCTCATTGGGCAGCACCCCCACGTGCTCAGTCATAAGCTGAGAGCAGCCCGGGGGGAGCATGACCTTGATGTGACCACCACAGCAGATCCAAAGCTGCTACTGCTGGAGGCCACCAGGAAACAAAGTGCCCACAGCAGGTCTTGAAGGAGCCCTGAGCAGGACACCTGTGGACGCCACGCGGCCCTGCTGAGTCTCAGGACCAGCACAGTATCACGTGCTCCTTGAAGCACCCCCTGACTTGCACTGATAGAAATGACATTGCACTTTGGAACACCCATGGGGCTTTTTGCCTTTGGCCTCCTTAATGCACCCCCACGTTCCACCATGGTTGGCTTCCTTAGATATGCCTCATCTTACCCATTGCAGATTACCAGTCAGACTCTGTGGGTAACCCACTGCTGCCCACACCATGTCCCTACACCCCACCTGACTTCCAATTGGCAGCCCCTATGGTTCTTTGCCTGAGGACTTTCTCTGGCCCCCAGAGCCCACCAGCCCATGAATGCATGGTGGGCAGAAAATCCAGGAGCAGCCCCCTATCAGTGATGATGGGAGCTGATGGACAATACCCAGATCCCCACCAAATAAAAAACAAATCTTTATTCAAAGACTTTATTCAAAGGACTACTGCAAGGGGGAAAGGGGCTGTAGAGAGACCACGGGCCTGCGAGCATCTCAAGGGTTTGGCAAAAGCATTTTCTTTTATAGAGTGGTACATAAGGCTAGACAGAACCCAGAGGGATGAAAGGGTGGCAAGATCAGATAGGAGATCAGAGAATGTTCTACCCTGAGAACATATTTTCTGGGAGGAACCCTTAAGGAGAGGCTGTGTGCTGGCTCAGGCTGAGGGTGGGCGAAAGTTCAAGGGCTTGAAGGAAGGAGAGAAGATTAACTAAGTTTAGTTAAGATGCATTTTGTTCCAATTGGTCAGTGGGGACGGGCAGTTCAACTAATCATTTATGAGGCAAAGATAGGGAATTTGGAGGGCCCGTGTCTGGCTTTGTCATAGGCAAACAAGAGGGCATCCATGAGTCTTATCTAAGTCATATGGGGAAGGATGTCTCAGCAGTAAGTAGTTTTCCAGAATGCACAAGGGTGGGGGGAAGTCTTAACCTTGGCTGTTTCCCAGGCTCACAGGGCTTGGGTAAAGTTTGACCCTGTCACTGAATGGGATAACTGAGATGTTCTCTGCACAATTTCCCAGGTCCCAGTGGGATTAAGCTCCAGTTCATTGCAGTGGTCACTTGTTTGATCCACACCCTATAGTGCTGCCCTGCCACCTCTGAACCACCGCTGTGTTCCCCGGCTGGTATTTCCCAGAATCACCTCCCAAACAACCGTTTTCACTGGAATCTTAGTCTCAGGGTCTGGGAAAACATAAACTAAGACATTCACTAAATCAGAGATCCTAGACTCAGCCCACTAAGAGATCAAGAGTGAACACCCATGAGTGAAGGGGTCAGGCAGGAACTGTAGTGAACTGAGGGTCTCCTTCCCTCACCAAGAAGTGGTCACTGTTTGCCTGTTCACAGGGCTAGTTGCTCCCAGGGGCAATGCTGGACCAGCATAAACATGGTGGAAGCCAGGAATCTACATCAATAAGTGGAATCACCTAATTCTTAAATGGTGGCAATTAATGCTATATATATATATATATATATATATATATATATATATATATATATATATATATTTTATGAGGAAGATTAGCCTGAGCTAAGATCCGTTGCCAATCCTCTTTTTTGCTGAGGAAGACTGGTCCTGGGCTAACATCCGTGCCCATCTTCCTCTACTTTATATGGGACGCCACAGCATGGCTTGACAAGTGGTGCATTGGTCCGCACCAGGGATCCGGGCCTGCGAACCCCGGGGCCTGCCAGAAGCAGAGTGTGCAAATTTAACTACTACGCCACTGGTCCAGCCCCAATGCAATATTTTTTAATTCTGTAAAGGCCAAAGGCAACACCTCTGGGGGCGGGTTCTGGCTCCAAGCCTACAGTTCAGTGGCCTCTGGCCTAATGCTAAATTCCATAAAACCAGGGACCACCAGCCCCTTCTTCTTGGAGGCGTCTTTTCATATGGATTTGCATACAGTGATGGTTACTGCCCAAGATTAAGAGCAGCCCTAGTTTAAACCAGTCAGTGAGTGGCAGAAATAAAACTTAGTCCTACAAAGATTCCTTTGAGGCATTTTCTACTACTCACCACTTAGTATTTAGAGAGAAGATTCAAAATGGCCCTCTGAATTATTGTTAATTTTGTTTTGGGTGATGATAGTGTTATGGTTATCAAGGAAACCATAGAAAATATGGTTTAATTATCCTCCTTTTTTCTGTAGGTGCCTACTAAAATTTAAGGGTAATAATATCATATATTTACCAAAAAAAAATTTTTAATGAAGCAAATATAACGATGGTTAAGTCTAGGTGATGGCGTATGGGCAGTCATTGTATAAGTATATTCTCTCTACTTTTCTCTGCGGCTGAAAATTCTTCATACTATAAATTGAGGAGTTGAAGGGCATGGAGAGCCTTGTGAACAAAGAACTTCCCAAGTTCAAGGGAGGTGAGCATGTTCACCCATGGCCTCGTGGTCCCACGGGCTGCAGGTGTTGACTCTGGGAGGCAAGGGGTTGACTTCAGTGTCACACTGCAGGCAGGTTTTGCACGTGGTGAGAGGGTTTCTCTGTGCCCTTTTTCAGACACAGACAGCTGTGAGCGATGGATGAGCTGCAAAAGCGAGTTCTTAAAGAAGTACATGCACAAGGTGATCAATGACCTGCCCAGCTGCCCCTGTTCCTACCCCACCGAAGTGGCCTACAGCACGGCCGACATCTTCGACCGCATCAAGCGCAAGGACTTCCGCTGGAAGGACGCCAGTGGGCCCAAGGAGAAGCTGGAGATCTACAAGCCCACTGCCCGGTACTGCATCCGCTCCATGCTGTCCCTGGAGAGCACCACGCTGGCTGCGCAGCACTGTTGCTATGGTGACAACATGCAGCTCATCACCAGGGGCAAAGGGGCGGGGACACCTAACCTCATCAGCACCGAGTTCTCCGCAGAGCTCCACTACAAAGTGGACGTCCTGCCCTGGATTATCTGCAAGGGCGACTGGAGCAGGTACAACGAGGCCCGGCCTCCCAACAATGGACAGAAATGCACGGAGAGCCCCTCGGATGAAGATTACATCAAGCAATTCCAAGAGGCCAGGGAGTATTAAAGAGACGCCACCTCTGGTGTTTGTGACACAAATGCACTGCACTGATCTGCCGCCTGGAGCAGAGTCCCTCTTTTCGGCATACATGTATATTTGTATATACCACATGAGTATTTTTCATAAATTACACTAGGAGTGTGTGCCAGGCCTAGGTGACTGCCATCTGAAGCCACCTTTGCCATCTGCAAAGCCCACAGACCTCCTTGGAAGGCCTCCTAGGGATGATGTGGGCGGGAGGATGAGGAGAAAGAAGCTGGAGGAAGAACCCGGAAGCTGCAGCGGTGGGATTCAGTTCACACCCCAGACCCAGTGTTTCCGAGAGGAACCAAGGGGGAGAGAGACTGAAGCTGTAAACGTTATAAGCAGTTTTTATATATAACTTATTTAATATGAATGTGACTTACACGTAACCTTTTCTCTGGAGTTGTAGAGAAACTATTTAATTGCTTCTGTGAGAGTTCAGAAACGGGCTTAGGGAGGTGGAAGAGAAAGGGAATTTTGTAATGACTCTAAAGATAAATAACAATGGAAATGTATCAAAACAAGAAAATGCCCACCTTAACCAAATATTCTTTAGTCATGAGGCACCTTGTTGAAGTCTCTTCTTCCAAACTGCCCTTGCCTCGGACTGGGTAGGGGGTGGGAGTAAATGGGTATCTTAGGGGCAAACTGGAGGCCTTGTTTTTAAATAGGCTTTAAAATAAAAGGCCAATATTAGCATAATGCTATGATTCCACTAAAAGACTTCAGAACTGCGGAATTTCTGCTCACATCTTAGTAGGGTCAGAAGGCTGCAGGAAGGTTGGACATAGAAACAGGGAGTAGCACTTTTCCAAAGAAAAAAGCAAAACAAATGGAAAAGAACGTGGACTTCATTTCATCTATTTTATTTTAATACCATCTTAACAATTTTTCCTCCACCAATATATTCCCAGTAAATAAATATAAAAAAGAGAGAGAGACTCAAGTCTAGAAAATCCTAATTTTTTTATGTTTTAAGAAAGGGGAAAAAACTACATTATTTTTGTAAAGTATTTATTGAGTCACTGAGTCTTGTGCATCAAGCAATTGTAATGTGACCTGGTTCTGTAGCGTGGAACTTAGGACAAATAAAGAGTTGGTTCTTATGCAATCTTTACTTGCAAAACTCCAGGAAAAGAGAATATATAATAAAATCATAATAAAATGTGTTACCTGCAGTAAATGTGTTACCTGCAAGTATTTATGATACATACCATAAATTGCCCTGGTAAAGCAGAGCTTCAAGGCAGGGGAGAGGAAGTTTCAAATAAAAGGCTCATTGATTGATGTGATGGTGGGTGGTGTAAGTCATAGCATCTTTGGCACCAAGAACATCAACCCTGCCCCAAGGAGGCTGAAACTCATTAACAAACGTGAGCTAAGAAAGCCAAGCCAGAGCAAAGTCTTAAGGCCGCCCGAGTGAGCATGCCCTCTCCTAGACAAAATTCTGCCATTATGGTAATAAGTCGAACTACTCATCATGCAAGTTATTTCTTTTCCAGATGAGGAAACCGAAGCTCAGAAAAAATAAATTACATTGGATCCATCTTTCATTTCCTAGCCAGTACTCTTTCTATTCTACCAAATTTTTGGTGTCCTTATATTCCTGGTGTCTTTGGTATTCCTGATCCCACCTTTAGGTTCTCTTAATAAAATCTTTTTCATATGGAAAAGCTCTTATCAATCACTTACACTTTAGAATGAATTATCCATGTATTTCCCACTCTTAGGATATTTATATTTGAGATCTATTTCTAATTATGGAATGAGAAGCCTTATTCACATCTGAAGGAATTTTAGGCAACTGATAGGGAGAGAATCGGTAGGTCCATATATCAGGGAAGCAGACTTGATTTATAGTAATAGGAAAAGTATGGAATGCATTGCCTTTGAGGTGGTGAGTCCCCTGTCAGGACAGGAATTCAGGCAGAGCTAGAGATGAAGCACATGAGAAGCTCAATTGAGTGATGAAAAGAGACAAAAATGTACAACAGTAACACCCTCTGATAAGAGTTCTATTAAGGGTAAGTGTAAAGTACTGTGGGAAAATAGAGACAGGATTAGGGAAGTACCTGTTGGGTCTAGTGGAAAAGTGGATGCATCCACAGTAAGAAAACAGTATGGACAAAGGCAAGGAATTAGGAAAGAGCTTGGTGTTTTCTGAAAACTATGATGTTGAGAGTGATGAGCAGAAGGACAAGAGTGGCAAGTTATGAAGCCATGTCTAAGGTGTTTTTCTTAAGGATTTTGCATGGAAGATTAAAGGGGACAGAGCTCTTTCTTACTACAGTGAGAATGACTGATAGGAGCTATGTTTTCAATGGGCTATTTGCCTTTTCATATCAGACTTTGCTGACCTAATGAACTGACAGTCGGAAGGTGGGGTGAATTGGGAGCAGGGGAGGGCTTCTGGGCTCTTTGCCTACTGAGAACACCACTAGTCTCCCATACATCATCAGGATGGCACCACACCTCTGGAAATCTACTGAACTATAATCTGCCTCTCTCAGGATGAGCTGATTTTCAGTCCCAAAGCTCTAGGGGGCCAATGAATGATCATCAGAAATCCAGACCCCTCTACCCAGGGTATCCAAAAAGACAAGGAGACCCTTATCTCATTCACCACAGGGCCCCAAGCCAGCCCCAGGGCGACCCTAGGGAAGTCCTTCATGGAAAATGGATCATATGCTCAAGGGCCAACTTTGCCCGCAGCAGTCGACTGTCTGCACCTCACCTGCAGCCCCTGTAAACAGGGCCCCTCAGCAGCTGCTCTGCAAATGCCTCTCAAAGGATGCTTTGCTCCTTTGCCTTTTCCTGGAAAGAGAGCCCTTTTTCTAGTAATCCACTGGGCCTCTTGGGTGCCACATCTGAGCAAGCCAAGAGTGGCAGAGATGCTCAGGGCCCTCTAGTGGCTGAAGGGTGAAGGAGAAACCCAGAGGAGCTGAGTTCTCTTTTCAGCCCCACTTCAAGTATCTGCCATGATTGGTCTCCCAGGCCTTTCCGTCTCTGTAGCTCAGCAGCCGAGAGTGTAGATTTCCCCATCCTAAGGCCAGGAGTCAAGTGTCAAAGAACAGGTACTATACCGGCCACCCTTTCCTGAGCACACGCTTTTGTGCCTCCGTGCTAATCACTTTACCATGGGAGCCAGGCACATTACATCCATTTCAGATGAGGAAAAAGAAGCCCAACAAGGTTAGCTAACTTGTCCAAGGTCATAATGCACTATAAATGGCAGAGCTGGTTGAAGCCAGTTCTGCATGATCACCAAGTCCATGTTCTTAGCCTTACCCTTTACTCTCCTCTCTTCCTAACTCTCCCCAACACACAGGGTCAGGGGTTTTGCTCCAACTGGCTCTGCCTGTGTTCAAATTGTTCACATCTGCCAAAGGTCCCTGCACCAAACTTGACGGTGTCTCGCATTGGCGGCAGAGGATCTGGCTTTATCTCTAGGTATTTTGCTCAGCTCTCTCATCTTCCATAAGACAATTTTAATCCTGTAGTTGAGTCCTTGCTCAGGCTGAGTGCGTAGCAGAGCCTGACATTTCTAGAAGATAGTCTGCTCCACGGGTGAGGACAGAGACCGGTCTGTTTTCCCCACTGAACACAAGGCCCATGCTAACTGCTCCCTGTTGGTAGAGCTCAGGGGCAGGTGCTGTGTCTCATGCTTTCCTACACCCCCAGCTCCTAGCACGGCACCAGGCAGATGTCACTCGGCAATGTGCAGAGGGCCTAAGTGTTTGAGGGTTGTGTCAGACTGCCTGGATTCCAATCCTGGCTCCCTCACTTGCCTGCTGGGTACCAATGGATAATTTAATCAGCCTCTATGCATTCCAGTTTCCTCATACAGTTGGGAGAATGAGATGAGATAAGATTAGATGTATGAAGTTCCTAGCACAGGGCCTGTCACGTACCATGTGCAGTGCAGGTTGGGCATTGGTGTTCAGTCACTGGACAAATGTTTGTTAAGCGTGTATTAGTTGCCAGGCATTGTTCAGATGCCAGAGATACAGCAGTGTATAAATCCAAGTCTTCCTGTTGGAGGGTAGACAGCTAATGGATAAATAAGTACACAATCTGAGATAATGGTAAGTGATATAAAGGAAAATAAATTATTTGATCACATGTGTATGTTGCATTATTTAAGGTAATGCTAGTTGCTATAATAATCTTCCAAATTGCAATGGCTTAACACAGTAAACATTCAAAGAGTGTGTTTCTGGTCAAGTGGTTCTCCTCTAAGTGATGACACAGGGACCCAGGTTCCTTCCATATTGTGGCTCTGCCATCTTCAAGGCATGACTCTTTAGGGTGCCCTGGGAGTCATCTCTAGTCCAGCCTGCTTAAAGAGTAAAAAGCAGGGAGAATATGCATAAAGGTTTGCATAGGTTGGGCAGGGAAGTACTGTACAGCATTTCCACTCAATCTCCACAGATCTGGTACATACCACACCCTTCTGCAAGAGAGACTGGGCAATGGAGTCCATCTGTGGGCCTGGGAAGCAGAGATGGGTTGTGTGAGCACCCAGTCAGTCTCTGCCACACAGGTAGACCACAAACTAACTGATTACACAAGGCAGGAAAATAAAGCTAGTGGAAGGGGCTTTGGATGGGCCCAAAGTAGGTAACCAAAGGGAGAGATCCTTCTCATCCCATTCAACATCTTCCACATTGTATTATAGTGCTAACTTGGACTTCAATTTCCTATCTGTAAATTGGGATAAGACCACCTGTCCTACCTACTCATTGTCAGATGCTTTTAATGTGCCACATATCCCCGTGGCGCTTTCCATATCTGTACAGACCAGCCCAACTTTGAACTGGCACCTCCTGCAAGTCTTTGTCTGATGGCTTTCTCTAGCCACTGAGGCCCACTCAGCTTGCACAGAGGCAGACTGAAGTGCCAGGGAGTTAACAGTGCCCCCCAGTAGCACTTAACAGTTGACTGACAGGAACTTGGTGGATGAATACCCACCTCCCTCACCCCTCAAGTGGGGGCAATTCTGAAACATATTTTACACCATTCCCAGAGCTCCCAGTGCAACCAAGCTCCAGTCACCCACAGTGATAACCTGCTTGCTAACACATCATTTATTGGCCTCTTTCCCTTCTCTATCTTTCTTCCCCACTTCCCAACTGTTGCTTGCTGGAATCATCTCCCAAATAAGCTACTTGCTCAGATCCTTTTCTCCAGATATCCTTCTGAGGGTCTGGGGGGGGGGGGTCCCAAACCAAGACATCACTTAATGCTTTAGTGCTTACCTAGTGCTATTCAAATATAAGTTTATAATATTATTGTCATCATGCTCACATGGAGATGAGGTTTTGCTGTTGGTGGTAGCCCTACCAAAAAAGAAAATTCAATCTCATTCTGGCCAAAGTAAGGAGCTCTGCAAGATTTCAATGCCATTTATTTTTTTTACAAAATAAAAATAATCCCCGTTTTTATGATTAGATTCAACAGACAGACAATGACTCTGCCAAATACCTCTAAAAATTCCTGAACACATTTTCTTAATTTTTGAATCCATCATCTTGCTGACTACAGACAAGTCCTGCTCTGCGGACCACACTTCGAGAAGCACTGCTCTAATCAACTGAGCGACAGTGATCAACACCCCATGACCGTTGATTCTGGTGTGATGTACAAAGAGTCATGAAAAAGCCTCCCAGGAAGTGTGTGTGGGGAGGGGAGGGGTGGGTTTCTCTCTGTCATCTATTTACAATTTCCAATGGAAAAATGTGTGGGTTGTCACCACTATGCCTGCACGATTTCAGACAAATTAAAGGCTTGCCTCAGTAATTACTAGGTGTGTATACAGAGAAACATACATCCGTGTGTACAGATCCTGAATACGGTAGTGTAAATTAAGGCAGAAAGCTTACAGCCAGTTCCTTTTCTGAGGTTTACTATTGGTTTACCATATGGGATTAGAAGAAGAGGGACCTTTTCCGGGATCAGAAGGAAAGACTTTTCAGGAACAAATTTGTGCGACTAGCAACTCTTTGTTGAATCCTATCAGAAGAACAAAGCTTAGATACAGATCGCTTTTCTTTCTTTTTTTTAGTTCTCCTTGTAGAGATTTGGAAAACCAACACACAAAGACCCATGCCTTGCCTGTAATGGCAAAAATAACATCATCCCTAACCATTTTAGCGGCGGGGGAATTGGCGGAGGACTGGGTTGAGACACAGCTGCAATAGCAAAACTGGGTAAGAATTTTATGACTTTGCTAATTTTCTATCTGTTCTGGGAGTAATAAACGTGCCCTTATAGATATTTGTGATTGCCCTCAAAATGAAAAAAAATGTTTTAAATGGTACAGAAAAGCCTTTCATTCTTGAGGCATGTATTTCATGGATGATTTTCAAAATGTCATGTTTGAATTGGGAAACTAACATTTCTTGAATTAACCAGCCAACTGCTTCAAGAATATGACTCAAAGGACATAAAACTTTCAAGCCTGACTTTTAAAAAAGAAAAAGGAATTTTTTTCTATGCAACTAAGTTTATTTTCACAAAGGTCATGGTTAAATATTAGGTTTATTTGCCACGGAAAGGAGCAGTCTAAATGAAGTACGCCTTTAATTCCTTAGTGAAAGGGAATGGGAGCAGAACTTAACAAGCACCACTTCAAGATTTTACACCGTTAGACGTGCGGTTTCGCTCTGTCTAACTGTACCCTCCTTTGTTCTCTACACCCGGCTTCATTTTTGTTCTGTTTTAACCTTTGGCGAGCTCAGCAGATGGGAAAGGAGAAAGGCAAAGAAAAAAGCCAGGATCTCCCAAGACAAAATCCTCTTTGGGGGCTCTAAAGTAACTCACTGGCCCTGTTGTCAACATAACTAAAGTGAGGTCTTTACACGGGGGAAGACGGAGAGATCCACACCACTGACACACCTGTCCCCAAGGAGCCTTCAAATCCCCCCTCAGGGGATGGCCGGTCCTGCCCAGCCAAGACCAGGAAGAGATGTGACCCTCAGAACCATGTGATCAGAGTCCTCCATTCAAAATAAAGTGAAGGGGGATCTGTGCTGATTGCTGTGGGGGCAGAGCTTTCTGTCAAGAATGTTTTCGGGTGCTCACCTGGGAACTCTACTGAGTGGAGGGTGAGGTCACCTTCTCCATGTCTCAGGAAAAACCCCACCACTGAGGCATTCTTGAGCTCTCCCTCCTGCTATTACAGGATATTATAAAGAGGAAAAAAAGGAGGAAAGCAGGGATCCAGGTCTGGGAAGATGAAGCCTGGATCACATCACTCACCAGCAGCAAGTGTAGAAAACTGAAGCCTGAGATAAAAGTGCAGGCTCACTGTCTGTTCCCCCTTCTCCACTATTTCTGTACTTCACTGTTCCAATCACCTTCCTCACCGCTCCTCTCCAGCCTCTCTGCACCCAGTTGGCCATCTTGTAGCCAATTGCCATTCTTTGGGCCAATCTTGTTTTAAAAATACTCTTCAAACATTTTACTGAGGTAAAACATACATTCAGAAAAATGCACACGTGTCATAAGTGCATGGAACAATGAATTTTCACGAAGTGAACACACCCATGTAACCAACACCCATGACCAAGTCAAGAAATAGAACATAAAGTTCTCAAGAGAGCTCTCTGGGGTGATAGAAATGTTCTATGTCTTGATTATGGTTGTGACTACACAACTATGCATTTGTCAAAATTCATTGAATTGTGCACCTAAATTGAATTTCATCATATGTAAATTTTACCCCATGATACCTCAATACAAAATAAAGAAATAAAACATTACCAGCACTCCTGTGGCCCCTTCCAATCAGTACCCACTTCCCACCAAAAGTAATCAATATCATGACTTCTACACTCGACTGGTTTGCCTGATTTTGAACTTCAAGTAAATGGAATTGTACAGCATATGCTCCTTGAGGTCTGGCATCTTTTGCTCAACATCATATTGTGAGATTCTTCCATACTGCTGCTTGCAGATGGATCATTTGTTCTCGTCGCTGTCTAGAATCACACATTTCTATTTAAGCATTCTACCATGGGTTGGCAATTGGGTGGCTGCCAGTTTGGAATTTTTACAAATAGTGCTGCTATGAACAGTCCAGGGTGTGTCTTTTGATGCTTATACACACAGTAGTTCTATTGGAGGGACGTTATCAGGCCACAGAGCATGCACAGCATTAGTAGATACTGCCCAAGAGTTTCCCAAAGTGGTTATATTGGTTGACTCTCTATTCAGGAGTGTTTGAAGCTTCCAGTTCTTTGACCAATCCTTCACTAAGTCTTCCCTGACCATCCTTGGATCTCTTTCTTCTTTATGTTTAAGTCAACACGTGTGCACTGAGCACTAACAGTGTGCCTGTCACCATTCACCGTGCAAGGTACTGGAGACACAAAAAGGAACAGACAGGAACCCTGTCATAAATTAATGGTTCAGTGGGAGGGACTAACTCAGATGGCTAGAAGACAATGTGATAGGCGCAATGGGACCAGGTCAGGGCATGATTAATTATGGTGGTTGTAATTAATAAGCTAGAATGGCCACAATTTAGTTAGGAAAACAAGTCTGATAATACCAAGTGTTGGCAAGACAGTGAGAAGATAGAAACTCTTTATCACCACTGCTTGTAAATTGGAGAATAATTTGACTATACCTAATAAAGTTGAAGCTGTCATGTAGCAGAATTCACCAGTTTCATTCCTGAGGGTCTTTTTTATATTATCAAAAATTGGAAATAAGTTAAACTGTCCACCAACAGAGGAATGGACAAATAAACCATGTTATATTCATAAGATAGAATACCATCCAGCTGTTAAAATAAATGATTTAGAGCTATCCATATTGTCACAGATGTGTCATGAAAATATAATGTGTAAAAAAGCAAATCTCAAGTGGATATGTAAAGTATTATACAATTTTAATCATTTAAAAACTCACAAAACAATACTGCATTGTGTCTGGACACTGACATAGGTAATAAAAGTACTAAATTATGCGCGAGAAGGCTAACCACCAACTTCAAGATAACAGTTACCTCTGCGGATGGCTGACAGCAAGTGGGTGCAGAAGGAGAGAAACTTTAGAGGTAATATTTTATTTCTTTTTTAAAAAGGAAGCCTAAAATATATATATATATATGGCAAAATGCTAATACTGGTTAAATCTGAGTATTGGGTAACATACAATTGTTACATTATTTTCTGTATATGTGATGTATTTTAAACTAAGTACTAAAAATAAGCAAAACAGAGAAGGAAAAATAAATGATGTCATGAGGTTAGAAGGCATCCTACAGGGTCGTGATTCTAATGCCCGTTGGCACGTGTGAGTCCACACACGGAGGAGGACGTGGTCAGCTGTGGTTGGTTGACTGTAGTTAACATGGACGTTGGACCTCAGTGTTCACCTGCCCCCAGGCAGTGAAGTCACTCCTACCAGCTGCGGTGGTTCCTCCCAGGGAAACACCCACTGCCTCTCGCCACTTCTCCCTTCCTCTCTCACGTGCACAGTCTGGGATAAACAGAGCGCTGGACTGGGAACCTGGTCCCAAATCCAGAATCAACTGGATGGGAGGCTGGAGCCCTCAGCCTTGCGGACTCACAGTTCCCACTCACCACCTCCTGCAGTCCTGCCCCCAACTACGCGGAGAAGCCGGGAGACACAAAAATGCCAAGTCTGGGGTCACTGGCTCCCACCTCAGGCTGAGACACCTGCTTCCTGAGCATCTCCTTTGTGCTGGACACTGGACTGGGGAATCATCTCACTTAATCATCTTTTGAAAATGTCATAGTGAGGACCCCAAGGCTCCGGGAGTGGAAAGACTTGCCCACGATCACATGAACAGATCCATATTTAAACCTGAGTATGTCTGGCTCCATATCCATATTTCTTTCACTGTTTGTGCTTGCAACATGGAGGTGGTATCTCTGCTTACTTCTGTTCCCTCTGTCGCACCTTGCCTCCACGAAACCAGCATCTGGATGGGTGTGAGGGAGTGAGAGTTGATGTTCATCTGTACAACTGCCGAATTCAGGTAGGGCCTTCTGAAACCACATGGGTTTTGCCCTGATTCCGTGGTCCTTCTTGCAGCCCAGCCCACCGCGGTAACTGACGACTCAGCTTTCAGGTCGGCCCTCAGATTTCTCCCACACTCTGCTCCCCTTAAAAAGTCCAATTGCAGAAAACCAATCGGGGTAAGAACAACTAGACTATGAGCAACTTCTGGCTTCCACTGGATGAACAGATGCGAGCCTGGCGTGCCAGATGTTTCTGCTTCTAGTCAGAAACTGGAAGTCATGGAAGACAGAGCTCAGGTGCACCACGGGCCGCTGATCCGCTCACGTCGGGGTCTCCCAGAGGCCAGGGGTTGAGGAATGAGCCTCACTTAATCCTAACAGGGAACAGTCACTTGGAGAGTGGGAGAAGAGAGCTAGACAAGGCACAGATTAGAGAAAAGAAATAACTAAAGAGAAAAAAAGACAAGCAAAATGGCAGCTTGAAAAAAAATCCCACATTCTATCTCATTTGCTTGTCAAAAAAAAAAAGAGGGTTGTTTTTCAGAGTTCTAAGGTTGCTATGATGCCTGAAGGTATCAAGGGGTTAAGTTTTGGCTACAGAAAAAAGATTACTGTGAGCTACCCCCTCCACCACACACACGCACACACACACCGGGCATGAGAGAGGCCCATGGAGGGGCTCAGCATCCTGGCATCCACCAGACTGCGGCCCCAGCAGAGCCCCAGCACGTGGTGTGGCTGGAGTCTGGTTAAAGACAGGGGGCTCTCCAACCAGCACGGGTCCCACAGGGAGGGTTCAGGGCTCTTCTGTGAGCAGGGAGGCAGCAAGCGTCACTGGCACCACACGGAGGGAAGAAAGCACTGACAGTTCTGAAAATCCCACCGAAGGACTGGGGGCTAGAGAACCTACCCAGCCTGCTCTGGGGAGCTGACCTGGGTTCCTGACGTCAGCAGGTGGAGCTGCAGAGAAAGGGGCCCCGGGCTCCCCAGTAACTGGGACCTGCCCCCCTAACCATGGCCTGCGTTGAGAGCCCCCACGCCCACCCCCAGCACCGCTGAGGGATTCATGGGCCCTAGAAAAGCACAGGATGTTGTCTTTTTCTCCAGAACTAAGACGAATTCAGGGAAAGCACGACAGAGTAGACCTCAAACAAAAATACTTCCCAAATTCCCACGCAGGTTGAGACCTCATTAGCAGAGTTCTGTGTGGTGTCCGAGCCTTGTGTTCCAGGAGGTATTTTAACCTTAAAAGCGTTGGTGTCATCCTGTGTTTGCAAACCCGAGGGCAGAACTTAGAGACAGATGGTACCTGTCTGGGGTCAGGCTGAAAACAAGAGAACTTAACTCTGGTTAATTTAAAGAGAAAGGAAGCATACTGGACAGATATGAGGTAGCGTTAGAAAGATTCAAATGAATAAAACCACATCACATATTATTTAAGAGAGATGCTTTATCAGTTAGGACTAGATTTAGCTACATTAGGTTAGAGAAAAACAAGGTAACCATGGCTTAAACAAAATAAAAGTGTATTGCTCTCTCATGAAAAATAAGTCTAGAGGTAAACAGTCCCAGGTAGGTATGGGATCCAGCTTCCTTCAATCTCACTGCTCCACATTTCTCTTCAAGCAGTTTCCACTTTGTGATCTAAGATGACTGCCCAAGCTCCAGCCATCACGTTCATATTCCAGTCAGCAAAAAAGAGGAACAGTGTAAAGGAACTTCCCAGAAGTTGCAGACACCATTTCTCTTTGCACCCCATTGATCAGAACTTAGTCATATGACCACACCGAGTTCCAAGAGATGATAAGGAATATCATCTTTATCCACAGCAGCCACGTGACCCAGCTAACACATAAGGATTCTATGACACGTAAAGAAGATACTGGACAGAAAATTCGTAGTTTCTTCCCCAGGGGTCTAAACCATATGAATCCTGACTGTGATAATTGTCATAATTCTTATGTCGAGAGTGGTCAGACAGGCAAGGAGCCCGGCTGCAGCATGCTGCCTCAAGCAAGGCTTGTCCTCTCTGGGTAAGTGACGATTGCTGCTTAGATCCAAGGAGAGAAATGCTCTGTTCCAGGAAGTGTCAGAACTCTGGGCTCACAGCATCTAAAACCCTCAGTAGCGCTGCAGTGTAAACGTGACCCTTGGCTTCTTAGCCCAGACCTGTTGCTTTGAAGCCTCAGCTTAAACACAGGGACCTGGTGCATTTCAGTCACCATTCAATCCCCAGCACCCAGCCCAGGGCCTGGCACACACAGTCGACTGTCAAAGAAATGTTTGTGAAACTGATGAATAAACTGCTACATTCTACTGCCTCCCACATAAACATGTGACTATTTTTCATGTGTGTGTAAATATTTTTAAATATTATTGAATTCACAAATTCATAACTTTTCTTTCCATGTGTATTTTCTTAGTGAATTTCCACGTGTGTGTGGGTTGGGGGTGGGAGAGGCATTGGCAGCCAGCAGAGTCACATTCTTGGGCTAGGCTGCCTGAGTTTGAATCCTTAATTTGCCACACGCTAGCTGTGTGACCTGGAGCAAGACACTTAATGTCTCTGTGTCTTAGTTTTCTCATTTGTAATGTATGGTTGGCAAATTGTATTGTTGTTCATAGGATTGTCATGGAGATTTAATGAGTTAACATTTATATTATGTAAATGGTATGTGTGTGTATCCCTTAGAACAGTGATTGGCACAGAGGGTTAAATAAAATAAAATATTAAAAGTGCAAGTCCATTTTTGCAAAGTCTCATTTTTTAATGTCATAAAGAGATTCTCCCCCTGAACAAAGCTGAAAAGCCATGACCTGGCCTAGATGATTTTCAACTGGCAGCTCTTTCGGTTCAAGTGTTTCTTAAAATTGCCCCACTCGCAACAGCAAGTCAGTTCATCACTGTCAAAGACAGTTGGTGGTGCATCTCCTGGGTGTTGGATCGAGGTTAAAGAGTTACACGTTGCTCTAAGAGAAGAGATCCCCGCCCCCATACACTTCACACCCTGTTGTCTTGGCTGATGAACCCAGCGCAGGGACTGACTGTATTTCTCTCTCGAAACCCTCCACCTGCCAACTCGCTTACTTCGTAGCACCATGTTGCAAACAGAGACCAATTCCCTTTGATGCCCAGGACCAGACGAGGTCCATATGAGGCTCTCAGATGAAGCTTTCCCTTTGTTTCTAAACAACTTAAGAATTAAAGGGGGAAGAAGTGCCCTATTTTCTCAGGCTCTTTTTCCCGCTCAAACAGAAAGAAAAACCCAAGACCCAGAGAAGGAATCAATGAGACAGAGAGACAGACATGGTGGAGAGAGGAGTGCAGGACAAGGAATGGCTACAAAGCTTAGATTACTTCCTGAAGGATGGGGGGAGGTGGATACGTGATCTTTATCTAATCAGACAGTCTACCCAGGAAGTCCCTAAGATCAAAGCAAGGGGCTTTTTATTTAGCCCTGTGTCAACTTAAAAACAGTCCTGGCAAAGCCACAGATCTGGACAAGCTCACACCTCTCCCCACCCCCACTGCCCTGACCTGTCTCTCAGCA
The DNA here is from genome assembly GCA_031878705.1 of Tapirus indicus. NCBI lineage: Eukaryota > Metazoa > Chordata > Mammalia > Perissodactyla > Tapiridae > Tapirus > Tapirus indicus. The sequence goes on from CM062929.1 coordinate 80,155,769, forward strand.
TCTGAACCCTCTTAACATTCCATTTGGAATGAAACCCTGGGATGAAAAGAGTCCCCAGGATAACTGTAGGAAGAGACAGCATTTGACAAAGCAAGGCGGAAAATGCTTGGTGAAGCCACGGTCTTTCCCGGCTTCCCAGAACAGCTAGTGTGCGCTCTAGGGGAAGGCACTATCATTTTCATTTCTCTGCGGAGATTCCCCACCACCACCATTACCCTAGGATCAAAGGAGTCCCCAGGGAGAAATGTACACAGTCACTCGTCACAAGCATTTTCTCCAACCTGCCCGGCTTGTGTAAGGACAACTCTGAGGAAAAGCAGGCAGTAAGGGGGAGCAGTTGGACCATGGCGTGGAATAGAGGCCATGGGAGCAGAGCTACAGTCCCCAGCTCTTCCTTGGTCAAGAGGATGAGATGGTGGGCAGTCGGGTGGGGTGTGTTCGTGTAAAGAGGAGACACAAAAAGGCTGAGCTGTTGCAGAAAAGACAGGTGCTGAGGAGACTGGGTACTGGTTCAAAGGGAGGGAGGTCACTTCTCAGAAATACAATGGCTCAAGGGGAACAGGACAGGACACTTGGAATCACCCTGCAAAGGTAGAAAGAGCTCGTCTTCCTGGATAAAAGATTTATAGAACAGGGCCCACCCCCCAATACGTTACCACAGAGAAAGCTCAGCACCGTTTCTTTCCCAGTGCAGCTGACATCCTTGTATCCTTCCAAAAACATAGATGGCTCCCTCAATATGGCACTATTCATAAGAAGCTAAGACTTCTTGGTCATTTACTTCAGTAGGCATTTAAAATATATTACCTTATTTAATCTTCATAAGTACCTTATGATTATAACTCCCATTTGATGAACTGGGTTCATCAATTCAGATCTGATTTTTCTTATGCATGCCATGGACTGCTCCTGGAGTTGATTGTTAAAAGGAATTTTTAAAAGAAGAGTATTTAACATTCACCTTGAAAGAAGACCTTGTTCACCAGCCCCAGCAGTGTGAAATGGAGGCTTCCTTATGGGAGAATGGACAAACCTTTTTCTATCCTCTCCTCCAAACAAAATATATTTTTTAAAGCCAAATCGATGAGAAATGCATTATCTCTTGTGAGTCTTTCTGGGTTTCTATGTAATCAGTTTGTCAATTTTAGGATGTGTTTTTCTCTAAGAAGTGTTATCTGTCTTCCTTCTAATAAGGACAACAACTTGCACAAAGAAAGAATTATAATTGTAAGCTAAGAAACACTTGAAGTAATTGCCTGATGTTCTGTAGGAAACGTTGCAACTTTCAGGTACCATCTCTGGGACCGGCTGTGAAATCAGCTTTAATAACACTCACTAATACTTGTGTGGCCCTTTACAAAGCATGTCCCCGTGGGTTCTCTGACTTTCATGGCCCAACTAACAGGTAAGGAAACAGAAGGTGAGAGCAATTAAGCAACTCGCTTAAAACACACAGGTGGGGCCAGCCCTGTGGCATAGTGGCTAAGGTTACATGCTCCTCTTTATTGGCCCCGGGTTCGAGGGTTCCGATCCAGGATGCGGATCTACACGCTGCTAGTCAAGCCATGCTGTGGTGGCATCCCACATACAAAAAATAGAGGAAAATTGGCACAGATGTTAGCTCAGGGACAATCTTCCTCAAGCAAAAAGAAGATTGGCAACAGATGCTAGCTCAGGGCCAATTTTCCTCACCAAAAAAAAACACCACAGGACACTGTAGAGATATTGTAGGGATCAATTGCCGCATTATCTGTAAGCACACTAAATGTGAGGTGTATTTTTAAAACACAGCTTCTAACTTTAAGACTTAAGAAGCCTTAAAATGATGAGCAGGACTCAAAGGTGTGGAAAGAGGGTCTTGTCTACATTTTTAGCAAGAGCATGGGATTTAAACTTAATCCTTATGTCTCTCTGAAGACTAGTGGCTTTTGACCATGATTGGATGAGAGCCTTTTGGAAGAAACTAAACTAAGTTTCAACTGGCTTTAATTTTGCCCTGATCATGATCATCTATTTCATATATTCAGGAAGCTTGCGCTGCCACAGGTAGAAAGGGCTGGATGATGGAGGTCAAAGAGATGTCTACAAGATGCCTTGACGTTTTCTTCACTTTCCCAGACACTGCTCTCTTCTCAGGGCTGGTGCCAGGTCAGGTGGCAGAAATGGCTTCTAGCATCTCTGCAGAACACACTTACTAAACATATGTATATTAGATGATAGATAAGTTTAAAGCCAGAAGCACCCTTAGAAATAACCTAGTTTAAGTTTCTTAATTTCCAGATGAGAAAACTAAAGGGCATGGGGACAAAGAGACCTGCTCATGCAGCTGAAGAAAAGCACAAGGGCTCCCAGCTCTGATGATCACATTTTAACACCATTTGGTCAGAAAATGCTTTGTTCTTTTCTGCTCCTTCTTCTCTTGGTGGTTAGCTATTTCCTTCCTGCCTCTCCAAAGTAACAAATCATAATGTTTCTTTGTTTTATACAAGTGCTCCCCCCAGGGAGCTTCTGGATGCAAGGAACAGAGAGACAGTCCACCTAAGTGACCAGCAGGGGGTGCCCACAGGACAGCCCCACAAATGGGGGGGTGACCCTGGAAAGTCTCTCTTCTCATGGGAAACACATGTGATACCACAACTGAGACTATTATCTTTTGTTCTTAGCCAGAGGTTAGAGGTCTCAGGTCCCTTCTGAAAAGCGAGGTTGCACATCTGTCCTGGGAAAGAAAATCCCCAACACGTGCAAACCTCGTGCTGAAGATGTATTTGTCTAGAGCTCTTGCTTGCTTGCTCTTCTGATAACTGTCTCCATAAATAAAATGGGGAGAAACCTGTCGCTTTGATTCCCAAACAAGGCAGAAGAGAGTTGTGATTAGATGTCATGAGAGGACTCAGGATTTCTGCTACAGGAAAGGTAATAAGGGGGTTATGATATAATTCCTTCCTCCCCAAGTTGATTCCTAGAATAGTCATCTGGAGTTGTCCTCAGAGACTTGACCCTGGACAAAACCCCTCTGCTGCCTTCAGAAGACAAAACTCTTTTGAGAAAGCCAGATCCAAAAGGATCAGCTCTTCAATGAATCCCACCTACATCAAACACTGAAATGTGGGTAATATGCATTCATTCATAATTCCCATTTGATGAACTGGGTGCATCAATTTGGGCATGAATTTTCTTCTACACGCCATAAATTACTTGTAGAGCTGATTATTAAAAGAAAATTTTTTAAAAAGAGTATTTAACACTTAAGGAAAGAAAACTTTGTTCTTCAACCCCAGCAGTTTGAAATGGAGGCTTCGTTATGGACAAAAACCAGTTTCAACCTCCCCAAAACTCTCTCTTACTCCTTGTTGTAGTCACATCCTCCACCCCCACCCTACTGACCCCTGGCAACCACTGATCACTATAGTTTGTCTTTTTGAAATGTCATGTAAATAGAAACATATAGTATGTTACTTTTTGCAACTGGCTTCTTTCACTGGGCATAATACCTTTGAGATTCATCCAAGTTGTTGTGTGTGTGTCGCTGGTTCATTCTTTTTTATTGCAAAGTAGTACTCCATTGTATGAATATACCACAGCTTTTTTTATCCATCATCCACTAAAGAACATTTAAGTTGTTCCTAGTTTGGGGCAATTATGAAAAGAGCTGCTATACACGATTATGTACAGGTTTTTGTGCACACATAAGATTTCATTTCTCTGGGGTAAATATCTTGGAATGGGACAGCTGAGTCATATGGTAAGTATATGTTTGACTTTTTAAGAAACTACCAAGTGATTTTCCAGAGTGGCTATACTATACCATTTTGCATTCCAACCATCAGTGTGTGAGCATTCCAGTTGCCACACACCCTCATCAACTTTTGGTATTGTCAGTATTTTTTATTTTAGCCATTTTAATAGGTATATATTAATACCTCATTATGGTCTTAGTTTGAATTTCCTTAATAGTTAATGATGTTGAACCTCTTTCCATGTGTTTATTTGCCTTCCATATATCCTCTTTACTGGAATATCTATTGAAGTCTTTTCCCCATTTTTTATATTGAGTTGTTTGTTTTGTTACTGTTGAGTTTTGAGAGTTCTTGATATACTCTGAATAAGGTTGTTTGTCAGATATGTGATTTTTAAACATTTTCTCTCAGAATGTAGTCTTTTGCAAAGCAAAAGTTATTAATTTTGATGAATTCCAATTTATCAATATTTTTCTTTTCTCCATTGTGCTTTTGGTATCATGTCTAAGATGTCTTTGTCAAACCTCAGGTCAGGAATATTTTTCTCTTTTGTTTTCTTAAAAATTTTATATAGATGCTGGCTCAGTGGCCTAGTGGTTAAGTTTGGCGTGCTCTGCTTTGGTGGCCCAGGTTCAGTTCCCAGGTGTGGACCTATCCCACTCATCAGCCATGCTGTGGCAGTGACCCACATACAAAATAGAGGAAGATTGACCACAGATGTTAGCTCAGGGCAAATCTTCCTCAGCAAAAAAAAAAAAAAAAAAAATTACATAGTTTTACATTTTATATTTAGATCCATGATTCATTTTGAGTTAATTTTTGTATACAGTGTGAGGTTTAGGTCAAGGTTTACTTTTTTGCGTAGGATGTCTAATTATTGCAATACCATTTGTTGAAAAAACTATCATTTCTCCTTTTAATTATCTTTGCAACTTTGTCAAAAATCAGTTGATTTTCCTTGTGTGTCTTTTTCTGGATGCTCTATCCTGTTTTGTCAATCTATAAGTCTATCCCTTCCCCAATATCTCATTATCTTGATTACTATAGCTTTCAGGTAAGTCTTTAAATCAGGTTGAGGTCACCAACTTTAATCTTTTTCAAAATTGTTTTGACTATTCTAATTCCTTTAATTTTCCATGTAAATTTAGAATCAGCTTGTCCTTATCTACAAAAAATCCCGATGGCACTTTGATTGAAATTTCATTAAATCCATAGGTCAATTTGGGTAGAATTGACATTTTACTACGTTTAATCTTGCAATTCATGAACATGGTATGTCTCCCCATTTATTTAGGACATCTCTAATTTCTTTCCTAACATTTTGAAGTCTTCAGCATACAGATTTTGCACATTTTTTTTAGACTTATAAATCAGGTATTTCAGTTTTGGGGAGCTATTGTTAATAATTGCTATGGGCTGACTTGTGTCCCCTCAGCATTCATGTGTTGAAGCCCTAACCCGTAGTACCTCAGAATGTGACTATATTCAGAGATAGGGTCTTTAAAGAGGTAATTAAGTTAAAATGAGGCTATTAGTGTGGGCCCTATTCCACTATGACTGGTTTCCTTATAGGAAGAGGAGATTAGGACACAGACCCACACAGAGGGAAGACCATGTGAAGACACAGGGAGAAGATGACCATCTACAAGCCAGAGTGAAAGGCCTCAGAATAAACCAACCCTGCCAACACCCTGATCTCAGACTTCTAGTCTCCATAATTGTGAGAAAATAAATTTCTGTTGTTTAAGCCATGCAGTCTGTCGTGCTTAGTTACAGCAGACCTGGCAAACTAATAATAATCATGCTTTCTTTTTTTATTTCAGTTTCCATTGGTCATTGCTACTATATAGAAAAATGATTGATCTGTGTTTGCCTTATATCATGTAATCTTGTTAGACTCTCTATTAGTCCTATGAGCTTTTTCTTAAAGAGTCCTTGGGATTTCCTACATAGACAATCATGTCATCTGCAAATAGGGACAGTTTTATTTTTTTCTTTCCAATCTGAGTGCTTCTTATTTCTTGTTCTTGCTATTGCAATGGCTGGGATTTCCAGTACAATATAGGATAGGAATAATAAGAGAAGACATCCTTGCCTTGTTCCCAATCTTAGAGGGAAAACATTCAGTCTTTAACTATTAAGTATGATGTTAGCTGTAAGATTTTTGTAAAATATTCTCAAGTTGGAGATGTTCGTTCTACTCCTTGTTTGTTGAGAATTTTTTTATCATGAATGGATGTTAAATTTTGTGAAATGCTTTTTCTGTATCTATTAGTATGATCTTGTGGTTTTTCCTCTTTCAACTGTTGATATACTGGATTACATTGACTATTTTTTGAATATTGAAATGGCCTTCATTTGCTAGATAAGCCCCAGTTGGTCTTACACATTGTTAAATTTGATTTTCTGATGTTTTGATATGGGTTTTTTGCATCTATATTCATGAGTGATATTGGTCTGTAGTTTTCATTTCCTGTCGCCTTTGATTTTGGGATCAGGATATTAACGGCCTCATAAAATAAGGTTGGAAGTGTTGCCTCTTCCTTTATTTTCTGGAGGAGATTGTATAGAATTAATGCTATGTCTTCTTAAAATAATTAGCAGAATCTGCTGGTGAGAAGATCCAAGTCTGGGATTTTTTTAGTGGAAAATTTAAACTATGGATTCAATTTATTTACTAGTTATAGGACTATTCAGGGGGTAGTTTATGGCTTTTGAGAAATTGCTTCATTGCATCTAGATTGCAGAATGTATGTGCACTGAGTTGTTCATAGTGCTCCCTTATTATCTTTTTAATGTTTGTATGGTCTGTATTAATATCCCTTCTTTTATTCCTGACATTGGTAATTTTTGTTTTCTTCCTTTTTTTCCTTTATCAGTCTTGCTAGAGTTTATAAATTTCATTAATCTTTTCAAAGAATCAGCTTTTGGCTTAATGAATTTTCTCTATTGCTTTTCTATTTTCAATTTCATTGATTTCTGCTCATATCTATATGATTTCCTTCTGCTTGCTTTGAGTTTGTTTTGCTCTCCTTCATCTCTTGTTTCTTAAGCTTGAAGCTTATATTGATTTGAGATCTTTCTTATTTCATAAGCATTTAATTCTTTAAATTTCCCTCTAAGAACTGTTTTATTTGCATCCCACAATTTTGATATGTTGTATTTTCATTTTTGTTCAGTTTAAAATATCCTCTATTTCTCTCTGTTTGTTCCGTTTCCTCATTCTTCTGTTTCCTCAATCCTCTGTTTCTACTTTCCTGCCTTCTTTTGGGTTATTGAACATTTTTAGTATTCTAAGACATTTTACACATGTCTCAGGTAGACATTCCCAACAAACCAGTAGTGCTGTCCTCCTGATTCAAGACACAGCTGCAAATAACAAGAATGTTTTAAGAAAAGCCATCATGCCAACATTTTTGAAGAATACGTATATTCCAATAGAAACAAGAGTGATTATTTCCATCATCAGAAGATTTATTTAGAGCCAGCCCTGATGACCTAATGGTTTAAGTTTGGCACGCTCTGCTTTGGTGGCCTGGGTTTGGTTCCTGGGTGCAGAACCACACCACTCGTCTGTCAGCAGCCATGCTGTGGCGGTGGCTCATGTGGAAGAACTAGAAGGACTTACAGCTAGAATATACAACTATGTACTGGGGCTTTGGGGAGGAAAAAAAGGTTATGGAAAAAAAAAAAGATATATTTAAAGATTCTGTAGTGGCGTATCCAGTCTCCCTCTTCTGATAAAATTTCCTCAGTTTTCTTGTGGAGAATCACCTCTGCCCACTCACAGTTCATGTGATTTGGGTTATAACACTTTTTTAAATTTTTGCTTAAGCCAGTTTGAGGTGAGGTTTTTCCGTCACTTGCAACAAAAAAGTCCCAGTGATTAATACAAATTCCTGTAAACAGGAAATTCCATGTTGCTTTTCAGTATTTTTTTACTTTACTCCTTTCTTTATTTGTTTATATTCCATGACACTGGTCTATGAATTCCACAAGGACAAGGGCTGTGACTGTCTTATTCAGCATGCAATATTCTATGACCAATATATATTTGTGGAATGAATGAAGGGTCACTGGTCTTCAACTGGGGTTAGTTTGTGTCAGGGTGCAAATGGGTTGGGTGACTTCCTGAATGTAATTATGCTGGAACATGTTTCATGACCTTGGGTGGGCTGATCCTCAGGTAATTCTCAATGTGACTTTCCCCTCGGGCTGTGGCCATCATCGGGCACTCATTGACCATGTCCCTAGAGATCACAAAAAGTTTTATCCCATCCTGGACAATTTCTGACAATATTCTGTGTAGTTTTTGAAATAGAGATTACTTACTTCAAAAATGTACTAGCCTGTGATTTTGTCTGTCAAAGTCCATACTTGCATGCAAGGCCAACTATGTAATTTGTGGAGCCCAGTGCAAGATGAAAATGCAAAGCTCCTGCTCAAACAGCAAGAAATAAAGTGCCATTAAAAATACTAAATTATAAAGGTTTTCCCTCTTTTCCATGGTTTCCGTCTTGACTTGTCATGGTGTTTTTTATTTTCTGTTTAACGTCATTCTAGTAAAAGAAAATTAAATTAAAATTTTAAGTTATTAGCATAAATTTTACCATTCATCTTTATATTGTGCAACACCAGTTTTAAGTGCAAACAGAAGACCATTTAACTTGTGTGAGGAATCACCAAAATTACATAATTTGTATTTCATAGCTCATATATGCATATGTATTTCATTCTTATCAGAACAGTGGAAATGCTGCAAAAACTAACACAAATGTTTTAATTTTACTTCTTCATACACTCACATTCTACCAACAGTCTCTATTTTGGGCTTACTAATGAGTTAGGAAGAACTGAAAGGAAAAGGAGCTATACGTTGTCCTATCTTTCTCTCCTTCTGTGTCATTTTCAGCATACACAATTAGCTAATATAGGAAGTGATAAGGTTTCTTGGTGATTCGTGTTTCTTACAATGCCATTTTCTTCTTTCTGTATTGGAAGCAAGTTCTGATTTGAATGGAAAGTGTGGCCTTCCAGGGCTATCAGCACTACAGCTTGCTTTATATGTTGTAGACATACATGCTTTGAGACTTGCTGGGCTCCCATGCATTGAGGGTCCACTAGAGTTCTGTGTTCATGGGCCATTGCAAACACGATCTGCAAACAGACAGTAGACCCACATATTGTACATATCTCTTCTGCTCCCGTACGTGTCCCATTGCCCTGTCAGACTTCACTTACACAACACAAGTTAAAAGACAAAATCATTAAGAATGTCAAGATGGCAACAGCAGAACATTCAACCAAGCAAAAGGCCCTACTGAGCACAGCCCATACAACTTCCCAAGTCACATACCCATGAAGCTGGCCTGCGTGTATGTGTAGAAATCACCAATAAGGTGATTCTGCACTTTTATTTGTTTTATTGTTCTACCCACACTTGACTTCCTGGGAAATCTGCAGAATGCAGTGTGACATTTTGAGATCATTAACCACTTGACAGGGGAGGGGAGAGAAATTTAAAGCAAATGTGTCAGGGGTCACACCTAATCAAAGATCAATCCAAAGTGAAGAGAAAAGCACCTTGGAAATTACAACATGAGTCAATAGTAAGATAGGGTTGATCCCAACTATTTTGGGAACGGGTCAGTTATGTCAAGGAACACATAGATGCTCTCCAAAACATACTGAAATAAAAGTATTCACATTTTTTCCCACCTGCCACAACCCTTTACCCCTGCCTTCTTTTAAAAATATATAGTTGACATTCCATATGTAGGGTATAATGTTCAAACTTAAACAGCTTGGTGGTATAAAAGGATTGTTATCCATGTGAAAAATAGTGCCTCATTGTTCTATCAACAGGAAATAAATTTTATGTTAAATTAAAGTGATATGTCCTTTATATATTATAAATATGTATTTCTTGTTTCATTTTTATTTTATTTTTTAAAGGCATTATCTTGAGGAGAAAAGCTGATCTCAAAATGTCACATACTCTATGATTCCATTATATAACATTCTTTTTTTCTTTTTCCTTTCTTTTTTTATTATTTTTGAAATCTTTTTAAAATGCATCACACAGTTACCTTCTTAGAGTGTACAGATTCCTATTTGATCTTTCCTGGAGGAGTAAGGATTATCATGTTAGACATCAATTATCATACTTTCAGTTAGATTCAACAAACATTTATTCAGGAGCATTTACAGGCAAGGCATTATGCCAAGAGTAATTGCTGTCTTAGTCACTTTGGGCTGCTACGACAAATATACCATAGTCTGGGTGACTTACAAACATCAGACATTTATTTCTCACAGTTCTGGAGGCTGGAAGTCTGAGATAAGGGTGCCCGCAGGGTTGGCTTCTTGATGTGGGCCCTCTTCCTGATTTGCAGACTGTCAACTTCTTTATCTTCACATAGTGGAAAGAGGGCTACTAGCTCTCTGGCCCCTTCTTATAAGAGCACTAATCCCCCTCATGACCTAATTACTGCCAAAGGCCCCACCTCCAAATATCATTACAGTGGGATTAGAGTTTCACCAAATGAGTTTTAGGGGAACACATTTAGTTAAATACAATGGCCCCTGCTATTTGATGTTTATGATCCAATTGGAGAGGTAAGGCAAAGGTGTAAGTTCAAAACTCCTCACAAAACACGACAAGTGCTATTATATAAATCTAAATAAGTAGCATGGGGACACAGAAGAGAAGGGAGAGAGAGTACATCATGGGAATTCAAATGGGTCTTGAAGGATGGCTTGTGATGGCAAGAAGGGGTATGACATGCTAAGAAACTCACAGTTCTGAAATGGAAATTCACAGGTGTGAAATACAGCAGGGTGTTTCATTGGAACCACAGGTCATGTGTTTGGCAGTAAATGGTACAGTGAGAGAACATTAAACTTATATCTACGGACAATGGGGAGCCATAGAAGGTTTTGTAATAGGAGACTGGCATCAGTATTACACTTTAATGCAGCAAGGCATTTTGAAATGTGTAGGACTGTTTGTGCCAATGTAAATTGTTGCAATATTACATGTTCTTTTAACTTGTTATTATAAGTTTTCTGTCACCTTTTGGTCTGCCAGCTATTCTTCTTGATACTATCAGGATATTTGACTCTAGCCATGTCAGATGTAACTTTCCACTAAAATTCTGCCTCTAATCTACTGAAAACTAGAAAACTAAATAACGGAGATTATTAGACTTGCATTTAAATAAGTATACATAGGCTATGAGAAACAGACTGAAATTTACTATTTCTCTAGATTGTTCACTGTTTCACTTAGTAAACAGCAAGGATTCGCCTAAGAGTAAAGTGCAGGGTTTAGACTCCAACAGAGATTAAAATTTCTAAAGGAAACTTCTAGTTAAAAATAGTGGAATTGACCATGACTATCTCTTTTTCCTACGCAAATCTCGTTAAAATAAAAGCCAAGGAATTTAAAAAAAACAAATTAATCAACAAGGTCAAAGAGAATTGAGAGACAATTTGCCATATATGCTTTCAACAAATTTTTGGAAGGTGAGAAATGGATGGAGGAATGGTAATTACCTTGGCAGAGTGAAGACAGGAGAAAGCCAATTGCTTGCAGACAAGTGAGGCCAGAGATGCTTCACCCCGAAGAAATTCTGAGTTGTTCAGTGTTTATAAGCAATGAAAATTGCAAAAGGAAGGTGAGAGTAAAGCCCCTGGTGGAAAAAGGCATTTGCTGGAAGCCTGCCCAAAGTGTGGTTGAGCCCATCAGGTCTCCTCTCCCATCACGTGCATTCATGCAACAACCCTTTCCTTGCTTCTTGGCAGAAAGTTGAAGGCTTGTGCTTCAGAGTAAATAGACTTGGGGAGCAGGCCCAAAGAAATGCAGAGGTGAAGCAAGGGTAAATAAAAGTCTACATGTCATACTGTGGACTCCCCAATCTCCCTTCCCCATCCTGCTTCCAGAACTCCTCTAACCAACACATGTGCAGACACACACACACACACACATACATCCTGGCAAGAGATTCAGGTTCCCCTCTAAACAGTCCAGAGAAAAGACCTACAGATAATGACATTTGGGAGTTCTTCAATGAATCAGTGATTCACTTCCCAATCGCCCTATGGTGAAGTTTCCCCATTCATGGTCTTAGTGCATCCAATCATAGTGCCTCACTTTTGAACATAGACTGAGAGGATTTTTCCTCCTGATACCAAATACGTGGTGTCTTTTCCAACACCATTTCTCTGACCACAACTGGGTGTCCAACAATTCAACTCAGTTCTGACACTGTCTACCTGGAGTTAGTATCAGATCCCAGTTAAAGGGCTCAGTCCCACAAGACTGCCCCACTTTAGAGGTCAATCACAAGTCTCAGGCCACCCATACTTCTGACCGACTGGCTATCAACTGTGGGTTCCCACTACCCCCTACTCAGGTTCAGTAATCTGCCGGAATGACTCACAGAACTCAAGAAAGCACTTTACTTACTATTACTGGTTTACTATAGAGGATGCAACTCAGGAACAGCCAAACGGAAAGAAGCATAGGGCAAGGTATGGGGGGAGGGTCACAGAGCTTCCGTGCCATCTCCAGGCATACCACCCTCCCAGCACCTTCATGTGTTCACCTGCTCGGAAGCTCTCTAAACCCTGTGGTTTAGGAGTTTTTGTGGAATTTTCCTTACATAGACACAGTTGGTTAAATCTTTGGCCATTGGTGATTGAACTCAATGTCCCGCGCCTCTTGTCTCCCCAGAGGTCGGGGGGTTGGAGCTGAGATCCCCAACCCTCTGATCATGTCTTGATCTTTCTGGAGACCAGCTCCCATCCTGAAGCTGTCCAGAAACCCCTCAGCTAAAGTTCACTCGTTAGCACAGCAAAGACAGTTCTCACTCTGGAGATTCCAAGGGTTTTAGGAGTTCTGCGCCAGGAAACAGGGACAAAGATCAAATATTTTTCTTATACCACATAAACATATCACCAGATATTTGTGAAAAGTCTCCAGTGTGAAAGAATAAGATGAAAAAGAAAAAAAAGAACAGAATTAACATAGGAATGAATATTATTAGTATTCTCAAATAGATAAGAAAAGATATTACATCCAATTAAGAACAGATTACTATGAAAAATGAATAATTAAAGAGGAAAAAAGAGCTCTTGAAAATAAAAAATATGATTATGGAATTTTTTTAACTTAAGAGAAAGTTGAGGAAAATTCCCAGAGAGAGGAGGCAAAGATCAAGGAGATAGAAATTAGGAAAGCAAATTAGAGGATTGATCTGACATCCACCAACAGGACTGCAGAAAGAGAGGACAGAAAAAAAGAGGGGAGAGAAAACCGTCAAAGAAACAATGCACAACAATGTCCCAGAACAGAAACACATGGGCTTCCAGACTGAAAGGGTTCTCCGAGGGCTCCAGACAATAAATGATGAAAAATTTACACCAAGTTGCACAAGTGAGAAATTTCTGAATACTGAGGTTAAAGAGAAGATCCAAAAAGCTTCCAGGGATTAAAAACATATTACATAGAAAAGAATGGGAATTAAAAAGTCATCAGGTAAGAAGATTCCAGCAATAAGACTCCAGGTGGCCATTGAGAGATGTCATGCTTTCACAATCCTGAGAGAGAATGAATTCCAACCAGGACTGGCTTCAAGGGTGTGCCACCAGTGAAGTCTCACAGGGTCCTGAACTCAGAAGGGGGCCTCGCACTGGGCTTTAATGCTGTGGTCACCATTTTTCAAATCTTAATAATTTTATCTTTGAATATGTGTTTTGTGAGCGAAGTCTAATAGCACAGTGGTACATGCACAGTGCTGCCTCCTGCCACCTCCACACCTCATGTGGGTTCTTGGCAACATGCTCCCTGCCCCCACAAAAGTCTATTGCTGCCTCTGTCCCCAGTGGGCCTGGTGCAGGTGCAGGAGGATTGGGGTTGGGCATGCACACCCCACATACTTGCTTGCCAGGCTGGGCTCTGGGTTCCTGTAAAGGTCTACATTCACCCTGCAAGTATCCCCATGCCTGAGGGACTGTGACACTAAAATAGCAAATAAAAAATACCAAGAGAGGTTGAGAGAGAGAGGTCACAAAAGAGAGAAAAAAGCTTTTTTCCTGCTTTTTGATAAAAAAGGCCCCACATTTTCACTTTACACTGGGCCCCACGAATTATGTAGCCATCCCTGGTTTCAATTTAGAGACTGCTTGGGAAGCAAGGTGTTTTTTTTTTTTTCCCCTCAAAAACTCAACTGTGAATATTGCCAAAGATAAAAAGACCAGGTACTCCTGACATTGGTTGATTTTATAACGATGTCAGGATGGTTCTAATGTGGACCCCAATCCCACAGTTGGAAACTCCTGGTTCCAATGCGTCTTTTCTGAGCCACACCCTGACTACTGGATTTGGGTGCTGACACTGGGCATTGGATTCACATCCAGACAGCCACAATTTCTGACCCCAAAAGACAGTTTCAGACAGAACTCGATGATCCCAATGGAATGCATGTGTGGATTGAGAGATTTAGTGGAGTTTTTGCCATATGACTAGAGGCACCTGTTTTTGGAGCATTTCCTGGTGTCTTCGAAATTCAAAACCATCTCAAGGAAGACGTGAGACTCTGAAAATGGCTCCCGGGAATAAGAAAGACTTCCTTCTCTGGGGAGTTTTAAGAGGAAAAGAGATTCCTGCTCATCTGGATGAGCACAGTTTGGGCCAGAGGCGAAAAGGGGGGGCGGGTAACTCAGATAGACTCTCTAGCCCCCCCCCACCTCCTGCGTCTCTGATTTTCATTTTCTTAGATACCAATGTCATTGCCAGCTGTGAGAATAGCCAAGTCTAGACCTCACTTTTTGAAGTAAGTACCGCTACTTGCTTCACACAGGTCCACATTCCCAACGAACTTAATTCTCCCCCCATCTCCCCCCTCACCACCACCCCCAGAACCTCAGACCTCACTGGATTTGGTGACCTGACAACTGCCCTTTACACAGGGATTTGTATCGTAAATTGCCACTAAGAGGCCTCTGATACACGTCTTCCTCACAAATTTATGCTGTCGTGGTTTTCAGACAGAAACTGGCGTGTTCACATGTGGCAGGCTTGCGGCTCATCAGACAGGTTCTATTAACTTGGTCTCCAGGTGGTAACCATATTATTTCATGCTTCTCGGTAATTTTTGTGCAACACAATTACCTTTGACAGTTCTTGAGTGGGACAGCGATTTTCAGCAAATGTTTTCAGTAACCAGAGGCCAGAAGGAAAGGAAATGTGAGTGCTTCAGTTAAGTTTTGAGTGTGGCTCTGACAGCTCTTCAGCACCTCTGTGGTGTTACAAATAGAAAATCTGTGGAAATTCGGGCACATGGAACTTAACAGAAGGGAGATAAGCAAGGCCAGTGATTTCCACTGTATTTAAGAAAGAATTTGCCCTTACAAAGAATAATGAGTTCTACCATGATGAAGTTCTTCTGAGCTCCAGAATACGGTAGAATTTTCTATCAATGGGGTTTCATGTTTTGTCCTTCTTCGTGCTAATTCCACACTGCAAAGAATGTGACATTCATTTCTTGGACTTGCCTGAATTTATAGTGCCCTCAGCATTCCTCAAAGTTATCCAAGGAAGATGTATATCAATTCACCCTCCACGTGTTAGTTTCTAGTTGCAGGAAAAAGATACTGTCACCACAGGTGGGCAGTTCAAAATCTGGTCTTACAGTGTGAGAATATGAAAGTTAATTGCTTCTCCACAGTCTTCCCACCAGCATCACCAACACACACACACACACACGCCAACAGCCACTTTCTAAGAAAATATAAAAAAAAGTACCTGAAGTCTTCAATCATACATGATTGGAAAAGAAAAGAACCATTTGGTCCCCAAATCATCAGATATTAAAAGGACTGATACACACAATCGATAAATCTGCAGAGTTCATGGCTGGTGGGATTGTAGAGGTCACGTGGCCACAACCACATCCCAAAGAACGCATTATGACTCCCATCTCACTGGCTTGGTCCAGAGCAAAACTTCACTTTGACACATCCAAGAGAAGAGCTTACCCTTTGCTCCAATTTAATTAGCAATGTTCCACAGGCTTTCTTTTGATCTGCAGTGACTAGACACATGATATCATCAGCTCTTAATCAAGCCACATTTTCCCCCTCCCTAAAACTGGCCTCATTAGCGAGGACACCACCAGCTAATCTGTAATATGTTACAGATTGCAACATCTCCTGGTCCATCATTTGTCACCTTCTTTACTTGTTTACCGGCCACTTTGTCAGCAACAGTGATTTTTCTCCTAGACTCAAAGAACAGAATTTTGATTATAAATTCTCATCTACAAAAGTTTGACGTTGGCCATTACTGCTTTTGAACTTGTTTCCATGTGTCTCAGGACTTTGTTCCTTCCTTATACGTGACCTTTTGGTAGAGAACAACAGACCAGAAAATGATCTGCAGAGAGCATAATACAGAATAACTCAATTAGACATGGTCCTTATTTCCCCAAAGTCACAAGTGACAGTTTGTCAACCTTCTACAAGTGTTAAACACGAATCTTCTGCTTGCTTTGGAAGATGAGAGAAGGAGACACAACAGCCAGGCAATATATGTGTGATCAAACTGTTCCCGAATCATGCTCCATATGAAAACAGTAGGTTGAGATCTTTTATTTGATTACTTTTAAAACAGTGGCCCTTAATCAGTTTCTTTCTAATCATAAAAACACAAAATATGTCTGTTACCAAAATATCAGGGAGTATAAGCAAGCAAAAAAGTAAAAAAAAAATTAAAGATTCAAATTTCCCCTGTGGGATCACTGTTGGTTAGTTAGGCCAACACATTCCTAAGTATTTCCTCACTTGGCTGTCTCTACTATAGAGTCTGAAAAGGTAACTATTATCCAGCCTCCCTTGCAGCTTAGGTGGTCACCTGACACATTTCTAGTCAATGAGAACTAAATAGAAAATTTTTAAAAACCTCATAAGGGAGTTTCTGGGTAAACTCTTGATTCTCCCATCTTCCTCCCTTGATTTGGAGCTGCAGCAGCTATTTTGGGACCATGAGACAGTAAGCACGAAGATGAAAGCCAATAAGTTAAGGGTGACAGTGTGGACATCCAGGCATCATTGAGCAACTGAACAAATGCCAGCAACTTTCCACCTCCAGACTTCTTATCTAGTGAGAAAATAACTGCTTATTTATTTAAGCCACTGCTGATTGCATTTTCCGTTGTGTGAAGTATTCCTAACTGATCCACCCAATCACCTAGAAAAAATTCATCATGCCAGTGTACTAGGTGTTCTAAGGGCTTTCGCTTTTGAAGGAAATAGAATACATGTCTTTTTGTTTGACCTAAAACTTACAATTTGCCATTTAAATCAACTTCAGTAATAACTTTACTCTTGTAGTAATAATAATAATAATGATAACTGATATTCTTATGGTACCTTAGCTTTCATTATCTCATTCTCTTATCCCCATTTTGAAAGTAAGAAAACCGTGGCTATAGTTAAGAATACTGCATTGAATATTTGAAAGTCGCTAAGAGAGTAGATCTTAAACGTTCTCACCACAAGAAAAAAGATTGTAACTAAATGAGGTGGTAGATGTTAACTAAACTTATTGTGGTAATAATTTTGCAAATACAAATATCAAATCATTATGTTGTACACCTTAAACTAATACAATGTTATATGTCAATCATATCTCAATAAAACTAGGGAAAAAAAGAAAAGAATGTAAGAGAACTGAAGCGGTAACCAGAGGTTGAAGTTACCCACGAAGTAGTTGGAGCTTAAATTCAAGTATTGTAGTTCCAGATACTTCCCTCTTTCAGTCATATTACGGGCTAAGTCTTCTCCAGTGAGTTCCAGCAAATACTAAAACCTATAGCTTGGAGGCTGAGTAAACGGGAACCTGCCTGAGGTCAATTCTAAAAGCCAGCTGAGATGTCAACCAAGTTCAGAGCAAGGTTCACTGCCCAAGCAGGTCACCCAGGCAGAGCCTGGTGGCTCCAGAGCTCATAATTGTGCTAAAAGTAGGAATTGCTTCCTACAATGGACTGAATGTTTGTATTCCCCCCAAATTCATATGTTGAAACTTTAATCCCAATATGATGGTATTTGGAAGTGGGGTCTCTGGGAGGTGATTAGTGCCCTTATAAGAAGCCAGAGAACTACCAGCCATGTGAGGACTCAATGAGAAGATAGGTGTCTACAAACCAGGAGGAGGGTCCTCACCAGACACAACCATGCTGGTACCCTTATCTCAGACTTCCAACCCCCAGAACTGTGAGAAATAAGTGATTGTTGTCTAAAACACCCACTTTATGGCACTTTGTTATAATAGCCTAAGCAGACTAGAACACTTCCCAAAATGTCATCATGGAACCAGAGAATAAAACACGCTAACTTCTCCTAGTCCTCTAGAAACAGAGTACTTTTATCTTCCTTTCCCAAGAAATTAAGCCACATGCCTAAGATCATGGCTCTTGGGAAGGGTAGAGCCAGGATTTGAACTCTGATCTATCTACTCTAAGTCTGGGGGGCCAATCCACTAGGCAGTACTGTCCAACTATGGCACCTGCTTGGCATTATCAAATATTGTGAACACCCATTGTGAATTTTGGGGGGGGAATAGGACTCTACAGAACACTAGAAAGGTCAGAAGACCCGGGCATGAGTCTCCAATCTGCCACTTTGTATATGAGTCTGAGTAACTTAGCTGTCTTGAACTTTGCCTGTAAAATTAGGGTTCATGATAAAGCAAAGGAGATGATGTGTATATGCGAAGGTTGAGCAAACAGCCTTGATAACCTCCTCCTCTGAAGTCTCTTTCTCTTCCCGTCCTTCTCCTGATGATGGACTTAGTTGATGTATCATAAGCTTTCGCTACGTAACAAACCACCCCAGAATTTAGTGGCTTAAAACAACCACCGTTTATTATTTATCAAAATTCCATAGATGGATTGGATGGTTCTTCTCATCTGGGCTGGCTTGGCTAGACTCTCTCATGTGTCTGTGATCAAATGCAGGGTCAGCTGGTGGCTGGCTGCTCTAGAATGGACACAATCACATATCCACTGGTTAGATGGCTGTTGGTCAGGCAGTAGGGTGACTAGCCACATGTCTCTCACCCTCCAGCAGGCTAGCTTGGGCTTGGTCACATGTGGTCACAAAAGAGTGAGAGAAAGTGTGCAACACCCCATGAGGCCCAGGCTCAGAACTGTCACATGCTCACTCCTGCCACATTTTATTAGCCAAAACAAGTCACAGGCCATCCCAAATTCAGCAGGTGAGGAAATAGATTCCACCCCTTGGTGAGAGGAGCTGCAGAGTCACATGCAAAGTTAGGAAGAATTTTCTGACCATTTTAGCAATCAATTACAATACTCAGCCAGTTTTCCAGAGCCACACATGTAGCCACACACATTTCCGGAGCCGGCCTTCCCGAATCTTCTCTGCCCAAAAACCCAGACAAAGTCTGTTTTTGCAGCGGGGGATAGATTGCAGGTCTGGATGGGTTGTTTGTTTTTGTGTTTGTTTTGACTTTTAGCTGTTTCCAGGATGTTTCTTTCAGAAAGCAGAAGGCTCAGTTCTGTCTGCCACGTGTATTAAGATGAGCTGTGACAGAGCATAGCTTTGTGGTCAGAGGCCCTCCAACCTGGTGGGGACAGAGTCAGTAGAGACTGCTACAGGCCCTCGTGTTGGCACTGGAGGCCGCCCTTCCAAAATAAGAAGACAGTCTTCCTTCTGAGGTGCTTGGAACTGCCCAACAGTCAGGGTTGTGCAAGTCAAAAGCATGACCAGCGTTACCCTGCCCTGCCAGGGGTGACAGGGTGAGTTCACCTCACCAGCTAATCGGAGACACTCCCAGCCTGAAGAATTTGTGGAACTCCCGGCCCTCGGATGACAATATCTGGCTCACACTTTCTCTGCTTTCAAGTTTGGCAATTGCACAAGCGACATGAAAGGTTGCAGAGGGCCTTGGAATGTCCTGTTTGATGAAATCATGCATGAGGCCCCTTTGGATGGGGACGAGGAGGGGTCACATTTTCCCGACAGGGTGCCTCCTGATGGCGTGTGTGTGTTAGGGTGGGTGCCCGCCCAGCTCGGGTCACTTCGCAGCATCTGAGGCCTGGACAAGGAGAAGCTAGACGACGTGGCTGGCAAAGATGCAGGAAGGAATGTCTTCAAGAACAAAAATTGCTCTCATGCGCTTTCCTGGCAGAGCCTCTGAGAATGGAGCCTTCTCCTGAGGAAATATTGCAACACAGCTGAGATGCTGAAGAGTCAGGGAAGGGTCCAGGCCAGTGGGGGCAAATGTCCCTTCACTGGCGTCTCTTACCTCAGGCAGAGTCCTGCTTGGTGGCATTCCTGCATGAGTGGGCAAAATGAGAAATTCCAACCCTCTCTACCCACGTGCAGGTGTTAGATGAGGTCCAGCAGGAGACCAGTGTCAGATATGCCTGGAGGCCGGAATAGGGAGGCCAGAACCTCCACCAAAACACACCGTGGCCACCTCACCCACCAATCTCCTAGGAGAACAGAGGCTCAGCAGCGCCTGAGGGAGGCACAGTTCGGCTCTCGGAAAATGGCCTTATTGGGCTTCATTCCCCAGATACTTGTTTTCTGGCTCCAGAGACAACACTAAATTCAGTTCTCATCTACGTGCAAGTTTCCAAGTCCAAAAGCCAAAGAGGCTCCCCACATCATACCTGGACCAGGGGACAAACAAAAGAAATCCATCTACATGCTTTCTATGCACTTCTCCCTGCTGGCTCCAGAACCATTGCCTGGGGCAGAGGATCTGGGCCATGCCACTGTGGTTCCTGTCCCACTTAGTCAGGTGGAAAGGCCTCCTAATCTAAAGATGGCCCAGCCCTGTCCTGAGAGGCAGGGCTCCCCCTCAGACTTTCTTGCTCTCCTCAGGCCTCAGTGAATTGCATTTCCACCTCCTTCTACTTCACACCTTTGCTTTCACCTGTGACTCCCATTTGCTGGGCATCTGCTCCAGGTCTGCCAGCAGATGGTTGCAGCCAGCCTGTGGGAAGAAAGATTATTCCCAGACCTAACTGGGCAGCCCCATTTCCAAGAGTCGCCACTAGGGCCAGGCTAGCCTTGCCATTGGTCCTCCTTGCCCTCCTAGCTTCTGCATCTTCCATGTTGTTATCCCACTTAGGAATGTTCTCGCTTTTAGCCCTTCCACTTACGGACATCCTACTCATCCCTTTTCTCAACTGCTCCACCCCAGACCAATTCCATCTTTCTTTGTTTTTTAAAGGGTATTCTCTTTGCTGGTATTCAATGGAATTTTTGGTTGTGTGACACCAGCAGCAATCTCATCCTGAGGGGAGAAATATGACCTATGAAGGCAAGGAAGTACTCTTGGTCTTGACCTCCAGGCTCTGAGGGGGCAGGCCTTGGGGATGCCCTCAAGTTTACAGTGTCTGGAATATTCACATGCACACACACACACACACGCATGCGCGCACACACACACACTCCCATACTGGACTTCCAAGCCCAATGTTTCCTTCAACACAATATTTAGAATCAGACTTCAGATCCTGGTAGAAGGGTGCAATTAATTTAAGTAAATGGAGGCAAAGGGAGGGGTGGGTGTCTACATAATGGGAAGGGAAGTCGGGAAAGAAGGGATGGGGCAGAGAGTCCTCACTTAAAATCAGAGATTCTCAGGATTTAGCAGAAAGATCTGCCAGTAGAGATCTCTGTGCCCAGGGGAGGTTTTCTGGAATGAAAGCTTTATTCTCTCAATGATCTGCTGGCTACATTTGGTAACATCCAATCTCCTGGGAAGAAAATGTGAGGTTAGCCCATGGGGTTTATACCAAGTGCAAGAGAGGACTTCCCTTGAGGCCAAGTTCTCCAGCATCCTTGTTTTTCTCCTGTCTCCCTAGGGCCTTGTCTCCTCCAGGTGCCCCATGTCCTTCACTCACTGTGCTGGTCCCTCTCCATCTTGCTAGCCCTGTGTTCACTCCACTTCAGGCTCACTCAGAGGCTGACATGATTAATAAGCCACAGCAGGCCCAGGAAACAACCCAGCGGCTTCCAAGATTTCTTTGGCTTGAGGCATAGCGGAGGCCCTAAGTCTTCCAGGATTCTACTGCTTTCAATTCCATGTAAGGAAATCAGGCCTCACACAGGTGAGCATGTCCAGTCAAACTACCCCCACCCACTCCCAGTCTACCTACCACCTCCCCAAGCTCATGCATGTTTGCACACATTCACCAGGCTGGATGCCTGGAACATTAACCTGCCCTGATTCTACCTTTGAAAAACTGGTGAAAATTTTAAAGTTGTTTCTTTTCCATTTTTTTATCATAAAGACAATATAACCACCTTACAGAAAAAGAAAGAAACCAGTTAAAATTTTTATTTTTATCTCTGTTTAGTCCTTACCTATATGCGTATAGGTTTTCTATTTTGTTTTGTTTTTTAAAAGCAGTAATCAGAATGTAAGGAATTTTGCTGGCTGACTTTCTCTCCACTTCAGCTGCACTTTCTGACACGTGAGGCCTTTGGGCACTGGAATCCACCAACAGCAGGGTGAGGCCGATGGAGCTGCTCATGAGGCACTGTCCAAGGGCTGACACTGCACTCCTCAGTCCTTCTCAGAGAATTGAAGCTGTCCTTGACCTTCACAGGGCGCCAGGAGAACTCGAACTGCCCCCTGAGTTGAACACCCCTGCCTGTATCCAGTGTCAGGGCTCTGGCCCTGCTCCCTGGCAGGTTATGTTTGGCAGGAGGGAGGTCTAGCACGCACCTTTTCCCAGTTGAGTGACACAAGACTGGTGCCTTGCAGAACACAGCCATCAGTGTCTCTGGAGGATGGACCTTGGCACTGGATACAGAGTGGGTGAAACACTGGGAGCTTGTTAGCCGAGCCAACCCCAGTGGCTCCACTGTTTCCTCAAACCCCATGGATTTTCCTAACTTGGCCTGAGGTTGAAGGGGGGCAGCTGGAGATATTGAACAGGACCCCAGTGGACTGACCCCCATCACTGCCGCAGGCCCCTCAATGCCTAGTCGAGCATTTCCCTTGAAATCACTTAGCTCCCTCTCAAACCGTAAAAAACGAATGAAGAGCAGGACTGTTTGGCCAACACACTGGCTAAGAGAAACCTTGGAGGCAGCTCAAGGGCTACTGCCCATTCGACAGCGGCCGTGCTTACAAACACAAATATTAGCCTTGGCAATCTGGCTGTCTCCTGCTTCACAACTTAGACGGCGCCTTTTGGGGTCATGTTTAAGTTGGGGAAGAAAGAAATGAAGAAAAAAGATACAAAGTCTCTGGGAACATAGTGAGCTTTGGATTTCTAGACAGTATTTAACTGGTACTAGTGTTTAAAATCCACCCTGGTTAAAGGATACGTTTCTAAGAACTTCTAGGTAAATTCTAGCAACTCTTCCTTTTGGGGTCCTCAGGCTGGAAACATGAAAATAAAAATATCAACGCCTAGATTCTTGGTAAAGATTGCAAAAGCACTCAAGTGACAGCTAATCCCCACAGCTCAAGACCAGAAGCCTTGGGAATCAGCTTCATAAAGGCTGAAGATGTGTCCTGTCCCATGGTGTTTTATATTCTTTGATGAGATGGTCAGCAGGTGTGGCCACAAATGGAGACAGACGAGAGGCTCGGGAAAAAACAAAGTTTATTATTCTCACAGATCCTAGAGACAAAAGGCCATGCAGGGCCACATGGCAAAGACACCAGGTGGGCAGAAGGCAGGTGACCAGAGGGAGCAGAGTGCTTAGGCCACGCCTTTACTGGGGTTTCTGTGGGAAAGGCAAGGCAGGGCAGGGTAAACAGTTTAGGACTGGCTAGTTTGAATAATTTCGTGGGCTTTGGGCTATAGGGGCGGTCCCCAGTTGCCTGGAATCTGACCTGGGATGATTAAAGCAGAGGAATATTGCCTCCTGGGGTACACAGGCCAGATAGAAGAGGTCGTGCTCTGGACTGAGTACTTTGCATATCAAGGGCATATTCCTGGCTGGGTCCTTTGCTGTCCCTAAGCATCGGCTAGCTCAGGGAGGGGCAGTCTCTCCCCAGCCAGAAAGATTTTTCTAAGATGTCAAAACATCATAATATACAGAAAATTAAAAATATTTACAATACACATAGACTTCTCCAGTTGAGCCCACAGCCAATGAAAATACACCTAACCTTATGAGGGACGCCAAATCCAGAAGAGGAGAGCGATTTTGTCCACAGCATGGTGCCAGTGGTGAAGCACTATGGAGTGCCAGGAGTTGTGTGCCCAGGGATGGGAGACCTGGGAGCTGTCAGCTGCTAAGGGACAGCAAAACTCACCTCAGGGCTCAAGCCTTTGAAACCGGGGGCCCCAGACTTCAGCAGTCACCTGGGCTTTGGAGAAGCCAAAATAATACACAGTGCACCTGTCTAGTCGCTCTTTCTTCATCTATGCCCTAGCTATCTTAGCTCCTCGAGCTACCTACAATTTGGGGCCCCCTTCTAGGAGGGCATTGCAATACATGCCATTTGAACCAATGATTCCATGTCTAATAATTTGCCCTTAGGCAGTGATCGGGGATGAATGTGCAGTCCTTACGCTCTTAGATGCTCAGTGTCTTCATAATAGAAGAAGTTTGAAAACAGCGAAAGCCAAAAGGGAATTAATTAGCAAAATGCATTATATACAAGCAAGTAATGTGCAGCCATTCAGAATTACGTCTTAAATAATTTAATATGAGAAGTGTCAACAATATGACTGAAAAAGGGTTTACGAAACAGGGTGATACAGTTTTTATTTAAAATTTGTATGTGTGTTTATCTATTCTCAGAAAACAACTCTATGTGGGGGAACCCTTCTTTGTCTGCTCCCCACATTCTTGCCTTGACTCATAAAACAGGAGCTTCCTCCAACTCCATGGCTTTCTCAGAGGTGCTGAGGAGGTGTGCCCAGCCGTGGAGCCGACCCTCCAACCTAGAGAGAGTGGTTTATCTTGGTCGGCCATATGGGCACACAGGTAGGTGGGGGCATTCTGCCTCAAAACCCTAAAACAGAACCCCTGCCTTTCCTGGCCTCTCAACAGACATGCTCCCTCAGCGCCATAGGCTCATTTCCTGCCTCAGATAGGCCCAAGCAGGGCTCTTCTTTCTGGTTCCAGCTTCTCAGATTGCTTTGAATGAGTGAAACCAGTCAGGCACACCTGAGGACCAGTTGCCTCAACTTGAGTAACTAATAAAGCTGATAACTTTTATTCCATTTGGGTCAATTCCCTGTATTTACAAGTGTCGTCTAGACTCCTGTAAGGGAGAAGGCTGAATGATAGGACTCGGTCAACAAACCTCACCCGGAACCCAGACTGACCTAAGGCAGTGGCTTTTTGCCCCCTAGGAGACATTTGGCAATGTCTGGAGTCATTTTTGGTTGTTCCAGCACACATGGGGATAGGCATGGAGTTGCTACTGGCATCCAGTGGGTGGTAGGTAGGGGCCAGAAATGTTGCCAAACAGCCCACAATGCACAAGGCAGCCCTCCACAGCAAAGATCATGCGGCCCAAAATAAGAAGCCCTGGTCTTCAAAATATATTTATAGAAGAGCCAACAGCAATTTGTCTTCTATTTTCTAATTTTTCTACAGTATCTGTCTGCTGCTTCAGTAATAAAGAAAAAAATTAAAGTTACTTTAAATTTTAAGGTAAATTGGCTGTACCACAATTAGGATTTGTCAAATGAATGAAGGAAGGAAGAACATGGCTTCTGAAAAAGGATAGCTAAGACTGTGAACTTCTTGGGGCGGGGATGACTATACTTTGTACAGCTTTGTATTCTGAGCATCTAGATCAGTAGCTGGCATGCGGTAGGTGCTGAGTAATTGTTGATGGATGGATGGATGGATTGGACCTGCCTCAACATCATCAAGAACTATTACCATAAGACTTAAATGTCTTATGGTAATCATTTTGCAATATATACATGTATCAAACTATTGTGTTGTATACCTTACACAATGTTACATATCAATTATATCTTAATAAAGCTGGGGAAAAATAGAAGAAAGACGATAAAGCGGTTGTAGCATGTCAAGAGTTCAGGTGTGGCCACATTTTGGTGAGTACTTATTGAAGAAAATTAAAATCTGGTTCCCACAGACAGTTCTGGGCACTCCTTAGAAGCCCCCACCCCCCAGAACAGAAATAGTGCCTGAGAGGCAGAGAGATTGGAGTGACAGAGTCCACTCATAGCTATGCATTCCTATTGAAGAAACTTGACAAGTCAACTCATCCTAAGGACCTAATGGATTTCATGTTGACTTATTTTTTTCGGTTTTCACTCAGATTATGTGAATTTTTAGCTACTGACACCACTGTATGGGTGATGTAGTGCATGCCAGGGAGTTTGTGGTTCTGTCTCCATAGGTTTATTATTGCTGGTCAGTCCTAATTAAGACTCCTTTCCTCTTGTCTTTAGGACTTCCGGACATGGTGCCTAGGCTTTATTTTTGGCTCTGGGCATGTATGTTGCTTCCTGTTTTGTTGCCAGATTAATGACATACAGCATGTGAGCTAAGGTAGCCCAAGAGGAATATTTCTCTCACCTTCCTTCTTATGCCCTAAGACAGTTCTGGACCCACAGCAGATCAAGTGCATCATACAAAAGTTAGAGACTCTGACGTGCAAAACACCCATGTCTTGCCACCTCCCGCATGTTGGTATTTTTGACAGTCCTCAATTAGAGCGGTACAGTTAACTTCAGCCTGTCATTTGTGTGGGCTAATCTGTTTGAAAAATCCTTGGGGGGTCAGCCAGTGGTGGGAGGACCATTTTCCTATAAACAAATGATGGAACCTCTATGTCTGGAAGACACCAGCTGTGGTTTGTTCCAGGGTCTTTTGAGGAAGCAGAAATGCCAGCCCCCTTCCTCCTGGGCTCCACAGGCTGTCTCATTGCTGGGACTGATGCTTTTCTATTCCATTATCAGAAATCCCTGAGGAGGCCTCTGGACCACAAGGATGTCTCGTTCTAGTTTCATTTTATCACTATTAGTGCTCAAGATGCAACATTTACCCACAAGTAACTATTTGGAATAACTTATTTAAGGCTGTTGCTGAATATGAAGTTAGAAATCCTTGAGAACATCTAGGAAAGTTTATTTTGGTTTTAGAGTAGTTAATCCTATCTATGTGTTTGTTTGTTTATCTTCCACATATGAGTGAAATCATACAGTATTTGTCTCTCTCTGTCTGACTTATTTTGCTTAGTATAATACCCTCAAGTTCCATCCATGTTTGAAAAATTTTTTATTCAAAAGTAGACTTTATGTAACCATAGAACAATGTTACATAATAGAACTTTTGGTGATGAAAATGTTCTTCTGTGATGTCCAATATGGTATCCACTAGTCACATGTGACTAAAAAGCACTTGAAATGTGGCTAGTGTGACTAAGAAACTGAATTTTTCATTGTGTTTAATTATTTTTAACTTTAAGTAGTCACATACGGCGAGTAGCTACTGTCTTGAGCAGTGCAGCTACAGAACTGGAATTTCTACGTTGTGTTCCAGAGCTTATCCAACCTGTGCAGAAGCAGAAAACAGGAGTAATGAGAAGTCCCGATTGTATTACATGTATACTCATTGAGAATATATTACCTTAAAGTTTATAGCAGATTTGCCTTCCTGGTTAAGTTTTTCTGAGATTTGGGTTAAAATAAAGTTACATTCTCTCAGCATCCTACCTCCAATAAGGTGATGGGCACATGTGCTGCAGGGATGAGGGGGCAGGAGACACACCAACAGCTTCCTGTGTGGCAGCAGAAAGCCAGTCTATGTCCTTTTTTAATTGTTGTAAATAATTCAAAGGCAAATCATTACTTGTTGACTTTACTTGGCTCAGCCACAATGAGTAACTATGCTGCCTCTCACACTCAGACACTGGAGAGCCATCGGACCAGCATTTTAAAATAGTACTTAAGAAAATACATGGTTCTTTATAATCCAGTTCCTGACCACCTCTCACCACTCTCCAGACACACAGAGGGACTTGTAATTTCTCCACCACACATCTCTGTCCCTTTGCTTTGGCTGTCAATTCCACATAGACTCCTCTTTCTACTCCCTCTTAATGTAATTAAAGATGCATTCCTTTTCTTTATTACAGTGTCTCCCAAACATCAATCATTTGAATACCTCCTTCATGATTTTTTGCCATGTTTGTATACCTCCTCTACTGTTATTTACCTTAATACTTCTAACTTGATTCACTCTCATTTACTTAGTTTGTCTCGAGCAATACTATCCATGACATCATGTGTTTGGTGTGCTAGTTATATTTTTGCCAACACATACTAAGGTAAATAAATACATATATGTTGTAAGGAAAAATGCTTGGCCACTTGTGCTCTAAAATCAACTCATGGACCACCAGCGGCACACATTCAGCAGTTTGGGTAATTTTCATAGGCAGCTCAAGCATCCACACCTCAGGAAGTGGGTTGTGCACCCCCTATTGCTCCTGGTAAGACGATAAGGAGACGCTTCAATGGGGAAATTGATTGCCCAGGTTCTGACATTTGGGAGTCCTCCCACAGAGCAGTTGGCCTACTGCTTGATCCTACCGGGAAGCCCCTCTTACATATAAAGCTTCCAATCATATTTTAGATACTTTACTATAAGTAGGAAAAGAGAGCCAAAGACCACCAGACATTTGAGGAATGTCTCCTGCGAAAATAAAGAAAGGAAATCTCATTTAAAATGGAGTGGGGAAGCCCTGAATGGGGAGCTCTCACACAGGTACCACTGCCTCAACTTGCATGGTCAGCAGGAAGAAAGAAGATTCCCGCACACCTCAGTAACAACAGACTGTCCCCCACTTACAGCCAATGAACAGCCGCCACTCTGAATTCTCGTTCTCCTCCAATAAAATTTTTTGTTCAAAACAGCCTTCCCCAATTTCCTCCCCAAACCTAATAAAAGCTGACCCGTCCTTTGTCTCTTCGGACTTCCTGTGGTTCACCATAGTTTGCATTTCCGGAATTGCAATTCCTCAGTTATTCCCGAATAAACTCATTTTGCTGATAAAATAACTGGCTATTTTATTTTTAAGGTTAACACTCTCAACAGACAACATGGAAACCAAAACAAAGAAATAGGAAAAAAAGGGATGTGAAGGGCACAGACAGAGGGATCAGACGAAAACTTCAAAAATCTACTAAAGTTAATATCCTTAGACTGAAAAAAGATGTTGCATCCGTGAGACAAGAACAGAAAACTATGAAAACTAATGGATCAAATAATAAGAAAGAACATTTATAAATTTAAAATAGGATGACTAAAATGTTAAAAAGTCAGTAGAGGTTTTGGAAAATAAAGTAGATGAAACCTCTCAGGAAATAGAACAAATAGAAATGTTTTTTGTTAAGAATGATAAGAGTCTTGGGGAATCAATCTAGAAGATCCAAGATCCAAATAATAGTTATTCCAGAAACTTAGAGAAAGGACAGTGAAGGAGATTATCATAGAAATAATGAAAGAAAAATTCCTATAATTGAAGAACACACCTTGAGATTGAAAGCATCTGCTGAGTGAGCAATACTCTGAGTCTCATGGAAATAAAGCGATCCTAAAAACTACACCGGGGAGGGGGTGTGGATTTTCACTTACAAAGGATTGGATGAAATTTTCATTAGACTAGACACAGCAATATGTGTGCTAGAAGACAACGAAGAAATTAAGTTTCATCAAGGAATCTATATACAGCCAAATTATAAATAATTGTAAGAAGGAGAATAAAGAAATTTCAGACACATCCCCGAACTGAAAAATGATTGCTTGCCATGTGCCCTTTCTTAGAAAACCACTAGAGAAGATAATCCTAGAAAAGGAGAGAGTAAGCCAAGAAAGTGGAAGACATGGGAATCCAGAAACAAGGCATCCACAAAGGGAGGTCACACAGTGATGGTGAAGAAAAATTGCAAGACAACTGCGCAGCAGCCCTCAAGACTGCACCAAAACAAGAGAACAGGGGAGTCTGGCAGGGAGTCCTCAGAGAAAAAACGTAGAACAAATAAATTATCTGATATGTTCGAGCTTTTGGAAAAGCTATCAATGGGCATTGACAGATCTGATGAAAAAAATTAAAGTAGGACCCAGAAAACTCTGTGAGTGAAAAACAACAACAAAATAAAGCATGGTACAAGAGAGAAAATCACAATTCCCTGCTTGGTTCTGGTTCCTTGGAAGGGCGTGCAGAGACAAAGAAACATTTGATAGGCCTACTGTGAGAAATTTGCAAAGGATTAGGTCACTGGGGCTGAGATAGGAGGAATAACTAATCTCCAGGTAAGAGTTTGAAAATGGAGAAGGAAGACCTTCCCTGCCGAAGGAACAATTCATCTCTATTAGGGTAGGGACTCATTATCATCCTCTTCAATTCCTTTATCTTCAGGATCAGATAACTATTTTGTTTCTGGCTATTTCTCTTTCACAGAAATGAAAAAGAAAGAGAAATATGTTTCAAATAAGAAGAGAACCAAAGAGAAATATGTAAATATATAAACCATATTTACAAATCATAATAATACAAACAGTAACGATTGATTCAGCTAAAAACAGCAGTGTAATTATGAGAATAGAGAGAAAGGAAAAGGAGAGGGGCTGTGTAAAGGTATCATGTCTTATTTATGCAGTGGGAAGTCGACACACAGGGTCTGACATGAATAAATCCAGAAAGAGTATAAGCAAACAGAGATAAATACCAGAAGAAACAGCTGAAAGAGATGAAAGTGGGTCTTGGGCAGCAGGACTCGGGAGTAGGAAGGGGTAAGGCCTCTGCTGTTTGGGGGCTTTTTATTTAATTTTTAAATTATGTCCATATATCTTATGAAAAAAAACTTTCAAAAAAGAAGAGAGGAATTACAGTTGTTGGGCTATAGATCAGAGAGCAAAGATTTAGTTGCTGAGGGGAGCCGTAAATTGTAGCACAACCAACTTTCTAAAGGCTCCCATCCGCACACGCTACCCCCAGATGATGTGATGATATTACACAAGGGAAGAGAAGGAAAGCCGTGCCCAAGCTCCACCCTCCCTGTTGGGAAATTCTTGGCTCAGCTCACAATACTCAGTCTTTGTTTTGTGGTGTTTGCAGGACCATGCCCTTCTGGAGGTGAGATGTTTACTTTCCATGGCTAGAAAGTTTCCTACATCCTACCCACCATACATGTGGCTGAGGAATTACACAAGCCTCAGCGTGCTTCCTCCAACACTGGTGTGTCAAGCCTTGGCTGCAAATTATGTGATGGTGATGGTGCCTTTGGAATGCTTTATGGACTGGCTCTGTCTTCCATTTCAACCTGGTGAACGGTTCATGATGTAGCTAAGGATCTGACTGGGCAGGACATGGCAACTTAGCTGCACTTAATTGCCTCTGTGTAACTCTTTCTGCTCTCCTTCCTCCTAAGCTCCCAGTCCTGTTTATCTTGGTCAAAGAGATCCCCCATCTCCAAAGAGTCCTATGGAGAGCTCACTGTTCCTCACATTGGCAGCAAAAAAGCTATGCTGATACCATGTGCAAACTTGCTCATAACTCTACTGCTACTGCTTCCCAAATGATGAGACCTCACTAGAATCATCTGCTGTTATACTAACATGCTGTTGGTACTTCCTCTCACTCTTCATTCCCACTGGATTTTTGACAAGAGAGCTAAAGCTTTGTCTTGTAAAGCAATCATAAATCAAAAACAAAGAAAAGTCAGAGGAAGGACAAAAGGAGAGAAGCATCACAAATCCATATCTTGATTCCAGGACTTGCTGTTGAGATGTTACTATTTTATATAATAAGAGGTTTTATGGCTTAAAATCAAGAGGTGAGAATGCAGCAGTTAGTATCCCAGTCATGCCCACAGATTTTCCCAGATTTAACAATCAACAATATGAGCAATTGCTGTAAAGTACAGTCTCTTCATTCAGCATATAAAGGTCAGGGAAGGAATCTGACTCTCTATACTCAGTCTTAGGGAGCTTGGTTTTGGGATTGAGGAGCTGCCAGCAGCCTCATAACTTAACTAACAGAACTAAGCCTATATCAACATGACTTTACTATTCGTTCCAGAAAATTCTTGCCCAGTAAATAACTTTAATGTTTGCTCCAGGAAGTTCCTGAAAATCTATTTATTTTAAAACAATGGACTGAGGGGGGCAACCAGCCCCCTTTCTCAGGTCAACAGGTTGCTCCATGGGGCAGACCTTCTTACTTATTAAAGCACCACTTGCTCTAGAACACTTACCTTTCTGTGTTCCTCAGTCCCAAACTACTAAATCATGAACTTTGCCCACTTGGGATCTCCATATTGAAAGGCTTGCCTTAAACCACTCCAAACCAGATCTAAAATCCTATACATATCTGCCCTTGACCTTTCCCTTCTAAGCTGCTACTTAAGACTTTGTCAAGGTGGTGTTCTCCCTTATTGCAGCAAGTAATGAACAGCTTTGCTTGATCAACAGAGTCGTGCTCTGGTCTTTTTGGGGAGTTGGCAGTTGACAAACACATGCAGATTTTCAACTGTATCTGTAGAGTCACAACTGTTGGCTTGGCTGTCTTATTCCCTTAGCCCCCTTTCCAGTTCTTTCATTCATTCAAATGTTTTTCTGAGTTCTACTATGAGCCAGGGGATATAAATAGACTTGGTTGCTCATTCCATAAAGTAAGGAAGAAAGACACTAATCAACTAATTCCCCAAATATATATGCCTACAAACTGTGCTAAGTGCTATGAAGGAAGGGCGTGCAGAGACAAAGAAACATTTGATAGGCCTACTGTGAGAAATTTGCAAAGGATTAGGTCACTGGGGCTGAGATAGGAGGAATAACTAATCTCCAGGTAAGAGTTTGAAAATGGAGAAGGAAGACCTTCCCTGCCGAAGGAACAATTCATCTCTATTAGGGTAGGGACTCATTATCATCCTCTTCAATTCCTTTATCTTCAGGATCAGATAACTATTTTGTTTCTGGCTATTTCTCTTTCACAGAAATGAAAAAGAAAGAGAAATATGTTTCAAATAAGAAGAGAACCAAAGAGAAATGACAACATATCCATGTTTCTCATTGTTGAACTCCTTTTTCCCTGGGGTCCTTTAAACCCCTAGTAACCCCATGGTAAAATGGAAGATCAACCACTCTGGAAAACAGTCACGATTTCTTATACTTATATTCTTATAGAAATGTAAAATATCATATAACCCAGAATTTTCACTGCTAGGTATTTATCCAAGAGAAATGAAAACATACACCCACACAAAGACTTAGACATGAATATCCTTAGCAGGACTATTCTTAATAGCCCCCAAATTGAAAACAACTCAGTGCTCATTAATAGTAGAATGGATAAATAAATTGGGTAGTCATTCAAGGGAATTCTATACAGCAGAGAAAATGGATAATCCACTGCTACATGCAACATGGATGCATCTGTCCAACACATTTAAAAAGCCAGACATAAACGAACACGTACTGTAGGATTTCATTTATATGAAATTCTACGAAAGGCAAAACTAATCTATAGTGACAGAAAACAGATCAGTGGGTTGCCTAGAGCCAGAAGTAGAGGGAGATTGACTGCAAAAGGACATTAGGGAACTTTTTGGGGTGATAGAAATGTTTTATATCTTGATTGTGGTGGCAGTTACACAGAAGTACATGTCAAAATTCATCAAACTATACACTTGAAATGGGTGTATTTTATCACATATAAATTTTACCTACATGAAATTGACTCTTTTTTAAATGAAATAAAGGTAAAATAAGTTTTTTTCCACGAGACTGAACTCTGCTCCAAATTCGGATCACAGTCCCAGTTCCTAACAGCTTCATGAGGTAAAAATTATCATCGCCATTTTATACATGAAGAAACTGACTTTCAGATTCTAATGTCCAACTGAGGGTTCAGAAAGTTTGTTTAGTCTTCGTGAACCTTGTCAGAGCTGAAAGGTATGGGTGCATGGGTGCGTGGGTTAGGGGTGGGGGGGATTGGAGAGTGAAAATCTCAATACAGTGGGTCCAAGTGGTGAGGAAGGCAGTGATGGAGCCCAGTCAGGGAAGGAGGAATAACAGAGACATTTTAAGAAACCAGTGTACAAGCCTTTGAAAGAATGAGTCTCTAGGCACCATAGTTCCATATTTTCAAACAGTCTTTTTGCCTGGAGTTCGTTATAAACTACCTTTCCCTAGTAACCAAAAAAAAAAAAAAAAAATCCTTTCAGTGAGAGAAATACAGGCTGGTGAGGAAGTAATGATTTATAATATTTTAAACAGGTTAATAAGCCATTACTTTCTTCAACAGAAGCCTGTGCTGAAGTAGATATTTCTTCAAAGCCAACTTACCGTTCAGCTTGTATCCATTCCTCGGCAGCTTCTCTGTGAGTTAAGTTAGGTGCGTGGACAAATGTCTTAAGTTCTTATCTTCATGTTTAATAATAATAATATTAATAACAATAATAATAAAACAGCCCATGGCTGTTCCTATGTATAATTAGGACTTCTGGTCTGGGACAGGTGAGAAATAAAAATGCTAAAGTATGTTTCCCTAGTATTCTTTGGGTGTAATTAAAAATACATATTCAATCATTGGGCTAAAGTTTCCATACTGCCTTGGTACCAATAATACTTAGAACTTTCTACTTAATCAGCATTCCTGAAAAATCAGTGAAATTGGTCTTAATGTCCATATTTTAAAGATGAGGTGTCATACGCATGAAGTAGGTTGTTTCAGTTTCCAATTGCTGTATAACTAACCACCCAAAACTTAGTTGTTTAAACATTATATTACTGTTCATGATTCTGTGGGTTCACCATTTAGTTCTTCTGTTTCACAGGATAATGGCTGCGGCACTGGGATAAGTGGAAGGTCTGAAATGGCCTCATTCTCACAGCTAGCAGTAGGTGCTGGCTGCTGGCAAGGAGCCTAACTGAGGCTGTCTTCACATGGGCTTTTCCACGTGGCTGCTTGTGCTTCCTCACAGCATGATAGCTGGGTTCCAAAAGGAGCATTCCAAGAGGAAGGAAACAGGAGCTTCCAACCCTCTTAAGACCTGGGCTCAGAACTCCCATAATTTCACTTCTGATCATTCTATTGGTCAAAGTAGTGATAGGACTAGTCAAGATTCAAAGGAAGGAGAAACAAAAGTGACACGTGCATGCAGAGAGGGAAGAAATCGATGGCAGCCATCTTTGGAAACTCTCTCTTGCAGAGGCACTCAACAGACATTTGTGGAATTAACAGATGAATGGCATATCCAAGGGTCTACAGCTGATCAGAAGCAGAGTGAAAACAGAACAAGAATGCAGGTCTCTTGACGTTTATCTCTGTGTAGTTGAGAGTTAGTAGAGGGTTGAGGATGCTGAAGCTCGAATAGCTGGGTTCAAATTCTGGCTCTGCCACTGTTTATTTGACCTTGAGAAAGTCATAGAATCTCTCTGTACCTCAGTTTCTTCACCTGAGAAATAGGAAGAATGATGGTTCCTACCTCAAAGGGTTCTTGTGAGGATTAAACCAGTTAATATGTATAAAGTGCTTTGGCACATACTAAGAGCTAGGTAAGTGTTAGCTATGATGATTCTACCAGTTTGGTCATGCTGTTTCTGGTGATGCTATCGCTCATACCCTTTAGTGCCCATACTTACTGACCTAGCAGTTGACATTCAGCTCTTCCCTTGGGGTAAAAGTACAACATAGTAGCAGGGTGCTGGTTCTCAGGGTGTGTACTGCCCACATCATTTCCAGTAAACATTCTCTGAAACTTCTCAAAATAGGATCCACCAGAGGTATCTCCATGAAAAGGGCATCCAGATTTTTGAGGCAGAGAGTTTACTGAGTATATAATTGGCATTAAAAAAGTTTATCCTTATTACAAAACAGTAAGGTCCCATTTATGGTAAATTTTAAAAATACTTTTTAGATAATTGGATTAAAAGTCAAAGTTTTATGACAATCTTGCTGCAGGGAAAAGAACTACAGCAGGCTAATCCAAAGATTTACTCTTAGTGGGGACACTTCATGGGAAAAGAAACAGTTAGATAACATTGTTAGACTGGATACAAAAAGAAAAC
The DNA here is from genome assembly GCA_031878705.1 of Tapirus indicus. Classification (NCBI taxonomy): domain Eukaryota; kingdom Metazoa; phylum Chordata; class Mammalia; order Perissodactyla; family Tapiridae; genus Tapirus; species Tapirus indicus. The sequence continues at coordinate 80,191,579 of CM062929.1, forward strand.
AATGTCTAGTTAAAGATCTTTAGAATCTTTCCTGACAGTCTGGGAGTCAACTGGCAGAATGAGTAACTGGTTTCTCAAACATGGTCTCAATCCCATCAGAACCCATCAGAAAATTGCTTATGCCATTTATCAGGAATGCCAATTCTTCCTGTGAAGAGATTTGTGCATAATAACTCACAAAATATGTTCAATTCCAGATCAGATTTGGTACTATTTTTCCTTCCAAATATAAATTCACTAAAAAAGGATGGAAGGAAAAAAATTTAACATGTGAACTGCTTTATTTCTCAATGATGAGATTATAAGGGAATTTGATTTTCTTCCTTGTCTTTATTTAAAAATTTTGTACTATATTAATGCATTGCTTTTGTAGTTCCAATAATATGAAATGTTTTCCATCATCATTTAAATAAAGAATCTCATTTTTTCATTTTAAAATGTTTGATTATAACAAATGAAGTAAGAAATATGAAAATGCTGGTCTGGGAGCTTGTGGAGGACAGGCCATGTTTTCTCAACATTACTGAGCTGAGGAGTAAAATGAGATTAGGGAGGAGAGACAATTCCTTAGGGAAGGAAAGATGCTAAGAGATGGTGATGAGTGACACCATGGCCATTAGGGGAAGGGCAGATGCTGATTTGGTCTTGTCAGTTCTCCTCATCTTTTGTGCCAGTGACCAAAGATGGACAGATGGCAAAGGTCCACCTGACATACAGCAGCTTGCCCTGTGCTCCAGCCCATGGCCTAAGAGAAATGGAATGAAACTCCTATTTTTGAAAACAAAGACCCATGATTTGAAGTCTATATATCTGACTCCTGAGATGGGCCAATTTGGCATCTCCACTGAAACACCTATGCCCATTGAAAGAAAAAAGAATTTGAAGTGACCTGAAGTAGTTTGTTGTTCATCAGATGCCCTACCTATTGCATCTTCCAAGACCAAATTAGAATGCATCTTTCTAGGTCAGCCTGCTCCTCATGCTGGAGTTCAGAGTATATTTTGTGGAGGTGAGGAAGTGAGGACTCAAAGACAACTTATAGCTTTTTTACATGAGCAACTGAGTAAACAAGACCACCACCGACTAAAATGGTGAATTCTGGTGGAGGAGCAGCCTGGGGTCAGGAGATGGGGAGATAGAAACTAAGGGTTCTGTTTTGAACATATTATGAAAATGATTTATTAGGTGTCACAGTGGAGACGTCAAGTCAGTAGTCTGGAGTTCAGGTGCAGTTCAGGCAAGAGATTTGGGAGGCATGATATTTAAAGCCATCAGACTCGACAAGGTCATCTATGGAGATAAGAGGGCTGAGAACCAAGCCCTGAGACCACCAATGTTCAGAAGTCAGAAAGAGAAGAGAAACCATAAAAGGATACTGAGAAGGAGAAACCAAGGAAGTATAAAGAAAACCAGAAGCATGAAGTGTCTCAGAATGCAAGTGAAGAGTCCTTAATTCTTATTCTTATTTAATTATTATTTAAAGATAAGAGCTTCTTATCTTTAAACAGTCCTTTAAGCAATGGCTGCACTGTTTCAGTCCAACAGCTTACCACTCCCTACCTACTGAAAAAGATATTTGCTGTGATTAAGTCTTTGGACCATGGCCCAACATTCTCCCAGCCACCTATGTAGTTGATTTTTTTCCTCCTCCTGATGAGGGAAAGGTCAGCCAAAAACAAGTCCCCTGCATAAGAGATTTATTATCTGGACTTTATGAAATGAAATGAATCTTCACCCATAAACTCAGCATTGACTGCCCTGTACTAAAAACAGTGTGGATTTAACAGACATGTTCTCCCAACGACAGATGGCTCCAAAGAGCATTCTTCGAGGTGTGCTACCAAAAAGCATTTCCCCTTTCCTTGCAGACTCTGCACTGCTCCTAGAACCAAGAGGGTATCGCCTTACTTGACTACACACACAAAAACGTGTAACTCAGGTTAGAGACTAAAAACATTGAGCAGCTCAGGAACTGGTTTTAGGAGCGAAGTACCAAAGTTACCACCACCCAGCTCTTGCTAAGCCTTGGGCGTTGTAGCTAATCAGTTAGTAACATTGAAAGACTCCTTTTATGGAGGCTTACCCACCATCAATGAACTGATTTTATATAAATATTTAGCCAGGCAATAAACTGGACAGCCTATATTACTCAACTTCAGCCTCAAAAGACCCTCCCGATTTATATACACTGCATCTTGGTGGAGCAATACATTTTACACGCATGACATGGTCAGCGATAAATATACCAGGGTAGGTCAAACCCTATTTGGTTCTCTTCTTTTAACTGTCTTCGGCTTTGTGTGTTTCTTTAATCAGTTGGATGATTTAGATAAACAATGTGTATTAGTCTTTGTAAGTATAACATGCCTTGAACTTTCTCCAGATATTCATTCCCATTCATCATCATAATAGTTGCTCCCCCTTGGCCATCATTAAGATTAGAAATGTCCTTGAACCATTTAATGATATTCCACAAGACTGGACAGACTTTTCATGCCTTGATGAATTGCGATCACTCAGCTTAAACCAATGAAATTGGATATCCTTTAATGTGCCTGGTGACTTTAAGGAGTTTAGGGAAAGCAGTGCTTGGGAATCAAAATGGCTTTACAGAATAACCATTCATTTGAGGGAAGACGCATAATTTAAGTAAAAATTGATTAATGAGTTAGTATCTAATCTAATAGCTGACTGCAATATTATTTCTTTGTTCATACTCCTGAATATGGTTTTATCTACAAGCGTCCATTTATTAGAGAACTCATTAGAATCTTTAAAGGAGGTATGAAATAATATTTTTTAGCCCAAATTAGAATATTCAAGACTGAGGTTCCTCCAAGCGAGGTGACTTTTAGATGTTTGCACCACTGATGAGAACAACATAAAAACAAGCTGGGCTAGGAAGTGTTTGGCTACCTTGGAGCTGAAAAGAATTGTTGCCCCTATTTTATGAGGCCCTGCCACTCCAGATGGCCATCATGGAATAATGTGACCCCCAAATGACTGTGTGATATAAATAAGCAGAGTTGGCAATTTGTGCCATAAATATCTTTAATATTTTCCATTCCACTAACCCTGAAAACATTGCCATGGCTATGGTTTAGAGCTGGCTCATGATACTGGCATATTTAAATCATCTTTAAGTTCCTCTTCAACCCATGATCTGAGACAACGGGGTTAGGAACAGGAATCTGAGTGTATAGTGGAGAGAGCACTGTGCTTGGAGTCAAAAGACCAGCATTCAAGTCCTGGCTCTCTCACTGGCAATGTGATCAAATTACTTACAGGAGCAACAGTTTCTCCCTTTATTCATCAGTCATTTATTGAGCATGTATAATGTGCTAGGTACTGTTCTTGTGATACATAAGAGAACAAAACAGAATGTGGGGCTCATATTACACTGCAGGTCTTGATTAATATAACTTCCTACCTTCCAGAATTGTTGTATGGGTCAAATGAGATATCATAAGGAAAAGTACTTTACAAAGTGCTTTTCTCCCAGAAGTAAACCCTGAGATAAGGCTTTGAGCTCAGGGATTTCATTTGGGAGGTACAGGAAACACTGATAGTGGGGATATGAGATAGGGAATGGAAGGCAGCCAATAAAAGATGCATTAGCAAGGACGTCGCCACTGTGAAAAACTGGAAATAGAAAAGGGAAATTCTGGGAAATGGTGCAAACACAAGTCTCAGCAATATCCCACGTCAGAGGAGAGGGAGTTGGGGTATTTATACACCAACACCTGAGAATCATGAGTAGAGGGCTGCTCCAGGAAGTATTAATTCCCTGGCACTTCTGGCCTGCCATAGGCAGAGGAATCTTGTGATTTTGGAGAGAAATAGGCACAGAGATGCAGATTATGGTAGCAGGAAATCAGTTGGATCACATTGGAAATGGTAGTATCCAGGGATATGGAGGGGGATTGTCAGTGAATGATACAGATGTGCAAAGAATGAACCTATTGTCATCATCATTACTCCACTGGACAGATGGTGCCTGCTTGTCCCCTGCCCCAACCCATGTGCCCCAATATTTAACAGCAACCTGCAGGTTAGTTTGCAGTACATTAGTAACTCTTTGCATTAACCAGTTAGGTGTGGAAATAGCCCACCCCTAAGTTTCTCAAACTGGAGTTTGTGGGCTCCTGTGTCTACAGAAGTAGCCTCCAGAACCCATGACTTGAATGAATTTTGCAACTTAAAAAATTTGCATTTTGATGACTAACTAAAATAACAATACAACATATTCAGTGTCACCTTGTAATTAATTCATGCTAGGCTATTTCATTTGTATTTGTATTTGAGGTTGTTGTAATGTTGATACCAAATGAAGATTTCAGCTAGCTGGAAAAGAGAAAGTGGGGGAACTGAGTCATGATCGATAATAAGGTATGTTGAACATTAAAAAAATAGCCTGTGTGGTATTATCTTTATTTTCCAAGTTGAGCAGAAGTGGTGCATGGATCAGTCTATGTGTGGACAGCCTTTGTCAGCAGTAAATGTAGTACTCAACTCTCAACTAGGAATTTTTCATGAAACAGCTCCATCACAATTTCCCGGGATGTCTATTAGGTGGATTGTCTGAGAAAAATAATAGATGGATAGTTAAAAACAAGTTTATTATCCAAAAAGAAGAATAATGCCAATCATGCTGATAATTCTTATGATGGCTATCGAGAGAATCAGGTCAACTTGTGAAATATTCAGTTTCCAAATAAATGCTTCTATAATAAAATCAAGACTTCTGTTTCTGGGAAGACGGAGTTAGAGGTACTTTCTTCTATTCCTTCCACTGGGCACAGCTAAAAACACAGGGCATTATATATAAAAAAAAAAAAACTTAAGAAAAGTTGGAAAAGTGGAGAAAAGAAGCCAGCTCAGTTAGGGACCATGGATCCTGAGGAATAACATGTTGGTGATAAGTTCTCTGAGCTTTCATTTTGCCTTATGTATCCCAGACTGGATACTGGAGAAGCCAGCAACCCAGAAATACCAATGGGCACAGACAAAAAAAGCCCCAAGAAAAGTCTGCTCTCTCAGGCCAAAGGACCAGGAAAGGAGTAGCCTAGCAAAACAGGAAAGTTTTAGACAATAACTTCTCTACTCCAGCCAAACACCACAGGAAAAGAACCTGCAGCCCCAACTCCACTTGCTCCAGTGGAAGTCCAGGGGACAGCCTAGACTTCTATCCTCATCAGGCTGTAACAGGCATCCCAACGTCCCCTTTGCCGAGTGGTGCCAGAGAAGGCCAAATGAAGATTAGAGACTTTTATTTCCTCCCAGAGGTAGAGCCCCTTCCCCTCCCAGCTGGCATGGTGTCAGCAAAGGCCTGGTAGGAGCCTGAACTCATCCCCACCAAGCAGTAATGAGGGGCCCCCCATCCATGGGTGTCAATGTAGCCAAGTGGAGAACCTGGACTCTTCCAATCCCATCTAACAAGTAATAAGGGAGCATTCCCCTTCTCCCAGAGCAATGTCAGAGGATGCCTGCTAAAATACAAAGTTTAAATAAGATTCAGAGACTCATAATCCCCCAAATATTCAGGTTTCAATCAAATGCCACTCATATCAAGAACCAGGAACATCTCAACTTCAATGACAAGACAATCAACAGATGCCAACACCAAGGTGTTAGGATTATTTGACAAAGATTTTAAAGCAGCCATTATAAAAAAGCTTCAACAAGTAATTATGAACAGGCTTGAAATAAATGAATAAAAAACAGAAAATCTTAGCAAAGAAATTTAACATACAAAAAAAAAACCACATGGAAATTTTAGAACTGAATAACACTAAAACTAAAATTAAATCAAATAATGATTTAAGGTAAAACAATAACAAAAAAAACTGTAATATAACCATTATATCATTGTTAATATAAACTTTATTGATTTTGGATTTTGTTGTATTCATTTGGAAATCTACTTAGATTTATGACTGTAAAAGAGTTATACACATAATAAGTTTATACCTAGTTTTATGTTTGGATATTTTTAAGTGGCATTATTTTAAAATAATTTATATTAACAGCAGGAAAGTGTGAATTTTTTGTATTTACAAGGGGTCCTCATTCAAACAAGCAAGTTTTTTAAAATGACATAATTTGTTGTGGTTTGAATTGTGTCCTCCGCAAATTCACATATCGAAGTTCTAACCCTCGGTACCACAGAATGTGACTATATTTGGAGATAGGCCCTTTAAAAAAGGTAATTAAGGTAAAATGAGGCCTTATGGGTGGATTCTAATCCAATATGACTGGTGTCCTTATAGGAAGAGGAAATTAGGACACAGAGAGGAAGAGAAGAAGGACCATGTGAAGACAGAGAGAAAATGGCCATCTATAAGCCAAGGAGAGAGGCCTCAGAAGAAATCAGCCAGCCAAAACTTTAATGTCCGATATCTAGCCTCCAGAACTGTGAGAAAATAAATATCTGTTGCTTAAGCCAACCAGTTTGTAATATTTCGTTATGGCAGCCCTAGCAATCTAACACATAATGCAATGGGAAATTTTAACTTTAATGGGCTTTTAATGATATGAAAGAATTATTGTTGAAGTTTTAGATGTAACAATGTGGCTAGATTACTGTGGTTATGTTAAAAAGAATAGACATCTTAATTTTTAAAAATACATGTAAAAATGTCTGGAAAAACTGGGAATGCTCAACCAGGAAAAGAATTTGATAGGATATCTTCCAATATGTATCCCTAAATTATTTTCTAACAACTTTGTTGAGATATAATTCACATATCATACAATTCACCCATTTGAAGTGTACAATTCAATGGGTTTTATTATATTTACAGAGTTGTGCATCCAGCACCACAATCAATTTTAGCACATCTTCATTAATCAAAAAAACCACCCCACACTCCTCAGTCATCACCCCTCAACTCCCCCATCCCTCCCAGCCCTAGGAAATAACTAATCTACAGTCTGTCTCTATAGATTTACCTATACTGGACATTTCAAATAAATGGAATCATACAATATATGGCCCTTTTGTGACTGGCTTTTCATGTAATGTAATGTTTTCAAAGTTCATCCACGTTGTAGAATTTATCATTATTTATTACTTTTTATTGCCAAATAATATTCCATACTATGGATGTACTACATTTTTTAAATTTATCAGTTGATGGACATTACGATTGTTTCCACTTTTTGGCTATTAAGAATAATGCTGCTATGAACATTTGTGTACAAGTTTTTGTGTGGACATGTTTTCATTTTTCCTGGGTATATACATAGGAGGAAAAAACTCAATCTTTAAGTGTTTGAGGAACTGCCTGACTGTCCCAAAGGGGCTGCACCTCATAGAATAAGTTGGGAAGTGTCCCCTCCTCTTCTACCTTTTGGAAAAGTTTGTGAAGAATTGGTATTAATTCTTCTTTAAATGTTGGTACAATTAACCAGTATAACTATCTAGTACCAAACTTTCTTCCTGGTAAATTTTTTGATTACTAATTTAATTTCTTTACTTGTTATAGGTCTTATTCAGATTTTCCATTTCTTCCTGAGTCAGTTGTGGTAGTTTGTATCTTTCTAGGAATTTGTTAATTTCATCTACGTTATCTGGCATATTGTTGTTCATGGCATTCCCTTTATATTCTTTTTATTTCTGTAATTTCAGTGGTAGTGTCCCCTGTTTTACTTATGATTTTCTTAATTTGAGGCTTCTCTCTTTTTTATTGGCCTGGCTAGCTAATAGTTGTTTAATTTTATTGATCTTTTTGAAGAACTAACTTTGATTTCATTGATTTTCTCTATCATCTTTCTATCCACTATTTAATTAATTGCCACTCTAATCCTATTTCCTTCTACTTGCTTTGGGTTTAGTTTGTTCTTATTTTTCCAGTGTCTTAAAGTAAAATATCTGGTTGTTGATTGAGATCTTTCTTCTTTTTTAATATAGGCATTTAGTTATAAATTTCCCTTTAGGCACTGCTTTATAGCCACATCCCATAAATTTTGGTATGCTGTGTCTTCAATTTAATTCACTTCAAAGTATTTTCTACTTTTCTCCTTGACTCATTGGTTATTTAGTGGTGCAGTGTTTATTTTCCACATGTTGGTGAATTTCCCCAATTTCTTTCAGTTAGTAATTTCTAATGTTATTCTATTGTGATCAGAGAACATACTTTGTATGATTTCGGTCTTTTACATTTATTGAGGCTTGTGTTCCAGCCTAGCATAAGGCCCATCCTGGGCCCATCCCAACTTGAGAAGAATGTGTGTTCTGCTGTTGTTGGGCAGAGTGTTCTACAGATAGGTATACCTGGTGTACGGTGTTGTTCGAGTCTTTTATTTTCTTATTGATCTTCTGCCTAGTTGTTCTATCCAATATTTAAAGTGGGGTATTGAAGGCTCTGACTGTCCTTATTGAAATATCTATTCCTCCCCTCAATTGTGTAAGCCTTTGCTTCAGGTATTTTGGGGTTGTGCTGTTACCTGCATATATATTTATAAATGTTATAAATTCCTGATGGATTGATCCTTTTATCATTATAAAATGCCTATCTCTAGTACTATATTGTGTTTTTAAGTCTATTTGTCTGATAATAGTATAGCCACTCCAGCTTTCTTATGGTTGCTCTTTCCATGATATATCTTGTTCCATCCGTCTTTTCACTTTCAACCTATTTGTATATTTGAATCTAAAATGTGTCTCCTGTAAACAGCATATCATTGGAATTTATTTTTTAATCCAGTCTGACAATCTCAGCCTTTTGATTGTATTATTTAATCCATTCACATCTGTGATGGTTAACTTTATGTGTCAACTTGGAGGGTATTTTTGGATGAGATTAACATTTAAATTAGTGAACACTGAGTAAAGAAGATTGCCCACCATAATGTGGGGGACCTCATCCAATCAATTGAGATCCTGAATTTAAAAAAAAAGACTAACCTCTCTGAGCAAGAGGGAATTCTCCAGGAGACTTCCTTCAGACTTCATCTGCACCATTGACTCTCCTGGGTCTCCAAGCTGCTAGCCTTCAGACTGGTACTGCACAACTGGGTCTGCTGAGTCTCAAGCCTACCGGCCCATATTGCAGATTTGGTTCGCCAGGCTCCATAACTGTGTGAGCCAATTCTTTATGAAAAATCTGTCTGTAGACACACATCCTATTGGTTCCATTTCTCTGGAGAACCCTAATACAATATCAAATATTCTTGATATAGTTAGATTTATATCTGCTATTTAATTTTTTGCCATATGTCTCATACTCTCTTTTTATCTATTTTGTTCCTCTATTCCCCCTTCACTGCTTTATTTTGCATTAAGTGAATATTTCCAATGTAATTTAATTCCTCTAACAATTTTTTTTTTTTTTGCTATTTATTTAGTTATTTTCTTAGTAGTTGCTCTAGGGCTTACCATATATATCTTAATTTATCAGAATGGATTTAAGATTTATATTAACATAATTCCTGCAAGAAATGGAAATGTTACTCCTCTACAGTTCTATTTACTATTCTCCCTCTTTTGTGCTATAATTGACACACATATTAAATCTATAGATGTTACAAATGTAACAATATACCATTATAATTATTACTTAGTATAATTTTATGTCAATTAAAGAAGCTGAGATAAGAAAGGAGAGCAAGTATATATTTGTAGGTTTGTTAAATTTACTTTCCCCCAGCCAATAGCCAGCAAGGAAATGGGTATCTCATTCTTACAACCTCTTGGAACTGAATCCTGCCAACAATCTGAATGAGCTGAAAAAAAATTCTCCCCTAGCACTGCTCAAAAGGAGTGCAGCCCTCCTGACACCTTGATTTTAGTCTGTGGGAGCTGGAGCAGGGAAACCAACCAAGGACTTCTGACTTACTGAATTGTGAGATAATAAATTTGTGTTTATTAAGCTGCTAAGTTTGTGGTAAATTGTTATGGCAGCAATAGAAAACGAATACACTGCTCCACACTGTCTCTTCCACGTCACCATGAGGAATCTTCATTTATTCATTAAACAAATATTTACTAAGGATGTATTTTGTTCCAGGCACTGTCCTAAGAGCTAGAAGTATGGCATGAATGACACAAAAATCCCTGTTTTGGGGAAGCTTACTTTCAAATGGAGGGAAACACATAAACCAACAAACATGTCAGCTAACGGTAGATTAGAAAGTGATAAGTGCTAGAGGAAAAAAAAGAAAAAACCAGAAAGGGGATGCAGAGTGCTGAGGGGAGTGTGGTGAGGATGGTGCTTATCAAGAAGGTAACATTTGAGCAAAGAGTTGAAGGAGATGAGGGAGGAGCAAGCCATGTGGATCCATCTGAAAAGTACTTTCCACAGAGAGGTTAAAGCATGTGCAATGGTTCTGAGATGGGAAGATGTCTGGGACGCTCAAAGAACAGCAAGGAGGCCAGGAAGGCTGGAGCAGAGTGAGTGAGGGGAGCGACAGGAATTGGGTCAGAGAATGACAGGGAGTAGATCCCAGGGTCTTATGCGGACCCTGGGGCTAGGTGTGCTGGAAGGTTTTGAGCAGAGGAGTGCCATGATTGGACTCCTTCTGGCTGTCAGGTGCACAACTAACTGTGTGGCAAGAGTGAATGCAGGGAGACCACTGAGGATCCTGCTGTAATAACTCAGGTAAGAGACAATAGGGATGATAGCAGTGGAGATGGTGAGAAGTGTTTGGACTCAGGATACACTTTAAAGGAAGGCCAATAGCATTTGTTGATGGGTTGGTTGTAAAATAGGAGAGTAAGTAGGTTCAAGGATGGCAATTGGTGAACCCCAGTGAATCTTGCCTCTGGATTCATGCTGTTATGCAGTCCCTTCCTCTTGAATCTGGGCTAAGCCAGGTGACTTGACTTAAGCAATAAATGTGGCAAAAGTGATGCTGGGCTGATTCTGGACCTAACCTTAAAAAAGCCTGGTAGCTTCTGCTTTTCTGCTCCTGGGAACGTCGTGCCACCATGTCTTGCAAGAAAGGGAGCATGGAAAAACCATATAGAGAGGCCAGGTGCAGAGGGAAAGGCCCTGAGCCTGCATAGAGCAAGGACACTCAGCCAGCCCACCCCCAACTCACCCTCCAGCCAAATGCAGCACACCACTGACCACAACCAAGAGCAGCAGAAAACTACTAAGTGAAGCCAAGCCTAGTGTACAGAATTGTGAGCAAATAAAATAGTTATTGTTTAAGCTAAGGTTTGGGGCAGTATAACAAATGACCCCAAGAATTTTGGCCTGAGCACACAGAAGAACAGAGTCACCAGTAACCAGATGGAGAAGACTGCTAGTTAACAGGTTTGAGGGGAAAACTTGGGTGGGCAGATTAAAATCTTACTACTTCTAAGTGGAAAAGAACACATGTTTTTCTTAATATATTAGAAGAACAAGATCTATCTCTTAAGAATTGCTGGATTTTCCAAGGCCAGGAAAGGTCACTTTAGGAGCAACCCTTTGGATCTGCAACATAATAGCAATGGTAGAGGTTAAAGGAATTATTTAGAGTTTTTTCTCTCCAGCTTCTGAAATTTAATGACAATCAGAGAAATCTCCATGGCAGTTCAACCAAAGAAACCCTCACCCAGCATTTCCGGCCTTGCCATTGCAGTTTCAGAGCTTTGGTGACTCTACCACGTAAAGGAGAAACCACCACGCTCGCCTTCCACAACTGGTCACGATGAACCACCTTGGGCTTGTCTGATTGGCTTCTGGAAGCTGAGTGCACAGCCTCGGAGGGAGACCCTTGCCAGTTTCAGATTTAATCCTTCCTGTGGCCATACACTTCAGAGACAGCAGCATGTGGAAAAGAGAAACTGCCTGGTCAATTTGGTCAGTCTGTGGGTCTCTGATGATAGACATCTGGGCTAATACCTTGTGAATCTGAACCCAAATTAAGTGTTGGGGAAAGGCAGCATGTTCCTTAAGAATTCTTAATGTCCCAGAACTAATATTAATGTAAAATAATTCCTTTTATTTTGCCAATCTCCCACTCACTTACTCCCATGTGTATAGCCCATTAGTTTTCCTCACTCACTCCTCCTTCCCCTGCTTAATCAGCTTTGAGGGAAGGTTTAGAATACAAAGTAAAACAAATTAATCATACTCACAGGGGCTCATTTCTTCTGAGCTCACCCTTTTCTTGGGCCAGTGTTCCTGGGAGGGAGGAGTGGCTTCCATCCATAGTCCCTTTGTAGGTCCTCTACCACATAACTAACCACTGTAAACTTAAGTTGGACAAGGGCACTGGGCTTCACAGCACAAAGAGATTCACTATGTTGAGCAATTATAGGGTTTATGTCAGAACAAAGTTGAGAACTTGACAAATATTTTAAGAGAAATGCTGGGAGGGATGTCAGCATCATGACAGAGTGAATTTCCTTTGTCTCTCCCTTCTAAGGTACAACTAAATGACATTCATTAACCAACAGAGGATTCCCTACACAGCACAACAAGACACCTGAGAGATCCATGCAGCCACACATCTGAAGGTGGGTGGGCTGGATCCCTGGGAAGTAGTGGAACTAGGTGAGCAACCCCTCCTCCCGCAGTGGCAACAATCCAGTTTGCGGATCCTCACACAGCAGCCAGTGCAACTGTAAGTGGAGGCGGGGCAGCCCGGCCTGCAAGCTAACACATTCAAGAGTGGTAGCCCAGTCCATGGGAGCACCCACCATGCCGTGGTGGCCCAGCCCGTGGGAATGCTCCCCACTAAGCAGCAGTGGCTCGGTCTCCATGAAAGCACCCCACCCACCAAGTGCAGCAACTCAGTTGAACCACCTGTGAGGAAAGGCCCTTCCCACCTAGTGCAGCAGCCCAGCCGGTACCCTGCTGAACGCAGTGACCCTGCCCACCCACAAAAGAGCAATCCGCCAGCCAAGCAAAGAAGGCTTGCTTGCGTGAGCACAACCTGCCAAGCAGCTGTGGCCAGCCCATGCAAATGCAGAGCAGCTGAACCAGCACAACCACCAGAAGATAGGGTGGGATCAGAAAACAGCTCCTGCCCCCTCAACCACCCAGTGGTGGCAGGTGGAATCTGTGACCTAATACTGCCACAAATGCACTAGCAAAGGATCAGTTCATCAAGCACCATAAAGACTACAGTAACACTTCAGAGCAGAAGGAAAATGACAACTCTCCAGAAACCAATCCAGAAGTCACGGAAGTTTAAAATCTAAATGACAGAATTCAAAATAGTTGCCATAAAGAAACTCAACAAGTTGCAAGAAAACTCAGAAAGACAGTTCAATGAGCTCAGGGATAAAATTAATGAGCAGAAGGAATACTTGACCAAAGAGATTGAAGCCCTTAAAAAAAAACTATACAGAAATTCTGGATATGAAGAACATAATCAATGAGATAAGAAATAATCTAGAAACCATAAAAAATAGAGCTGATGTTATGGAGGACAGAATTAGTGAATTAGAGGATAGAAATATAGAAATGCTTCAGGTGAAGGAGGAGAGAGAATTAAGATTTTTAAAAAATGAAGAATTTCTCTGAGAAATATCTGACTCAATTAGGAAAAGCAAAATAAGGATTATAGGTATTCTAGAGGGAGAAGAGAAGAAGAAAGGAGCAGAGAGCTTGTTCAAAGAAATAATAGCTGAGAACTTCCCAAACCTGGGGAAAGAACTGGACTGTCAAGTACATGCAGCCAACAGAATTCCTAATTACATCAATGCACAAAGACTTTCTCCAAGGCATACAATAGTAAAACTGGCAAAAGTCAATGACAAAGAAAAAATATTAAGGGCAGAAGGCAGAAGAAAATAACCAACAAAGGAATCCCTATCAAGCTTTCAGCAGATTTCTCAGCAGAAACCTTACAGGCTAGGAGAGAATGGAATAATATATTCAAAATACTGAGAGACAAAAACTTTCAGCCAAGAATTCTCTATCTAGCAAAACTATCCTTCAGATATAAAAGAGAAACAAAAGCTTTCCCAGACAAACAAAAGCTGAAGGAGTTTGTTGCCACTAGACCTCCCTTACAAGAAATAATGAAGGAAGCCCTCCTACCTCAAACAAAAAGGCAAAGGTTTACAAAGCTTTCAGCAAGGAGATACAGAGACAGACAAAATCAGAAAATTACAGCTCTTTATCAGAACAGGTTAGCAAATGCTTAATTACAATATAAAAGATAAAGGGAAGGAAAGCATCAAAAATAACTATAAACACTTCAATTTAGTCACAAACTCAGAACCCAAAAGACAACAATCTGTGACAACAATAACTCAGAAATGGAAGAGGAAAGGAAAGGAATCTGCTTAGGCTAATGGAAATAATAGTCTATCAGACAATGGACTATCTCATCTATGAGATCTTTTATACAAAACTCATGGTAACGACTAAACAAAAACTCAGAGCAGAACCACAAACCATGAATAAAAAGAAAACTGAGAAAACCACCAAATAAATAAATAAAATAGAGACTAAAAATAAATAAATAAATAAATAAATAAAATAGAGACTAAAAAAAAAAAAAGACAATAGAAAGGATTAATGAAACTAAGAGCTGGTTCTCTGAAAAGATAAACAAAAGTGACAAACCCTCAGCTAGACTAAGAAAAAGAGAGAAGGCTCAAATATACAAAAATGAAACAGGAGAAATTACAATGGATACCACAGAAATAGAAAGGATTACAAGAAAATACCATGAAAAACTACATGTCAACAAATTTGACAATCTAGAAGAAATGGATAAATTCTTAGACTCATACAACCTCCCAGAACTGAATCAAGAAGAAATAGAGAATCTGAATAGACAAGTAAAGAGATTGAAACCGTAATCAAAAACCTCCCCAAAAACAGAAGTCCAGGACTAGAAGGCTTCTCTGGAGAATTCTACCAAACATTCAAAGAAGATTTAACACCTATCCTTCTCAAACTATTCTGAAAAACTGAAGAAGATAGAACGCTTCCTAACTCATTCCATGAAGCTACATTACCATGACACCAAAACCAGACAAGGAGAACACAAAGAAGGAAAATTACAGGTCAATATCACTGATGAACATAGATGCAAAAATCCTCAGCAAAATATTGGCAAACCAAATATAGCAATACATTAAAAGGATCATACACCATTATCGAGTGGAATTTATTCCAGGGATGCAGGGATTTGCATCCACAAATCAATCAATATGATATACCACTTTAACAAAATGAGCAATAAAAATCACATGATCATCTCAATAGATGCAGAGAAAGCATTTGACAAGACTGAACATCCATTTATGATAAAAACTCTCAATAAAATGGGTATAGAAGGAAAGTACCTTAACACGATAAAGGCCACATATGACAAACCCACAGCCAACATCATACTTAATGGTGAAAAAAACTGAAAGCCATCTCTCTGAGAACAGAAACAAGACGAGGGTGCCCACTCTCGCCACTCCTATTCAGTATAGTACTGGAGATTTTGGTCACAGGAAGTAGGCAAGAAAAAGACACAAAAGGTATCCAAATTGGAAAGGAAGAAGTAAAACTCACTGTTTGTGGACAGCATGATTCTATATACAGAAAACCCTAAAGAATCCACCAGAAAACTATTAGAAACAATCAACAACTACAGCAAAGTTGCAGGTTACAAAATCAACTTACAAAAATCACTTGCATTTCTATACAATAATAATGAAGCAGCAGAAAAAGAAGTCAAGAATACAATCACATCAAAAAGAATAAAATGTCTAGGTATAAATTTAACCAAGGAGGTGAAAGACCTATACACTGAAAACTATAAAACATTATTGAAAGAAATCGAAGAAGATACAAAGAAATGGAAACATATTCCATGCACATGGGTTGGAAGAATAAACATAGTTAAAATGTCCATACTATCTAAAGCAATCTACAGATTCAATGCAATCCTAATCAGAATCCCAATGACATTCTTCATGGAAATAGAACAAAGAATCCTAAAACATATGGAACAACAAAAGACGCCAAATAGCCAAAGGAATCCTGAGAGAAAAGAACAAGTTCGAGGCATCACAATCTCTGACTTCAACATATACTACAAAGCCATAGTAATCAAAACAGCATGGTACTGGCACAAAAACAGACACACAGATCAGTGGAACAGAATTGAAAGCCCAGAAATAAAACCACACATCTATGGACAGCTAATTTTCGACAAAGGAGCCAAGAAGACAAAATGGAGGAAGAAAAGTCTCTTCAATAAATGGTGTTGGAAAAACTGGACAGCTACATGTAAAAGAATGAAAGTAGACCATTATCTTACACCATACACAGAAATTAACTCAAAATAGATGAAAGACTTGAATCTAAGACCTGAAACCATAAAACTCCTAGAAGAAAATATAGGTAGTACACTCTTTGACATCAGTCTTAGCAGCATCTTTTTGACTACCATATCTACTCAGGCAAGGGAAACAAAAGTAAAAATAAACAAATGGGACCACATCAGAGTAAAAAGCTTCTGCAAGGCAAAGGAAACCATGAACAAAACAAAAAGACAACCCATCAACTGGGAGAAAACATTTGCAAATCATATATCCAACAAGGGGTTAATTTCCAAAATATATAAAGAACTCATACAACTCAACAACAACAAAACAACCTGATCAAAAAATGGGCAGAGGACATGAACAGACATTTTTCCAAAGAAGATATATAGATGGCCAATAGGCACAAGAAAACACGTTCAACATCACTGATTATTAGGCAAACGCAAATCACAACTACAATGAGATACCACTCACTGCTGTCAGAATGGCTATAACTAAAAAGACAAAAAACAACAAATGTTGGAAAGGATGTGGAGAAAAGGGAACTTTCATACACTGCTGGTGGGAATGCAAACTGGTGTAGCCACTATGGAAAATAGTATGGAGATTTCTCAAAAAATTAAAAATAGGAATACCATACAATCCAGCTATCCCACTACTGGGTATTTATCCAAAGAACATGACATCAACAATACAAAGAGATTTATGCACCCCTATGTTCACTGCAGCTTTATTCACAATAGCCAAGACATGGAAGCAACCCAAGTGCCCATCAACTAATGAATGGATAAAGATGTGGTGTACATCTACAATGGAATACTACTCAGCTACAAAAAAGGACAAATCGCCCCATTTGCAACAACATGGATGGACCTTGAGGGTATTACATTAAGCGAAATAAGCCAAAGATATGATTTCACTCATATGTGGAAGATAAACACATGAATAAAGAGAACAGAATAGTGGTTACCAGAGGGGAAGGGGTCACGGGGAGGGCAAAAGGGGTAAAGGGGCACATAATGGTGATGGATAAAAACTAGACTATTGGTGGTGAGCACAATGCAGTCCTTACAGAGACTGATATATAATAATGTACACCATACTATAAACCAACATGACCTCAATAAAATAATTGTTTTAAAAAAGGAAAATGTCGGGAGGTTTTCTTTTTTTAATTTAACCATAAAATTATATTACAGATATCCATAGAGATGGCTTTGAGAAAGCTTGAGAGATGGCATTCTGGAAATGGGTGCCAAATATGGTTGTCACAGCATGCCATCATGGAGATGTGTTCACGACATGGGGACACTGGCAACCACTGTTTTGGTCTCTTCAAATCACTGAAAGTCATAACATGCCTTTGGCTATAGTTTCTTCCAACTATTGTTAATGCAATTCCAGGTCATTTCCTCTAAGGTGACCGTAAATCCTTGATGGACTGCTGCTCTTCACCTTCTGTTCAACCACCACCTCCTTAAAAGTGTTCGCCTGTCTCCAGCAGTCTGGTGCCTATCAACCCTGACTTAGTTTTAAATTTCCATTTTTGTGGCACAACCAGCCTTATCACTTGGAGAATGTTCATCAGATGTGACAAATGAAAATTGTTCCAAGAGCACACGGCAGGACGAGAGACCCCAGTGGGGTACACGAGCAGATTGGTGAGTTCACCTTCTCAATAGGAGAGGGTATAAAGGCCCACCGAGGCCTCATGGCCAAGAGTATATGGTATGGAATGTTTCTTAGTTTCAAGTCCCCCAGAAGCAACCCTAAGACAAGGAGTCCAGTGCAAGTAGTTCATTTGGGAGATGATTCCTGGAAACGCAGGTAGGGGAGTCAAGAAGGGGACAGGGAAGGGAAGAAAGCTAATACAAGTTATTAATAAGTCATCTACCACAGGGGGCAACTGAAGCTTAATTCCTGTGGGAAATCTCTCAAAAACAGTGTGAAACACAGGCCTCCAAATTATCCCACCCAAAGAGCAAGGGAGTTAGTACATTTATACTCCACCTTGTGTCCATCACTTGTTGAGAGCAGCTTCTGGGAAGTGCTGATTCCCTGGCACTTCTGGCCTACTGTGTGCAGGGACAGAGCAGCTTTCCATGGTTCTAGAACAAGTCCTCAGGCACAGAGGTGCAGATATTAGCCTTTAAAAGCTGTCTGGGACACTCTGAAATGGGCAATGACAATGGTCTGCTCTAGGACGCCTGCCGAGCTGGCTTTCTTTGGCCTAACCTTACCACAGTGCCCACTCTACGGACTTGTGGCCTGAGAAAATGGAGGCTGACTGAACTGTCAGTACTGTGATGGATTTCTACAAAAGTTTTAGGATAAAACACATGTATTGAACAGCATTGGCTAAACCAGCATTGCATGGGGAAACAGTAAATGAGGTACTGTGTAACCCTATAGGCCTGGACATCTTTCCATGGTATTATTAAGTGAAACCTGCAGGTTATATTACCCCATTTTGGGGGTTCAATATAACCTCATTTTTGCATTAAAAACACATAGAAAATTTATGCATAAACAGTCTATAAGGATACAAGCTAAAGTATTATTAATTGTCGCTAGGAAAGTGAGGTTACGAGTTAAATTTTTTTCTTGCTTTTCTTTATCTATTTTTTGTAATAAGCATGGATTGCTTTTATAATAACAATGACCAAATTAAAAAAAAAAAGATTCCACAATAATTAAATATAACCTCAAGATTCAAGAATAATCCTAGTGCTTTTCTAATAGAAATCTTCCCTTCTTTACTCCTTCCTTTCCTCCCTCCCTGCCTCCATCCAGCGCTTCAAAACAGAGTAACCCTGCTTATCTCCAGCTAACTGGTATACACCACCACCACTCTCAAACATAAGAGAAAATGAGCAGCCAAAAGAGATGGCCTCATATTCATAAACTAAAACTCATCCATTTTGCTCACAGACAAGCACCTCAGTCTAACAACTAGGACTTATATGTACAACTATATATATAACTTATATATAACAACTTATATGTACTTTGTACACAGTTCTAACAGACATTGATACCCAAGCTGAAGTTCACATTTAGAAGCAGCAGTTAAAAGCTGAGAAAGGGCCTGCCATAGGCAGACACACAGGAGGCAGGGAGAAGTGGCAGGGCTGACAAGGAGGAGGACAAAGCCGAGACAAGGCTGCCATGTATGTCAGTCAGCACAGATGCTCCAGGTTCCTTAAGGTGGGACGCATGCCCTCTGCCTCCTCACCAAGTCTGGAAGATGCCCTGTTTCCAACCCCAGGGCACCATCACAGTGATGGCCTTGAGGAATCCAGACCAGGCTTAATTATACT
This sequence comes from Tapirus indicus, assembly GCA_031878705.1. Taxonomy (NCBI): domain Eukaryota; kingdom Metazoa; phylum Chordata; class Mammalia; order Perissodactyla; family Tapiridae; genus Tapirus; species Tapirus indicus. The sequence goes on from CM062929.1 coordinate 80,211,115, forward strand.
CAAGAGAACCAAACATGCAATGCTCAGGCCTTAAAAAGAAATAGGATATAGGCATACAGTTAAGATCATCCACATTAAAAGTGGGCACTTATTATAGCTTCAGAATATAAGTGATATACCCCAGACTAGGAAATGAGATTATAATCTGTTTCTTTCTACCTTTTCTACTTTTGTGTGACATGAGATTGATTTTATATCTGTCAACATCCTTTGGTTCCAGTATCTGTTCTTGGTAACATCTGACCTTATAATTAAGGAACTTATGCTACCCATTACATTTTTGCCTCCATGATTCTTTTTTTCTTTTTGTGAGGAAGACCAGCCCTGAGCTAACATCCATTGCCAATCCTCCCCTTTTTGCTGAGGAAGACTGGCCCTGGGCTAACATCTGTGCCCGTCTTCCTCCACTTTATATGGGACGCCGCCATGGCATAGCTGACAAGTGGTGCGTCTGTCCGTGCCTGGGCCGGGAATCCGCGAACCCGGGGCCACTGAAGCGGAGTGCGGGAACTTAACTACTACGCCACTGGGCCGGCCCCACCACCATGATTCTGAGTATTACTTTTTTTCCTTCCTGGTTTCACAATATTCCTCAAATTAAAAAAAAAAAAAAATTAGAAATTGGAGAATAAAGTCTTAAACTATTCTTGGAGGGGCTGTGCTCTTTTATACTGACTAGCTTTTAAACTCTTCATAAAAGAGGTCTTTAACAAGCCCAAACTTTTAAATATGAATGGAATAAAGTCAAAATGAGATGAAAGAAATGGCATTCCTGTTGAAATAGGTCAGATGATTTTCAGACTCCAAAGTGTCCTGATAGTTTTACATGATCCAGTCCAGTTCCTGAAAAAACCCTGCCAACAGGTAACAGGTCTTTGAAAGCTTTTGAAGCCAAAGGCTCCCCACCAGCCAGCCCATCTCTTACTAAATTCTCAGCCTCATTAAGAATGAGAAACAGATACCACGGCACCAACCTGTCTACAAGAACACAGTGAGACAAATGTAATTGCCTGCACGAGGAATATAAATCAGCAACTCCCAAATCATTCATATTTACACCCACTCCATTTTGGTTGTCTTTCCTTTATAATTTGACCATATATCGACATCAAGCGTATAATTTCATCTGGGGCTTTATCAGTTACCGCCCAGAGCCATGATTATATGGTGCAGGGAACTTCCTCCCCCTGAGTAAGTCTATATTTAGTATCTTCTTGATACCCCCTTCTTACATATAAAATCAAAAGGAAAGTCTTGATTTTCTTATGTGGCTTCAGAATCACTAAATATAACATTTAAAAGCAATTTATCAACTAAAACCATTGAGCTTTCAGCTGCCACTACAATTTTTCAAAGCAAAGTATTCTTATTCCTTCCCTTTGTTATTTTTATCAAATTGCAACAGAAATTTTAGGGATTTCTATATTCATCATTCAATCATGTACTAAGTTCAACTTTCATCTTGCTAGTGTCCAAGCTAACTGCACAAACATAAGACTGGATTTTGAACAATCAGAATCACAGCAAGAAGGATAAAGGTCTGATTTCTGGAAGAAGTAACTTCTTACAAACAAAATTAAAAATGGCTCTCCAATCTAGGATTCAAAAGATAATTTATTAGTCTGAGAAGAGGAGTCACACACTATACCCAGTAATATGCTTCTTTTATTTTTGTGCCCTTTATCTTAAAAATATATTTAAACAAGAAACAAAGATAATATTGAATTTTCCCATAAATTTTGCTTTCTTATTTACAGTGTTACATTGTAAATAACATTCCATTATACACAAATTAAGTTCTGTGCATTACTGTATGTTCTCTTTACATATTCTTTCATAATATAGTACATACAGCTCCAAGCTATGCAGTATTTAAGCTTAGAAAAGCTTGAGGAAAGAAGTACAAAGTTTATCAATAAGACTATTATTTAAAAAGGTTCTGACCTTAATTCTCTGCTAGATTGTTTCACTGAAACCATTCTTTGTTAAAGAAAAATGCCCCATATGAGGGATGAGAACAACAGTTTAAGTTACCACAGGATTCACTTAAACTGGTTAACAAATAAAAACACTATTACTTATTACTGTCATTAAATGGAGCACTACCACTGTCAAATCATTTAAACAAGTAGATTTACTCTTCAGGTCACACACATTACATCAATGACAGTTGGTACCTCTTTATGAAATCAAAAATATTTCCTGTAACTTTAGGTTTTACTTGTAAACAGTTAAAGCACACATTTTGTAAAGAGGATTTAATCATTCCTGCTCTTAGGTTACATGATAAAGAGGAGTTTCTGTTTCATCAAGGGAGAAGCAAGCACACACACATACACACACACACTCAGTCCCGCTCAACTGCCAAAGGCCTGCGTATCACTAAGCACTAACTATAGCCGCACTAGTGTCGTGAGCAGCGCGCGAGGCTGTAATAGGAATTATAAAATGAGGAAGATAAATCATCCAACTTTAGTTAAAAACCCCGAAAGCTCAGGTTCTGAAATGCCTTTTAGACGCTTCATGCTCAGCCTGAAGGGTCAGTTCACTGGGCTTTCCAGGCGGCAAACCCCGCCTTCGATTGCCACGGACTGTCCTGCCACCGCACCAGGAGGGAGTCTTGAAATGTGAGTCTGCAGAGAGGAAGAAAGGAGAACGTTAGAAGTGTCAGCAGTGTCCCCTCATGTGTGACAAAGTGGGGGAAATGTCAGAGCAACACAGCTTCTCTTTGCTTCTGAGTGTCTACAGACCTTGCCGATGGTAACCTTTGGGTGCCGAGAGATCCCATTTGTTCAGATCTCAGGGAACATGAACTGAGCAACTACTACCGGCCAAGCACAGCACTAGCACTTGGAGATACAGAAGGACCAACATAACCAAGGCCCCTGAGAGCACAGAACTTACCCTTTAGTCATATTTCAGAACAATAATGGTTTTAACGCCAACTATATTAAGCATATTCCAGTTATCTGAAAACTAATAATTTATATATATTTTTTCCTCTAAACTCTCAAAGAAACTGAGAATACCTGATTCATTTTTATACCCCCAACTCATTCCTTAAAGGATTTGAATAGTTTACAAAAATTCAGATAATTCTTCAATCTAAAGTAAGTGAGGTAATGAGAAAAAAGAAAAATAAAACTTACAAAATAAGTTAAAGACAAGTGTAAGGTTAACACACAAAATCTAGCCTGAGTTTTGCACCCATGCTAGAGGCAGACTGCTGCCCCCTGAGCTTCCTAGTAGCCATGACTGGATAGGTGGTTTATGTGGTGCACAGGATCACAACAAGCCAATTCGTCAAGGGAGAACAGCTGCTCCTGGCACTGAGTCTGGGGAGCCATTTCTCTTGTAGGGCTTCATACACAGTACCTACTACCTAGTGCATATAGTGGACGAGTGACAACATAAATTGTACAACAAGGAGTTGTGTAGGGCTGAGTGTTATAACATTACTCAAAGGAGGCCAGCCCCGGGTATAAGACAGTAAAGGGTGTTCCACAAGGGGTCAGGAAGACGCCAGCCAGGAATTCCTTTTTTTGATGGTTTGGCTTAATCCAGGGATAGACAAATGTCAGGAGTTTCTAAGAACAGAGGGATTGCATATCCTTCAGCTAATCCTCTCTAATTCTGCTTCTCTAAACAAGTTTTTCCTATGGACTGAACCGAGTTGAATTCAAGTCCTGGAGTAAAGTTGTTAGACACAGCTGGTGAGATGGCCAAGCCTACGGTGGGACTGACATCCTCTCATGCAACCAAACATGAAGCAAGCATACGTTTAGATGGAGTAACAGGTAAGCTAGATGGTTTGTAGTTTGAGGGTGGACACTATTCTTGAGTCTCACTGCACAAGTCCCCTTAGAGTAGCTGACAGAAGTCAACAACTTGGAAAGTTCTAGAGAATAGAAAATGTTCTCTGGGTACTTAGTTTTTCTTTGTGCAAGGCAGGAAGCAACCTGTAACCTACAGGGGTGCGGTCCATTGACTTTGGGGTAGAGAGCTGAGCGAGGCAGTCTCTGTGGTCTCTCCTGGGATGAGAGTATCAGTGAGTTCACTCACCAAGCTCAGTGAGTTCACTCACATGCCTCTGGGAACCGTGTCCCAGAATCTGGCCTTATTATTGCATCTGAGGGCCAAACTTAGGTCTTATCACTTGGATATATTACACCTGAGAAGTCCACAGTAAGATAAATTTGTGCATCTTTTGTTTCTTGTGATGCCTCATTAACCTTGTGGGAGGAGTTGGAGGAGGACATGTTGTTTGATTCTGCTACCTAGCAGCCCTTGTCATATCACGCACAAAAATTTTAACTCCCACAATTCCCAGGGCTCAGTATTGATGGGGTGACTTTCACTCTTTCAGGAATTTATTAACACAAGGTGAAAGAGACTTTTTCCCCCAGGCATCATTCATCTTTTTTTTTAAAAAAGGTCTCCCAAACAAAAAAAAAATCCCTGAGAAAGCAGAAGCCCCTCAGTCAATTTCATCCCTAATCTCACTCTCTTCAGTCATGAACACAGGCACGCAGCTATGACAGGGATCAAAAGTAAAGCAGAACTACTGTGGAAAACAGTATGACGGTTCCTCAAAAAATTAAACACAGAATTATCGTATGACCCAACAATTCCAATTCTGGGTATATACCCAAAACAAATGAAAGCAGGGACGCAAAAAGATATTTGCACACCAATATTCATAGCAGCATTGTTCACAATAGCCAAAAGTTGGAAGCAACCCAAGTGTCCACCAATAGGTGAATAAATGAAAAAACTGTGGTATATACTTACAATGGAATACTATCCAGCTTTAAAAAAGAATGACAATTTGACACATGCTACAACTTTGAAGACTTTATGCTAAATGAAATAAGCAACACAAAAGGACAAATATTGTATGATTCCATTTATATGAGGTACTTGGCAGAGAAATTCAGAAAGACAGAAAGTAGAATGGTGGTTGCCAGCAGCTGGCGAGAGAGAGGAATGGGGAGTCATTGTTTAATGGGTACAGAGTTTCAGTCTGAATTCTGGGGATGGATAGTGATGGTTGCACAACAATGTGAATGTACTAAATGCCACTAAACTGTACACCCAAAAATGGTTAAAATGGTGAATTTTACGTTATGTATATTTTGCACAATTAAAAAAAAAAGAATAAAGCAGAAATGACACTTTCCTACTTGGTCCAGAATAGTTCTCTATTAGATAGCATTAAGAGAAGGGGTTAGCTAGGAATGAATCCATGATGAAGACTCCCAAAGGAGAAACATTAACACCACTGGGTTCTGTTCACAAATAGGTTGGAATTTTCCAATCAGGTTAGTTAAAATATCTGTACCTAAAAGAGAAGCTCACAGGAAAATCCATCCTCATGTTTCCTAGATATTCAGGGAGAATCCAATGGAACCTCCTGGCAGGTCTGGTAGTCCAGGCAACAGAGGCAATGGAAAATAAATTAATTGTTAAAAGATCAAAGAGTGACCATATGTCCAAGCTGATGGCCTGCAACTTGACCAAGGGGATGTCGGTCTTAAAGCAACTGATTTCCTGCTGACCATGGAAAAGACCCAGAACTAGAAGGAAGAAATTCCTGTCCCATGGACCAGGGGGCTTAATAGCAATCCCTTGAGGGTTACAAAAACACAGATGGCCAATCCAAAGTTAGCTCTAACACTTCCACCCCCACCAAGTTTATGACAGAAGAACATCTAAATAAACTGAATGAAACCACAAAGTGCCAAGGAGAGTTAGGAAGGAAAAGAAAAAAGGATTAGAAAAGATAACAATGGCCTTGAGATATTCATTAACAGTACATGGCAAAATACTTGAAAAATACATTTGAGATTTATATAAATTGAGCTGTTTACATAAGACAGAAATGCTCAACTAGACAAACTGGTTGTTAAGATTAACTTCTCAGGATTACCCCTTCCCTAAATCATCATCTAGTCTGAAGGGGGATTTCGCAATTACAAAACACATTGGTGTGATCTTGGTCTTGAGACGAACCAAATGGTTAACCATCCAAATGTCAATACTTCACCAGTTTCATCTATCAACATGATCTTCTGACTCATGAGAAAATAAGTGACCTTGGTCTGAAAAAGTTTGAGCCAAGACGTATTTGCAGCTTTCTGTGGAGACTTCAATGGAGCATCAAACCATATTATAAACAGTGGTTGCTGTTTAAGAGAATGTTTTATTTGAATGTTTATCTCTAAAAGTTCTTTTACACAAGTGGGTTTAAGTTCCTCTTGAGGCTAAAAATAGACCACTTTCTATGATGAACTTGTGTGTCAGTATTTAAAAGTGCAAGAAAGGATTTTACATTGTCTAAGGGCTGTGCAGACTATCAGGTATCCTACAAGCATAAGAACTCAACAAGCTGTCTTTAAAATGATTTAAAAAGCACTGTATTTTTATTGGAATTTAGAACTGAGAAGTAACACATGAAAATGATAGATGAAAAAGTAGCAGACAGATCCATTTTGGGTTATGTGCCCCCACTCGCTGCTGCATGCCCCACTCATATACCTCTCTAACCATGATTCCATGTCTCTAATACCCTTTTCTGGTTCTTTCTTAAGGAAAGACTTCCTTGACTGGATCCCCTACTGAGTCTAGAAGCTCTGCTTCTAGCTCCCCTAGCACCATCTGAGCATTTCTTGTCCTGTGATGTAACTGTCTCGGTTTTGGTTTGTTTTGAGTTTTCAGGTCTCTGTAATTGAAAGTCAATTGGAGGGGCCGCCTGGTGGCGCAGCGGCTTAGTCCGCGCTTGGCAGCCCGGGGTTCGCGAGTTCGGATCCCAGGCGCCCGCCGACTCACTGCCTGTCAGCCATGCCGTGGCGGCGTCCCATATAAAGTGGAGGAAGATGGGCACGGATGTTAGCCCAGGGCCAGTCTTCCTCAGCAAAAAGGGGAGGATTGGCAACGGATGTTAGCTCAGGGCTGGTCTTCCCCACAAAAAAAAAAGAAAGTCAATTAGAGGCACCTCTGTATTCCCTGCACCTGTCCAAGGTCTGACACAGAAGGCACACTGGAAATGCTCACTGAGTGGAGAAGTGACTAAAATATACCCTCCAATGCTATGTTTCTGAACCCACAAAGAATCTCAAGTGTTTTAACTAGTGTGACTGTTCAATTTGGTTAAAAAGTCAATCAAACTAGTTTGTCATAGTGACGATTCTTTTTAAATAGATTTTTTTTAAAGTATAGACCAAGTAAATTTTTCCACTTTCCAAGTGACTGTGTTGTTAGCATGGAGATGGAGCTTCAGATTTCTCAGATGCTAACAGCTCCACACCGATAGAACCCAATGGCCTCGTCGTCAAAATTCTCTTTCTTGCTAATTCCCTGAGTGGCACAGACAGATCCTTGAGGTTAAAACTCCTTGAAGAACTATCAATTTGTAAATGAAACTGACTATTCAAAGCCAATATTCTTAGGGCTATACCTCTTTATAAAACCAAATACATTGAGGGGCCGGCCCAGTGGTGCAGTGGTTTAGTTCAGCTTTGACAGCCCAGGGTTCGCGAGTTCGGATCCCAGGCACCAGCCAATGCACTGCTTGTCAGCCATGCCGTGGCAGCATCCCACAAAAAGTAGAGGAAGATGGGCATGGATGTTAGCCCAGGGCCAATCCTCCCCAGCAAAAAGAGGAGCACTGGCAACAGATGTCAGCTCAGGGCTGTTCTTCCTCACAGAAATAAATAAATAAATAAAACCTGACTTAAAAAAAAACCAAATACATTGTATAATAACATATTTAGCCTGAAAATTTTAAAATGAGAAAGTTAAAGAATAAAATAATATAGAAATTATATAATTGCTTGATGTCTTAATCACAATCTATGTAGTTGCTGGGACTTCCTATCATTCATACGCATGTCTTAAATTTTTTAAGACCACCTTAGTGACTGCTCTTTTGTGGTTTGTAGGAAAACTACAAGCACACGATTTAATTTTAAAAGTCTCAAAGCCTTTATTTAGTGGTTATATTTTAATGCATCTTTCCACTCTCAGGAGAGTTTCTCGAGATCTGCCATAAGAGTTAAAAGAAGATTCTCTTAAACAAGTTATTATCCTCCTTTAGTGGGGTCAGGAAAATAAAATCTAGACAGACACAGTCCAAAAAAAGCTTTTGGAAATATTTTATTCATTGATTTCATAATTCTGAGGGTTTGGTTTTCTGTTTTTTAAAAAACAGAGCCTGAAGAAAGATACTACAAAGAAATACAGGCATTTACAAATAGAACAAATAACATTGAGAAAACACTTCACCATGGAGAAACAAGAAATAGCATTTCAAAACAGAGCAGAGGAGGGACTGGCCCAGTGGCCTAGCGGTTAAGTTCATGCTTTGGCAGCCCGGGGTTCACAGGTTCAGGTCCCAGGCACCGGCTGACGCACTGCTTGTTAGCCATGCTGTGGTGGTATCCCATATAAAGTAAAGGAAGATGGGCACAGATGTTAGCCCAGGGCCAGTCTTCCTCAGCAAAAAAAGAGGAGGATTGGCAATGGATGTTAGCTCAGGGCTGGTCTTCACACACACACACCAAAAAACAGAGCAGAGGTGTCCTTACCAACCAGTGGCTTAAAAAGTGCTTGTAGCATACAACATATTATGTCCAATTATAAAGCTAATTTACAGAGGCAGTTTATCATAATGCTATGTACATTGGTTACAAAATCAAAATACCTTGGGTTCTGGGCCATTTCCTCTTCTTCCTAGATGCACTACTGGACTGTATTTCCCAGCCTTCTTTGCAGTTAGGTGTGGCTATGTGGCTGAAATCAGGCCAACAGACTAAAATGATTGATATGTGCTACTACCAGGCCTGGAAGAAAATCTTCTTATACACCATTCTCCATGCTCTTTCTCTGATGACCTTGAGGCCTACGTGATGTAAAGAGCCTGGAACCCTGAATCACAACTTGGAAGAGAGCCTTCCGCCATTCAGAAACCCCAATTTGGATTTTATGTGAATGAGAAACACACTTCTCATTTTGCTTGAGCAACTATATATTTTGGAGTTTGCTTGTTACAGCAGCTGGTGTTATCTTAACCAATAATTGCTCAATTCAGACCTCTGCACTTAGCTGTGTAACCTCTGCTGGTTACCTAACTTCTCATGCACCCATCTCTAAAACAGGTATAATAGTAGCATTTATTAACAGGTTGATAAGCACTAAATGAGATACTGCATGCCACAGAATTAGCCATAGAAGAAAATGTTATGCACCACAGTCTCTATTGCCAATTATTGGATATCCCAGAATTCGAAAATTCTATTTTTAAAGTCTGATAGTCTATAAAAATAGAATGAGATATTTTAATGAAGAATTAGCTGCATGCTAAAAGGTAATGTTGGGGGCCAGCCCGGTGGTGCAGCGGTTTAGTTCGCGCTTGGCAGCCCGGGGTTTGCAGGTTTGGATCCTGGGCGCCCGCCGACACACTGCCTGTCAGCCACACTGTGGCTGTGTCCCATATAAAGTAGAGGAAGATGGGCACGGATGTTAGCCCAGGGCCAGTCTTCCTCAGCAAAAAGAGGAGGATTGGCAATGGATGTTAGCTCAGGACTGATCTTCCTCACACACAAAAAATAAAATAAAAGGTAAGATTGAAGAAAATGGACATTTTTAGGCCAGCATTTTTGATGCTGCTGTTTTGCTGCTACTATTAAAATAATTAACAATTGCTGAGTATTTATTAATTGCCAAGGGGTTTGTATGTACAAGCTTGCAGTATCACTAATCTTGTAAGGCTCAAAAAACAAACATACTTGGGTGCTACAGAGAAAACTGCAGTGGTAGAATACTGGCAAATTCTCTTCTAAGAACATGTAATATTGTTGGTGAGACAAGCACAGCCATATGAAATGATAAGAAAACCATTATCACAAACACATGACCATGCACTATAAGGGTAGAATACTCCAGTGCATGTTTTCTAATACCACCAAGCAATTAACTCAATTCTTTGGACACTGACACTCAGGTATCCTACAACTGAACTCAATTCTGACACTATTTCCTGAGAGATAGCATCAGATTGCACAGGTTATGGGCTCAGTCTCACAAGATTGAATGCCCCCCCTGACTCCAGATGCTAATCACAAGTTCAGGTTGTCACCTGTGCTTCTGACCAACCGGCTATAAATTAGAGGTTCCCACAATCCCCTCCTTGGATTTCATTAATTTGCTTGAGTGGCTCAGAGAACTCAGGGAAACAGTTTTACTTACTAAATTACAGTAAAAAACAGTTTTACTTACTAAATTACTAAAACACAGGACCACCTAGATGGAAGAGATGCATTGGACGAGGTATGTGGGAACAGGTACAGAACTTTCATGCCCTCTCTCCTAGAACCTCCAAATGTCCACAAACTTGGAAACTCTCCAACTTGTAATTCAGGGATTTTTTGGAGGCTTCATTACATAGGCATAATTGATTAAATCCTTGGCCATTGGTGACTGAACTCAATCTCCAGTCCCTTTCAACTCCCGGGAGGTAAAGGGATACGGGGCTGAAAGTTCCAACTCTCTAATCACATGGTTGGTTCCCCTGGCAACCAGTCCACATCCTTAGGTTAGCTAGGGGTTTTCCAAAAGTCACCTCATTAAATAGACTCAGGTGTGGTTGAAGAGGGCTTATTATGAATAACTAAACACCCATTTTATCTTTATGTCTCAGGAATTGAGGAAAAAGGACCAAATATTATAACAAAAGATGATTCCATTGCTCTTATCAGGAAATTCAAAGGGTTTTGGGAGCTGTGAGTCAAGAACCATGGAAGACCAAATGTATATTTCTTATTATAAATCATAACATCACAGATACCCAACCACAAATGCCATAAGAAGTCAAGAGAGGGAGAGGATGATGTGAATCAAGGAGCTGAGGAAGACTTTCCAGAGGCCCTAGCACTGGAAGGCAAATAGAACTGGAGGGCAGCAGGACACAAAAATGATGTGTTGAGCCTGGGCAAGGGAAAGCTGACAAGTTTGTGTGGTTTGGGCCACAGAATGTTTCCAACTTTTTAAAAATTAATAGAAAATATTTTAAAATGGGGGAAATTTCACAAAATCATCTTGATTTCTAGCTCCTCTTGAAAAATCTGGCAATCCCTGCATTCCCTCACCTGAGAGAAGTATAGCAGCTACCTTCTTAAGAAGGGCTTTCTTGGCAAGAATTTTCCACAAGTGTCTTCTTCCTATCATCATGTTCAGAAGACATCTAACATCTGGTGATCGTCTCTCAGTGGGGTTATGGTTAATCCATTGGGTTCAGCTGGTGGCAGCCCAAAGCAATCATAAATAGCCAACTAGGTTTTAGGCTATAGCCAATTAAATAATTTCCTTTCTTTGCTTCTGCACTTTTTTTTTTTTTTTTTTTTGGTGAGGAAGACCAGCCCTGAGCTAACATCCATTGCTAATCCTCCTCTTTTTGCTGAGGAAGACTGGCCCTGGGCTAACATCCGTGCCCATCTTCCTCTACTTTATATGGGACGCCACCACGGCATGGCTGACAGGCAGTGCGTCGGCGGGCGCCCGGGATCCGAACCCGCGAACCTCGGGCTGCCAAGCGCGGACGAAACCGCTGCGCCACCGGGCCGGCCCCTCTGCACTTTCTTTATATAAGTCTTTCCCCTACCTCCTGTTGGCAGAGCACCCCAACCACTTCCGGTTTGGCGCTGCCCAATTCAGATGGATTTTTGCTCCAATAACTCTTAAAATTTTGAATATGCCTCAATTTATCTTTAAACATAGGGTTCAGAATAATAAACCTCCAAAAGTAGTCAATTGCTTTTTCCTATCATTTTTTGTGATGTTAAGAAAGGAGTTTTGTTAGAAGATGGTAAGAGATTGAAGAGGGAGCATGGTTTGGGGGAAAAAAGGGATAGAAAGAGAAGGTGTGGCATCTTACTTCTTCATTCATACCAGCCAAAGGCCAAGTCCATGTTTAAAAAAGAGACAGAAATAAAAGAATTGTAAGAGCTGCTTTTAAACTGCCAAGGCAAGAGAAACTGTGTATCTGGCTGGACTGATGTGCTAGCTCTGCTTCGGATGACTGACCTGTAGGCTCATCTGTTTCAAATCAAACAGTACCTGTAGGATGAGTCAGATCCTTTTGGATTGACACAAAATAAGTATTGCTGTCAACCAGTATAGTAAAGTTTGCTCAAGATCAATTTGATCACTTAGCAGAAAGTTCTTGTCAAAGATAATTGGGTGTTAGGTTAGTGTATTAGTCTGCTAGGGCTTCCATAACAAAATACCTCAGGCTAGGTGGCTTAAACAACATAAATTTATTTTCTCACAGTTCTGGAGGCTAGAAGTCCAAGATCAGGGTATCAGTAAGTTTGGTTTCTTCTGTGGCCTCTTTCCTTGGCTTACAGATGGCCTTTCCTCTACGTGTGCCCACACTTGATGTCTCTTCCTCTTATGAGGCTATTAGTTCTACTGGATTAGGGCCGCACCCTTATGACCTCATTTAATGGTAATCACCCTAGCCCCAAATATAGTCACATTGGGGGATTAGAGCTTCAAGATGTGAATTTGGGGGGGGGGACACAATTCAGTCCATAATAGATACAGATCTTAAAGTGATACAGAGTAAAATCCAACAATGTTCCCCCATATGTTCTGGTCTCCATTAGTTCTCTCAGCTGAAATCCTCCTGCTCTCCCCTTTGCTGTTCCTCTCCCTCTCCACTTGCCTCCTTCACTGCCTCAAAAGCTCTTCCATCCAATGTCCTTGTGACTCACTTGCTCACCTCTGCCAAAAATCCAAAATCCACTTTTCCAGGAAGGTTTATGTTGGCCACTCACCTAAATTTCACCACCACCACCCCCCCTGCCTCAGTGTTTCATAGACCCTTACCACCATCTAACCATCCATCTATTTTGCTCTTTTATGTTATTCATTGCTTGTCTCCCCCACTGGGACAAAACCTCCACGAGGGCAGGGAGTCTCATCTGTTTATTCATTGCTTTTCCCTCAGTACCTAAACGATAACCTGGCACATGGTAGGGGCTCAGTATATTTGCTAATAAAGGACTTTTTTTAAAATGAGGGTTGGGTAATGCAAGAGAACTGCCAATTAGTCATTTTATATTTCTTAATTTTATATATTACACTTTTGATTAGTTTGTAAGTTTGCTATAAATTTTTGAAGAGATTTGTGTAAATTAAACAAAATGATATTGAAGTCATGGACCTTAAAACTCCAAAAATAAAAGCCTACATATTTCGCAAGACTGACATAGTATGATCTGACATCATATGCTCATTCATCTCACGCAACAACTGCACACATATTACCCTCTTTCAGAGAGAGACCATTGGAGACATCAGCAGCCTAGACAGAGGTCAAGTGGGGGCTGTGTGCCTTGTGTGTCCATTGTGTTATGCTGCATTAACGAAACTTTGACAAATTCAGCACTAGGAGAAAGATGGAAAACACTAGAGCAGATACTTGTTTACATGGGCATTTTCCCTTCTAGAAAGCAGGACTCCAGCCTAGTGAGATATGAATGCCTCCAGCTCAATTTTACAACATTATCATGAGCATTTGAAGAGACAGGTATTCTTTTTCCCTACCAGTTTCCCTTCTGTTAACTATGCCTTATTTTTCAAATTGTTGAGCCATAGGTAGTATATTTTTCCATCTACTAACAGTGTCACATGAACTTTCTTAATATAATATGGAATAATGTGTATATTTTGTAGAATAAAGATCCGTTAGCTGCAGGCTGAGCTTGTCTTCTGTATTTATCACGGTGCTACTTGGGGCATGAACATTTGGTACGGTGAGGTGGCACTGTGGGCTGAGCAAATCTTATGTCCTTACATGGTGAATTCTTACCTAATGTGATAATAGTCACTCTCTGCTTTCTTTTACTGGCACAAACGTGATAGACCTTAAATGACCAATTCTAGAGAGAAGGGCTGAGGAAATATGTCTGGTTGGTTTTTATTGCTTTATTTCTATTATGGGCTTTTTTTTTTTTTCCTTAATGAGTTGAGTCAGGAGACACCTCCCCTCCATCCCATCCTTTTCCCAGAAGTTCCCTACCCATTGCTTTCAAGAGCTGTCTTTCAAGGAGACACAACTTGTGAATAAGTATATGCTGAGCATTTTTTGTGTGTGGCAGTAAACCTTGGAATGTAGTTTACTGTTCTAAAAATAGAGTTTGGTCTTCAGACTTCATCCTGAAAGCAGATGTACTTAACTAGTTGACAGTTTCACATGAATCCACTTAATATAGTCCAGATAATGTGTACATTTTATGGAATAAAAACCCATTTAACTGCAGGTCAACAGATCTGGGTGCTCACTTCCTAAGCCTATGTGATATCGGGAAACTCAGAGCTATCAAACGAGGACTCTAGGTTAGATGGTCTCTGGAGTAGCCTCTCAAAACATTTAACATTCTCTGAAGCTGACTTCATTTAGCTTTTGGGTATACTGTTAATGAATCCAAAAACAAGTATTTTACTTCTATTCCATCATTGTCTTAAATTAAAAGTAATAAATAGGTCAGAGCAATTTGAAGGTATAATTTCTAAGTTCAACCCAACAAATCAGAAATATCAACAGGATGAGGGATTAATGCCATATGTTAGTCATTTTATTGTATGTCACCTCTACCTCATTTTCCACATTTAAAACAAGGATGCCATAAAAGATCCATTGGCAAATATGGACAAAACACAAAGACAGCATTATGGTAAATTTCATTGTTAGTACTCAAACAAGGCTACATAAAAGGAACAATTCTGTTGTTCTCACATATAAATATCATGTCCAAAGAGCCTTAAAATAAGATTAAAACGCTGTCTGATGAGAACAGCATGTTGTTCCAGTCTCACGGCAACTTTTACTTCTTTTACCATGCAGAGGACACCACACTTCAGAGGCAACATCAGACAAGACTGCTCTCCTATTTTTAGCTTTAAAGCCCCGTGAAGGCATCCACATAAATACGGCAAGCCCCACAGTTACCTATTATACCACTACTCACATGGAGAATTATCATGAATATTCCATTTTGCTAAAGGTGATAAAAGCTCTCCACTATTCAGCAAATATTTATTCTGCATTTATTATGAGGGAACAGAAGAATGAAACACACATGGATCCTGCTCTGAAGGCAATTATGTCCTTGTAGGATGCAGAAACTAGTTCCTTGTGAAATCTTAATAAAAATAAGTCCCTATATTCGCATAATGCTTTAGTTTCCACAATGCTTTTGCATTGATGAGATCTCCTCAAAATACCCTGTCCATAGAAAGATGTATACTATATATTTTTCAGGTGAAAAAAAAGCAAGGCTCAGAATGGTTATGTGGTTTGCTTACGGTCACAGAGGAAGTGGAAAAACTGAGACCTGAATGAAAGCCTTTGGACTCCAAATTGAGGGCTCTCTTTACTCCCACAGAGCCTCACCATGAAGGATTCTAAATCTAGCTCTGTTAAGAGACACACCTTGCCGGAGGCTTATTATTAAGTAGTATTTTAGGTGAAATAGGGCTTGCTCAGAAAAGCTATTGCTACAAATTTTACCAACAAATTTCAGGATGGTTCTGGGACTCAGAGAGCTGGGTTTGAGCGTTAACTCTGCTGCTGACAGGCTGGATAGTCTCTGGACTGGGAATCACTAGCTCTCTGGGCTTCAGCGTCTTTGTAGGTAAAAGTGAACAATGTGACTCAATTACATTCAGGGTTCTTCCTGATTTTAACATTCTATATAGTTTTGCATTAGAAAGGCCCTCTAAATGTTGTTTAAATTTTTTTTTTCAAAAAAACCCACATCTAAATTTTCCTAGAATTCAAGTTATAGATTTTTTTAATAGCACTTCTAAGAACTAATTAAAAATCCCAATTGGTCCTAGGACTTTATATCATCTTCTCCTTAGACCCAGCCTAAAACTGAGTGGTGTTCTCAGAGGGTGATTTTAGGATCACCTCTGAAACCCAGTACATCAGAGCATCTAAGGGTGGGGCCCAGGAGGGTGGATTTCACCCTACCCCACACCCCCACCCCTAGGATTTGCACCTCCATCTCTGCAGGAACAAAGCCTGTCCCTAGGCTACCTCTTAGACAAGTAGGTAGGCAGGCAGGGAGAAAGGTCAGTAGGTATGTTATGCAGACTATATAGAAATACATATCTGATACCGTAATGTTCAGGGTGTGCATTGACATTGCAGAGACCTTTTATACTCTTTGCTCTGATTTTTAAAATTTTCTTTACTCTTCTTTTCCAAATATTCTAAGAGGAATAGGTACTATTTTTATATAACAAATTAATTTTCAAAAATAATAACTCCATATAAGTCCATTCCATATATTCTATACAATCACTATTGTGTAAAAAAAAATTCACAGTTGCAAAACACAGAAGGAAATATACCAAAATGTCAACGGTAGTTAATGTGGGGTACATTTCAAGGATTCCTTCAGGGCCAAGATTTAATTTTTTTCTTCCTGTCATTCTCCTGTATTTTCTTAATTATACAGCAGAGTGATTTAGTGAGTGTTTAATGCAGCAACATAATCTATTGAGAAATTAATCTATGTTTGTCTCTTACTGTTCTAGACCCTGTGCCCCCACTCCACTCCTAGCATTGCCAAAAAAGAATGAACAAAGTAACTAATGTTCACACAAAGTAACTAATGGTCACTTAAGACCCAGCAACAGCATCGCATTGAATTGACCACCATCTTCTTGAAACACCTTCCTTCCTTGGTTTCCAGGACATTATGCTCCCCTGGTTCTCACGCATGGCCACAACTTCTCAGTCTCCTTTGTGGGTTCCTCCTCATCTCCCCAGCTTATACACACGGGAGTTCCTAGGACTCAGGCCTCTTTTTTTCTGTCCGTGCTCACTCCCTTGGTGATCTCAACCAGTCTTGTAGCTTTAAAAAAGCACTTATATGCTGAGATTCCCAAACACACATCTCCAGCTTAGGCCTCTCCAGACCACTAAGTGTTTAGAAGCTTGGGCTCTGGAGTTCAGATTGTCTGGTCTGAATCTTAGCTCCACCTCTGTGGACCTTATATAACTGTGACCTTATATAACTAACCTAGTGTCTCAGACATTTCCTCTGAGGGGCTAATGGCAGAAGGTGCTGAGCTAAGAGGATAGGATCTAGCTGAGCCCTGCAGGCCGAAGTGCAGTTGCCCCCACTCCCTGCACAGAGGCTGCGGGTTTACCCTCAGTTCTGTTAAGGGGAGGCTCTGGGCCACCATTTCCTCGGTAAAGACAGCCCAGTAACCTCTTCTTAGAGACCCTGGTAGGGAAGTCTCAACATCCTGACGATTTGTACTGGGTGAAAATCCAAAATGTCAGTTACAATCTTCTGGTTGGTAAGCTGCCAGATAACATGGATTTTACTATAGCTTGAAAAGAGCACCTTGTATTTGAAAAGAAATGAAAGGCTAATGTTTAAACTACCATAAGGAGTGAAACCACTATTTGTGTAATGGACTATTTCCTGAGAATTTCAGTTGATCTGTCAGTGAGGAATTTGAGAGGAGTAAAAATAAAAACCACCAACAAACTCTTTGAAGAAAATTCTTGTCAAAACCATCTGCTTCCTGACTTCTTATTGATCTGACCCATGCAACACCAAAGAATTGTTAAGGTGTTGAGACCTAGATAGCAGCATTTTCCAAGCTGACTCCTGCTGGGTCCTGGGAGATGCTCTGAAAAAAAGAAGCCTGGTCAAACGTCAGGGAAATGCTGCAACCTTATAGCTCGGCCCCAGCCCACTCTTAGAGCTAGACAGGTACATGAGCACGTTAGAGGTTCAAACATCCTTCAGTAAAGAAACCTGCACAACTCTTTAAGCCAGCTCATCCCAAATGTCAGCGAATGCTGTCCTTTAATTCCACTGCACTCAGAACTACCACAAAAGGTGTGCAAAACTTCCTTTTTATTTCACTCTAATGCTGAGACCTCAATTTCCTTTGCTGGTCCTTCCTCACCTCCCCAACCACTAAATGTTGGGGTACTCCAGGACTCAATAGTTGGACCACTTTTCCTCCACTTATTTTATTAAAAAAAAAATCTGTGAAGTGTTTTGGACATAAAGTGAAGCATCTAGTTACATTGGAGAAAGAGAAAAGCGTAATAACTCTCCAGACCTACCTCTTCCTTCAGTCACCACTCCATTTCTTTACCTCCATTTACAGCAAAGTTCTTTAAAACACTTGTCTATACTTGTTACCTCAAGTTCTTTCCTTCCATTCTCTCTTTAAACCCTCTACAATCAAGTTTTGGCCTTGACCACTCCACTGAAACTGCTCTTATCAAGGTAAGAATGATTTCCAATGCTAAATCCAATGGTCTGTCCTCAGAGCTAATTTCATTGGACCAGACTACAACATCTGATAAAGTTGATCACTTTCTTCTCCTTGAAATACTTTCTTTCCTTGGTTTCTAACATACCACATTCACCTGGTCCTTCACCAACCTCTATGACCATTTCTCAGTCTCCTTTGCTGGCTCCTCCTCATCTCCCCAATTTATAAATAGAGGAGTTCCTCAGAACTCTTTTCTCCTGTCTGTTTTTACTCTCCTGGTGATCTCATCTAGCCCTGTAGTTTTAAAAAGCATTTAAATGCTGAGATTCCCAATACACATCTCCAGCTTAGTCCTCTCTCTAGACACACATATCCAGCCACCTACTGGGCATCTCCATTTGATGTCTAATAGGCATCTCAAAATTAACACATTCAAAACGGAGCTCTTTCTACTTCCCCTCAAACCTTCTCCCCCCCAACTCACCCCAGTAAATGGTGACTCCATTTTTCCAACTGTTCAGGCCAAAATCTTAGGAGTCATTGTTGCCTCTTAGGAGTCATCATTGCCTTCTCTATTTCCTTCATACCTCCATCCAATCCATCAGCAAATCTTGTTGGTTGTATCTTAAAATACACACAGAAGCCAACTGCTTCTCACCACCTTATGGCTAACACTCTAGTCCAAGACATTATCATCACTCACACGAGTGACAACAACGTTCCATTCTGCCTCCCTTTCAGCAGCTGGAGTTGCCTCTTAAAATGTAAGTCAGATCATGTCACTCCTCTGCTCACCACCCTCCAATGGCTCCCAGCTCAGAGGAAAAGCCCAAATCCTGACAATGACCAATAAAAACCTATATGATCTGGTCTTCCATTACTTACTCTGACCCACTGGCCTTCTCACTGTCCCTCCAACAAACCAGGAACACTTCTACCTGAAGGCCTTTGCACTTGCTGTTCTCTATGCCTGGAATGTTCTCACCTTGCTCCCATACATCTTCCCAGACTTTACTCAAATGTCACCTTCTTAGTGAGACCTACCTAACATTAAAACCCTCATACTTCCTAAAACCCTCCCCAGCTTCACATTTCTTTTTAGCACTTATCACAAACATAGTATATGCCTTACTTATCTTGCTGATTATGTCCCCACCAGCATGCAAGCCCATGAATACAGGGATTCTTGGCTTCTTTGTTCACTATTATGTCCCCAGGAAAGTACCTGAACACAATAGGCACTCAATAGTATTTGTTTAATAAATAATTCATTTAAAAAAAATGAGCTGCTGTGGTTTACCAAAATTCTACTCCTAGATAACTGAGTTTTCTAAATAGCTAAAATCTCAAAGCCAAAGAATTAAGGCTTCTTTCCCAGTCAATCATTATTAGCCACTGTAATAAATCCCTGATTAGCTCTAATAAGGTTAAGTGAGGTTAAGAAAAAGTACATTTTTGTCATCTTTGATGGTGAAAATCTTATAAATTGTATTTATTTCTTTTTTTCCCCAAATATGGCCTACTGAACAAAAACATAAACTGCTGGATTCAGGAACCTGTAGTACCCAAGAGGTCATCACTTTAAGACCAGGTCTTCCTATTTGACCATATGACTTTGGAAGTTTGTAGGAATTGGGGATGAAAGTATGTTTTATTCAGGGGCTTTTGGGGCTTATTACTAATTGCCTATTAAGACCTTGTTTTGCCAAGCTCTCCCATTTTTGTCATAAAAATACACATCATAAACGTTTTTAATGGAGCAGTATAGTTGGCAGGTTCTAACTGCTCAAAATTTTACCATAATATCCACAAGAGCTATCAATGGAAGAAATCAGGGGATTATTGGGTTTTTCATCTGTTACAGGAGACACATTTAAAATAACATTAATTTTTTATTTCAAGTGAAGAAAAAGCTGTTTCTAAGTACTTTGAGCATCTCCTAATAGCAAAGTGTTAATAAAACAATCCTCACCCTAAATTAAGTTTCTTTTTACTCCTTCAACACTGCAGCAGACAGTGTAGTCCAAACATGTACAGTACAGTGATGACAGCTCAAGAGCATAAAAGTAAATCATCAGTACCTAGCACTTATTGCGTCCAGAAGTATTTGAAAGGAATGTAAACAGAGTAGCTCAACCATATCCAAATGTCTCAATTAGTTATTACTAAAATGTTATATTTTCACCAATTTACAGCAGTGCTTTACTTACAAGACATGAAAGTCATACATTGTAAGTATCATAAAAGAATTTTAATCCTTAGGATTAGACAGAATGGACACTCCAAGATGGAGGCTTTAAAAAAGACAGAAACCATATTATTTAATCAATGGTACTGGAGTGAAAATGTATTCTAGTAGATAGGCTTTGCTTAGGGTTCAAAATCTATAACATGGGTCAGTCTCAAATGCCTGTGAGTGAAGCAGGCCAGGTGTAGGACTGTCAAAGTGGAGTGCCCAGGCCCCACCAAACAGGGTGGCTACCTCTTGATTCCAACCAATTGCTGTCATGTAGGAAGTGGGTCCCAGTGTTGTCACATCTTCTGCTCTTATAGGAGAAAACAAATCAGGAGGAAAAAAAATTGTATTTTTATGTAAAACTTAAAATGTTTAAATCTCATATAAAATTTTAATGCTAAATTTGTATTTCATGTAAATTCAAAAATTTTCAATTTTTTAAAAAAAGCTGATCTGCTGATGAATACAGCTTTTGATCGCAGATCTGGAGGTTACTGGGGAGAAGGGCCAGTGGGGATAAAATGTTGTGTCCAAACAACCATCTGGACTCAAAGTTGTACCCTAAACACGGAGTCATTCATGAAAGATGTATCTACGGAATGCCTATATGTGCTAGGCACTATGTTGCCATTAGCACCTCCACATATACTGCGTGCCTGGTGGATTCAGTTCCTGTCACTCACCTGTTTAATAAAATAATGTAATAAAGGTTCTTATAACATAAAATCAATGGGTGATCCCGAATATTTACAATAATAGAAACCAATACTTTGATTCCAGTTAGGAAGTTAACATGAAATAAGAATGACATGACCAAGATTATGGCCTTGTTTGCTTTAGGATTAAAAAAACAAGAAAAAGATTCCTTTTATCATAGGTCTACTGCTTTCTAACCAAAAGAAAGAAAACACCATTCTGTAATCATTACCCACTCACTGTGGGCAATAAGGTCAACTGTTCTCAAGGACACTTGCCTCAGATCCATGTTGGGGTTATGTGTCCTGTGGACAACAGCAGGCACGTGCCTGCTTTGGGAAGGTACATATTTGCCTAAAATGTTGGATACTAGAGGTAACAAGATGACACACTAATGTTAAGTTTACACCTGATGTGAACTATATAGACTGATGACTGTGTAAGTATATAGAGGTAGACAAACTAATGTTTTCATTATTTTTCATCTTGCTATAACCCCCCCCCCAAAAAAAAAGCTTCTTCACCTCATTTCAACTGACATGTAGTGTCTACAAGTCCAACTAAAAGACATATTTATCTTTGCAAAGATCTAACCTTACACCATGATAAAAATGAGACTTCTTTGAAAAAATATGGTTAATTCCTCTAAGAAGATTTATGCTCTTGCCAACATGGTGAATTCCCTCTGTGTGTTTATTCTATTTATTGCTTTGGAACAATGTCGAATGAATCATTTGGAAGAAACTGATGGTGTAAGACTAATTAGGCAAAAATAAAATTACCAACTACTTTTAGAAACAAACTTGAGGCTGAGGAAACTTTTGTCTTAAAGTTTGTTTTTCATAAATTCAGTCTTCTACAATCTTCTTCTGTTTGCCTAAAAGACTTTCTAAATAGACCCAACAGGATCCTCCCGGCAGTCCTAAGAGCACGGAAAAGAAATGCAATTTTCTATATTTGAAATTCTGGGCAAACTTAAAAGGTACAACTAAAATCACTTATTAGCCACTTTTCCTTGTGTTCCATAAGTGCACTTGCCAAATTTAGCTGTCTGGGATGTTTTCTTAGTACATAGCTTGTTGGTGGTGCATAACCTTCCTGCCAGGGATCAGACTGCTTCAGTTGTTGGGTAACATGGGGAAGAGATTATCAAAAGCAGTTAAAATTTGGTTTAGATTGAGCCAACTTGTATCTAGATGGTTCTTCATAAATCCAGAATATGGCCTAATAAATTCACATGGTCCAATAAATTCATCCAGTGACCGAATCCACTGGCCACTATCATGGAACTCTTTTAAGGACTTCATGGTCAATATACCCGTAGGTGTTCCACTGTCTAGTGCTCAGTGGAATCCAAGAAGACTGCCTGCAGGTTCATGGTTCACATAAGAAAAATTCAACAGTAGCTAGTAAGCAATATTTTTCCCTCTCACTTTTAAAAGAAAAATTATTCACTTAGGTGAGCTTAACAGAAAAGCTGCAGGCAAATCTTAGATTTAATAAAAAACCTAAGTTTGTGAAGCTGCCAAGCTGATAGACCTCTAGTCAGACAGATTTTTGGAAGGATTCCATTATCACCATACTGGCTTGAATTGCAGGGTTGGGGAATGTCTATTCTTGTAGCTTCAAACAATTTTTTGGTGTTCTGGGATCTCTAAATTCACTTGTCAATTGGTTTATATTCACAAGTTAGAGTTACGCTTTGTCAAAATGTAATCACCACTACCATCTCCATCAGAGGAGTAGGGTGAAAATCCAGGAGGTACAGCTCTTGTCACAGGCAATGTAAATGGCTCATTTGGGAGCACAACGACAGTGTAAATGAGGCTGTGGAGCTGTGTGATGTGATGGCCCTGACAGATTCTCTATGACTTCCACCATCATCACCTCTTCCTCCCACTACAACCACCACCAACACCCATCCTGATTTATGTAGTGCTGTTACATGCACTTCAGTTATATTATTCAATTAATATTCACAATGTTATGAAAGCATCAGTGGTATTCCCACTTTAAAGATAAGGAAACCAAGAGTCAGAGTTGTAGCCGGCCCCACGTTATACAGCAGGGGCTCCAGGATCGAAATTCAAGACTGGCTAACTCCAAAGCCCATTCTCTTAACCATCACACCACACTGCCTCTTTATAGATGATCTTGAGAATATCTTTTCAAAGACTTTTTTTAAAAAAAATAGAAGTTTGATTTAGATACAATAAGATGCATAGATGTTACTGCATAAGGTCTGATGACTTTTGACCATTTGTATACCCATGAAACCGAAGCCTAAACAGAAAAATTTCCATATAGAACATTTCTATTACATCCAAAATTCCCTCATGCCCTTTTCTTGAAGCAAATACTTTTGGATTTCTATCATCATACCTTAGTTTTGTCAGTTCTTGAATTTCATATAAATGTGATAATTCACCTAGTACTGTTTTGTGTCTGGCTTTTTTCACTCAGTGTAATGTTTTTAGATTTTTTTTTAAAGTATAAAAAATAATTTATTTAGTGTTGTAAGGCTTTATTTTCACAATGACACAAGCCCTTGGCACAGGAAGACTTTATGAAAGTTTTATAAACTGCTTTAATTAGGTAAATATCTAGGTTGATTTTCTGAGGTTTTCAGACTTTAAGTTTGAAAAAGTTAATGGTCACCAGGATTTGCATACCTAATCACAACCAAAGTGGTAAGACAGACCAAAGAATACCCCTCAAAACATAATAAATTATAATTTCTGGTCATTTATTCCTATGCTAAATCAATTTGGACCTCTAAATTTATTTTCCATTTTATAATCTTTGACAATTTTTCTGAATATAGGTTACAAATAATTTTTTGTGTTATCTCCTAGCCTCAAAACCACAAAGTCACCTATTTTATGTTGGTTACATTGTTATCCTTTAGAGAGGATACACTTAGCCAGTTATATTCCAATAACCCTTGTGAATGAAAAAGTGTTAGAGGATTAAGAACAAATAATGGGGTAATTATTTCACTGATTCTCATCCAATTTCAGAAAAATTACTTCCCTAAAGCAGTAATTCTGCTTAATAAAATTCTTCCCATCTCTAAACAGACTAAAAGAAAAGTGAAATTATGGGAAACCTATGATCGTTTACTAGACATTGTGTGCTTTTAATAGTTCAACATTGGTAATACTGGATAATCAACAGTAAATTAATAAGCTAACGTTTTAAAATGTATATTTTAATAAGTATAAAGTGTATAACAATTAGGTAAGCTTGTGAAGAAGCTGATCAAGATACATAAATTAGAAGATATGTGTCCATCTAAATTTTCTATCTTTCATTTTCTTAAAGACTATTTTATTAAAGTTGTTGAATGCATATTTTCTTGTTTATGTCATTTTGGAAGTCCCTTATTGTAAAGACAATTCTTTTATCTGATGACAAACAACAGTCACATTGCCAGTGACTATTCTGGACCTCCACATTGGACACATTCAATTTCTTCTTGAGACACAAGTTTCCATCTGTATTTCTGAGGCAATGTTTTCATCAATTCTGCAGTATCTGGCGGACGCTGCTACATCAGCAAATCTGGTCATTTACCTCTCTTAGAATGCTGTGAACTCACCCAAGAGGGAGATGGTATTCCTGCTGATCTCAAAGCTTCTGATGTATTGGGTTTAGGATTGTCTCTTCTGTCAGGGAACACTGCCTTGATTACAATAACTTTACGGTGAGTCTCAAAATCTCGTAAGTCTTCTAACTTTGATCTTCTTTAAAGCTGATTTTTGCAATTCTAGGTCCTTTGCATTTCCATATAAATTCTGAGATCAGCTTGTCAATTTCTTATACAAAATACCTGCTGGAATTTTGATTGGGATTGTTTCCAATCTACGGATGAATTTGGAAAGAATGGCTATCTTAGTATTATTAAGTCTTCCAACCCATGAACATGGCATATTTCTCCATTTATTTAGGTTTTCTTTCATTTCTCTCAGCAAAGGTTTTGTAGTTTTCAGATGGCAGGTCTTACACATCATTTGTTAGATTCATTCCATGTCATTTGAGAATAACTACAGTTCTTACTTCCTCCTTTCCAACCTTTGTCTTTTATTTCTTTTACTTGCTTTATTGTACTGGTTAGTAATACCAATAAAATACTGAATAGAAGTAATGAGAGTGGACTTCTGCTTTGCCTGTTCTCAGTGCTAGAAAGAAAAGACAGTGTTCAGCATTTCACCAATAAGTAATAATTTAACTGTAGGGTTTTGGTAGATACCGTTTATCAGATTGAGGTATTTATCAGATTTCTGGTATTTCAAGGTTTTTATCATGAATGGAAGGTGAAATAAGCATATGATATCAAGATGATCATATGGTTTTTCTCCATTGGTTGACATTTTTAACAGATTTATTGAGATATAATTCACATACCATAAAATTCACCCTTTAAATAGTGTTCAATTTAGTACTTTTAGTATATTCTCAAAGTTGTGCAACTCCAATTCCAGAACATTTCATCTCCTCGATAAGAAACTCTGCACTCATTAGTATTCATGCCCCAAACTCTCCTCCCACCAGCCCCTGGCAACCACTAATCTACATTCTGTCTCAATAGATCTGCCTATTCTGGACATTTCATATAAATGGCATCATACAATATGGAGCCTTTTACATCTGGATTCTTTCACTTAGCATAATGTTTTCAAGGTTCATCCAACCTGTCATATGTATCAGCACTTTGTTCCTTTTCATGGCTGAATAATACTCCATTGTAAGACTATATCACATTTTGTTTATCCATTCATCAGTTGATGGGCATTTGGGTTGCTTCCACTTTTTAGCTATTATGAATAATGTGGCTATAAATATCTATGCACAAGGTTTTGTGTGAATATATCTTTTCAACTCTCTTGGGCATATACCTAGGAGTGGAATTGCTGGGTCATATGGTAACTCTAGGTTTAATTTTTTGAGGAACTGCCAAACTGTTTTCCAAAGTGGCTGCACCATTTTATACTCCCATCAGCAACACACAAAGTTTACATATACTGCTAACACTTGTTATTGTTCATCTTTTTGATTATAGCCATCTTGGTGGATGTGAAATGGTATCTAATTGTGGTTTTGATTTGCATTTTCCTAATGACTACTGATAAGCATCTTTTCATATACTATTGGCTATTTGTACATCTTCTTTGCAGAAAGGTCTGTTCAAAACCCTTGTCTATGTCATTTTATTGCTGAATTATAAGAGTTCTTTATATATTTTGAATACAAATCCCTTACCAAATACATGATTTGCAAATATATTTTCCTA
Organism: Tapirus indicus; assembly: GCA_031878705.1. Taxonomy (NCBI): domain Eukaryota; kingdom Metazoa; phylum Chordata; class Mammalia; order Perissodactyla; family Tapiridae; genus Tapirus; species Tapirus indicus. The sequence goes on from CM062929.1 coordinate 80,237,655, forward strand.
TTCTATGAGTTGTCTTTTCATTTCCTTGATAGTGTCCTTTGAAGCACAAAAGTTATTAATTTTGATGATGTCCTATTTATCTGTTTTTTCTTTTGTTACTTGTGCTTTTGAGGTCACAGTTATGAAACCATTGTTTAATTCAAGTTCATGAAGACTTACTCCTGATTTCTTCTAAGAAAGTTATAGTTTCAGCTCTCATATTTTGGTCTCTGATCCATTCTGAGTTAGTTTTTATACATGGTGTGAGGTAAGGATCCAACTTCATTCTTTTGTATATGGATATACATATGCCTTAGGATCATTTGTTCACACTGATTGATTTTTAAAGTTAATTCAACTGTACATTCCTGGTGAACCTTTAATTGGTGTGTATGTGTGTGCACATGTAATACTCCTAGATTTTTAATCCTAAATTAAAAATTAACTCATTAAGAATTCCTACACCTTTGTTTATGAGGGATATTGGTCTGTAGTTTTCCTTGCTTGTAACATCTTTGTCACATTTTGATACTGAGGTTACCCTCATCTCACAAAATCGACTGGAAAGCATTCCCTCTGCCTTGTTTTTCTAAAAGAATTGGTGTAAGACTGTATTATTTCTTCCTTAAACGTCTGATACAATACACCAGTGAAGCCATAAGGCCTGAAGTTTTCTTTGTGAGAAGATTCTGATTATAAATTGAATTCCTTAAATAAGTATATGGTTATTCCAATTTTCTGTGTTAGATTTTCTAATTTGGGTTTTCTTAAGGAATTTATAAATTTCATCCAAGTTGCTGAATTTATTGTAATAAAGTTGTTCATAGTATCACCTTATTATCCATTTAATGTCTGTGGGATCTGTAATCCTGCATTGATATTCCCTTTTCATTCTTGATATTGGTAATTTGTATTTTTTGTTTCTTGATCATTCTTTCTAAGGTTATATCAATTTTATTTTTTTTTTCAAAGAACCAACTTCTGGCTTTATTGATTTTTCTCTATTGTTTATTTTCTATGTTTTTGTTTTCACTTTTATCTTGATTATTTTGAATGTATTCTTCATAAAGGTTCTTAAGATGGAAGTTCAACTCATTTATTTTAAACCTTCTTTTCTACTATAAGCATTTAAGGATATACTTTTCCTTTTAATGTTTCATTTCATCCTATAAATTCTGACATACTGTTTTCATTATCATTCAATTTGCAATAATTTCCAATTTCTCTTGGTGAGTACTCCTTATGAACTTGAAAAGAATAACTTATTGAGAGTCATGTTCTATAAAGATCACTTAGGTCAAGCTGGATCATAGTGTTTTTTATATATTTACTTTTTTTTTTAATTTACTTATTACCGAGAGAGGGATGTTAAGATTTCCAACTGTGATTGTAGATCTGTCTATTCCTCCCTATAGTTTTCTCAAGTTTTGCTTCCTTTATGTTACTAGGTACATACACATTTAGAATATTTGTCTTCTTGATGAATTGATCATATTATCATTATGAAATGTCCTGCTTTATCTCACAATGTTTCCTATGTCTGACATTACTATAGCCACACAAGCTTTCTTATGCTTTGTTTTTGCATGATGAATATTCTTCTATACTTTTACTATCAATTTTGTCTGAGTCTTTATATTTAAGATGCATTTCTTATGAACACCATATAGTTGGGTCTTCTGGGTTTTTTTTCAGTCTAAAAATCTATGCCTTTTAAATGGAATGTTTAGTTTATTCACACAATGTAATTGTTGACATGGTTGAGTTTAAGTCTTTTTATATTTGTTTTCTGTTTGTCTCATATGTTCTTTGTTTTTCTATTCCTCTTTTCCTACCTATTTTCTGGTAAATTCAGTATTTTATAGTACTTCCTTTTATGTCTTATACTGATTATTTTTTAGTTATAACTTTTTTGTTATATTTAAATTTGTTACTCTAGAAATTAAATAAGCATCCTTAACTTTCACAAACTACATTCAAATACTAACATACTATGTCATAACGTAAGAACCTTTGTTGTTGTTAGTGCTAGTCAATTCCAACTCCTAGTGACCCTGAGTAGAGCAGAGAGAAACCCTGCCCAGACTTTTTGCACCATCCTCTCACCTTCCAGCGCTATATCAGACAATGCTCTGCTGCCATTCACAAGGTTTTCATGGCCAATTTTTTCAGAAGTCGATGGCCAGGTCCTTCTTCCTAGTCTATCTTAGTCTGGAAGCTCCACTGAAACCTGTCCACCGTGGGTGACCCCGCTGGTATTTGAAATGCTAGTGGCACAGCTTTCAGCATCACAGCAACACAGAGTTGCGACAGTATGACAATGGACAGACTGAAGACAGGTGGTGTAGTTCCGCGACCAGGAAATGAACCCAGGCCGTGGTGGTGAAAGCACTGAATCTTAACCACAGACCACTAGAGCTGGCTGTAAGATCCTTACAGCTATATAATTCCAAATGCACATATTTTAGTCCATTTGTCATAGTTCCATGGGTCACAGATACTCTCTTTAATTTCTTAAACTCATTTTCCTCTTTGTGCTTCAGTTGATAATTTCTATTGACTGGTTCTCAGGTTCACTAATCATATTTTCCACCCAGTCTCCTGTTAAGTCCATGAAATAAATTCTTTGTTTCTGATATTGTATGTTTCAGTTATGCCATTTCCATTTTGTTGTTTCTTTTTATAGTTATCATAATTATTTTATTGTCCTTCTCTGCTAATTCAAACATCTGGATCATCTGTGGGTAAGCATCTATTAACTAATTTTTCTCCTAAGTACATATCACATTTTCTTGCTTCTTCAGAGTACTCATAATTTTTATTGTATAACAGACATTGCATGTAAAAGAATAGTAAATTATATTTAAAATAAATAATGTCTATCCTAAGAAAATGGAACATTCCTTCCTCCAGGTTAGGACTCAGTCTCTCTAATCTCTAGTTGAGCTGGTTCTGGGCTTTATGGTAGTTTTAGATTCAGTTCACTTTTGGCTAATATTGTGAGGCCTGAATCAATAATTTCCCTTAAGCAAGGTCTGGGATCTGAGCCCTGGTGAGACTCTGAAGACTTCTCTATGTCTTATAATCCACCTGCCAGCATTCTAACCATGGGAGATTGCTCTTTGTTTATAGCCCAGCCACCAGCTTTCTGGGTTGTTTAGGTGTTCTTTTTGCTCTTGATCACCTCCCCCAGCTCTCTGTGCCATGGCATATTTCTTCAGCCTGTTGCCCTGACACTAGTCTTCAGCAGTATGCTGCCTAGGCCCTGATGAAGGTCCTGTGCACCTTGGGATGTGAGGGAGGTTTCTTCTCATTTCATTGCTTTATCTCAGCTTCTGTTGCAACTTCCTTGCACTTGGTAAAGGGCCACTATACCTCACTATACATCTGTCTCTCAGCTCTCCTGCTCTGCTTCCAGTCTTTCTTTGGTCATTGCCATGCAGTTGGTGAAAATCCTATGCACCTTGATAAATCACTCCTAGTTCTTTGCCCTTGTCCAAGCCTTTGATGTGCTCACTTGATGAAGGCTTCATAGGGAAGAACTGGTGGTGGGTGCAAGACTCATTCTGTCCCTGGGGCTTCTCAGGATTTTAATCTGTCACACCAGCTCACATGTGGCCATAAACAGTTCATTAAAAGTTTGGCTGGTTTCCCTTTATACTCGCCTATGTTAGTTTTACTCCTCTGCCTGCTGCTCTGCCAGGGATGAAGCAGTCAGAGTTTTTCTCTCCTAGGAAGAGCTTGTCTCTTTCTGGAATTTAGTTCATTTAGGTTTTTCTAGCATATTCAGCTTTTCAGATGATTTTTTAAATCTATGATTTTGTAGTTTATCCAGCTTATTCTCATTGAGGAGCAACAGTCTCTTTATCCTAATTGGAAGTGGAAGTCTCTTTCTCACTTCTTTTGATAACCCCCTCTTGTGTACCTCATGTTTTATATTTAAGTCTCCCTCCTATAGCTTTATTTGAGAAGTAAGTTAAGCCTAGTAAAAAGCTCTCAAAAATCTCATCCCCATGCTATCCCTTCTAAATAGGCATTTATTGAGATTTTTTCTAAGTCCTAGAAACTATCTTCATAAAAACAAAACATGTGGTAGACACTACATTGGGATCACAAAAATTCTACTGAAAATTGAATGGTAACATCTATTTACATAATCTGGAATTTAGAATTTAAAATTTTGCAAATTGGAAGCAACATCAAAGACTTAATGGGTCCAGTCATCTCTATTCAGACAGATTACTTCCCTGTTCCTATCATACCTTATCCCAGGAAGGACTTAAGGCAGAGTAAGGTTTTCTTATTCTTATTTTATAGATGAGGACTCTGAGATCCAGAGAGACAGAGCGATCACACCAAGTCTCACAGTGTGCAAAGAGAGGAGGGGAAACCCAGGCTCCAACTTCCTGGTGTCGCATCTATTCCAACACCTGTTCATTTCAACTGCAAGGCCCAAAGAACTAATTAAATGTGCCAAGAATAGAAATCCTGGCATGACCTCACGAGGTTTCCTATTTGGAAGACTTTACAGCATAAAAGAGAAAGAATGTTAAGAACAAAATGTAAACATCATTGAGTTACCATCCAGTGCCGGGTGCCTTCCCTAGATTAGGGCGATAATGGCACAGGTAGCATCTGTCTCATTTCACTATTATGTGTTACAGTATGACACCAGGCTTGGCACACTGGGCAGAAGAACACTACAAATTGAGTAAATGAAAAAATAAAAACAAAAAGCTGGGCAATATCCCAAAAGACATCCTAAACTGACAGAACCTTGATATCTTGATAATGAAAAAGCCTAACCTCTCCTAGACCTCGACTCTAGATGGAAAGCAATAGACTTCCCACTATAGAGAGATTTTGCATAATATTTTTAAAAGGTATTATTATCTGAATATCTTTTGGTCAATCCAGTCAGGAACTCAAAATGAAAAAAATGCAACAGTTTGGAGGAATGCAATCATTTCCCTAATGTATACTTGGTTATAAACCAAGAGTGATATTTTTTGAACTACATCATTTCAACTGTAAGGCCCAAAGAAATAATCAAATGTGCCATAATATGCATGAGTGATATTTTTAAAACTTTTTATTTGAAAATAATTTCAAAATTACAGAATAGTTCAAGGGACACCGATACATTCTTTACCCAGGTTCACCTATTGTTAACATTTTGCTCCATTTCCTTTGTAATTTGCCATCTTTCTATCCATCCATCCATCCATCCATCCACATAATATTTTTTCTGAACCATTGAGAAGATATTACATATATTAATATATAAGGTCCTTTACTCCTAGATACTTCAGTTTGTATTTCCTAAGAGTAAGGATATTTCCTTACATACCACAGTACAGTTATAACAAATAAATTTAACAATGATACAACACTTTTTACTATCCATATTCCAATTTTGTAAATTGACCTAATAATGCATTTACAGCATTTTCTCTCCATCCCCCCATATAGGATCCAGTCTAGGATTAATTATTGCATTTAGTTGTTACAACTCGTTAGTATTGTTTAATCTGGAACATTTCCGCAGCCTTTGTCTTTTATGACAATATAGTCCCTTTTTCCTTTCTTCATAGAATATTCCTCATTTTAGATTTGTCTGGTGTTTCCCTGTGATTAGACTCAGGCTATGCACTTCCAGATGGAATACTAGAAAAATGATGTGTCTTTCTCAGGTTATCACATCGAGAGGCCCATGATAGCTATCTGTTCCTCACTGGTGACATTAATTTTGATCACATGGTCAAGTTGTTGCCTAGTTTCTCCCTTATATACTTATGATTATCCCCTGCAACTAATAGGAAATCTATGGGGAGACACTTGAAGACCATAAAATAGCCTGCTCCTCTTCAAAGATGAATTTTTGTAACAGTATTTTCACCACTGTCATAAAAAGTGATCTCTACATAGTAAAAGAAAGCTAAATTTTACTTATTATACTTGAATAAGTTCCATGCCAGTTTTAACATCTGTTTTTATTACAATAGTCCATGTACACCGGGTGTTTATTAAAAACGGTTCTTTAACTGCTATCTGGGTAGGATATGGGCAATCTGATTTTTAAATCCAACTGATATCAATGCCTTAACACTGGTTCAATAAAATCTATTTAACTTATGCTACAGAAGGGTTTAGAAATTAAATTAAATCATATAATTGCAAGAATGTTCTATAAAAAAAAACTTGTAAAAGAACCTACACCTTTATTTATTCAAATTATATACAGATTCTGGTTACGATGATATTGATTATTATCCAGCCTTTTCTAGGGAGTAGGACTTTGAAATGAGCTTTAAGTCAAGGCCTTAACTGGATTAAACATAACTAACTTATATAAAATGTTCCAATGGCCAGGTGGCTTTAGTTTCTGAGTTTGATAACGAGCAGAAAGAAGGTAATTTTTAGCAAGCAGGGCAAATTAAAAAAAAAAAAACTTTTTAGAAACAGTTTTTAAATTTTAAAAAAAGTTGCATTTTTTTCAGTTTTTAAGGATGCCTCCTTACTCATTTTGTTACCATGGTTGTCAACACATGTGAGAGCATGTTTCACAAACTAGTCATCATGCTGAATGAGCACGCCACTAATTCAACAATTCTTTCATAGAAGTCAGGAAACCCAGGTAGACCAAAGCCTTACTCTATTAAAGAGTATGAAATTTGCTAAAGCCCCTTTGAGTCCAGCTTCTCATCTATAACTTTGTCTTACTACCAATACAATACAATTCCAGCCTTTATGGTTTTTTTGATCAATAGAATTCAGCAGCCAAAACATTAGTGTTTTGGGTTTTTTGTTTTGTTATTTTGTTTTGTAAAAAAAAAAAAAAAAAAAAAAAAAGCATTTGCAGCCACAGGCTCAAAGGAGGGAGAAAAGGAGAAGGGTTAACTCTCTGCAAGGAAGGTCAAAAACATAATTTATAAGTGAGGCAAGAGGGGGCAGCTGTATCTGTTGTCCCAGTCAAGACTACCAGCTGGAGAATTTACCAGCAATATGAAAAACCACGTCCACCAGATGTCAAGCAATGCAACTGGAGGCCAAACATCTTTGGGCTCAGTAAAGGACTCTTCACTCTCTTTACCACCCATATTTCAAGTTAAATAGTAAGGTGTCTTCCACAGGCCACCAGGAGGGATAACAAGAACATTTCCGCACAAGGGACGTAATAACATGACTACACCACACTGGCTTTGGTACTGAAGTCCACCTCATACATATTCTTCCGTTAAAAAGTAATTTTAGCTCAGAGTCAACTTGTAAGGAGTGAGAGAAAATTAAATGGCTCCAAGCCATTCCTGTGCAAGGATTCTTATGGCTCATCAGGCTTATTTTATATTTGGGAACTGTTTTGTCATGGAAAGAAAAGAATGTTCTGAAAGTATTATTTGAATAAACATTTTTCCACTCATTCTTTAAACTTGTGCTGTTCAACACAGTAGCCACTAGTTAATACGTGGCTACTTAAATTTAAATTAAGTAAAATTTAAAATTCTGTTCCTTAGGCATACTAGCCACATTTCAAGTCCTCAACAGCCACATGTGGCTAGTGGCCACCCTGCTGGACAACAAAATATAAATATAAATATAAAATATAAATATAAATATAAACCATGTCCATCATTACAGAAAATTCTATTAGACAGTGCTGCTCTAAACCCGAAAATCACCTTTAAAGTGGGCAATTATAATTTCCTTCTCTATGTACTATGAAACAAAGGAATCTTTATGCATTCTCTTATGAAATAAGTCTACTAATAAAATCTGAATATTTTATCAGGTGAGGTGAGACAAAGTGGAGGGGGAGCTCAGTAATACTTTCACAAATGTAAGCCAATCCTTGTCTGAGAAAATGCTTTTGTAGACTGTACTCACAGAAGCCCTGTGACACTACTGGCTTGCTGGATAATATACTGTGGTCAGTCTGGATGGGTGTTATCCGACAAATAAGCAATAAACTATTCTTTCTTACATGTATCCTTAATTTGTTAATGATTCATCTATATCAGACAGTGTCTATCAGAAGTTTCTTTACTTATACTTCCAAATGTCCAAAATAAATCACATCCTTTAAAGAAGAGGCTGCCCAACTTCATAGCTCTACAACTGAGGTACTTTAATGCCAAGTAAATATCATATGCCACAGCTGTTTCTAAAAACTTTATGAACAAGAAGATGAGGCTAGTATAAAATAAAATACACCAATTATGTTTCTTACTACCGGGCTCACCCATCATGAGTCCCAAGAAGCCAAGCAACTCAAGAGGTGCTGCGCCGACGTCTGTGTGATTGCTATGACTTACTGAGGGACCTGTGCCACAGACACATGGCACATATGGTACAGACCTTTGACTCTGCCCGCGAGGACACCATGCCAACGCATGCCAGAACACACCAGAACATGAGCCAGGTCATAGTTGCAAGCACGTTGGCCACCTCTGCCTCATACGTGCAGGATGCTGTCCAGGCACTCGGCTTTCTCTATCCTTTATCTGTTCTGACATTCCTTGCAAAATCGCCCAGCCCTGTCAGCTCATCAGCTTCACTCCCATTTTCTCTTCCCAAGCCCCAGTTTCCTCTTTTCCAGTTATTTGCAATGGATGAAGAAAAACAAGATTAAAAAAAGAAAAGTTTTTTCCTAATCTCCCCTGCTCCATCATCAAAAGCAAAAAAGATGTGCTGTTTTTCTTTGGGATCATTAACTGTTCTTATTCAGATTCTCATAAAGATCACAGAGCTAATGCCCAAGAGAGGCTGAAAAAATTCCATCATACCAACTTAGCTGGTTAGAGGTTCAGGAGATGGCTGCAAGGTTTTCAGGTTATGCCCCAGTTTTCCCGCTTACCTTGGCTTTCCCATCCTGCGCTGACATATATCCAACACACATGCTCTCTGTCGTGTGGCTCCACAGAAATTCCACTGCCGTGGAAGAGAACACAAATAGGCACATTCAGATCACAGATGGAAAATAAATCTTTGCTTTTTAATAGAACAGTTAAAGATAGCTTTATATTTAACACACTCAATTCCCTACTTTCCATTTGCTGCTTCATAAATGTCAACATGATTTAGTGCTCAAAACTGTGTAATGCCATTTACTGTGAAATGAAAAATATATTTCTTTCTTGTCAAAACTTATGATTATTACATGTAAAATAAATGCTCTTCTGTTTGAAACTCATAACATTAAACACACGCACATGCACGCACACACACTCATACATACAGTACACAATGATTTAGTAAATGTAATATTCCATAACGTAGTTTCCTTTAAAACACACACACACACACACACACACACACACACCACCCAGGTCATGGTTTCTAAATATCATTCTCCATGAAAAGGGACCAGGATTCCTTGGAGAAATGTTGATTCCAGGGCTGGGCAGAGAAAACACAAAATGAATCTGGACCATCTTGTGCCAGAAAGTACGGAAGTGTTGAAATAATGATGAGGACTTATCAAGAGGACCTAGGTTTGGCCTGGAGGGGTTCCTAGTGGCTAAATCTGTGTCAATCTAAGTATCAAAACAAAAATGACTGTAAAGAATTTCACCACTGAACAAAATGAGAACCCACACTAATGCAAATAAATAAACAGGGGAGAAGAGAAAGCTCTTCCTTACAATAGAATGCCAACTAATAAATATACAAGAAATAATAGAGTTAGAAAACCATCATGGTTGCTAACATAGTAGATGAAAATTTGAAGAGGAACAGGCTATTTTCATAGTCTCAAAGTCTCTCTCCACAAAATGCTTATTAAGCATAAAGGGGGGAAATGTAAATTCACTGTAGAGAAACCTGATGGACTCCACTTTAATCAAATGATTGAAGCTAACATCACCAATTAAGGGACAAATCAACACTATGTGCCTCCTAATAAAACACTCTGAGATTTACCACCCCGTCTGTGGTGTTCTTGCCAAAAATGCAGAACCAGAACTGTATGAAGAAACACAAGACAAATCTGATATAGGAACACTACTAAATAACTGGTTTGAACTCTTCAAAAATGTCAAAGTCAAAAAATACAAAGAAAGTTGAGAAACTGTTCCCATTTAAAGGGACAAAGGAGACATGACAACTATATGCAACACGTCATCCTGGGTTGGATCCTGGATTAGGGGGAGGTGGGATGTTATAGGGGACATTATTGAGACAATTGAGCGAGTTTGAAAAGGCACTATGGATTACATAACAGTGTTGTATCAATATTAAATTTTATGATTTTGCTATCTGCATTGTGATTATTTAGAAGAATGGCCTTGTTCTTAAGAAATACACACTGAAGTATTAGGAGCAAAGATGCCTGATATCTCCATCTTCTCAAATAGTTCAGAAAAAAAATGTACGTTTGTGTGTATCTGTGTGTGGTTATGTGTGTGTGTGCATAAAGGGAAGAGGGAGGAAAGGAGGGAGTGAGGATAGAAAAACAAACGGGGGTAAATGAAAACAATGGGTGAATCTGGTAAAGAAATCATGGGTATCCCTTGTACTATTCTTGCAACTTTTCTGTAAATTTGATATTATGTCTAAATAAGTATTATATATATCTAAAAAGTTACAAAAAGAAAAATTCACAAATATACAGCAATACACACACTGCGCTCATTTTCAAGTACATACTTTCAAAATTCTAAGTTTTTTAAAAGGCATTTTTTTAAGTGTTGACGCACTTCTCCAACAAAAATTTCAAAAGTCCCTGATAATAAAATTGCCTTGCTCAACACTAAACCCTCTGGGTCCCAGGCCATCCATCTGTTTATATCTTCGACCTTAAGCCTGAAGACACGTGTTTGAGTTGAGACACAACTGCAGGATCAGTGATCCTGGACTCTGAAGGCTTTGCCAGACATGTGGGGAAGAAAGAAGCATTAAGGGGCAAAATTGAGTTCCTCAGATATGTGGCTCATTCCTTCATCATTAATTAATTATCAAACCTGCCAACCTGCTCAACAGACGCTCTGTTGAAGAGTGCAGGAAAACAGCGTCACGCAATGAAGCAAGTTCCCTTCACCAGATGTTTTTCTTCCTCACACATCTGCTTTGAACTTCAAAAATCTTGAAGTCCAGAGCAAGATCTGGGATATTCTAAATTAGAGCAAAGGCTCTCAAGTCTTACAGAATTTCCCTAGAGTAATGACAATGCAATCGTATTTAAACACATAGTTAAGGGATTTCTAAAACTGTGACTTCTCCTTATGCCCCAAATCTTAAGGTGGCAACTGTTCATGAATTAGCCAAGAAAAATACATGGAAATATAGTCAATCTAATCATGAAAGTGAAGGATAAAAACATTGCACTTTAATTTTTTTTAAAGACACTATTTTGATGATTTTAAACGGGATTATTCTCTCCAAAAATGTAGCTTACTTAAAGGAAAGGTAACATAAAAAAATTTAGACTTACAAAACAGGATAAATTGGGCATACTGATTGACTACATTAAATGTTTTTATATTGAAGGATTTTCAATAAAGTTTCTAGACAAAGAGCTTAGAAGTTCCTAAAGAAAGTATCTCAATGTCTAGAAATTCAGTCTTCACTCTTCACCATCCAAAAAAAAGAGGTGCGTTACACTGACATATTATTTTTAATACCAACAATTCAAATCAGTATATAGTGATGAGTAGTTCAGGCTAGCTTGAGAAATTCAGCAGAAATTGTCTACAATTTTAATTATAGAATGCTTTTGAAAAGAAACTCTGAGCTAACATCTGTTGCCAATCCTCCTCTTTTTTGTTTGAGGAAGATGGTCCCTGAGCTAGCATCTGTGTCACCCTTCCTCTATTTTGTATGTGGGATGCCGCCACAGCATGGTTTGATGAGTGTTGTGTAGGTCCACACCCAGGATCTGAACCTGTGAACTCTGGGCTGCTGAAGCAGAGTATGCAAACTTAACCACTATACCACTGGGCTGGCTCCCCTATTTTACTTCTTTTAATGCATGTCTTAATTAAAGTTAACTTAGCAAATTATTTCTTGGTAGAGGACTTCAAGGAAGCAGGAGAGGAAGGAACTAACATTGAGAATCTATCATGTGCCAGGCACTCTCTTTCACAGTAGAACTCAGCAAAGCCTGGATGGGGACCCTGAGGCTCAGAGATGGTAAGTAACATGATTCAGGTTATTTTATTAAGTGCACAAACTGAAATTAAAACTGGACTTTTGGATTCTAAAACCTGTGATCTTCCATTGTTCTCTTACTCTGAAATTTACTCAGCTTTTTCAGAGGGATTTATAATTAGTGTTACATATTAAGAGGATTAAGTCCCTTACAAACACCAAAGGACCATAACACAGCTCTTAAATATCTCTTCAGGAAAACTTTTAAAACTATAACAAAACCCAGAGGCCACAAAAGACAAGATCAATACATTTGACTATATTAAAAAATGTTTACAGTATTTTCTTTTGCCATGAGGGGAAAAAAAAAGCAAGAAATGAATGAAAAATTCAGGGAAATATTTGCAATTCATAGAACAGGAAAAGGACTAATTTTCTTAATATATAAAGATATGTTAAAAATCAATAAGAAAAAGACAAACATCCAAGAGAAAGCATAAAGGATATTAACAAAAGGGAATATGAATGGCTCTAAAACATAAAAAGATGTTCTCCATTTCTCATACTACTAAAAGAAACGCAAATTAAAACCACAAGATACTATTATTCAAGTATCAGGCTACCAGATGTCAAAAGGTTTGAAACAACATTATGTTAGCTAGGGGTGGAGAATAAAGCACTGTCATATAATGATGGTGGCAGTATGGCCACTTGGAAATATATTCTTGTAATTTGCGGTAGTTATGTTCTGTAAGGTCACCATAAATATTGAATTAGCAAATACTGAGCCACTACTCCCAGAGGAAATACAGGATAGGTTCCTGCAAGCCTCTGGTCACAACATTTTCAATCAATAAGTAACCTTATTCTATGTGTGTTTCTGTTTAAAGACATCTTATTTAATACATATTTCTTATAAATAATTATATGCAGTATTTCTTTATAATAAAACTCTAGCCAAGAACAGTTTAACATTTCCTGACACTGGATAACCTGCCCATGAATGTCTTTGGCTTTCAGCCTCACAACAATGCTGTCCCCTAAGCTCTCTTCATTGGTCATCATCTCACGAACCCACAAGTTTAGCTACTTTTCCAGCTTTTCCATAGCTTCATTATGCACCATAGATCTTACTTTAGCGGTCCCTGGAGTAGCCTCACATACAGATTGGAGTATTTCCTCTTCCTTTTTCTGGATGAATGGTACCGTTGATCATCAACTTTGAACTCATGGCCAACAGCATTATAACTCTTGCCTGAATGAAGCTTACCCAACACACATGTTTTCTCCACAAGACACCACAACCTCCTTTGCACTTAGGAACAGTAGACAGCACTTCAGCACTATGCCTAGGGGCCATTTTAAATGGCAAAATCAACAAAATGCACAAAAATATGAAAAATGTGGCACTAAGTAGAACTAAAAAGGATACTTGTTTACAGTATGAGAGCTGAGACAAGAAGGCAGGGCATTGCCTTGTTCACCTCAGCTGGGAATACACATGTCAGACAACTCATATTTTTCACTACTCTGTGCATGCCCACAAATGACTATGAAAGTGCCAGGAGTACTGATTTTGAGATTACAAATAAATTTTAGCCAGTAGATAAATTAACAAATACAGAATCTGCAAATAATGAGGATTGACTGTATTTATCAAAATGACATATCCTTTGATCTAGCAATTCTACTTCTAGGTATTTATTCTACAGATAAGCCTTTATATGTATGAAATAACATATTTACAAAGATATTCATTGAAGTAGTTTTAATTAGGAAGAAACTGGGAATAGTTTAATTGCCTGTTGGTGGGAGTATATATGAATAACTATGATACTCTATACAACTGAATACTATGCAATAATTTAAAACAAAGGAGGAAGCTCTACATGGGTGATATGGAACCATCTAGACTTAAGTGTTTTTTAAACTTTTTGACCAGGAGCTACAATAAAACCAAACCAAAACAAAAAAGTCCCACACGTTGTGGTGTAGTACACACATTTCCTTATAACCAAAATTTCACGAAATAATACCCTTTTACTTGAAACACATTTGTCTATTCTATTGGGTTCTTTATATTCTATCTACTGCATTTAAAAGATTCTGCTCCTGACTCACTAAATTGACTTTAGGCCTCGTTAATATGACATGCTACAGTATGAAAACACACTAATCTGCAAGATATATAGTTTATCTAAAACAAAAGGCAAAGTGGAGAAAGATGTATGATGATAGTACCGCCATTGTTGTGAAAGAAAATAAAAGGGCATCAGGGGCCCGCCTGGTGGTGTAGTGGTTAAGTATGCGCACCCCACTGCAGCAGCCCGGGGTTTGCAGGTTCAGATCCCGGGCGCAGACCTATGCACCACTTACCAAGCCATGCTGTGGCAGTGTCCCACATATAAAGTAGAGGAAGATGGGCACAGACGTTAGCTCAGGGCCAATCTTCCTCAGCAAAAAAGAGGGGGATTGGCGGCAGATGTTCGTTAAGGGCTAATCTTCCTCAATTAAATAAATAAATTAAATGAAAGGGTGACATGGATGAATATGTTGGTAAATATATGGGATCTCTTTGGAAGAGTATCTGAGGAACTGGAAGCAGCAGTTGCTACTAGAGAGGGAACTGGTTGATTAATGGAGTTGCATGGAGGGCAACCTATTTTTCATCACATATTCCTTATGAAACTTCTCAATTTTGTCCTGTTTTCATTTATTTCCTATTTTTAAAAAGTGCCCCTAGGGGGTTGGCCCAGTTGCGAAGCGGTTAAGTTCGCACGCTCTGCTGCAGTGACCCAGGGTTCGCAGGTTCAGATCCCGGGCATGGACCGACTCACTGCTTGTCAAGCCATGCTGTGGCGGCGTCCCATATAAAGTAGAGGAAGATGGGCACAGATGTTAGCCCAAGCCCAATCTTCCTCAGCAAAAAGAGGAGGATTGGCAACAGATGTTAGCTCAGGGCTAACCTTCCTCACAAAAAATAAAAATAAATGCCCCTAGGAATCTCAATTACCCTGTTAATCTAAATTATCTATGACAAATTAATTTCTTCCCTGAAGAACTACTGAACTACTGAAATTTGATGTAATGATATGTTACCATATATTTTTAATCATCCTTCATGAAAATGCTTTATTATGATGTGAAACTGATCTATTGCTTTCAAATTGTTTCATGTCCCATAACCACCTAAAACATGACCAAAGCTTATGAAGGGGCATGAATAAGTCCTTACTTAAATTTACAATGGGCATGTATATTTAGGGCAAAACCTGTTATGTTCAAAGAGCAATCAAAACAAAGATTTATTTCCATTAGAAACAAAAAAATGCCAAAACCATTATAAGTTATTTAAAATGAGTAGAAAAATGAGTAGAAAACATTTGTTTCAAGGGTAAAGTTTATCTCACAAAAAAACTTTCAAAACTGTTTAAGTCCTGATTTATAATTAAAGCCCAGCAAAGAGTAGTACAAAGTTTGTTGAAATACAGTTACATAGAGGAAAAATTAATATTTCAGTGAAAAAGTAGCATTTCTTACCATCAGTGATATCTAGATGTCTATAATTTGTTTCTTAATTTTACGGACTAAATCTGAAATTGTTCCATATACTAAAAATTGAAGTTTATGGTAACAGTATTAAAAAAATGATTCTAATAACAGCAAACTGGGCAAATGCTGTATCATAGTGCAATCATGAGCCACATAATAACTTTTCACTCAACAACAGATTGCATATATGATGGTGGTCCCATAAGATTAGTAATATATAGCTTAAACGTGTAGTAGGCTATATCATCTAGGTTTGTGTAAGTACTGTAGGAGAGGAAGAAATTTTCCTCTACCCTTCTAGGTTCTTCTGGCTGGTCTAAGAATTAAATTGACATGAGACAGATTAACAGGACAAAAACAAAGTTTAGTAACATGTATACATGGGAGAATCCCAGGAAAACTGAATGACTCACCAAAATGGCTGAAGCCACCACCTTAAATACCATCCTCAGATAAAGACAAAAGATGTTGGGGGTAGGGAGAGTCAGGGCCTTCAAAGGGAAGGAAGGAAGTTTACAGGTAGGTGAAAAGGAGCAAATGTTTGGAAAACAAGTGTTTGGCCACACAGAAATAGAACACAGAGAGGAGCCCAACAAACAGGCTTTCTAGGTTCCTCCCTGTCTACCACCTAGTTCATCACACCAAGGTGATAGCTCACGTCCTGAGATAGATATTTTTATCTGAATCCTTTTAGGCAGTTAAGGGGGAAGTAAGAAGAAAAACTTTCTAAGCCTTTTATTTCTTAAAAATAATTAGCCTAGGGCCAGCCCCGGTAGCCTAGTGGTTAGGTTCAGCGTGCTCCTCTTTGGCACCGGGGTTTGGTTCCCGGGCACGGCCCAACATTACTGGTCTATCAGTGGCCATGCTGTGACAGCAACTCACACACAAAATAGAGGAAGACTGACAACAGATGTTAGCTCAGAGTGAATCTTCCTCAGCAAAAAGAGGAAGATTGGCAACAGATGTCAGTCAGCTCAGAGTAAATCTTCCTCAGAAAAAAAAAAAAAAATCAGCCTAAAATAATCCTCATATTGAACAGATATATTTTGGGGTAGCAAATTTTATTGCCCTTCAGAACACTCTATGATGTTTGCACAACTGAGTAAAATGAGTATTGCCATCATTAAGCGATACGTGACTGTATTGGGATTTTTCCATGAGTAATTATCATATATAGGGGACCATGAATTCAAGCAACATGCAGGGTAAATAAATGACCTTTTTATATCTGAGTCCATGAAACTATTGTCTATAATAGTGTTTGGTGTGGTCAAGCTCAAGTTTATTTCCACGTAGAGAAGGTCCTGGCCTCTTAATAATGACCATGTTCCTTCGGTAGTAGCCAGTGACTCTTTACACCTCAACTACTGATTTGAAAAGGCTTTTGTTTTTTAGAAAGCCAAAGCTCAGGGATTGTGAGGCTACTGGAAATGTCCAGATCATGAAAAGATCTCTATCAGAAAACATTAACACCCAAATTCATGGTGAAATAAATTCCTGAATGGTTGAACATGTGAAAGATGGACACAGAGATTTGGCAGGATTCTTCTCCACCAAGTGACTTCCCAATACATCACATCACACAGTGTGATGTGAAAAAAGGTCAACACTCTAATTCTGTTCCAGTGCCAGTGAACAGGTTAGGTGGGAATGTGCTGGACATGAGCTCCTCAAGAACGACAAGTTCATGGCATTACAGGGACATTTGGAATGGATTTGTACATAATCTTAGAGGCCAGCCTTTCTAGAAAGTTGTATTTAATGCTTTGGAACAAATGAATTCACCTATGGGTATAATCCCCAAGAATGATTCTCCTTCAGTCTTAGTGTCCCTCCACTATAATGAGACAGCTTTTAGCCCCTATGCAAGGCTTTGCCTCCTACGGACATTTAAATCACCACCTTCACCAGTTAATATTAGAGCTACAAGCTACCCATTACATGATAATCCCCCCAGGATACCTCTTTCTCTTTCAAAATGATTCATACATATGTCATCCTGTTTAATTCAAGTCAAAGTTTCCTTACCAGGGTTGCGAGCAAGTTTTTTCTATTCAAACAGATTCTCTTTTCTGACCAGAGAGAAGCCCTCAGCCACCTTTTTTTTTTTCAAATGCTGTTCTCCAATTGTTGTTAACAACCCCCAGCTGCACTGGCTTCTGCACCCATTTGAAACCTCTCTGCTTGGCTTTACATCCCAGTCTTTCTTGCAAGAAAAACAGAAGTCTCAAATCAGAACTGTCTTGGACTGGGCAGTTGCCAAGTCAGCTGCCGCTCCTTAGCTTTAGGTCAAATGGCTTAGCCTAGGACATTTTGCACAGGGTTTAAGTTAGTCCTTATTGAATAAAGATAAATTCATTTCTAAAATAGGAATAATGAGGAATTGTAAATAGAACAGTCTCCTTTTATCTCTGTAGATTTTCTTCCCCCTGGTTATTAGGTTCTTTATAACCCAGTAGGGGGTTCATACAAGGATGCTTTACTGTCCTGACATGGAATCCTTAAGATTCATATAATGCATGTCCCATTATGGCCATGAAGTAGCTTTGAGTTGGCTAGCTTCCCTGAAAAACTTTCACCACTGAACTGTCTTGGGAGCGATGGGGATGGAGTTCTATAGAACCTCAGTTACACTAAGCCAAGAAGTAATTATTCTCTCTTCCCAAGCCTCACTCAGATTTGTTCAAGACTAAAGAAGGATGCTGACTGAAAAGGAAGAGGGGGATGTGGGTCAAATAGTAATACAGGCCCCAAACGACATTTCAATTCTCTTACATATCATTTTATTGTATTAGAAACTGTCAGAAATAGGGAGCCACCGGCTGGGACTTGGAAGTTCTCTGCTGAACAGAAAAGCATTCAGTGAAACAAGTTTTATTGAAACATGATTTCATTCTTTCAACAAATATTTTTTTAGGATTTATTTCACGCTAGGGTGATCTCTATTACCCTTTGAGCGGATGAAAATTGACTTTAAATTTGTCAGAATGTTTTTCTGAGAGTTTTAGGAGAACCAAAGTTAATAAGAATTACATAATCACTAGAATTCTATGCATAAATCTTTGTATTCTTTATTTCAGATGGAAAACCTTGTGGCAAAAAAAAAAAAAAATACCACAAGGTTAGATTATAGCTAGAACTATACTTCTCAGGATGGAGAAGAAAATTACAGATGAAAATCTATTTCCGGTTTTTAAAAAGCATATTAGTGATATTTAAGGGAAGAAAAGTTCTCTTAAAAAGCAAGCAAAGCAGATTACAGCTACTTGTAATCAACATCTTTATGTTTTAAAAATGAAAACTAACTCTGAAAAATGTAAATCTCAGAGCACTATCTCAACAGATTAATGCAACTCATTTGTTGAAAAGTTTGAATATCATGTCCGCCTTATTCACTTTGCGTCTAAGAATAAATTACTTAATTTGCTTCTTTCCATCTGATCCTTAAATAAGAACCAAAATGCCAGCCTATCTCTTAAAACTACAGTGAAGATGTAACAATCCCAAAGCATTGCTGAGGCAAGAAAGAAATAAGCTTCCAACTATGACACTGAACCCTCTTATAGAACAAAGTTTTAGTTATAGTTTTAAGACAAGTTATTAACATCAGATAAACATCCATAAGTACCTCTTTTCCCACTACCAGCCTAATAGCTAATTTGCCTTCTCTTTGAGGGTTATTTTTATGATTGTGTGAGCCCAGCAGAATGCCTAGTCATAACTGCGCATGGTGGCATGTGCCATGAAATGGAAATAAGCGATATTGCTGGGGCCCTGAGAATGAAGCTCCTTTGAAGTGCATGTGTTTATATGTGCTCGCCAAATTTTTAATGCCAGTAAAACCAAAAGGCGGTTTGGAATTTTAACTTACAGTAAAATGACCTTTTATCTTTTTACTGTTTCAGGAAGCATCAATTCAATCTAACATTTTTATTTTTAAACCATAGCATGTTTTGGTAACAGTGACAAAAAGAGTATTTGATAAAGAACTTTGTTCTGAAAAGGGGAGAAAACACCACATTTAAGTTCTAATTGGCAATTGAAGAACAGTTTGATTTGATAGAGCTTAGTCTAAAATGATAAAGGGACTCATTATCCTTTCAGGTAATTATGTAAGAAACTGCAAAAATTCTCACAGAAGAAATCATTTGATATACCACTTGTATAAAGTTCAGACAGGCCCACATGGGGGCTTCAAAGATATGGGTAATGGGCAATTTCTTAAGGCGGGTGGTGGGTCCACAGGTGTGCACTTTATTATTATCCTTTATAAGTGACAAATTTATTGCATTCTTCATTTAAAATATATGAAACATTTCATATAAAGATGAAACATAAGGAAAAAAGGAATAGATGGAAAATTAGAAGCAATATCAGGTACAGAACTTAATTATCAGCATCATGAACATATTCCTGGGTAGCTATGAACCTGAAGTTATTCTCTGAGTAAGATGAGGGTAACTTAATGGGAAAGTAACAATTTCCATGTGTGCTCATCAGATGATCAGGCTCTGGCTGGACTGTGGGCCTCAAATCTATTTAGGATGAAAGCTTCCAACACAGGCTTGGCACAAAGGCTGCTGGCCAAACACACAGCCTTTTTACCCCGAAGAGCCCCTGTACCTCCTATCCTGAATTGCTTAAGATTTTCCTTAAAGATATGGAGTCTGTTTCTCATTGATTCCCATACTTGCTGCTTCCTACTAACCACTCTAAGGCAGGAACCCCTGAACTTCACAGGGTCTGTCAGGCTCCCACCAGCACGCTGAGGGCAGGCTACAAGGAAAGAAATGAACCCAGATAGTGAGATTTGTTATTTATGCCATATATTTGCACATATTCTAATTACTGGTATGGAATCACAAGCTTAAAATTGGGAAGAACTCATTTTTTCCACTGGAAAACTTGATGTGCCTTTGTTTACACAATTATTAACCATACTACATATACCAGCCTCAATAAAGCACTTGTGTAGAAGCCTGGAAAGCACATGTAATCATACTTTAGCAGGTAAAACTATATTGGTTTTTTTCTCTAAAAGCAGAGAGAAAATTAATTCTTTTCAGCTGTTTCATTCCAGGGACAAGCATTTGCTTTGCGTTAAAGCAGTGATTTGTAGCTGGGTTTTGCCAACGTCTCACGATCTGGGCGGTGAGAGGTGGTAGGATGGGTGTTGCAAACACATTCATGTCCAAATTGTCCCTTTACAAGGCTGTTTGCAGAGGCTGTCTTCTGCGATGCATTTAAACTGTCTCCAAATCTTCTGGTTCCTGGACACTAGTCACTATCCAACATTTCCAGCTCATATTGTTTGGTTTTAAGAGCATGTAAGGGTATTTTATGTGACATTACATTTTTCTGGAAGAGTGGTCAATTTTTTAAAAAATTTCTGCTAAATAATCAATAAGGAAATTCCATTTGACACTTCATTCATTCATTCAATAATTACTGGGAGCCTACTATGGAGGGTGGGTTCAAAGTTGGATATGATATAGTCCTTGCCCTCAAATGATTTGCTAATCTGGTGATGTGATTCTCAGAGGCAGTGGAAACTTCTAACACATGGAAAGATATTTCAAATCCCTGTACCCTCCATGTGAGTCACTAGGGCTCAAAGACCTGTGATCTATTCTTTTCAAATAATTGGGTTCAGAAAACAGGTTAAGAAGTGCTGGCCTAGAGGGAAGGGCAGACACTTTAACATAGGTCTAGGATGTGTCATGGTGAGTGTTACAAGACATGGCAATTGTATGTTGCAAAAAGAGCACAAGGCAAAAACAAATCACCTGGAAAAAGGGCTTCCAAAGGATTCCGAGAAGATTCCTACCTGTCCTGGGACTTAAAGAAGGAACATAATTGGCCAGGGGCATTCCAAGCACAAGTATAGCATGTGAAAGTTACTAGAGAAAAAAATATGACCCTCTGGAAGAAGAGCAAGCAATCGGGAGTGTCTCGAACTTGGGGTATTGAAGATGAGTGGAGGAAAAGTAGAACTGGTTGGAAATGACACTGAAAGTGTTTTCTGGGGCTAGATCAGGGGAGGGTTTTTCCCATCAAGTTAAGTAGTCCCCATCTATCTCCTAGGGAAAAGACCAGCAGAGGTAGGAGTGTGTGTGTATGTCCTCATTGAAGAGTTAAAAGTAGGGAGCATGGGAGTGATAGAAAGAGATATATGTTTTGCTTTTATTTTAACATCCCTAGAAAGTTATTCAACATTTAGCTTAGACATACAGTAAACTAACTACATATACTTATGTGGTTCTTGTTTTGACCACTATCCCTCTGACCCTGGGATTGGCATGGCTCTCTAAGCCACAATTAGGTCAGGTTCTCATTTTTGCCCTTCCTGCTTCATGGCAGTTTGCTTCTCTCCTGACTGTCCCTGTTTTTGAACCCACAGTTAGGTTCTCTGTGCCAGCTACAAATACGTTATAGAGAGAGAAGTGTGGTGGCAGTATGGAGGTGGGAGATGAATAGAGGTGGGGAGCCTAAGGGGATAGTCTGGAAAAGAGTGATTAGGGACTGCAAAGCAGAAGGACACTGATCACATTTGTCTCAGAGGATCTCAAAGAAGGGAACCAGGATCCACTGATGCAAGCTGAAGTCTGAGAGCCTGAGCTGCCTAAAGATGAAAAAGAGCACCTTGATTTGTCATTGTAGTTCTTTAGACAAACTAGAGGGCCATTTGTGGTGAGAGGATTCAAAAAGTTTATTAATTCTCTATTACTGCATAAATTACCCCAAAATGTATGATTTACAACAACAAACATTGATTTCCTCTGTTTCTGTGGGTGAGGAATTCAGGAGTGGCTTTGTTGGGTGGTTCTTGCTCAGTCTCTCAGGAGATTTCAGTCAAAAAGTTGGCCCAGGGTCTGTAGTCATCTGAAGGGAGCTGTTAGCACGAAGCCCCAGTGCCTTCCCGGCTGTTGGAAGGAGGTCACAGGTTTTTGCCACGTGGGCCTCTCCACAGTACTGCGTGAGTGTCCTCACAACATGGCAGCTGGTCTTTCTTAGAGTGAGTGATCCAACAGAGAAAGCAGAGAGGAAGCCGCAACACCTTTGTAAACCTATCCTCAGAGGTCACAGTGTCACTCTGCCGTATTCTTATGCTTTAGAAATGAGTCAAGGGGAAAGGAATTAAGCTCCACCTCTTGCAAGCAATTTATGACAAAACACAAGTAACAAGGTCACACAGAGGACTCTGAAAGTTCCTTTATCCCTGAGATTCTCCACCTCTGTTCATGAATCAGTAAACAAAGAACAAACCTTGACAGTGCTCTATATTTGAGTCATCCCATCCTTGAAGTGGCCCACTGGGGCTCTTGTCATTGATGTATCTGCCAAGAGAGGCTCAGTAATGGCTTCCTGGAAACTCCACCAAGTGGAAGTGGGATTTGATTGAAACTGTTTCTGTGGTGTAATGGAAACACTATTTACGATTTTCAGAAAAGAGTGAATGCAGAAAAAGGTGAAGTTAGAGATTGTTTTGATTATACTATTCTTGGGACAAAAAAAGTGATTGAACAATATATAGCAGTTGTTTTTTTTTTTTTTTTTTTTTAATTTTTGGAATTGTCTTATTTGGATGTGTAGGAATGAAAGACTTCTGAGCGTTCCTGGTTACTAGATATTACTAAGTATTAAGGAACCATGAGTTTATGAAGTTATACTTTCATGAGAGTTTTACAAAGCAGTAAATGGGAAGTCATGGTCCAAACACGAAGCAAATTAAGTTGTGGTCTGATTTGGAACAATCGATGGGGTATAGCACAAGAGAATCTACTCGAACTTAATGTTTAAAATATTCTCCTTTTACAAGAAGAGGTTTATGACAGACACTTCCCTTCGTATGGGTCCAATCTTCCACTACCAGATCTGTAGTGAATAATATTTACACAATCTTGATACTGTCAATGGCAGTTACCAATTGTCATTGTTTGGAATCAACCTCTAATCAAAGAAGACAAGTTAGCTATAGCACAGAATGCAAATGCTAATAACCATGACAATAATGGTATGGATGCTAGAGATTGAGGTGAGGGTTAGGAGTGAGGGAGGAAAAGAAGAGTGCATGAACTTTCCTAAACTTACACAGTCGAAGGGGTGAGAGATGGTCGATAGAAATTATATAAAGTTGATGAATCAAGAAATAGTGTGTTAAAGTTGCAATAAAATTAAAATACATGATTTCAAGTTAGAGTAGAATTCTAACAGAAGTCAGGAGGAAAGGGGAGTGGGAGTGGTGTGAGCTATCTTCTTAATTTTTTCCCAAAAAGGAGTCACAAGTTAATGACTAATCAAGAAATAGAAGCACGAGCACATTCTGCTGAGTAAAGGTATTTCCCATGAGAATAACCAGAACCAAAGACTGGTGGCTGTGGCATCAGAGTGGCCAAGGTGACTTTTCCATCTCCTTTTCTACCCTTTTGTACTGTGTTTGCTTTCTTACCACATACTGAACATACATAACTTTTTTAAAGTGAAAAATGTAAAAATCCATATAGTTGGTAACATCTATAAGTTGATATGAGCCTATGTTCACCAGATTTTAGTAGGTAAACCTCACAAACATCAATCCTTCTAGTTAACTTTAAAATTTTTCACTATGAAATCATAAATTGACACTTTACGTTTCATTCTTCTTCATGAGATAGAGAGTAGGAATCAGTTTACAAATTACTACCTCGGTGATAAAAACTATTTTACGTGAGCTAAGATTATATGACTTTTCCTTAAATATGCACTTCTATACTACACCACCAAAAATGAAAGGACAACCAAAAAAACTTTACAATTTTCAGGATTAACTCGAATGGGCAAGAGTCTGGGCTCAGTAAAAAACTGGCACTCCATCCTAGGAACAGTCCATGAAGCAGGAAGTTATCAGTCCTGCTAATATCTGCCCACCCCCATTCTGAGTTTTTACGGGAACCAAGTATACCCTCTGCATGTTTTATTTTTTATTTTTTGTGGGGAAGACCAGCCCTGAGATAACATCCGTTGCCGATCCTCCCCTTTTTGCTGAGGAAGACTGGCCCTGGGCTAACATCCGTGCTCATCTTCCTCCACTTTATATGGGACGCCGCCACGGCATGGCTGACAGGCAGTTCATCGGCGGGCGCCCGGGATCCGAACCCGCGAACCCCGGGCTGCCAAGCGCGAACTAAACCACTGTGCCACCGGGCGGCCCCCTCTGCATGTTTTAAAAACAAACTCTGCTATCTAACTGTGGAAGATAATCAAAGGAGTCAACAGTGATTAAGATACCAAAGAAGCAAACTGCTATTTGCCTTGGTTTAACAAAAGAATGGTCATTTAAAATAACACTTCCCAGGAGCAACTTGAGTACCAAGAATACTGAGGGAATACAGCAAGAAAAACAATGAGGTTGGTGGCCAGAGTCTAGGTGGAGAAAGAGGCTTTTCATATCAAAGTGCTTTTTTCTTTCTTTGAGGAATAAGAGGAGAGATTTTATGAAAGCTCTTTGGGCTTCTATAGAAAAGATACTTTTTACATTCATAAGAAATGCTCAGTCTTCTATTTTATAGACTCATTGAACTTCAGGATATGAAGGGATTTGTACGATAGCAATTCATAACAATCATACAATATAGATCAGGCACCGACCACACTTGATGTAAGGAAATTTTTACAAAGAGTTGAACTACCACAGCTCCTGTGGATGACCTATAGTGCTTATATTAAAAAAATACTTAGAGAAGAATGGATAAATATACAGTGGTATATCCATACAATGTAATACTATACAGTGATGAAAATGAACAAACTACTGCCACATGTAACATGGATGAATCTAACAGGCTTAATGTTGACTGAAGACATTAGACATAAGTAGTACATATTTTGTGATTCCATTTATATAAAATATGAAACCAAGCAAAATTAATCACCATGGAAGAAGTCAGGATAGTAGTTAACTTCGGAGGGGGTAGAGATCGGGTGGGGTTACGTAGGGGCTTTTGGGGTTGTCATAAAGTTCTATTTTTTATCTAGATGCTGGTTACATGAGTGGGTTCACTTTGTAATAATTCATCAAGAAGTTGCAATTATGATTTCTGCACTTTTCTGAATGAATGTACAGTTTGATTAAAAAGTCAATTTAAAAAAACAATATACAGGATCTCCTGCTAGCTTATGTGAAATTTATGCACATTTTTTTAAAAATACCCACTCTGGATGAATGAATTAGAAAAAGGCACCCTTGTGGGCAGAGGCAGCCCCACAAGTTTGTGCCTCGGCAAATGGAGTGCAGACTGGGTTCCATCCCCACTGGTGCGCTTGGCTAGACACAAAACCATATATCTGGATGGACATCTGCAAATCTGAAAAACACCCATTTGACCCTTCCCTCACCACAGCTTTATGAGGAGGGCAGGTCAGCATCCTTATTTTACAGATTAGGATGTGGCATGGAACAATAAGACTGATGCACGGAGGAGGCATAGCTAATAAGCAATGGAGCCAGGACGAACTTGTAGGCCAATATCTCTTCACATGGTTCTGATTCCTTTTTGGGAGGGGAACATGAAGAAGCTTCTTTCTATGTTACTGTGTATGTTGTTATGGGTCATCTCAAATGTTTTGTAGAATAAGGCAGGGGATAAATACACGGTCCAATGTTCTTAATATTGCATTTTAGTAAATGTCCTGGGTTCTAAACCCATTTGAAAAATATGCTCTAAGCATATACTCAGAAATAAATATTCATCTTTTACATGTTTACCTATGCAAAAAGATCAATATAAAAGAGATGTTTAGATATCAATACAGCATCCTGGCCCACCCATAGCTTAAATTATTGATTTAAGCATATAAATCCTTCCATGTCTCGAAAAAATGAGAGAGAAAGACACACAGACATACACATAATGCATATGTCCAACTTACCTAGAAGTGTCTGCTTATTTTGGGAGGAGTCAGGCTCTGC
The DNA here is from genome assembly GCA_031878705.1 of Tapirus indicus. NCBI lineage: Eukaryota > Metazoa > Chordata > Mammalia > Perissodactyla > Tapiridae > Tapirus > Tapirus indicus. Next base: position 80,264,218 of record CM062929.1, read on the forward strand.
AGAATATCTGCAAGATCGGAGAACAATCACTCCTCCAAGCACTCCATCCTCACTGGCCAGGAAAGGTGAACCTAGGCAGAAATGACTAGTCATTTTTCAGTTAACCTTACTTTTTTCATTTGATTACTAGCGCAAAAATATGGTATGAATAAGATCTTGAAAGATGTCTATTTTCTGACAATCACATTGTTCATATCTTGTACAGCCTTGATAGCAAAGGCAAGCTGATGCCCAAACAGGGGCCATTTGGCAAAGACAGTGCCAGATGCTGCCAAGAAGACCTGAGTAGGGGTGGAGTGTGCATTACTGTCTTCCAAATGGAATTGGAAACACCACCAGATTAAAGGACCAAAACACAAATACAGGAAAAAATGCTCAGCAACTCCCTTTGATCAGCTCTTAGGGATCACTTACCAGGCTCTCCCTGCTGTCAGGGGCATGACACCAAAAGCTTTGATTTACTACCCTAAATTCAATTTTAAACAATAAGCCACAAACTTTATTACAAACATTTAAAAATGCTCCTGATGGTTTACACAAATAAGGGTGAAACTGTATTTCTATTACGAGAACCTGGTGGTTAGAAACAACCGGGCCTCTCTGAGATCTCACACACTGAACCGTTGTAAGCATTTCAAGAACACTACATTTTAAAACCCCTCATTTTTCCTCCCCAAGGACATCTTCTTCAAACATCTGGCACAGCAAGTGAGCACGTGGAGAACAAATGCAAAATTAACCCAAACACTATCAAAGAAAGTAGTAAAAATAAAAACCAATCAAACTGGATTTGGGGGGAGCTTCTGGTGAAACTTAGTAGATTAAACACATGCATTTATCTCCACTCCTTCCTCAAATCCCAGTAAACTGAGCAGAAAGGAAGAAAAAGGCATGGCCCAATAAGGACAGAGAGAAAGGCAGACAAGAAAAAGAGTGAAGTTTTAGAAAACAGAAAGAAGATGGACAAGTAATTGCTCACCTAGCAGACCCACGAAAGCTGAAACCTAAGCTTCCACAGGAGGGGGTCAGGGGAAAGGTTGGTTGGAGTTGGGGGGCATCTATAAGAAACCAGCCAGATTTGTCATAAAACCCAAAACAATCAGAAATTGGAGGTTTCAAGTTCTTCTGAAGGCTGGGTGCAGGATGGACCCGAAATGAGGATGGTTGGTTTAGAACGTCCAACAGGATCCTCTAGACCAGAGGTCGATAAATTATGACCTGTCTGGTCCAAAGCCTGTTTTTTGTACTGTCTGTAAGCTAAGAACATTTATTTTATATTTTAAAGGGTTATTTAAAAAAGAAAAAAAGAAGGAAGAGGAGGAGAAGAAGAATATGTGACAGAAGCCACAAAGTCTAAAATCTTTACTCTCTGGCCCTTTACAGAAAAAGTTTGCCAACCTCTGATCTAGAACCTCAGACTCCGACCTACAGAGGAAGTTACTCCTTCTTGACCCCGGAGAAGCCAGGATACTTACTCTCTAGAGAGGCTGAACCAGAGGGACTTGAGACATGGGGGTATCAAGCTCAGCCCAGGGCAACAGGGAGGCTCCACACAGAGAACAGGGACTGAAGTGGAAGCCTTTATGCTAAACAGTGAAATAACCAGCTCCTTTCACCCACAGGCTCTCAGGATGCAATAAGTTAGGCTGATATCTTCCAAGTAAGAGACTGAATAATTTCCTTCCACGACCCAACCAGCTAAGAGTAAAGACCTACTTGAGAGACCTTCCAGATGACAAGTGGGACTCATACACAGAAGGTTTTCAGGTCAGCTTCTTGGTCCTTAATTTTTGAAAGAGTACAGACAACCTAGGATCACAAGTTGTTTCAGTTAGGCCTTTAGGAAACAGAGAGACGAAAATAAGAAAAAAAGTAACACGAGGAAAACTTAGGCACATGCATTGAGTGGAAGAAAAATTTTTAAAGAAAGACAGAGATGGAAAATGAGAGAAGAAAATTTAAAAATCAGAAGAACAGGCCATAACATCCTATCTCTGAATAATAGGAGTTTCAAAAAGAGAGAATAGAAGAAATAAAAGGGAGGAAATTTCAAAGAAATAATTCAAAAACATTTCCAAGCATTGAAGGATGGGTGCACTGAAAAGGCTCATCAACCTCCCAGCACAACTGATGAAAAAATAGAGTGCCATGAAATATCAAATACTATGAAATATCAAAATACTGAGGAAAGAGAGAAAGGTCTAAAAATTTCCAATAGGGAAAAAAGATCACATGGAAAGCAAAGAGATCATAATGGCATCAGATTTCTCAACAGCAACACTGGAAACTTAAAGATTAGGAGGTAGTCTTCCAAATGCTCAGGGAAAATTATTTCCAACCTAGAATTCTAGGCTTGGCCAAAATGTCAATCAAATGTGAAAGTAGAATAAAGCTCTATAAAATCTCAAGAATTTACCTCCCATGCACTCTTTCTCAGAAAGCTGTAGGATGAATGTGCCTTGGCAAAACGAAGGAGTAAGGTAAATAATAAGAGAGAAAATAAGATCTGGGAATAGGGGATCCAAAATAAGAGAAGACAAAGGGATTTCCGGATGACACATGGCCACGCAGCAGGCTTAGAGAGGCAACAGTCCAAATTGGAGCAGGAAGCCACAGTAGGCTGGAAAGAAATTTCCAAGGGGAAAAAAATCAAACTTACAGAATACATGATGGATATAAAATAACTGAGAGGAAATGTTTCAGATTTTGAGGGAAGTTTGAGAATGAAAGAGTGACTGGTACGCCCCCGCCAAAAAACAAAAAACCTCCCCAAATTGTGAGGCAAATATTAACTCCAGAAGAAATAAGAATTTTTATAAGAAAGGAAATAGAATCACAGTACACAATGTAGCTCAGATGTCAATAGCTAGAGTCAAAAATATAAACTCGTGATACTGATGAACTAAAAACAGGTATATAATACACTGAGAGGAGGAAAGATCCTGTGGGTAAGTGTAGGTTTGGGGATGGAAGTATAAGGGAGCTAAATCCTCGCCTTCCCTGGTTGTGAAGATGGTAATATCTAAATTTGATTTCCAAATAATATCTAAAATTGAAAAATCAACCAATAGTAGTATAAGCATGTTATGTTGGATTATAGCTGTAAGCGACTAACAAAGTGCTTCCACTTTTCCACTGTCTTCCCTTATCTCCAACCTGTGCGCGCGCGCGCGCGCACACACACACACACACACACACACACACACACACTCTGCTGCCTACACCACTGCAGTGTGGCATCAAGGATGGCAAGACACTACATGAGTGCTCTCAAAAGGGTTAGGTCCCCCAGGGCACCACGAAAGCTTATATCAGGGCTCCTCACCCTCAATATGCATTCATTCAATAATTTTTTTGGTTTTTTCCCACTTTTATTGAGAAATAATTGACATACAGCACTGTACAAGTTTACAGCATACAGAATGATGATTTGATTCACATATATTGTGAAACGACTACCACAACAGGTACAGCTGACACCCCTCTTCTCATACAGGTACAATAAAAAGAAAGAAAAAAGAAAGGAAAAAAATTTTCTCCGTGTGATAAGAACTCTTTGGATTTACTCTCTTAACAACTTTCCTATATATCATGCAGCAGTGTTAACTATAGTCATCATGTTGTACATTACATCCCTAGTATTTATTTACCTTATAACTGGAAGTTTGTACCTTTTGAACACCTTCCTCCAATTCCTACCCCCACTCCCCCGCCTCTGGTAACCACAAGTCTGATCTCTTTTTCTATGAGGATTTTTTTTTAAGATTCCACATATAAGTGAGATCATACAGTATTTCTCTTTCTCTCTGGCTTATTCTGACTTATTTCATTGAGCATAATGCATTCAAGGTGTTACAAATGGTAAGATTTCCTCATTTTCTATGGCTGAATAATGTTTCATTGTATATATATATACCACAACTTCTTTATCCATTTATCCATCAATGGACACATAGGTTGTTTCCACATCTTGGCTACTATAAATAATGTTGCTATGAACATGGAAGTGTGGACATCTTTTTGAGTTAGTGTTTTCACTTCCTTTGAATATATTCCCAGAAATGGAATTGCTGAATCATATGGTAGTTCTTTTTTAAATTTTCTGAGGATCCTCCATACCGTTTTCCATAGTGATTGTACCAATTTACAATCCCATCAATAGTGCACAACGGTTTCCTCTTCTCCACATCCACACCAGCATTTGTAATCTCTTGTCTTTTTGACAATGGCTATTGTGGTTTTAATTTGCTTTTCCCAAATGACTAGTGATGTTGAGCATCTTTTCATGTACCTGTTGGTCTTTCATATATCTTCTTTGGAGAAATATCTATTCAAATCCCTTGCCCATTTTTTAACCGAGTTATTTGTTTTTTTGCTGTTGAGTTGTACAAGTTCTTTATACATTATAGATATTAACCTCTTATCAAATATATGGGTTGCAAATGTTCTTTCCCATTCCATGGGTTGTCTTTTCACTTTGCTGATGGTTTCCTTCGCTGTGCATCTTTTTAGTTTGATGTAGTCCTATTTGTTTATTCTTTATTTTGTTGCTTGTGCTTTAGTTGTCATACCCAAAAAATCATCACCAAGACCCATGTTGAGGAGCTGGCTAGCTAGCATATCAATTTCCCAAGCTAAAATGTTAAACAGTGTCTGTATAAAAGGAAACACTTTCTTATTCTTCCCAACAAAAAAAGAAAAATTAACATAGAGTGACACATTGGGCACTGCGCTAGATGTTTTCCATACCCAAACAGGAAAAATTTAAAAACTAAGACAATCCAAAGTTCCATTAACATATATGCAAGTAGTCGCATAATATAAGTAAAGATTAATAAAGAAATAATAAAAAATTAAGCTTCATTAACCCTATTAAAATATCTCAAATAGATTCTTTAAATACCCAAATCTATAACTGCTATGGAATGAAATTATAAGTACAGATGGTAAAAAACATATTCACTGTGATCAAATGTATGTAATCTGGGTATTTAGATTGTAAATCCAGACTGTAAACAAATGAGATATCTAGTTACTGTATTTATGCCATAACCTTTAAGAGTGAAGAATTTGAAGAAATTTGAAAGGAAAATCACTCTAAGTATTAAAGTAGAGAAGTCAATAGGAATATTAATCCATAGTCTTTTGATTGCTAGTGCCAGAATCCCAATTAGAATGATTTTAAGTAAAAAGGAGGATTCATTGGCTCATAAAGTCCAAAAGAAAAAAAAAACTTCTGTAAGGGTAGGGATGTGATGGGTTTCAGGAACAGCTGGAAATACCTTCCTCTCTACGGATGGTAATGGCTATCTACTGATAGCTCCAAAACTGGATACCTGACAACTTTCACCACCAGAAAGACTTCCTCTCTTCATCAGCTTTAACATTCTCAGGGGCCATCTATCAGACTTAGGAAGATAGGGAAACCTGACCTGGCTTTGGTCAGGGGTTAAGCCTAGAACAATCAACTGTGTCCAAAAGGCCTGCAGAATGGGGTCACAAATGGACAGACAAATCCACAGATGTCCACAAAACACAAACGGATAGAACACTGGGCTATGGAACGAGGAAGTCAAAGTCGCAGATTTGGTTTTGTCTACTTGAACTTACACAAGCCACTTTATCTCTCTAAACCTTGCTTTCTTCCCTCATCTGAAAAATTAGGGCACTGGACTAGCAATCTCTGATGTCTCTACGTGTTAACATGCAAGAGTATTTTCAGTTTCAAAGATTCATATCTACTCACAAGCAGCAATCAGCCATTACCTGACGCCAGCAAGCCAAAACATTAGAGCTCCTTTAGCAAAACCTGATACAACACTTCCTCTTCAACATGTGAGAACTTATCAAGAAAGTGATTCTGTAGCCAAAGGCAGCTGCTAGTGTTCCACCTTCCCATCACATTTAACAAAGAACCTTTGTCTTTTAAATATATTTCTGTGTATTGCTTTCCTCTTTTTAATGTCTATATGCCAAATCACTTGAATGCCATTTTCTCTTGAAGAAATTACACATTTATTGAGAAAAAAATATATACTGATACAGAGAAAGAGATGGTTTGGAGGTCAAGTGAGCAAGAAAATGAAGGACTGGGGAATAATGAATATTCCCTACTGAAAATACATACCTCTAACTCCAAAAGAACAGGAGAGATTATAAATATTCTTTAAACACAGAAGAAGGATAGCAGTTTATACTTCCTGGAAGACCAAGAACCTTTTCTATAAAGATGCATTAAAGTTAGTTAATGTATCTTTTATGGATGTAAAGTACAAGCAGAATGACATGAAGACCACATAACATAATGAGAGGAGCCAATCAGTAAGTTCAGAAGTGTTAGCTCCATTAATAAAGTGCCATTATATTCTACCTTTGAAGAGAAGTCTACAAGATTGCCACCATCATTCTATAAGATGTATATTAACTGCATTCTGTCATTTCCTGCTCCCAATGTAATGATCATTACTACACTCATTTGAAAGATGAGAAACCAAAGAAAGGAAACAAAGAAGCTGAGGCACAGGGAGGTAAATGATGGGCCTACAGAAACATGAAGAGAAAGTGGGGAGCAGGGCAATAAACCACTGACCCAGATCCTCTCACGACAAAACTCTGAGGACCATACCTGTTCCTCAAGAACCCATCTCTACCACAGCTCGAGTGCCATCATTATGTGTGGTTTTCTTGTGATGAGCATAGTTTTAAAGACTCCACTTTAACTCCTTAAAGAGGAGAGTTGAGTTGAGCTGAACTGAGTTAAGTGTGGCCAATAGCCCTTTTGAAATCCCTTATCTACCAAAACTCGACAGATTGGAAAAGTCAACTTGTTTCACAACAGAAAAACTATAATCAGGACCTAAACATATCAGAGAGACATTCAATCTTCAGATAAATTTACTGATTCTGCCACAAAGATTAAGAGTAAGAAACCTAACTGAGGATTCTATTAAAGTCTCTGCTTCTTGGTTTAACCAATCACAGAATATATGCACCTGATACTATTATGGAAATGACAGGAGATATTTTTTTTTAAAGTTTGACACAGGGTCTCTGTCCTCAAGGGAATAATTCAGTTGAGGAGAAAAGACAACACACTTCAAAAATCATAAAGCAATTCAAGAAGGATCAAGAAGTATCTTCTTTTTCTGAATATTCCAGCCCAGCATTCTATCTGCATGTGGAGGGATCCAGGATTCCACAAACTCATCCTTAAGGGACAATGACAGGATGAGAAATGTGAATGCCTGAAAGAGGAAGAAAGTGTGAGTGGCCTACAGAGAACTGAAGACTCACTAGAGGGGAAGCCAAAAGGGCTGGTTTTCTAATCCTGGTCCTGGTACTTTCCATGTTAACTTTAACAAGCAAGATTAAGATTCTCTGCTGTCAGACTCTACCGGGTCACTCCAAGCTACTGGAGGATGCAGAGAACACTTTTTTCCCCCAGTTATAGGTGCCAGAACTTCCATCTCCAGGAGTGTCACAAAGCAGGAGAGGGCAAAATGGTGACAGTGGCAGAAGACAGGGGTCCAGACCAGGCAAACTGTCCTCAGTAGGGATAGGGTGGGGTAGCGTAGATTCATACTTGCTTATTAACACTAGATTAGAAGCCACGAATTTGAGAAGTACAACATTCATTCAGCAAGTATTTCATATTTTGTAAATATTCACTTTAAAATATTTAAGAATCAACTCTGTGTCAAGCACTGTTTGGGGCCCTGGGTATGCAATGATTAAAGCAAAATCTGTCTCCAACACGGTCTGAATGTTAGTGTCCCCTCAAAATCATTTGTTGAAAATCTAATGCCTAATGTGATTATGAGGTGATTAGGATGGAGCCTTTGGGAGGTGATGAGTTCATAAGGGCAGAGCCCTCCTGAATGGGCTATAGTGTCCTTATAAAAGAGGCCCAAGAAAGTTCCCTTGCCGTTTCAGCCTCATGAAGATACAATAGGAAGACTCCAACCCAGAAAAGGGCCCTCACCTGACCATGCTGGCACCCTGATCTTAAACTTCCAGGCTTCAGAACTGTAAGAATAAATGTCTGTTGTTTATAAGCCACCCAGTCTGTGGTATTTTGTTAAAGCAACCCAAACGGACTAAGATACCAAGTCATCTATGACAGAACAGACAATAAACAAACACAACCAGAGCTAGAAAAGAAAATCAAGCAGCATAATGGGGATACAATGGTATGGCGGCTACAGAGGGAGATAGAAATTTAATCAGGATGGTCAGAGACAGCTTCTCTGATAAAGGTGACATTTAAGGAGAAAAACCTAAGCAAGTGAGAGAACAATAAATCAGGTATTTGGGTCTTGGGGTAACAATATTTACAGTGTAATAAAGAAACATATTCCCATATATAATCATGCCTAACAACCAGGAATATTCCTCATTTTATGTCAAGAGAAGGAAGGGCTGGAATCCACTTGATTGTTAAGGGCTAGTGTCTCTACTGGTTGTTAACTCTCTTGACTATCCCCTGACAAAAGGTATATTTTCAATTCATGACTGTACTTCTAAAAAATGTACTATGAAAACCATACATACAGGTTTTAAATACTCAAAAAAAAACCCCAAAATAATATAAAATAAAAGTATCTGTCTTACTCCAGCACCATTCTATAGAGGTGAATACCATTAAAAGTTCCTTGTATATCCTTTCTGAAATTATCCATACTTTATACACACATTCTTTTTCAATTTTTCACTCAATGAGACCATGCTACATAAACTATTCTTATCTGGCTTTTTGAATTCAATAATTTAACTAGGAGATCCTTCCATATTAGCATACACAAATTTAGCTCATTCTTTTTAACAACAAATATACTCTTGGACATATATACCATCATTTCTTTAACTAGTTCCCTAGTGACAGGCATTTAGGTGGTTTCTAGCTTTGTTTGTTTTTTGCAATTACAAGTAATGCTGCAGTGAACATCTGGATACATTTATCTTTCATACATATCTACAGGATACATTTCTAAATGTAGAGTTGATGAATCAATCAGCATACTCATTTAAATTATCTGCTACAGATTCCCAAACTGCCTTCTAAAAAGATTTATACCCACAAGAAACAGTGTTTGAGAGTACTCCTTTCCCTATAAGCTTACCAAAACTAGATATTAGCAAACTCTAATTATTACGAATTTGATACTACATGAAAAATAGTATCTCATTGTTGTGTTGATTGCATTTAATTATGAATAAAGTTAAATATCTATATGTTTACAAGCTAGGTGTATTTCTTTATCTGTGAGTTGCCTTCATATCTGTGGCATACACAACTACCCATTAACCATTGCCTACCCATTAACCATTCTCCCTTTCTTCTGCACAGACAAACTCCTAATTTTGTTAGGGGCAGAAAGGTGCCCAGCTTCCCAAACTCCTTTGCAGCTGGCAGGCCAAATGGCAGAGTTTCTAGCAGAGCTTGTTAAAGGGCAGAGTGGACTAGCATGCATCTTATTGGCTGCTGCCATTTGCCTCAGATGTAGTGCCTAGAGGTAGAACAGCCATCTTGTGGCCATGAAGACTAAAGTCACCCACTAAAGAGAGCCAAACAAGAAGAGAGTCTAGACCCCTGACGCACTGTGGAGCCACTGTGCCAGCTTCGGATTGCTTTCAGACTTCTTCTGTGAGAAAAAGAAAGCCCTCATTTTGTTAAGTTCCTATGACTGGGTTTCTGCCATATCAATCAAACATAATCCCAAACTGAAAATTTCCTTCATCCATTTCTCTACTGGGGTTTTGGGTTTTTTCTTACTAATTTTCTAAACCCCTTACATATTAAGGTAGCAAGTCCTTGTCACATGTGTTGCTAGTATTTTCTCCCAGTTTCTTATATATCTTTTGATTTTGCTTATGACTTTTTTGTAATAGAGAAGTGTTTAATGCTTATATAGTCAAATTTATCAATTTTTTTCCCTTATGGCTTCTGTATTGGGAGTTTTACTAGAAATGCCTTCTGTAATCCAAAATTATGAAAATAAATTGTCCATGTTTTCTATTAGTATTTTTATAATTTCAGTTTTTACACTTGAAACTTCAGTCCATCTGGAATTAATTTTGGTGTAAGGACTGCAGTGGAGATCCTGCTTTATTATTACTTTTTTCCTAAATGGTCAGCAAATTGCCCAACACAAATTTGTTGAAAAATTCATCTCTTACTCACTGATTTGAAATGCATTTTTATCACATACTACATTCTCATATGTGTTTGCATCTATACCTAGATTATCCTATTCCATTGATGAAACTATTCCCATACAGATACTGAATGGCCTTAATTATTATAGCTTTATAGTATATTCTATCTGACTGGGCCAGTTTCCTCTCATTATTCATTATTTTCACAATATTCTTTGCTACTTTCATGTGATTTTTTCATATGATCTTAAAAACAGGTTTGCTTAATACTCTTGCATCCCACTCTCACTGGAATTTTCATATGGACATAACTTAATAAAATTAATTGTGATTTTGCTTAAGAGTCAGGTTGTCCGATAAATTTTTCCCAGGAAAGCCTAAAGATGGAGTCAGTTATATTCTTGACAGCTCTGAGAAAATTAATAAACAGAAACCTCATTAAATTGGAGTCAGGAGGCCAAAAGGGGGAGCTCTCACACCTTACATCCATAGCAGAACCCAACAGAAAGAAGAAAGACTTTCTCTTCTTGACCACCAGAATGCTCAGCCAATGAGATACTGTCACAACTCAGCCAATGCCAAGCCACTACACATCAAACTCTCAATTCCTCCAATAGACTCTTTATTTACAATAGCCTTCCCAACTTCCTCTTTCCCTCTGTAATAGAGTTTCTCCTCCCTTGCTGCTCGAGGACTTGCATGTGGCTTGCCATGGCTGCAGACCCCAACTTGCAATTCTTTGCTGATCCTGAATAAATACATTTTTGCTGGAGAAATAACTGGCTTCTATTTGTTTAAGGTCAACACATCCAAATGCTGGGGCCATGTGGATTTTTGGACAAGGAAATGCGACATGGTACTCCTAAATTAAAATTTGCCAGCACACCGCTATCTAGTTTAAAAGGATCAAATAAGCACCTTTAAAGAATGTCTTCTGAAATGTAAACTTAGTACGAAAAAACAACAAATTTTTTTTTCCTCATGGTAAGTTTTTATTCTTCCGATCCATTTTATCTGATTCACTAGAGGCTATAGTAACCATTCGTAATATTTCCAAATCAAGAAAATCATTCTCAGTAACCCTTAGCCTACTCACACAAAACAGGACAAAAACAAAACAAAACATAACAAAACCCCTCAGTTCAAAGAGAAGTTGGACGGCAAGTTGTCTGTGAGGTGAAAACACTGTGCATTGGCAAATTTTTAGGTCAACTAATTAAGCTTAAGTACATGAAAGTGTTTGAAACAGGAAAAAAACTTTTCTGGGTGCATAAAGTTATTGCTCATTGAATCCTAGGTTCCATTTGTGCTAATTATCTTACGGTATTTATAATATAGTCCAAGGCACCAACGCTCATGAGCAATGCCATTTACCTCAGGAGGACTATGCTGGTATTTTTTATCTCAACTTAGTAAACAAAGTCAATCAAATCAAATAACACACATAAGCACCTGGGAGTGCACCAGACTGTCTCTACCAATCATCACACAGAGATTCTCAAAGAACATCAGACCTCAAGGAACATTATACACTCAGCTGGTGCTGCTCTTTGTTTTGAGCTGCTCAGCGCTGCTCAATGAGTTCTTCCTTGTCTGAGCTGTTTCCTCACGTATGACTTTTTGCCCTGTGAACCGATGTTTTTCACTTTTATTTTGTAAGGTCAGATCCTGTTCATTGTGCAGAAGTACACAACACTGAGGCTTCCCAACATGCTTTTAATTCAAACTTAGAGTCAGTTTAATGTAGCAACTACTTTGTATGCTCTTGTGAACTTTGCTTTTAAGTAAATAAATAAATCTATCTTATTGTGGCAAAAATGGCTTCACAGAGTCTTTGTCTGAAAAGCATGATAAAATGGTGCAATATTGTGATATAATAAGAAATATATATTTTGTTCTTTGCCCATGGTTCTTGGCACACAGCTCCTAAAACCCTTGTAATTTCCTATATGAGAGCCATAGGGGTATCTTTTGTTTTAATATTTCGTTTTGTTCTCAGTTCCTGAAATAGCTGCAGAGTAATAAAAGTGATGAGTCTTTTGTTATTCATTAACAAGACCCTTTCAACCACATCTGAGTTCATGTAAATGAGGTGACTTTTGGAAAACTTCTAGGTAATCTAAGGATGGGGAGCTAATTGTCAGGGGAATCAACCATGTGATTATAGGGCTGGAAGTTTCAGCCCCATATCTTCAACCTCAGGGTAGGGAGAGGGGTTAGAGGCTGAATAATCACCAATGGCCAATGATTTAATCAATCACGCCTATGTAATGAAATCTCAATAAAAACGCAAAAGAAAGGGGTTCAGAGAGCTTCTGGGTTGGCGAACACAGAGAGATTGCAAGCCCAGAGAAGGCATAGACGCTTAGCCCCTTCCCCCATACTCTGCCCTAAGCACCTCTTCCATCTGGCTGTTTCTGAGTTGTATCCTCTTATGACAAATCTAGTAAGTAAACTGTTTTCCTGAGTTCTCTGAGCCACTCTACCAAATTAATCAAACCCAAGGAGAGGGTCGTGAGAACCTCCAATTTATAGCCATAGGTCAGAAGCACAGATGACAATCTGGATTTGTGACTGGCATCTGGAATGGAGGAGGGGTGCAAGCCTGTGGAACTGAGCCCTTTACGTGTGGGATCTGATGCTATCTCCAGGTAAGCAGTGTCAGAAGTGAGTTCAATTGTAGGACACTCAGCTGGTATCCAGAGAATCAGAGAATTGCTTGGCGTGGGAAGACCTCCCAGACACTTGGTGATCACAAGTGTCAGAAGTGAAGTACTGAGAATAGAGAAGACACACAGGAATGTTTTTCCTTAGCAAACGGTGGTTGCTGATATTGTGGTTCCCGTTAATTTTCTGGATGCTTCAATATTTTTTACATTTATTATTGTATTGAGAAGGCATACAGTTAATTATAAATGCAAATTTTCTATCAGTGCTTGAGTTGACAGCTCTAAGGTCTAGAAACACTGCACTGTTGACATTCTGAATTTTAAATGAAGCTGTCCTGTATCCACACATAGCAAGTTAACATACCCTGAACCCGTAACAAGGGGACACCCTGTACACAGAGGGCTGGACTACAATTAGACAATGTATCTATCAATGCAATAATATGTGGGGTTTTGTATCACACTTGGATGTACTTCTCTATGTACTCCATTTTTAGTGAAGTCATTGAACCTATTAAATACCTGTTCTGGACTCAGCATTCTCCCAAGCAGTGTGGTACACAAACACTAAAAAAAAATTGTTTCTGAAAAAACTTATAACCCCACTGGTGAGACACAATTTACTTAAACAAAAGCTAGAGAACAGCATACAATAATATATATTAAATTTTTATATATACAGATTCATACATACAAATATTTATACCATATACAGACTATAAATATGTACATGTGTCCCACTAGAATGTGTGGGTAACTAGAACATCCTGTTCACCACAACCACCTAGAACAGTGTCTGACACATAATAGGTGATCAATAAATATTTATTAGATGAATGAATAGACCAATAGTGGGTCTCATGTTAAGTGTTTTAGGACTTGAGAAGGGCATACTCTCTTTATCAGGGGAAGGCCTCAGGGTGGAGGAAAGAAGAAAAATCTGCCTTTGGACAATGGGTTGAACTTGGACCAATATCATGGCTCCGAGTAAGCACTAGAATGGGCAATCACAGCTCTTGATTATTTGGACAAGGTGAACCTCGAGAAAAGTCATAAAGAGAGTGAAGAATGCTCAGAATATGGGAGGTACTTAATATCCGCTAGACCATCTGGACCTAGAGAAAAGCTGAAAGGCTGCTTGGCCATGGATTGTGGAGGCATGCTGTCCCCAGCACAGGCAACACTAGGAAAAGACACAACTGGGTCTAGACATAGGGCAGTTTTATCAAATCAAAAAGTTAAGGATTAATGAGAGGAGCCAAGAAGGGAAAGGACAGGAGCAGCGTCTGGAGATCTAAGGGACAATGGTGTAGAGAATGTCTAGGACTGTGCAGTAGGAGAAACAAATCAAACTGACTAAAACAAAAAGATCGCAGGGGAATAACAAGGAACCAGTGGTCCAGAACTGGTTAACTTCCTGAAATGGAAACAGGAGAGGAAGAAACAGACCTGAGGGATCTTGTGACAAAAGAGAAGGATGAGATGACAGCTATAACAGACAGTTATTGGTGATGAAGAAAGTCAAGAGGTAATATTATCTCCAAAATCTTCTGCTTAGCAAGGTGATGACGGTGGTCACATTAACCAGGGACTTAACTTTCTAACAGAACTCCAACAATATTTTCAGTTGTTTCTCAAAGTCAAGCACGCACTGCTAGACCCAGAGCTCCCACAGTGAGAACTATATAAGCATTCCCTTCCCACTGAGAGTGACACACACATAAAATTGGGTTAAGGAAAATAAAAAAGGCACCCATCATCTATAAGAGTGTGTGAATATCATTGTTACTTTTCCTTACATTTGTTCTATAATCATTAACTGAGTACCTATTAATTATGTACTTGACCCCATTCCAGTTGCTGGGATTATATAGGTAAACAAGATATACTTGGTCTTAGCTCACAGGGAGGTTACCTCTGATGAGGGAGATGGTCAAACAAGCAAATACACACACGCTATTTACAACTGGGACCATTCCACTAAGAAAACAAATGAGGGGCAGAGATGGAGACTAATGGGGGCAGGCAGAACTCACTGTTGACAGGCCTTTCTGAGCAGCGGGCATTTTAATTTAGACTAAAAGATGAAGAGAAAGGAACCAGGTAAAGATTGGAGAGAGGAACATTCCAGACTGAGGAAACAGCACAAGACAAGGTTCTGAAGTATGAAAAGAACCTGGGAATTTAGAAAAACAAAAAGAAGACCAAGATGGCCAGCATAATGAGCAGGGAAGGAGAATGACTAGGCATGAAGTTGAGGGGACAGGCAGGAATCACATCACAGAGGGCATGAGGTAATGTCTGCATTTTATCCTCTTCACAGCAGATGACCATCAAAGGGATAGAGAAGACATTGAAATGGGCTGCTATGAGGAGAATAGATGGGCTTGGGGGTAATTGTCAAGAGAAGAGGCAAGAAGATTTGCTGAGGATGCTTCTGTGGTAGTCCAGAGTTCCTCAGTGAGTGTGGAGAGATACCCCCATGTCCCCTTGATGACCTCCCTTCCCCTGGGCCCAGGGAGGTGGCTAAACAGATCATGTCCCTCCCCATCATGCTGAGCACATGCTGCAGCAGATGCTGCTTAGAGTAGAAGTGGGACAGGAAGAAACTGCACTGGGGACTGAAGGCAGGTGCTCCACCAAGAGAGCATTTGGGTCACTGCTCTCCACCAGGAGGCACATGTGTCACACTGGAATGTGTGTAAGAGGTCACTGACCTCCACCTGTCATTTCAATCAGGTTGTTTACATGTCCTCTCATCATCATGTAAGATTGACTGCAGTGCTCAAGGACAGTTGTCAAAGAATACTGGGCACAGCAAGGTCTACCATTTCCTGTGAAATTCTTTCCCTGGTCCAAGGCTCCGACTTCCTTCCCTTTGTCCATGCATCAGGGCCTTGTTCATCTCTGGAACTCCCTCTCTTTCCTAATTCAGCAGAGCTCTAATTTGTTAACCTTGGGGTGCTGGGAAGACTCTTTCAGCTATTTTTCCCACTTGTCATTCTTTACTAAATAAAGCCCTGAACTTTTTTTTTCACCTTCATTGTGGAATTTCAGCTGCCCTGTTTGATTTAATTGTGGATTTTTACAGTCTACACATGCCTAGAAGTCTTGGGTTGTGGGTAATCTTTTACTATGTCTAATAAATAAAATGAAAAAAGGAACTGCAGAAGTAAACTATAAATGACTTAAAGACTGGCCTATAGGCAAAAATGAGAGCCATGAATTTTTTAATTCTTTAAAACATTTTTGGAGAGTGAGATCTTAACATTACAGAACAGATGGAAAGAAAGCAATGGTAAGCAAAAAACTTAAACTCTTTTCTTTCAGTTGTATTTGTAAAAGTATCTCTATTAGAATTCATATGGCATCAATGGCATTGAAAGACCAAACTGATTTGTCAGTCACATTTATTTTAATTTACAGTAGGATGGGCAACAGACAGCCAAACTCAAGCAACTCTAAGGAAAAATGAAATAGAATAATAAAATAAAATTTAAAAGCTTATAATGAAAAAAAGGCCAAAAACAAAATTAGGTACCTAGTAGGAAAAAACGAGCAATATAATCCAGAAGGAAAATTTATCTTTTTGTCCATAACATATGAGAAGAGGAATAAAAATTGAAAATGAGGTTCTGTGAGTTATATACATTATGAAAACCCCCATGATTCAGGTAAATAAAATTTGAAAAACAGGATGGTGTATTTATAATAGGATGGCTTTAGGAAATTATTAATAAATAATCCTTCATGCTCAAAAACAACCTTTATTTTATAGAATTTTTGTAAGGAAAAAAAAAATAAAACCAGAAAACCATATTGCAGATCTACTTAAAGGGTTTAATTAATCTAAAATTAAATGAAGAAAAAATGTTTTACATAATTTTTCTGTATAAATACATACAGATGAATATATAAAACTATCACAACTTCATAAATAGCCATTAATAACCTCAGATAAAGCTAAAATGCTATTCTTAAGAATTCTGGGAACTCCATCTACAGATTAGTAAATTTATCCAGACACACAGACACACACTCACAATTTCATAAAGAAAGTTATGTTAATAAGCTGAGATATGCACTAAAATGTCACTCTAAGAATTTGGAGAATTCCGTATAAGCAAGGTCTATTTTGGACCTGTCTCCCATAAGGGGATAAGTACTAAAGAGCAAAAAGATCCTTCACCCACAAAATTGTCTGGCAATATAGAAATCAAGTGAAGCACCACTGTGAGACTCATAAAAAATTCTAAATTTGAAGAGAAGACAGAGAGATGTTTTCATTTGCACATTTTCAATTATGCATCTCCACCAACAGAGAGAACTAAATATAGCCTGGTTGGTGATGGTGCATAAAATCTTAATCAAGTGTGTAACCAGAAAGGTTAACATTAGAAACAGAGATCAATCCAAAACATTTCAAAACAGCACACATATTTTAGAGTCATTTTTAACAAGAGCAAGATCTATGCAGACAGTTGAGTGAACAATGTTGTTTTGATGGTGAACACCCTGAAGGAAAGAGGGGAGTGCCAGTAATTCAAATTCTTCATTTTCATACTGAAGTTTATGCATCAATTTCTGGGCGAAAGAAAAGAAGAATCACTTTCTGTACCCATCAGGCTGGGCTCCATCCCAGGACTCCTGAGCCGTGTGGCTGTTTCATGTTCCTGTCAGTTAATGCCACAGCTCAGCAAAAAAACAGCAGATTTGGGGACGGGCAGGTTGACTTGCCAACAAACAATGTTAGTGATTGTGGGTTCAGAGAACTGCGCATTTTTCTTTCTATTTTAATTGTGACAAACAGTTGGCATTTCTACACTTATTAGGGGTATACAAGATTTGAAATTTATGCTTAATGTAAATGAGTTTCAGGGAAACAATAAAATATTCATGTCGCGCCTGAAGTGAGGTAGTGTCTTCCTTCCTCCTCAGGGCTGCCCACAGACCCTTAACCAGATTTGAGTTTCCTGTTACCAGATTTGTCCATGTAGCAGTTCATCTACTGGCCCCCAGAGGTCAGTCTCCCCACCACTCCTCAAAGATTTACACTCCTGGATCATTGTTTCTCTGACATCCATCCTGCATAATCCTTAGTGATTTCATGGTATGGAGATTATCCTTCCAACTCCCTGACCTCTCAATTCCTTGACCTCTTCTCTCCCAAGAATCTTATCCTCTACTCTACGTCAGCCATTCCGTTCCCTTATCATATCCTAGTTGTTGTGATTATCAAGCAAGCATCTCACTAACCACTACCCCTAAATTTCCAGTGTGCACCCTCTACTGCCCAGACCCCAGACTCCAACAATTCTTCAACCTGTCCCTCACCCACCTCAAGTCCTCACTTTGGTCCTCAAGCGGGCTAACATCCATGCTCCATCATTACAATTAATTCCCAGCAGAATCTGTCAGGTATATTGGCCTACTCTTGTCCATTATACTACTCTGGTAAAACTCCAACCATAATTAAATCCTACTCCATGCCTGCACCCAAAAGCTGAATTTGGAGAAAAATTGCATTACCATGCTAAGCACTCTTTTTAAATTCATGATCACTAACCTCAGTTTGGGCCCTTAATGCTGCCCAGCAACCACCATACATTTCCCAGTACTGATCTATATTATCTCATTTCTCCTCCAATTCCCCATATCTCCTCCTCCATCCTAACTCTGCAAGTGACATTGCTTCCCATTCCCCTGAGAAAAACAGAAGCAATCAGAGAGGACCTCCACAACCCCCCACCACATCTTCTTGATTTATGCACATGGACTCTTGTCTTCCTTCTGGTTACTGCAGATGAACTGCTCATGTTCCTCCAAGGTCAACTTCACTAGACTGAAGCTCTGCCCATTCACTAGGTCCATTCCTTCTCATTCGCTCAAGGACCTCACAACAGAGATTCATCTCCTACCTTTATCCCTTCCCAAACACACAGCATTCATTTGTCTCTCTCCTGGATCATTCTCCTAGATCATTTGCTCTTAATTTCTCCTATATAGAAAAACAAACATATGTTTGCCTCCTATATAGACAAAAAAACCCACTTCCTTCTCCAGCTATTGCCCCATTCTCTTTTTCCTTTTAAGAAATGAAAGATTCCTTCAAAGATTCGTCTGTACTTACTGTCTCCTTTTTCTATCCTCTCACTCTTCCCTTACCCACTCAGATTGGGATTTTTATCCCCATCACTCCATCCAAACTCTCTTTGCAAGGTCACCCACAACCTCCACAGGGTGCTAAAGTCGAAGATCAATCCCCTGGTCCTTATCTTACGATTTGGCAGCAGTGTTTGACCTGCTGATCACTGTGCTGCTTGAAGTACTTACTTTACTTGACTTCCAGAACTTCAAAATCTCCCAGATTTTCTCCAGGAAAAGCACCAGCTACTCCTCCTCAATCTCACTGCTGGTTCCTCTTCATCTCCCTGACTTTAATTTTGGAATGTTCCAGAGCCCTTCAACACCATCTTTTATCTACATTCATTCCTCTGGTGATCTCATCTAGTCCATCTTTAAAATATCATCTGCACACTCTTGACTCTCAAATTTATTTTAACCCAGGCCTTCCCCCTAAACTAGAGACTTGAACATGCAATTGCCTAATTAACATTTCCACTTGCACATTTAATAAGCATCGCCTGGAACTCCTAATATTTCCCCAAGACTTAATCTTCCTGGAGGCTTCTCCACATCAATAAACAGAAACTTCATTCTTTCAGTGACCTAGGCCAAAAACCTAGTCATCTTTGACTCTCTTCATCTTTCACTCTGTGTCAACTGATTAGCAATCATGTTAGCTCTACCTTCAAACACTAGCCAGAATCCAACCACTTCTTTCCTTTCCACCACCATCACTCTAGTCCAAGCCACTATTATCTCTTGTCTGATATAGCCTGATAGCATCTGACTGGTCTTCCAGGTTTCACTCTTGCCCCTCATGGTCTATTGTCAGCACTCTGAGCCAGAATGACCATGTTAAAATGTAAGTCAGGTCATGTTATTCCTAGTCTCAAAACTCTCCATGGCTCCCATCTTACAATGGCTTGTAAGTCCCTACATGATGGTCCTTACCACTTGCTCACTCTGCTCCAGCCATACTGGTCTTTCTGCCATTCCCCAGCCTCTCCAGACACATCGCTACCTCCTTTACACATGCCGTTGTGGAATGTTCTTCCCTCTTCCATGTGGCTCTGTCCCTCCTCACCTTTGTATTTTTGTTCAAATGTTACTTTCTAAGGGAGGCCTTCCCTGACCATGCTCAAAAGCTGCAAGCTCTTCTCCTATACTTTCTATCCACTTTTCCTATTTCCCTTTTCTCTGTAGCTCTTATCACTATATGATGGACTACAAGTTTTACCTATTTATTTATTGTATACCTGACTTGATAAAACATAAGTTCCATGAGGACATGGACTTTGTTTTATTCATTGCTATACCACAAGTGCCTGGTCTAATGTCTGAAGTAGTGTATGCTCAAATACTTATTGAATGAATGAACAAATACATGTTTTTGGAACCACCAAGATGGAAGGGCTCTTCTGAATCATCTAGGCCAGGGATTGGCAAACTTTTTCTGTAAAGGGCCAGATAGTGAATATTTTCAACTTTGCAGGCCATCCGGTCTATGTCACAACTACTCAACCCTGTCATTGTAATGTAAGTAGACAGTATGTAAACAAATGAGTGTGGCTGTGTTTTAATAAAATTTTATTTACAAAATCAGATGGCTAGCAGGATTTGACCTGTGGACCATAGTTTGCCAAATCCTGATCTACGTTATTCTGCTGCACTGAGCATTAAAGCCTTAATCACCAATTCTCCTAGAATTTATTAAACAGAGTTCATAACTTCTAGACCTAGAAGGGGCCATCTAGACCAAGTATCAGCTAATCCAACCTCTGTGGCAGACAGTGATGCTTACCTAGTATCCATTCTCTCCTTCTTTCTTTGTTTTTTTTTTTTTTTGTGAGGAAGATTGGCCCTGGACTAACATCCATGCCCATCTTCCTCTACTTTATATGTGGGACGCCTGCCACAGCATGGCTTGATAAGCGGTGTGTAGGTCCGTGCCCAGGATCTGAACCTGCGAACTCTGGGCTGCCAAAGTGGAGCGTGTGAACTTAACCACTATTCCACTGGGCCAGCCCTTATTCTCTCCTTCTTTCTAACTAAAAGAAGCTCACTTTTGTTGAGGAGCCAATGATGTGCCCAGCTAAGAAACCATATTTCTCAGCCTCTCTGTAGCTAGAGGTGACCATGGGACACAGTTCTGGCCAATAAGACACAAAGACAAGTCACATGGAGAGCCTTTTAGGAAAATTCCTTTAAAGAGGGTTGACAGGTGGTACACTCCTTTTGCTCTTTACCCTTCCCCATCTTCCTGTTTGAAAGGCAAATGTGATGCCCAGGGAGTGGTGAGAGGCACACCCTAAGGATAGCAGAGTAGGAGGAGAGGAGGACGCAGAAATACGGAAGACATTATGGAGCTGGTGCCCGGGTCCTTTGGATGTCTTATTATGAGAGGAGAAATTAATCTCTGGTTAAACCATGAGAAGTGACTTTTAAAGAGAGGTTTTTATAGAGAAAACAAATCTTTGGCTAAGCCACTGCAAGTACCTTTTAAAGAGAGAAAATGAATCATCCAAGATCCTAAAAGCCAGCAAGTAGCAGAATAGAGACTTGAACTGATCCTGTGACTTCTGCTTCAGTAGTCTTTCTCTCATGCGACTCCCCTCTCGAAGATAAAAAGATACAATATGCTATTCCATCCAACATAGACAGCAACGTAGACAAGACTTGTTCCTATCCAAAAAAAAGATCCTTTTTGGATCAAATAACTAGGAGTTCTGGGGATTTTATCTAGCTTCAGACATAGTTGGATCCACACTGCTGACAACCCCTAAGTCAGTCCTATCACTCACAACCTAAGCAGAAAGAGACAGTTCCTCCACAAAGCTTTGGCAGAAAAGCCCAAGGGAGGATTCTGATTGGCCGGACTTGGATACCATGCTCATCCTTGAACCAACCACTATAGCCAGAAGAATGACTATTCTGACTGGCTTAGACTGAGTTACACACTCACCACCCCTGTGGCATGGAAGATGGGGCAGCCCCACCCAAATGGGATCTGAATGGTTCCTCCCAGTAAAAAAGGGCTCTGATGGCAGAAGACATGGGAAGAGGAGTACTGAAGTGTGTTCGCACAGATACACACATCATTTTTTTGTGCCTAGCCCCCTAGAAAATTAGGAGATGTAGGTTGTAGGTTTAGCTCTGTGACTAACTAGATACAGGTCACTAGGTTGATGCATGACTTTTGGTTCTGAGTTTTCCAATCACTTACCAGAAGGAGATGACTCATCCAACATCAGCTTT
The DNA here is from genome assembly GCA_031878705.1 of Tapirus indicus. Classification (NCBI taxonomy): domain Eukaryota; kingdom Metazoa; phylum Chordata; class Mammalia; order Perissodactyla; family Tapiridae; genus Tapirus; species Tapirus indicus. The sequence continues at coordinate 80,286,423 of CM062929.1, forward strand.
AAGTATTAAAAGATGGACTAAAGTGGGTATTTGAAAATTCTTTGAAAAGTATAAAGTGCAATATAATTACGTAGGATTATGATAATAAGTGAATAAATACAACTGATATAAAAGGAAATAGGAAAGAGGTTCTTTCCTACTTCATCCAAACCTATAAAATCTTTAAAGGATCTGTAACCATGATAAGCACCATAAAAGGCCTCCGATCACAATCTTCCTAGACAACAAAGACAGGAACTCCTGTGCACCACCTTCCTGGGACTACTAACAGACCCATAATGTTTCCCTCAAAAACGACTTGCTTCATTCTATCCCCATCCCTATTTTAGTCACAGCTCCTTACTCCGCTAATCTTTAAGCACCAAAATAAAAATTTTTTAAAGTAACTATATATATTGTTTCAAATTGTGAATGACTTGGATGAACTGACACACACAGTCATTTGCTGTGGCATCTGTTTGCAATAGCAAAAGATTGAAACAACTTAAATGTCCACTAAAAGGAGACTGGGTAATAAAATTATGGCACATCCATACAATGTAATACTATATCACTGTTAAGAAGAATAAAGACATTCTTTATGAACTAATTCAGATAAGATTGCCTAGAAATATTCAGTGAAAAAAGCAAAGTAAAGAATTGGTATATAGATCACTACCATTTGTGTAACAGGCAAGAAAAGAACACACATACCACACCACACATAGACGTATGGAATATCTCTGGATGAATACAAAAAAACTAATTACCTTGGTTGCCTCTATAAAGAGGAGCTGGGATGGCTGAAGGACACAGTGTGGAAGAGACTTCTCTCTGTTTACCCTTTCATATCTTTTGAATCTTGTACCATGTGAATACATTACCTTTGCATCAAATAAATAATAGACTGATAGTATAATATAGCATAAACCTTATGGAAGGACAAACATACCACCAGATCATACAGATTTCTAATAACCAAGCACAGAGATTGATGCACTTGAATGCCAGAATAGTCAACTCGAAGTTTAATAGTCTAACACAATAGCTGTGTTAACATAGGGTAGTATGGAATAGGGTAGTATGGTAGCTGGAATACAACAATCACTCTGCCCTCCCCTACCAACTTCATGGTGGGGACCACGAAGCACATGGCTTTCCAATATTTGAGCAAACTCATGGTTCTATTAGCAAAAACAGACAGAGGATGCAGTGACCAATTAGGTATGCAAACAAAAGCATCTACCACATTTATGTGTGTAAGTATGTACATATGTATGTGGGTGTACACATACACATACACACATGTAAAATACAGTTTGAAAATAAATGAGTGGCCAGATTTTCAACACATTCTCCATTTTACAAGTATTCACTGAGGATCTACAAGGAACAATTTAGGAGTGTATACAGCAACAACTAACAGAAACCCAGACCTACTGTGACTTAAACAAATTGGAGTTTACTTTTCCCATCTAACAAGTAGTCTGGAGGAAAGTGGCTTTCGCATTTGCAGCAGCAGGTCTACAGTGTCAAGGCCATGATTTCTGTTAGTCTCCTGTCTATTCTCTCATGGCTAGAAGATGGTTGCTCTTACTCCAGGCATCATATCCATATTCAGGACAGGAAGAAGGGAAAAGGGGTGATGTTAGCCCTTTTTATCAAGAAAACAAAAGGCTCTCCCAGAAACCCTCAAGCAGACTCTTGCTTATGTCTCATTGGCTTGATCCATACTATATGGTTATTCCTAGCTACAAGGGAGTCTTAAAACATGAATATTTAGTTTTTACAGTCTACGTAATAGAGGCATGCAAGGGCAAAGTAGGTTAAAGTGACTACTGGACAAGCCAGCCCACAGTACATGTCACAGTGCAAAAGTTGGCATGTAGAGGTGATGAAGTGTGACCCCTGACAGTTTCTATTCTTTATTGCTTGCTTGAAGAGTATTTTCAAATGTGATAATATGATGGATTTTAGATTGGATGCATAAGCTAAGAAGTGAAAATACTGAGGGCTTTTCATAAATCCAAAATTAAAAAATTAACCTATAAGTCATATATTTATATTTATGTGCTTTCTTATTAAAATGTAATTCTCCTGCCAACTAAATGCACATCCAAAAGCTGCATACATTTATTTTCTGTTCATTTCTCCTTAAATATAAGTTTTCATTTGTTTAATGAACTATGCTAAAATTTTTTTTTATTGATGTCTTAATAGTTTATAACACCATGGGGTTTTAGTTGTACATTATTGTTTGTCCATCACCATGTGGATGTATCCCTTCAACCCTTGTGCCCCCACCCCACCCCCCTTCCCTTTGGTAACCACCAATCAGTTGTCTCCGTCCGTGTGTTCATTTATATTCCATATATAAGTGAATTCATACAGTGTCTGTCCTTCTCTCTCTGGCTTATTTCACTTAACATAATACCCTCTAGGTCCATCCATGTTGTCGCAAATGGGACAGTTCTGTCTTTTCTCATGGCTGAGTAGTATTCCATTGTATGTATATACCACATCTTCTTTAACCAATCATCAGTCGAGGGACACTTGGGTTGCTTCCACTTCTTGGCTATAGTGAATAATGCTGCAATGAACATAGGGGTGCATACGCCTCTTGTGATGGTTGATTTCATGTCCATTGGGTAGATGCCCAAGAGTGGTATTGCTGGATCATACGGTATTTCTATTTTTAATTTTTTGAGGACTCTCCATACTGTTTTCCATAGAGGCTGCACCAGTTTGCATTCCCACCAGCAGTGAATGAGGGTCCCCATTTCTCCACAACCTCTCCAGCATTTGTTGTTATTTGTCTTTGTGATTATAGCCATTCTAACCTGTGTAAGGTGATATCTCAGTGTAGTTTTGATTTGCATTTCCCTGATGATTAGTGATGTTGAACATCTTTTCATGTGTCTATTGGCCATCTGTATCTCTTCCTTGGAAAAATGTCTGTTCATGTCCTCTGCCCATTTTTTGATCGGGTTGTTTGTTTTTTTGTTGCTCAGTTGTATGAGTTCTTTATATATTACAGATATTAATCCCTTGTTGGACAAACGATTTGCAAATATTTTCTCCCAGCTGGTGGGTTGTCTATTCATTTTGATCATGGTTTCATTTGCCTTGTAGAAGCTCTGTAGTCTGATGAGGTCCCACTTTATTTTTTCTTTTGTTTCCCTTGTCCGAGTAGACATGGAGTCTGAAAGGATCCCTTTATGTCAAATATCAATTAGTGTACTGCCTATATTTTCCTCCAGGAAAATTTTAATTAATTTCTCAGGATCTACAAACGAGTTCTGTTCCCTCAGCTTTGTTAAATGATAAACAGTTTTCTTATAACTTAAGTCCAAAAGATTTGCTACTTTTATCATAAGCTTTCCTACAAAGAAAGTCAATTACCCTACTGAGTCACCCTCAGCCTACAGTGCAAAAGCATTACACACACAAATACTTTTCTTCTGAGCCATTTGAATGTAAGTTTCAAATATTATAACGCTTCATCCTAAATACTGCAGAAGACACCTCCTAAGAACAAGGACATTCTCTTACCTAACCACAATAATGTTATCATGTCTAAGACTATTAATAGTAGTTCTAATTAATAAGACTATTAATCAGTAATATTTAGGAATAAGCACTAATTATTATTTATTAAAATTTCTCCAATTCTTAAAAAGTATTTTTTAAAAAAATCAAAGGCTAATCACTCTCAAATGTTTTTGTTTAACATGCTGTTGCTTCGAAGTCATTCAACCAAAAGGAGTTCATTTTCACGTGTATCATTTTTACTGGTTGTCAGTCAACTGGCATTTGGGTTGGATTCTTTAAATATAGGTTTCTATATTTATAAAACAACCACTTGTTTTGCATCTTTGTATTTAAATAGTTACAGAATACAACAAGAAGCTCTTCAGAACATTATATCTTACATGAAGAAACGAAAAGAAGGAAAGGCAGAGAGGAAGGATTATTTTTGACCTTAAAGAAAGCAACCTCCTAGGGGCCAGCCCAGTGGCATAGTGATTGAGTTCACGTGCTCAGCTTCGCTGGCCCAGTGTTCATGGGTTCAGATCCCAGGTGCAGACCTACACACCACTCATCAAGCCATGCTGTGGTGGCATCCCATATACAAAGTAGAGGAAGACTGGCTCAGATGTTAGCTCAGGGACCATCTTCCTCAAGCAAAAAGAGGAAGACTGGTAACAGATGTTAGCTCAGGGCCAATATTCCTCACCAAAAAAAAAAACTCTCTAAAATGCACACACATGCACACTCACACACAGAGTAAACACATTCAAAATGTGCCCAACAAATACAATTACAGAATTCCTAATCACAAATTCAAATAGTGAAGACTGCTACTTGATTTAAGTGATTTAAACAAATATAAATCTGCTACTTAAAACAAAGAAGATACTCTGAGCTTACTCAATTTGAAACTGAAAATTAACCCAGAAGTAAAGTAAAATAGCAGAAAATCATCAATGTCATTGAGCTTCAGATGGACTATGTGGAGAAGCACTCACTGTACACTGCCCACGATTAATGCTAATGATTGGACGGGGTTTTACCACATTCATAAAAAGCTAAGAACAACACTGTTTACATACACTCTGTTCTTTCCTCATGAATATGTGGTTTTCACAGGCCCAAAAATCATGGATACTCTCAAATTTCTGATGGCTTTAAAAAATGACAATGAAAGGAAGTCACTTTATAACCATAAAAACAATTCTAAAATCTATTATGAGCATTATAACAATTATAGATTGATTTATTTACCCACATCCACCAAGTGTAACTTAAGCCACATTCAAACTAATCAGTCAATAGACTGTACAACTCAGTCTTCAGCTTCATATGATTTAATTTTCCTTTCCTTCTTGCAACATTATAATTATGTGCTCTGAGTTTACTGTAACTAATATTAGTGGTTTTGTCCACATGCTCACAAACTAAAGAAATAGACAAAAAAGCTTTTTGATCACTGAATCAGTACCCTTAGAAGAAAAAAAAATTGCTAATATTTGAAACAACAATCTTTACTTTTTTTCTTTCCTTTTTTTTTCTGTATGGGATGAAACAAATTCCTTGTGTGGTTTTAATTACATCTTAATATTTCATAAACATCTTTTAACGTAAATTCAAAATAAAGTTAACTATTGTGAATAGCACAGCAGCTCCCAATTCCATGATGGCACTAACCTTTAGAATCAAGCGCATGGTCCCTAAATCTGGTCCCCTTTGAAATCAAATAGACCAGCCCAAACTATGGTTCTTTTTAAAGTAACATGACACTGTTTACAGAGTTGTTTTTACGTTTTCCCCTCTTTTTAGTATTGCACTTGTTATTTGGTTTCCAAACAAATAATATTACCAAATTATTTCCAGTTATCAAAATTTGGTAGCTAATTTAAATGGTCTTTTCTTTGTTTCCCAAAAGGCCTGAGTAAGAACACATCTGCTATTGACACAATCAGCCTCTGCTATTTAAAAAACTCCAAGTGTCCAAATATATGGGATTTCCAGGCTCCAGGAGAAGGCTACAGCTCTTATGTAAACAGGAAATCTAGGCCACAAGGAGAAAACCAACTACAGCTGTGAATGCACAAAGTCACACTTCTGCTGCTGGCTACCCATTTCCACTTATTCTGATAAATCCATCTTGTTAGTCTGCTGCTAATCAATTCTGTTAGTAATTTAATACAATAACAAGTTTTTCTTTTTTATTTGTAAGAGTAGAGGGAAAGACAAAACTGAGTGAAGTTGCCCAGAATAAGGCTGACCCAGTTTTATCCCAAGATTCTCCTTTAGGAACAATGCATCAGCCATGTCACAGAAGGTAACTTCTGAGTTTCTTGGAAATTGTGATGATTCTGTTTCTTATACTCAACATGCACTGAAAAATCAAATTTAGGTGTTACTCAATTTAACAAGCAGATGAACTATTTATTTTCAAATGATGATTGCCCAGGTTAAAAAATGTGATTTTTAACCTATCATTTTAGCCAAAAAACAAATAAATAATGTCTCAAACTTGTAATATTTTCAACAACTCCACTGACTATTATCTAACTAATCACTCTTTCTATTCTCCCCACACAAGCTTTCAGCATCTTGTTTTAAATAAGACATATGATTATTTCTTAAGCCTCTATTTAAAAAAAAGAGTTCACTTTAAGAGGTATTTCAGAGCTCACCACAACAACTACCCAGAAAGAGACAAACAAAAAGCACTCAATTTTGCCATCAGAAAAAAACATTCTTAAAGGTCATTCTTGAAGGCCCTTAGAAAACCACATTCATTGCTAAAATGACTGTGATCCTTGTAGCCACTTGCTATCTTTTTTCCTTCTGTCCCCATTCCACCCACTCACTTCAACTTATTCCAATTTGTAAAACTTTTATACACTTAAAAATATTTTGCGATTCTACATATGTATCTCATGTCACGTGAGAAGAAAAATATCATTTATTTTGCAACTTTGTGACCCTCTATGAGATGTGCTCCAGTTAAAGAAGAAAAAAGATAAAAAAAAAAAAGTATTAGTTGGGGGCCGCCCGGTGGCGCAGCGGTTTAGACCGCGCTTGGCAGCCCAGGGTTCGCGAGTTCGGATCCCGGGCGCCCGCCGACGCACTGCCTGTCAGCCATGCTGTGGCGGCGTCCCACATAAAGTGGAGGAAGATGGGCACAATGTTAGCTCAGGGCCAGTCTTCCTCAGCAAAAAGGGGAGGATTGGCAACAGATGTTAGCTCAGGGCTGGTCTTCCCCACAAAAAAAGAAAAAAAAAGTATTAGTCTTCAATAAGTTTGTGTGTTAGTACACAGTTTAAATGCAAAGTTGTGGATACCAGTCGTCTGTTGAACTCTAAACCATGTAGCTTGTCACCAAAGACCTTCTTCACGGTTTCTGGTCCTCTTTCTTTCCCAGCTGCTCAGTGGGGTTCTTCTTCTCTTACCCTGCCACTTGAAAGCCTGAAAGTTGTTTCACACCCTCCTAACGCCTAAAGCCAAAAACTTTTCCCTGATATTTATTTACATCTCTAAACACGTGGAAATCCCTTGGTTATGTCAAAAAAATTCCTTTTGCCTCAGGCTTCCAGATCAGTGTCCTCCTCGTCCATCCATTCTCTCTTTTCTATCTCCTTCACAGGATATTCTTTCCACCCACCTGAAGGCAGACATCCTCTAAGGTTTTCATTTTCAACTCTACTCTCATTCATTCATTCCTAAATATTCTATTTGCTAGACACTGTTCTACCTGATGGAGAACAACAATGGGGGAAAAATAAGAGTCAAAATCTCTGCTTTTATAGTTTATGCCCTGCTGAAGAGAGATAAACAATAATAAACAAATATGTATATAATAAATCTTAGCACTTAAATTCTTAGCATTTAGATGTGCTAAGAATAAACATAAACCAGAGGAGGAGGAGGAAAAGGAGTAAAAATTTTGGGTAGGGTGGTTAGGAAAGACCTCTTTGAGGAGATGACATTCAAGTAGATCTGGCCTCCTTAGGTGGATCACCTGCTCTGTGGGAGACACTACAAATTACAAGGACAAGCCCAAAGTCTCAACTTCCCTCTCAAGCTCCAGCCACAAATATCCAACTGACTGTCTTGCTTACAAACACCTCTATGCCAAAATGGTCAAATAATCCCATTCTCTCTACATGCTCAATGTTCTATACATGAAATTCTTATAATCTTTTACTGGCATATAATTCCAAGTCCATCAGAATCAAAACTCTAGTTATTTTGATGCCTCTTTCACCACATCTGTCACATTCAATAAGCCATCAAGCCCCAAAGATTCTCTCTTTGAGAGTCTCTGGTATCTGACTCTCCTTTCTGTCCAATCTAACTCTGCTTCTCTAATTGCCATGGCCTTCAAATTAGTAGGTTCACCCACAGGGTCTCCCTCCTCCAATCTATCCCACATCCTAGCATAACACTCCTCTACTGCCAAAGCCTTATGTGGCTCTCTACTATGGTAAGTCCAATTTTTGTTCTGTCTTGTTTTTTCACTTATAATTACATCACTCTTAATATACTCTGTCCACTTGTTAAATCAGATCACTTGCTGTTCACAAAACAAATCCAAGATTTTCCCTCCTGAAGGCACCTCATTCAGGACACTTTCCTTGGTCTACCATATATGAGACCTCTTCCTCTGCTTCTTTTGAACTCTTCTGCCTTTCCTACTTTATCATATTAAGAGTTTAATCATGAAGTTTTTCATAAAACATAAAAAGGATATAAGTAACATAATTTATCAAGTATACTAATAGAATAAACATCCATTAATCCACTCAACAACTAGAAAAATCTAACACTACCAATACTGTTGAGACGCCCCAGTTCCTCCCTCCCAAAGGAAACCACTCCCCTGAATTACTTCTTGCTCTCTTTTATAGTTTTACCATATGTGTACGTACAATTAAATAGCATTTGCTTTTGCAAAATTGTATTACTGGTGGCAGACTAACTGCAGTCTTTGCAAACTGCATTTTTTACCTTAGTATTATGATTTTAAGGTTCATCCATACTGATGTGCGTACCTGCAATGCATTCTCTGCCACATAATATTCTCCTACGGATAGACATTAGAGTTTTCCATTTTTTGTTAAGAAAAACAATGCTGTAAATGTTCTTGTGCATGTCACCTGGTACACATGTACACATCTAGGACTAGAATTCCTGGGCTGTGGGGCACACACATGTTCCACTTTCATGATAATGACAAATATTTTTCCAAAATGACGATACCAATTTTTTAAAAAATCAATGTCTAACACATACTTATTTCAAATTTTCCACCTAGTGATTCTAACATCTAAAGTTTTTGGTAGTCTGGTTAAAGTTTCTGTGGACATACATACTCTCTCTCATGGTAACTCTCCTTTATGAGTGTTTTACTTTAAGGTTTCACTTGGGACTCATATTTGAGGACTTCTTTGAGATCTGAGTTGAAGGAGTATTCCTTCAGGAAGGATTTTCACTTACTTCTGTCAAGTCCCTGTCACACTTCATTTGAAAGTGTGATTTTTGCTGCTAGTACTCTGTCCAGCATTGTTAGATTACTTGCAGTCAAAAGGTTCCAGGATCTCCATTTCACAAAACTGCCAGGAATGGAAGCCCTATATTTCCTGAACTTTAGTATGGAACTTATTGCATCTTACATTTTATTTATTGTGTATTTGCCCTTTTTCTTCTCCTAGAATACAAGTTCCTTGTTAGCAAGGCTTTTTCATTTTATTTACCTGCACATCTCTCACAGTAGCCAGCAAAGTACATACATGGTTTTCAAAGAATATTTGTTACTTAAAAATATGTTTAAATTTTGAAAGTATAAAAGCCCAGGGCTCAAGAATTAGTAACAAATAATGCTTTGCGGAATGCCTAATCTATTGTTTTTCTTATTTTGCAATTTGGACATGTGAGTACAAAGGCTATATATCACAGTGTTTATAATAATGAAGGAGAAACATCCTTGATTTTTTAATAGATAAAAAGAATAAGCTCTCTTATGAATCCCTCAAGTTCCAGATAGCTGCAAAGGAAAAAGATTTTAGAGTTTGAAAGAGAGAAATGTAAATAAAGGATATGGAGAAAAGTCTTGTAAAAATCCAAAAATTCACTGATGAAGAGAACAGTATATTTTTTAAGTTTTCTAAATTATAAAAAATTCATGAAACATAATTGACAATCTCAGATAAGAGGTTAAAACGCATAATGACAATGCACTTTTGTTCTTCCTACAAAAGCTAATGATCATGGATTACCATAGTTCTAGCTAAGCATTTGGTCATTAAAAGAAAATGTTTATTGAATAGAACTTCTCAATTTAGCAGAAAATCACAAGAGGCGACTCCCTTCAACCTCTATAGTTGATGGTATTCTGCATTTGACAGTAACCCCAGGATGTCAATAACAGTGTAAGAACACTGTTCTAAGGAATAAAATAAAAGAACATAGAGCAAAAACCACTTTTTTAAAATCATAATACTATAAACCACACAGAGTTTTTCGACCACAGTCACATGGACTGTAGGTTGATAATACTAATAACTTAACTTAGAAATTCAAAGAGAAGAAAAGGGAAATTTGACTTTTGCAGATAACATTTTATCAACCATTATATTTAGTAGTGAGCAGCACCAACTGAAAAATGTATTGTGACATCACTTGTTGAGAACTGAGTAGGAAGCTATAATGCCACCCTGAAGTTCAGATACCACATGTGTAGCCACAGTTTGCATGAAAAAAGAATAATTCATGAAACCAAGTTCGTTCAAAAATAACCATGAATAGGAAAGGTCACATCTGAATCATTGTAAGTGCTTTTATATGTGTGTGCAATCATTTAAAAAGCACAACTAAAAAGGAAATCTATTTATTTCTTTTCCCTACTTAACTAAGCATTCAGTCTATAATCAGATGGTTAGCATAAAGTATTATTAAGGCACTATTTTTACAGTACCCATTTTTATGGGTTTTGTATGTTACACGAACAGTGGTTTTTAAAAAAATGCATGAATTGGTTATTCTCTTTTATGCTTCCTATATTAAGTCAAACCAAAGCTCTGGATCTTGGCATAATGGTAATGCAAGTGGAAACAAAAACAATTCCATCTTCAAAATGTCTTTCAATTTTACTGTATTCATTCTATCACATTAAAATCTCATTTATCAAAAAAAGATTTTTAAAGAACCCTACATTTAAGATAATTTGGGTTCGCTTCAAGTCACAAAAGAGAAAGGAAAAATATCTTTATTTAATAAGTTACTGACTATTTTAGAAAAATACATTAAAACAAATTAATCATAAGTGTAAAATTCGTTTTTAAAAAATCGGTTATTACTACAGATATCAAACATGCCACCACTCAAAAAAAGACAGGGTTATTTTAAAATTCTGCATAGATGGTTACTGCTATGCCATTTTAGAATCTTTCTTTCAGTTAAGGTAATTTTGCCATTAAAAAAAGCTAAATATGGGGGGCTGGCCGGTGGCATAGCAGTTAAGTTCATGCGTTCCGCTTCAGTGGCCTGGGGTTCGCCAGTTCAGATCCTGGGTGCGGACCTACTTACCGTTCATCAAGCCATGCTGAGGCGGCATCCCATATAGAAGAGCTAGAACTCCACAACTATGATGCACAACTATGTACTAGGGCTTTGGGGAGAAAAAAGAAAAAGAGGAAGATTGGCAATAGATGTTAGTGCAGGGCCAATCTTCCTCAAAAATAAATTAAATACATAAACAAATAAATAGAAAACCAAATTATGTCTTTTAGACTTTGAAATTAAAACAAGTTAAATGCCAATTAAAAGAAAATCACCTAAACAGTACAATAGAAAAATGGTCAAAGCTATGAGCAGATAATTCACAGATTAAGACAAAAGGCCAAATTATATGTGAAAAATTGCTCAACCTCACTTATTAGGAAAAGACACATTAAAACTGGAAAGTGGGGCCGGCTCAGTGGCGCAGCAGTTTAGTTCACGCTTGGCAGCCTGGGATTCGCGGGTTCGTATCCCGGGCACCTGCCAACGCACTGCTTGTCAGCCATGCTGTGGCGGCGTCCCATATAAAGTAGAGGAAGATGGGCACGGATGTTAGCCCAGGGCCAGTCTTCCTCAGCAAAAAGAGGAGGATTGGTGATGGATGTTAGCTCAGGGCTGGTCTTCCTCACAAGGGGAAAAAAAACTGGAAAGCATTTTTTAAATCCATGATTTTAGATATTTTAAAAAATTTGACAAATAACCATTAAGAAAGAGTGTGGAGGGAACTTCCACTTTCCAGTCTACCATGTAAGGAGCTTGGAATTCACCACTCCATCCTAACAACAAGTAAAAAGCTGAACAAATGTGATCTGTCAGAGAAGGTAAATAAGGTAAACAACTGCTCCCAAAATTGGAGAGACAGAGAGTCAGATACAGAGAATCACAACTTACCAGAGCACTAACCCATGAGCAGAAACCTCCACAGAAACTAGTGCCGGGGAGGAAAACGAGAACCGTAACTGAACAACTGCTGGAGTCTCAGTGTGGACTTCTGTGAGTTTTACCTCCTGGAGCTCTACCAGGTTCTCAGAGTAAAGATTGGAGAAAAATTCCCTCGTGCTTCCAGTAGGGGGAGAGGAAAAGGAACCATTTTTAAATAAGAGAGCTTTCTGTTCCTCTTAACAGGCCTGCCCTCAGGAGAAACTATTTTACCAGGGCCTAACCTGCTGGAGTTTTATCAGAGCTTAACCCCTTTCAGAAATACTCAACTCCAGCCACCTCTAACCTTCCACATTAGGGAAGTGGGTGGGCATGAAAAACTAAGAGGCACTTGAGAAGTCCAGAGGCACAGGCTCACTAAAAAACTGAGACCAAATCATAGGACTATAGAATGCTTTCCCTCCCCAACACCTCACCACCACATTACGAAGGCCTATTTACCACAGTTCCTTTGACCCAGTACATCATGTCCAGCTATCAAGAAAAACTTACAAGGCATACTAAAAGGCAAAAAACACAGTTTGCAGAGACAGAGCAAGCATCCAAGACCACATTCGGATATGACAGGCATGTTGGAATTATTAGACAGGAAATTTAAAACAACTATGATTAATACCCCTAGGGCTCTAATGGAAAAAGTAGACAACATGTAAGAACAGATGGATAATGTAAGCAGAGAGACGGAAATTCTAAGGAGGATGAAAAAGAAATGCTAGGGATCAAAAACACTGTAATAGAAATGAAGAATGCCTTTGATAGGCTCATTCGTAGACTGGACATGGCTGAGAAAAGAATCTCTGAGCTTGAGGATATCTTAATAGAAACTTCTAAAACTGAAAAAGCAAAGAGAAAAATGACTGAAATAAAAAAAAAAAAAACCCTGAACAGAATATTCAAGAACTGTGGGACAACTACAAAAGGTGTAACATAAACATAATGGGAATACCAAATGGAGAAGAGAGAAGGGAACAGAAGAAATATTTGAAGCAATAATGACTGAGAGTTTCTCCAAATTAATGTGAGACACCAAACCACAGATCCAGGAATCTCAGAGAACACTAGACAAGACAAAAGACCAAAAAACTACAGCCAGACAAATCACATTCAAAGTGCAGAAAATAAAAAATAAATCTTGAAAGAAGCCAGAGGAAAGATAAGAATTACATCTGACTTCTCAGAAATCATGGAACCAAGAAGAGAGTAAAACAAAATATTTAAAATGTCAAGAGAAAAAAACCACCAGATCTGAATTCTGTAGCCTGCAAAATTATCTTTCAAAAGTGAAGGAGAAATAAAGACTTTCTCAGACAAACAAATATTGAAGGAAATCTGTTGCCAGTAGACCTGCCTCGCAAGAAATGTTAAAAGAAATTCTTCAGAGAGAAGAAAATTGATGTAAGTCAGAAACACAAATTCACATAAAGAAAGGAAGAGCCTTAGAGAAGGAATAAGTGAAGATAAATAAGCTTTTATTTTTATTATTCTTAACTGATCTAACAGATAATTTGTTCAAAATGATAACAGCAACAATGTATTTAATTTTGTGTGTATATATGTATATATATCTATGTTTACATATGCATAAAATGAATGACAGCAATGATATAAGGGACGAGACAGAGGAATTAGGAATATTTTGTTATTATATGGTACTTGCACTACCCATGAAGTGGTATAGTATTACTTGAAAGTGGGAGGGAAAGAATGCGTAAATATATATTGCAAACTCTATGGCAATGACTAAAAAACTTTTTTTAAAAAGAAGGATAATTGATATGCTACAAAAGGAGAAAAAAATGGCATCATACAAAAGGCTCACTCAGAGTATAGAGATACAGGCATTCATACATGGTAAAATAATGTAGACAAAAATTACAGACAACTTGAATCTCTCTCAGTAGGAAAATGAATAAATTATGGAACCACAGAATATCAGCTATAAATCTATATATACCGACATATTAGGAGAACCAAGATATGTTAAGTAAAAAGTATGTTGCACAACAATATATTAGAAATCTCGTCTACATAATTGTTTAAAATGGTGAGTGAGACAGACACAGACAGAATGAGACTACAGAGACATATCAAATTGTCAGCAATGGTTCTTTCTGGAAAGAGAAACAGGACTCTGAGTAAACGGAAAGGGGATATCTGTCTTGATGATTATATAAAACTTTTCTATGTACACACCACAATGAGAATCTCTAGATATATTATTTATGCAAATCTTTTTTTAAAGAAAAAACAAAGGAAGCGAGAAAGGAAAAATATCATGTCTTTCCACAAAACCAAGAAAGTGGTTGCTAGCTTACCTCAGTTATCGCCAGAAAGGATTTCAACCAAATCATTTCAAATAGGAACCTCAGATCCACCATTAACAGTTTTAATTTATAGTTTCAATGAAAAACTAATTTGAGGGGCCGGACTGGTGGCATGGCAGTTAAGTTCGTGTGCTCTGCTTCGGTGGCCTGGGGTTTGCAGGTTCGGATCCTGGGCGGCGATCAACGAACCACTTGTCAAGCCATGCTGTGGCTGTGTCCCATATAAAGTAGAGGAAGATGGGCACGATGTTAGCCCAGGGTCTATCTTCATCAGCAAAAAGAGGAGGATTAGCAACGGATGTTAGCTCAGGGCTAATCTTCCTCACACAAAAAAAACTAATTTGATTTATAACTGTACTTTCACACAAATAGTTCAGATTGGCCTATGAACTAAACCAAGGATTAAATAGAATTTTGGAGCTAGAAGGGACTTTAGGACCATCCAGATGTGCTCTCTCATTTTACATATGAGGAAACAGAACAAAGAGACTCATCCTAAAACAGACAACTAATTTCACCACCAGTATGTTAAAAGAGGAAAGAACCCAACTTCCTCGCCCTTAGTCCAGGCCTCTGGTAAACTCAATTTCTTTCATTCTAACTACTTTGTAAATATCATCTGTGGTTCCTGAAAATTCCCAAATGGTTCCTGAAAATTTTCATTTTCTAATCCCATTTCCACATCACCTGATTAAAAAGAACTTCATATTTACAAGTTAAATCCATACAGATTCACAGAACTTAGCATGGTGAAGAAATTTAGAAGCTGCTTCTTGTCTAACATTTTCAGGTTTTTTGTTTGTGTTTTAAGTAAAACAGCTTAAGTAACTTGCTACATCCAGTGAGTCAGACACAGAGTTGAGAGCAGAATCCAGTTGTCCTAATGCCCAGATTATTGTTTTTCTATATTTCACATTCATTTTATTTAAAAAAAAAAAAAAAAAAAGGCAGTGTGATCTTGCAGAACGAACACCCATGGCTAACCAGGTGACTTTGGGCAAGTCACTGAACTCTTGTAAACTAAGTTTCTTCAACTGTTAAATGAGCAGGGTCGATTAGGTGAGCTCTGAAGTTTCTTAATCCTTTCCACGAGTCTGGAATTTTTAAGATGGGGTGCAATATGTGCTAGTGGTCACAGGATCCAGTGGCAAAATCAAACACTGCAGTCCAACTCTCTGAGTAGTTCTAAAGAGCTATAAAAAAGGAGAGTACAAGCAACAGAAGAGAAAGAAGTGGAGTTTAGGAACTCCTTAGCATGGATCTAAATCTGGAGAGTTAAAACTAGCTACTGAACCTATGGTTTTATATTCAGTAAAGCGCTTCAAGTCATTTTCAACAAGCAGAAAGTTACCATGTGCCACAATTACACACCCACCACAGGGTCCCCAGAAAGTTAACTTCTCCTGAGCGTCTAGTTTTCACCTCCTACTATTCCTTTCCACTACTGTTCTGAAAATGTATCTAGTAAAGCTGGACAACTAATAGCAAATTATATAAGCTACATATGTTGTTATGGCCAATAATTTGGTTTCCCTGAAAAATAGCATTGAACAATGGTAATTGTTAAAACAAAAGAACGATAAGACCTATGTCTGGTTCTGATATATTTGAGGATGTAGTAACATAAATGTATTCTGAAAAATCACTAGAGATAGACCTCAAGTCCTGTGTTCCTAACTCATTCCTCAGCTGACATTTTGCCATCGGGCAATTCTTATTAGCATGCATATAGTTAATACCATTATTTATGTCTTCATAACCTCAGTTCAAATACCTGTAAGAAAGCAACTGTACAAAATCTCTTCATACTGAAATTTTTTTTCCTACACTTATTCACTCTGTTCTTCCTTCGGATAAATAAATCCAGTTCTTTCCTGCCTATAATCTGTTTTTCTTTCTCCCTGCCTTAAAAATCTTCCCTAACAGGGCATAATACTTATTAAAGGCCTGAACAAAAATGCTTATAATTCTGAGAAAGAAAGTAATTCAGTTTTATCCTCATCCCTGGAAGCCTCCATTTATCCCATCAGTTGCATGCTTATATAGCTGATATAACTTTGAACATCTAAATAGACTTTCATAAATTCTAAGTAGAGATAACTTGGGGATGAAATATGTTTTGAGTAGGTAAAGCCTAAATTTTGGCAAAATAAACAGCTTGGAGCAACCCTTGCTAAGCCAGGTCCTCACAGCACCCTAAATGTAGGGCTGGGGTAGGGGAGTGACTGGACACCTGGACATTTGTAAGGAAACTAGAAAAAAAGAACTGGACACTGGTATGGGTTTCTGTCCCTCTTCCCAAGCTGGTGAGAGTGGAGGAAAAAGAGGAGACCAAAAAAAAGCCCTAGCTAGATTTGGAGGATCCAAGAATAGATGAGGCCTAAAGAGACAGAAAGCCAGATAGGGAAGTTCCCCATTCCCATGCCGCTGTTAGGCCAGTAAGATGCTCTAGGAGTAAAGTAGAAAAAATAGCCTTATATACGTGGGCCATGAGGACCTGACAATCTCACTGATTATTCCAAGTTTTCAGACCACCTGATTCCACTACCACCAGCATCTGCTGTCATTGGGTGCTGCGTATAGTGAGGAAGCTGCAGGCTCCAACAAGACCATGGACACCATAATGAATTCAACAGTGACAGAGGCCTGTAACCCACAGGTAGGCGGATGGCAAGCCCTCTCTCAGAAGAAGTCAACAGTGGGAAGAGGGTGACCATGAACCAGATGGTCCCTCCCACAATGACACCGAAGGTCCCTGGAATCCAGATGTTACCCAGTGGAGGGGCGGGGGGGCAAACAAATATAAAGCACCATATAAAAAAGAGACTAGGCTTACATGGAGGGGACTAGCAGAATGAAGGCAAGGAGCCAGGCACTAAACTGATTTAGAGAACATTAAAAAAGTTACAAGAGGTTCCCTTCCTGCAATTTCCACCATAGCTGGGGAGGAGAGGCAGTGTAGGTGTGAGAACATCTGGCAAGGTTTGCCCCAGCCACAGTCCCTCTGCCCGCCCTCTCAACATGGAAACCAGGGGCCACAGTGGCTGCACACAGTTGTTTGTCAGCACTCTCTTGGCAAGGGCCCACACAGCCTGCACGCAACTCTGCAGCTCAGAGGGTCACAAACCAAGCAGTCATTCCCTCCGCAAGCCCACTGTGTGTGACCCGTGTGTTCTGAAGACCTCTGTGTCCTCTGCACCCCTACTTTTTCCCCATTCTTCTCCAACGCCCCCAACCCCCACTGTTGCCAGGCTCCTACTGCATACCCAGCGACCAGGTGCTGGTTATCTGTTTCCTGCCTGCACTCCAGAGGGTGGCCTATTGTTTGCCCAGCAACTCCAGACCAGTCCTAGCCTGGCCAAACGAGTGAACTTCTCTGCTACCTGGTGGCCAAACCACACCTCCAACAAGGTCTGAGGCCCTTCCAAGTATGTCCTTCCTTGGACACTCTCTCTCAGCTATAGAGTACCACACAGAGTTTCCCTATATCTTATAGTTACTTTTTCATCATAGTTAATTCTTTATATTAAACTTCCCCTGATTAACCTAACGTATGGTTTCTATTTCTTGATTGGATCCGGAGGGCTACATCCTTCTAGTCTCAAAATCTATCAATATTTCTACTTTCTCCACTGATGTCTCCCTCAAAATCACCATTTCCTCTCCATCACTTGGACCATTCCCAATCCCTAATGTCTCTCTCCTATAGAGATGGTCTTGGACAACCCCAGATCTACTCTATAAACCTTCCCCCCAAACACTATTTTATTTGTCAATTTAAGAACATGTAAGGGTTCTCTCCTTTCTGTCAGATCAAATATGAACTCCTACACTGAGATTTTAAGGCCTTCCGTGACCTGGCCTCACCTGGCCGACCCAGCTCCACTGAACATCAGGAATACTTTCCATCAGGTAAGAGTCATGCAGATATCTAGCCCTTGCCATGCCTAATTCCACTGTCACGTCTGTGCTCATGCTCCTTTCTTCCCCTTCTCTTCCCACTTATCCCAGAGCCTTCTGTAACTGCAGGCCCTCCAGGACCAGTTCAACTGACCCCATCTCTTATCAACAGAGTGATTAAGAATTGTCTTTCAGAAAAACTGCAGAGTCACATAGCCAGGGCATGTGCAAAAGAAGAAATCGTGACCTGAAACGACCTCGGAACCAAAGATCCTCCTCCTCATGGAACCCAAGGACCAGGACATGAGTGGAATTTGAAAGTCAGACTCTTATCAGAAGCAAGGGGTCCCTCATTCAGGAGATCCAGTGTTAAAATTCCTTCCCCACCTCATCAAAAATATTTAGAACCCCATCGTAAATGTTTAGAACCCTGTCATAAATGTTTAAAACCTTACCATAAACGCGTAAAGCCCACCAGTCAAAACCTGTTCCACCAGTGTTTCCACGTGTCAGCCTCTTAAATTTCGCCCCAAATCCTGAATCAGGGAGACAGATCTGAGGGCACACGCCCCCTGTCTCCCTGCAGATCCATTTTGCAGAATAAAAGCTGACTTCACCCCCTAAAGGCTGATGGCATAATTAATTGGCTTGTTTATGCCCATCGGGCAGAGAAACCCAGTTTTGTGCAGTAACACTTCTGGGGCCAGTTCTAAGAGCCCGTCATCTCTGAGTCCTTTTGCGGGTGATTTCTTCCTACATTTTTGTCTGTGTTGACCTCAACACATACTTACCACCTATTATATCCTGTATAATTCTCTATGTGGAGATACTCCCCAGATTAACCCTATGATACTCTTTCTTTAATTTATATGTTCATGGCTTATTACCCTAACTTATTTTTAACTATGCTTTATATTTCTCACACAACTTCACAAGTCTTTTTCCATAGTGGTAAGCTCAATGTTAAAAGATGGGAAAACCAGACTAAGTCAAATAGTTTTAACCCAAAGTAATGTTTACATATAGGACCACTGCTAGGCTATACAAAACCTTTCTACAGATTAGAAAAAGGCATCCCTTCCTCCAAACAGATGCAGCCTCACATCAGGTTACATGGCTTGGCAAATGGACCCTGGGTAGAATATCAACTAAACCCTATACAATGATATATGGCAGCACTGGATTCTTGAAGAACACTGACTTTTAAAAAAAGAGTCAAATTGTATTACAAAAACTTTTAAAGGAGGTTGTCCCTTGAATTTTGTTTTAGTAGAATTTTATTCTACTGTATATCACTCTAATCCTGGACAACATCTCACAGCTTGGGCATTAGATTAGTTATACGGCAAATTTCATGCTGTAGTAGCTATTTTGATGGAATTTCTTTTCTCAACCAGTATTAATTGAGAGTCTAAGTCTATGTTAGGCCCTGGACCCAGGTCTAGCAATACAAATATGGTAACTGACTTATGGAGCTTACATCTCAGTGAAACAGTCTATATTTAGAAGGAAATAATTTTCTTTATGTTATACTTACTGATAAACTTGTTTTGCATAGTCTCCAACAGAGCTTGGTGAGCATCCTCAGCTTGTAAAGCATGTGAACATTCTCTAGCCAGTATGGTGCGCACAAGATGCTCCCCACATCCTAGAAATCCAACGAAACCAAGAACGGATTAGGAAAAGCAGTACTAAACATCCTTCTTGTCTTACTAGCATTAAAACACCTTTATGCACCACTTAAGAAGTAGTTGTGTTAGAGAATAATTCAGTGATGGATGAAATGATTTCTATGAGCAATCTAGTAATTTTACTAATGATATTTGGCAGAAACTAAAGAAACACGTGACCGTCTAACCTCACAATGAAACAAAGAAAAATAAAAGAAAACCGCTTTTTCATAGGAATTATTTACAAAATACAGTAATTTAGATTCTCTACTTAGGAATTTCCTAGAGTTCTGTCTCATTTCCACTGTTGGGTAGCTACAAAAACTTCTGTTTTATAATTATTTGTTTCTATTCAATTGGCCTAGTCTCCCATTTTCCCTCTGGCACCCCAAACACCTGGGAGCATATGAGAAATCTAGGCAGCCAAGGGCAACCTGAATCTCCCCTACCTACTTTTTTTGTGTGTGTGTGAGAGAAAGACCAGCCCTGAGCTAACATCTGTTGCCAATCCTCCTCTTTTTTGCTGAGAAAGACTGGCCCTGGGCTAACATCCGTGCCCATCTTCCTCTACTTTATATGGGATGCCGCCACAGCATGGCTTGACAAGCGGTGTGTCACTCCGCAGCTGGCATCCGAACCTGCAAACCCCGAGCTGCTGAAGTGGAGCGTGTGAACTTAACCGCTATGTCACTGGGCCAGCCCCTCCCCCACCTACTTTTCACTGCAATGCCCACAACACATCAACAGCTGTAAAGTGGACTTGATAAAATAACACCTTTTTCACCTTCTTACAGTAATTTACATAGCTTTCAGGAACAAATATTCTCTGTAGCTCTGAAGAACAAGCGCATTTTAAACACCCCTGAGGTGAACTTGGACCATCAGACACACTAAGAAAGAGCAGGTATGGTGGTGGTGGGAGGCACTGCCTAGAATTCCATTACAGTTTCTACCTGTTTAAAGTAGAAACTGCCAGCAAAACTAGAGGCAAAGGATTTACCTCTGCTAAGTTCAAATAAAAGATTTCTGAAAGAAGAGCCTGATTTTTTTCTTTGAAATACAATACATAAAAAAGCTACTTTCACATACATTGGAGGGGTAAGTCTACTTTTAAAATACTAAATGCCACTTGAAATGTTTTTTATATATAAAGTCAATTTAATTAATTAACATATCAGTGTCCTTTTACCCAAATGAGAACAGAAGACCTTTACTAGCTATCTTTTAACTTTTTTCCATTAAAAATGATTCCTCGCTCAATTAAACTTCTGCTTCCCATCTCTCAAAAAAAAACCAAGATTCTTGTCAAAGGTATTCTGTTAATTTATTAGAAAATGAAGTCCTCTGTTAATTCACATAACACGTAAACGGTATCAAATAATCTAAGCATCTACTGAGACTAAAGGAGAAGTACGACTCAGCTCTATGGTCAAAAAAATCACAGCAAAAGAAGGAGCATCTCCAGGATCCACTCAGATTCCCCCACAGGACTGGACGAAGTAACATTTTTTCACGTCATTAATCTGCACACAGGTATGTGCGTGCGCGCACACAAACTATACTGGTAAATGGAGAGGAAAGGTTCTTAACAATCAAAGAGTGACAGAAATGTGGACTAAGATTATTAAATGAAACAACTTCTTTTAAATAATGCCTAAACATTCTTAAATTCATGAAACTTAAACCAATACAAACTGATATGATACACAGTTCTCTGTTTGGCTAGTATGTATTATGACAGACGTTAGGCACTAACAACAAATTTCCCTAAAAAATATTATCTTTAATTGTTAAATAATGTTGATGCCTTTCATTTCAGAAATTTTCTCTTCATACGTACACCTCTCCCCACTTCCTCTGCACCCCCTCTATATATACATGCACGTATGCATAAACACATATGTGTACATTATGTATACACAGACAAAAAACATACACTCTTTGCCAAAAATACAAACCATTCAAAAGGTTTCAATCACCCAACATTTTGCCAGAAATAATTTCCCTGTACTTTTTGGAAAATGTAAATATTCTTCAAGACCTAAATATCTCTTTGTGAGTATCTACACTTAGAGGAAGATCTAGATATGTAATTTAATATATTACTTCATGGGCAGGATTATAGTGATCACTATTTTGTGAAATTTTTGCAATTTTTTTTATAATCAGAGAAAAAACAACAATAAAGTTAATAGAAAAGAAATCATTTTTGACACTTACTATGTAGAGACACTGTGCTAAGCTTATGAAACTCCATAAATTTTAATTCCCTTTGTGTACATATTTGATGTCAAACAGTGAAATGGTGAAATGTTATACTTTAGAACAATAATCATTGTTAGGAAATTGGCATATTATAAGCTAAATGAGTGTTCAGAAGGTTATGTACACATGCCTGAAGTCAAACAGCCAAACCACATGAAGTTAACATTACATAAAAAATACACAATATGTGTTAGAGAGACTTTTTCCTCTGTTGTTATACAGGAATATACAAGGGTTTCCAATGATTGATTTTTATAAGAAGCTTTCAAAATTATGACTTCTATTCTGAGAAACATCATTCTGACATATATTACCTCTAACATAAGAGCCTTGACACCAAAAGCTTGTTCTCCTACAGGTTCCAATCAAAGAAAAGTTTGACTTCTGTGGTTTTACCCACAAAATTCCAAGGTTTCTTAGAATATGCTGCCATATAGCTGAAGTGTGATTCAAAGGCAAACAGCTCCATTCTTTAGTCACAGATATTAGAAATAAGCCATTCATTACATCCTCTTTTTGTCCTAACTTATGCAAGCAAGAGTGTATTTATATTCTCAGATCTTAGCAGAAAACATGGATTATACATAGAATGAAGACCTAACAACAACCCTGGAGGAAAAGTGATAAATACCAAGTTCTAAAAGAACTTAGAAAAGTACACATTTATTTAGCATCAATAAGAATGACAACTGAATGGACTGACATACATAAATGGATTCATAACTTAGGCCTTAAAAAGCATCTGTTAACTTTGGAAGATGCTATGGAACCAACTCACTATTGTGAAAACTGGTAAATGAAAGAAAACAATTAAGCATTTCTCTGTCCTTCCTATAGGAATTGTACAGAGGGTAACCAAATAGTTTATGAAAGAAAATTTTCTCCATAGAAGTATCCCAGCTAATAAATGAAGAAGAAATTAACAGAATTAGAATATAACCATTTGCAACCTATAATGTAATAATTGATATGGGCAAGAATCATCAATGGATGCTAATATTACAAAAAGATAGAACCGGATATTACATGTCTCCTGATAAAATTACACCTTTGTAGTCTCGCCCCACACCAAAATAAATTACACTTGGATCTCATCAATCCTCTAAATTCAACTATCAATTTCCAGAAATAAAGACTATCTGCAAAAATACTATAGTTAACATCATGGTGAAAAACTGAATTGTTTCTCTCTAAGATCAGGAACAAGACAATGAAGTCTGCTTTTATCACTTCTATTCAATAATACTGGAGGTTCAAGTCATTGCAATAAGGTAAGAAAAAGAAATAAAAGGCATACAGATCAGATAAGAAGAAGGAAAACTACCCCTATTTGCAGATGGTATAATTGTTTATGTAGAAAATCACAACAGAATCTACAAAACAACTACTAGAAGTATCTCTCCAGATTCTTCCCATCTGATTAGTAGTCTAGGGCAAAGGATGGCAGCAGATAACTGCCCGGTACTTACCAGTCCCCAAAATATGGACTTAATATTCATTTCCTCCCCCATTCATTCACTCACCAGATTGTTATTGAGCACCTACCAGTGCTAGGCCCAGAGTACACAGTAGTTGGCAGGGGTGCTGCTGTATATTTGTCAGATCTCCCCAAAGGTGCTGGAGACCTCTGCCTGGCTACTGGGTACACACTCAACTGTCATTCTGGCCAGCCCAGATGCCAGTGCCCTTACTGTGTATCCTATAGACCAACCTTGGGGATTTAGATGAGAACCCTGGACTCAGCAGAAACCCTGGACATTCCCACAGCCTGTTGAGAGCCAGTCTCTATGGCAGGGTCATCTCCCGTTAATCCCAACGCTTGGCCCAGTCTCAGCTCACTCTTTCCCAGTGTGCTTCCTGCTGCTGAGACTCCAGTATGCCCCACACCCAAAGTCTTCAGGATTATAATACATTCCTTCTCTTGTGGGGATCCTTAACCTTTCACAATGCACAATGAAGATGAATCCACAATAAAAAATCACAAACCATACACACACACACGTACAAGGAGGAATGAACAAATGCAAAAAACCAAGAAGTGGTGAGAATAGAAGAGGTTGACAAACGTTTTCATTAAAAAAAAAAAAAAGTAAATATTTTAGGTTTAGCACACTATATGTGATCTCTGTCAGATATTCTTCTTCTTTTATTTTTGTAACAACTTTTTAAAAATTTAAAAATCATTCTTAGTTCATGAGCCATATAAATACAGGCCACAGACCAGATGTGGCCCACAAGTCATAGTTTAACTATCCCTGCAATAGAACAATCGGAAGTACAAAGATAAAAACAAAGAGATATCATCATTTTTAAAAACAGGGCAATATGAAAGTGGGGGGCAGGGTGAGGTGTGCAGATTTTTCAAGGAACTAAATAAAACTTTTCAAGTTAAAAAAATGTTTAAGACTCAATGCAAGAGACAGAACTAGAAGATATATCCGTGGAAAAAAACTAAAAAGCAGCCTAGAACAATAAAGAGAAAGAAAATGAGGTGTTAAGAAACTGGAGTGTAAAATGAGAATATCCAACATATTAATAGGCATTTTGGAATAGAGAAGAGAAAGAATGGGGGAAGGGGCACAAATATTTGAGGAGATAATGAATAAGAGTTTCTAGAATTTAAGGTATAAGGAAATCTTTAAACTGAAGATACATATAAAGTTCCAAAGAAGATGATTAAAAACAAATCCATCCTACATATACCATAGTGAAGCTCTGGACCAAAGACTAAGAGAAAATTTTAAAAACTAATCATAAAAGAAAAGGAGGATCATCTTCAAGGAAATTTAAAAATTTAACTGATGTTACATATTCCCAAGCAACAAAAGAAGCCAGAAGACTAATATCTTAAAGATGCTAAGGCAATAAACGAACAGAAAAAAACTTGTCAACCTAGAATCAGTTAAACTACCATTCTAGAGTGAGGGTAAATATTAACAGTTTCAGATATATAAAGACAAACTCACTCCTTGGAGATTTTAGCTCCCAGCTTACATCTACTCTGCCCAACACTACTCCGAGTCATAATTCTTGCTGATTTTAATATTTACCTAGGTGATTCTCTCAATACCCTGGCTTCTAGATTCTCTGATATCCTCTCTTCAAATATCCACACTACCTCATAAATTCACTCCCATGACTATGTCATTATTAATAACATTAACTCCTCCATAGTCTCAGTTGCAATCATCCCATCCATCTTATCTTTCCAGCTCACCTCTTGAGCACTCGGATTCCAACATTCCCTCCACCTCACCAAAAACCTGTCATCCATTAATTCTGCTGCTTTTTAACTATCCCTCACTCCCCTTAGGTCCTCTGTTCCTTCCTTATCTAACTAAAATTCCATGCTTCATCAACTTACATCCATTCTTTTACTCCTGAAAGCCTCCATATTTCCTTCATTTCATTGAACTTGTCTGGCAAAAGCCCACTCTGAAGTGTCAGTCAGACTAACTCCTTGATGCTGCAAAAACAAACAACCCCCCAAATCTCAGTGGCTTAACACAACAAAAATATAATTCTCAATAATGTTATAGGTTGTACATGGGTCACCAGGAAATGTGCTGTATATAGTCACTCAGGAACAAATCAAGGCTGCTGGAAGCTCCATCATCTGTAACTGCAACTCCTGGATTATATTCCCTCCAGAAGAGTGAGAGGGCTACCCAGGGCCATTTTACAGCTTCTATACACACATCATTTCCACTCCAGTCCATTGGCCAGAAATAGCCACATACTCTCAGGCAACTGCAATGAGGCTGTGAAATATGGAGGAGCACAGGGATATTCAGGGAGTACTATATTAAAGGTCTCCACCACATTTGATTAAACTCAATTTCCCATGCCTGCACCTGCAAAGCTAAACGAGACGCGGCAGCCATCTTGTGACCATGTGGTGACAAGCATGAGCAAGCAGGCCTACCTACCCACTGAGGAATGTAAGAGAGAAAGGACAGACTCGGGTACCAGACAGCATTGCTGGGTAGCCCGACCAGCTCCAGTCTCCTTCCAGGCTTCTTGTTACATGAGATTTAAAACAAAATAAAACAAAAACTGTCTGTTTAAGCCACTGTAATTGAGTTCTCTTTTTTAAGTCCAAATACATTCTTCTTTTTTTCTTTTAGTAAAATATATATACCATAAAATTTACCATTTAACCATTTTTTTAAATGTACAATTCAACGGCATTTAGTACATTCACAATGCTGTACAACCATCCCCACCATCCATCTCCAGAACTTTTTCATCTTTCCAAACTGGAATTCTGTACCCATTCAACAACAATTCCCCATTTCCCCTCTCCCCACAACCCTGGCAATCACCATTCTACTTCCCATCTCTATGAATTTGACTACTCTATGTACTTCATATAAGTGAAATCACACACTTTTATCTTTTTGTGACTGACTTAATTTCACTTAACATAATGTCCTCAAGGCTCATCCATATTGTAGCATGTTTCAGTATTTCCTTCCTTTTTAAGACTGAATAATATCCCATTGTATGTATATACCACATTTTGTTTATCTATCCTTCTGTCAGTGGACATTTGGGACCAAATGCATTCTTAATCTATATAGAGAGCTATGGCTGGTGAAAGGAAATGGCTCAGAAAACTTTATACTAACAGAAGACAACTTCCAGCTGCTATTTCCTCCAAGTCAAACACACAACTTTGTGTTGAGTACATATAATTTCTGATAAATTAATATAGATGTATTTATCAGACACCATTAGCAGCAATACATAGAAAAGATCATTTAGTCTACGAACATTTATTTTAACTGAATTATTTTTGGAAAATCCATGATATGTTTAATTGCTACCAACAACCAAATTTCTTTTTAATTTGTTTGAATAAATGAGAGTAATTTGATTAAAATAAATCCTTTATGATGCCTGAAAAATGGAGTCTTACATATTTAAGAGTACCTTTTATCCATGTAAAGCATGACCACTTTCTTCAGATGCTTGAAATTACTTCAGGGAGGCCATCTTTAGAATCCCTGTTTGTGGGTTTATTTAGAATGCAAAAAAGCTGGCAAACTCTGAGGAAACTGGAAGAGTTAATAGAGTATCTTTACTTTTCCCTCATCTAGATATTTCTAACAATGCCATCATTTCTCTAGTGAACACACTGATGTACATCACAAAAGAACTTCTGTATCTTTACTCAAGGAGTAATCTGAGATTTCTAGGTCAAGCAGCAGGGTCTTGTTTAGAGAACAGATTGTGCATTCTATTTATTCAGTTCTCTCATTCTCTCTCTCTTTCTCACATATACAGACACACATACACACACACCCCTCTACCTTAAGGCCATAAGGCCCTATAGAGTAGGAGTTAATATTTTCAATTCTTCAGTCACACTCACATTTGAATCCAGCTGAGTGACTTTGGAACTCTATTTAAGTCTCAGTTTCCTCAGCTGTAAAATGGCAAATGGAAGTAGCAACTACCTCACAGAGTTCTTCTAAGGACATAATGAGACAATGCACATAAAACATTTAACATGAGGTTGGGTATTTAGTAAGCACTTAATAAATACTACAAAGAGGAAAATGATCACCATAAGGAAGATCATTTTCTATCATTTTTCTTGTCTCTCCCCATCCTATTCTGTGTATTTTCCTTTTATTAGGATAAGATGATTCCCAGCTACCTGGACAATCATCACCAAGAGCCTAGAATAGAGTTAAAAAGTAGTTTAGGCTTTGATTTGCAATTCTAAAGGCTACTGCTTCAAAGCAAGCTGAGCTGTCACCTAAGGTAAAAATGGTCACCTGGATAAATCTTTCATTATCAAAACAAAACAAATAATATAAAGATTTCTCTTAGTCTGGTAGGAAACATTTTAACTGTGGTTATCCAAGGATTATGGATTATGAACGATTTTTGTTTATTATTTATTCCTTCTGTTATTTTCCCCAGTTTCTATAATAAATACCTTTTTCTTTTTTCCCAACAGGTTTATTGCCCGACTTCAATGTCACACTCCTGCATTGGCAATACTTTCTCTTAAGGCAGGGTCTCTCATAATGGGATCTGGTCCCACGAACTTCACTGAATGAACGTGAATTCAAATTCTACAGATATTTTATTTCATCTGACCTTCATCACACATTTGGTATTTTCACTTCAGCTCTAGTGAAAGGAAAGCTCTAGATGAGATGCAACCTTCAAATTAAGATAATTAAAATTATGTAATATAACAGCCCAATAAAAATCACATTTTAGTTCCAAAAGATAAGTAACAAACTGAAAAGCGTTTGCAATAAGGATAGAGAAACAAAAATTTACTAACACTTGGCTGACATTTAAGATATATCTTCACTGCATTTCAAGATAATTTTTAATCTTTTGTTTTTGATAATGTTTTAATCTTTTTTATCTTTGTCTCATTTAGTGGTGCTATGAGCCAACTCACTACAAAATGAAAATTAAAACACCCCTATGTGTCAAATTTTTAATGTAGTATTCAAATGTAGGGTTTTAACGTAGTATTTAAATGGTGGAGGATTATGATATAATCCCTCCACAGGACCTCAAAATGAGATTACAATTTTTAAGTATAACTCCCAATCTCACAGATCTTTCTCTCCCTTTGGGAGACTTTATTTCTTCTAAACTACTCTAACCTCAGTTCTGATACAAAGAGACCCCAGAGGGGGAAAGCAAAGTTGCATTCAGAGGAGACACACAACCCACATTCCCAGGCAGCCTGCACCTAAGAGTACACGATCAGCAGCAAGAAAGGTTCACATTCAGTACCACGGGCACACCACGTATCTCCAAAGATTACTGATGATTTTGAAGTATTTATGTCATCTTATAAATGCTGCCATTCACTCTCACTGTGGCTAGTGGGCATCTGAAAAATCTTTCAACACATCCCCTGTTAGAAGTCCATAAGGACAGATAAGTAATGAGGAAAGGCCTTTCCAAATTTAAAAGGAAACATTTGGTACTTCAGTTTCCAGTATTGCAACATCTCTTTTTCAACAAAGGAATTTATTACACAGTACGTCACCTTTTCCCTGTCGGAGAATTTACTGCCAATTTTGGAATTGGGTTACTTCTGGTTTTCAAGCCTGTCTTGTGAAATTAAAGAGAGGGCTGCCTTAAAAGTGATAGAAGACACATGATTTCAGTCTTCACAGTGTCCCCAGGGTTATCAAATCTGGAACCTATTATATACAAGAAGAAACATCAGGAGCTTTATAAAGAGATGGAATAAGTAGCGAAGATATCTAATCTAGTCAAGTCCAAAGGTTAGAATCACCAACACATATTTAGTGTTTCCCCAATATTCAATTCTCTCTAATCCATAACCCATCAGCACACTTTGGATATTTATAATAATCTATCAAAACAATTCAGGCTTTTCCAAATTTTTTGATAATTAATAAATAACAAAAAAACCCTCTCAATTTAACAATTATCTCCTAGAGATCTCATCTCATACAAACAAGGATGTGATTAATATATGCTTTAGCATTTCACAACTATTTAAAATACTGAAAAATACATTAAACAGTTACAATGAAACATACTAAAATATCTCATCTAGAGCACAGTGCTGGGTATATGCTACATGACTAAATGCTTGATATTTATTAGTTATTATCACTATTATCAATTTCATTGAGATGGTATAACCAAACCACAAAAAATTCAACTGTCTGAACAAGAAGTAGCTGCATAAACGGGAAGAGGTCCAGTTTTGCGAATGCAAATAGTTTCATAAATTAAAACCTATTTCAAAGAAACTGAAACATACAAACAAATAAAAAAGGTTCAACGAAAATGAGTAGTGAAAATCCTTTACCCAATCTGTCATGTGGGAGAGTCTGTGGCTAACAACACAGAGGCACCCCCTCCCAAAGCTGGAACCACTCCTTCTTTCCCTTGCCCCTCTCTTTGTCAAAGTCACATCTCAGTGTGGAAATTTACCCAATATTCATTTTAAGTGTGACTACAGATGATGAAATAGGATTTTACTTTCTGCTCTAAATTTTCTCAATTTAGTTATTCAAATTACAACACTCTAATTAGGGCACCAGGGACAAATGGTCCCAACAGGGAAAAAAATCAGAGGGAACCACTCTCAGTAGAAGTGGTGTTCTTAGTCATGATGGAGTTCCTAATATTCTATCACTTCTACTGCATTTGTGTGGGAAACATACTACATGTGTAAATACATACTACATGTATAAACATTAGACTTATCTACACTTGAGAACTTCATTAGGACAGTACCCATGAAAGAAACAGTACTATCTGTAATGTTCAGTTGATGCTCTTATACATCTTCTATCTAAATTCCTGTTCAATTAGAGTAAAGGAACCACAGATGAGTGGAACTACCTCTAGCTGTGGAGCCTGAAATGAGTCAAGATCTCCGTTCCTTAGTTTCCTCCTTGGAAAAAATAAATGGCTTAGCTTCAATGGTTTTAAATTCCTCACAGGACAAAATTTCATAAAATTTTATATACTTTTAGAACCTTAAGAACTTTCTGGTTAAAATTTAGTTAAGCGCCTTGCAATGGACAGACCACTTGAAAGAAAACCCTTTAAAAAAAAAACTCTTTTTAAAATCTTTTTAAAAGCTGTTTATTAATGAAATAGTGTATTTAGATTAAATTCAACTACAAAGAACTTTATTTTATAAGGGGGAAGAGAAAAGGTCATTAACTCATTGATTCACCATTAACTGATCATCTACTGTGTATCTGGGGCTTTCACAATCATCTCATTAAGGCTTTACAATTAACCTGTAAGGAAGGTATGGTCATCTCCACTTGACAAATAAGAACAGTGAATTGGAAGAACTAAGATCTGGGGGCCGGCCTGGTGGCGTAGCAGATTAGTTCGCATGCTCTGTTTCAGGGGCCCGGGGTCCAGAGGTTCAGATTTGGGGCGTGGACCTACCTACCGCTAATCAAGCCATGCTATGGCAGGCGTCCCACATATAAAGTAGAAGAAGATGGGCACGGATATTAGCCCAGGGCCAATCTTCCTTGGCAAAAAAGAGGAGGATTGGCAACAGAGGTTAGCTCAGGGCTAATCTTCCTCACCAAAAAAAATAACTAAGATCCAAGTCTTGTGACTACAAGTAACATGCTTATTTCATGATGGTCCACTACTACAGAAATCAGGATAATGTCATGATACAAATAAAGGAGAGACAAGCAAAGGAAACTCAAAAGCCTCAAAAACCTGAACCCATGGTCAAGATCAAAGTAATAATTACCTGCAGATAAGCAGCACAACAAATTCTGATACCAACACTTAGGACTGTAGATAGCCCCTAATTTTAACCACAACATCCTAGAAACAGTCACTAAACAAGTTCCAAAGGAATAATGTTAAAATTGGAGATTTCATTTTGCATCGAGGCCATGGTGTGCATTTTATGAGTAAAAAAAGCCAAGACGCAGTTATAAACATCTGCAATGATGTAATGTAATGTAGAATAAGTATTTCAGTATACATATTGATTATATATGTAGTATAAAGCCCGCAAATAGGAAGAACATAAGCAAGACAGTTATACTATACCATAAATTTAACCTATAACTATTAAGCCAGCCATATATATTAAACATTTAGTTAATAATTTTCTTAAGGACAAAATTTGGAAGTGATTTATGGGGGTGATTTGAATGGTCAGGGCCTCTTTAAAAACTGAAGAAGAAGTTTGAGTTGATGTTATTTCTCAATAAATTCCTCTATACAAAAGAGAAGCAATATAAATAATTTCATCAGTTTTAAACCTGTACTCAGAGTTTAAAAACAACATTCAGTATCTAGAGGCCTCATGAAGTACGATGGAAGAAAGGTTTTAAATCTGCTCGCCAGTTATTGCTTATCCCTTTCTCTATTCAACAGTGTGAAGGATGGTTCTGAGAGGAGAAAGACACAAAAGTTCTGAAGATGGAAGGGAAAAATGGTCATCATATTCATTTGTATAGATCAAAATAGAATCTAAGGAATAACAATAAAGAAATAGTCTTAAAGCTATCTTACCACCAACTAGCAGAACTATCATATAAGCAGATAAAATAAGGAAAAAACAAAATAGGTAAGTCACCTCAAACGAGACTTGTAGCAAAAGGCAAATAGACAATATAAAATTTAGTACTTTTCAAGGTTTTCATTTAACACTACTATTAAGAAATAATGGTAGGGGCCGCCCGGTGGCGCAGCGGTTTAGTCCGCGCTTGGCAGCGCGGGGTTCACGAGTTCGGATCCCGGGCGCCCGCCGACGCACTGCCTGTCAGCCATGCCGTGGCGGCGTCCCATATAAAGTGGAGGAAGATGGGCACAAATGTTAGCCCAGGGCCAGTCTTCCTCAGCAAAAAGGGGAAGATTGGCAACAGATGTTAGCTCAGGGCTGGTCTTCCCCACCAAAAAAAAAAAAAAAAAAAAGAAATAATGGTAGTAAAAGAAGCAAATCTACTTGCTTGTATTACTTTGTATTTTAGCCAAGAAATTTATTTACAATTTTATTTAAAGTTACTTAAGATTATGCTTCCTAATTTCTCCTAGGTCATGAGAAAAAAGATACATCTTTGCCTAGGTCTCAGGAAATTCACAGAATTCTCCAGGAAAATCCAGGTATGGATTCCATGGAGTTTACAAATCTCAAACTAAGTACCCGCACAGCTATCATTTTATTTTTAAAAAATCTAAAGTATATGGTTATAAACCAGTAGGCTAACCTTTCACTTTGATTTCCAATAAAAATACTTACTGCTGGGACCATGAACTCCATGAGACAAAGGCAACAGTGACACTACCACTACCTAGAGGCTAACAAAGAAATTGCAGTGAAAACACTGAAATTAGATTATCATGTTAGAATCATACCACTTCCTGTTAAAAAGATACAGTGATCCTTGGAAAAACGACTGGTTCTGGCTCTAGGTAAGGAAGTATCCAAGAGGAGTCTTGTTCTACCTAAAAGCAAAGAAACTATCAAAGATAGTCATGTCAAAGACCACAGATGCCAACTTAAAGCAGCTTTCATTGGCAAAAGATGGAACAATTTTACCAGCAAAAAGAAAAATGGTTCTAAACTCTTTAATATGTCTTGCAAGCCACTAATACTGATCCCTTGAATTTCCACATCTAGGTAGGATGGAGACACTTGCATCACTCCCACCCTAACAACAAGAGCAAGCCAGATAAGCTACAACACTACAGTTTTTTAAAAACTCAGAGAGATGGTGATGCAAAGATATCTCAATAAAGTAAATTCCCCAAAGGGATAAGCCTTTCCTACAAGAGAAGAGACCAATGGCCCTTTTATCCCCCAGGAAAAGGACAAATGCTATAGATGAGACAAAGGAGAAAGTAGTTGAACTTGAACAAACTTTAGATGACCACATGTGGGCTGACATGATGAATTAGAATCCAGAGAAGCCCCAGTCACTGAGCAAGTCTGATTCCATTCACTGACTCTTTCCTACAAGTCTTCACCAAGAGCTCCAAAGACCTGCATCAGGGCAAGAGAGCTAAAAGACATCTACATTCTCAGGCACACAGGTCCTCTCTAAGTGCAAAGCAGCAGCATGGTGGAGGCTGGGAACAGAACAGGAAAGCTAAAGGAGAGCCTCCTCTGCCAACCTGGATGCATAGAGTCATCAACTAGTGCAAGGCAGTAGCCACCAAACATGGGAAAAGGGCAGGAGACCTAAGAGAAATCCCTCAGAGGCACACTGGGTATTCCCTAAGTGCACTGCAGCAGTCCTCCAAAGCATGAGGGCAGAGCAGCAAGATGGAAGAAGATCTCACAGGTGCAGAAAGGGGTGGGGGTGGGGGGCAGGTGCTAAAATCTCCCTAGTGAACCAATAAGCTAACAGCCAGGCTGTACAAGAGAGAGGGGAGAAGGAAAGAGAAAGAGGGAGAGGAAAAGAGAGAGAGAGAGAGCTGTTTCCCCAGGACTCTAAAAACTGACAGTTGGACAATAAATACATAAAGAGACATCTGGAGTTTTGCTGCTGTTCTGATTCCAAGCTCTGCTGAACAGCAAATCCTGATACTACCATTAAAATATCTGAAGCCAGGAGTGAATTGTTATCTACTGCTGCAAGAACACCCAGCCCCAACTCAATCACAAATGATATTGACTCAATCTTCTATACCAGATGTATGTAAGAAGAGGTGTGTTCCTTTTTAGTATCAAATATTTTCCTCAGTTTTGTCTGTGTTCCAAACACAATGTTTAGCATATAATCAATAATTATGAGACATATAAAAAAGCAAGAAATGTGACCTATACTCAAGAGAAGAAACAGTCAACAGAAGCAGACTACTAATGGCCCAGATGTTGGAATTATCAGATAAGAACCTTAAAATAACTAGAATAATTATTTTATATAACTATCTACTGGAAAAGGTGGGAAATTTTCATGAAAATATGGGAAATCTCAGCAGAAAAAAATCTTCAAATATGAACCAAATGGAAATACTTGAAATAAAAAATATAGTATCAAAAATGAAAATGCATTCAATGGGTTTAAGAGCAAATAGGAGATAGCAAAAGAAAGGATCAGTGAACTTACTAATAGTCATGAGAAATTATCCAAACTGAACCACAAAGACAAAAAGAATGACTAAAAATGGAACAAAGCACCCCAGATCTGTAGGACAATACCAAATGCATATAACGGCAGTCCCAGAAGTAGAAGAGAGAACACGGCAAAAGAAATATTTAAAGATACAATGGCTGAGAATCTTCCAAACTTGACAAGTGACATCAACCCAATAGCCCAAGAAGCTCAGCAAAGCCTAAGAAGGCTTAGGCTTAAAAGAATATCACATTTAAGGATATCATAGTCAAACTGCTAAAAACCAAAGATAAAGTATTAAAAACAGGCAGAGAAAAAAAAGACATTACACACAAGAGGACAACTATAAAACTTCTCATCAGAAACAATGGAAGTGAAAAAGACAAGAGAATAACATTTTTTAATTACTGAAGGAAAAAAACAATCAATATAGAATTCTCTATGCAGAGAAAATATCCTTTGAAAATAAAAGGGAAATAAAGACATTTCAGATAGACAAAGATGAGAAGTCTCATCACCAGCAGATCTGAACTATAAAAACACTAAAGAGCATTCTTTAGGCTAAAGGCAAATAATACCAGAAGAAACCTGATATTAGGAATAAAGAGCACTAGAAAGAGGAACTAGTTGGGTAAACTTTTAAAAACAATTTTAAAAAGCTGTTAAGTGTGTATACATGTGTGTGTGTATAAAACTTTAAAAGATAACTGTTGAAAGCAAAAATAATAATCATGATGTACTGTGGGGTTTATAACATAATACAGAAAATAAAATAGATGCCAAGAGCTCAAAGGGTGAGAAGGAAATAATGGATTTATATTGTTAAAGGATCTTACATTGTTTGTGAAGTAATATATTATTATTTTAAAGTAGACTATGGTAAACTAATGATGCATATTGTTATCTCTAAAGCAACCACAAAAAACATAATACATAGAAACAAAATATTAATAGAGGAGAAAAAATGAAATACTAAAAAATAACCCAAAGGAAAACAGGAAAAGAAGAAAAGAGGAACAAACAAAAGAATGAACAAATAGAAAACAAAAAGCAAGATGGTAGAGTTAGCCCAACTGTGTCAATAATTACATTTAATGTAAATGGACTAAAAACTCCATGTAAAACCTCAGATTATCAATCTGGATTAATTTAAAAAGTGGAAGGGCCCAGTTTGTTTGTAAGAAACATAATTTAACATAAAGACAGGCTAAAAGTAAAATGGATAGAAAACGATCACTAAGCATAAGAAAGCTGATATGACTATACTAATTAAAGTAAACATCAAAACAAAGAGGATTATCTAGAGATAAAAAAAGTTATTTTATAATGATAAAAGTGTTAATTTATCAAGAAGATATAACAATCCTAAACATGTATGTACCTAATAACTTCTAAATACAGAGCTGTATTTAGAATACTTCCAAATGTTAGAGCTTCTAAATATGGGGGAAAAAATAACAATGAATGCAATAGATTGAAACATATCAAATATATAAAAATCTATAAATTGAAAATTTTACACATAGGCAAATAAATAAATGTAGACTAAAAAGACAAATAAATTAAATTAAATTAAACCTAATAGAGCATCTCAGGAAATTGCCTGGGTATCATCTCATTATTTTGAAAATTGATGTATAAATGAAAAGACTTGAGCATCTTTCCTGTGTAAACTGTACCTCTGGGTAGCCAAATAGATGATGAGGAAAAGGTTTCCTTTTTAGAAGAACTACAACTAATAAATGCAGAAGAAATCATAGAATTCTGGGATATAGTCATACAATGGAGTATTATACAAAAGTTGAAATAAATGCACTAGAGTTACAGAGCAACTATACGGACAAATACTATGAAAACATAGTATTTAGCGAAAGAAGCAAGTCACAGAGGACTATATACGGTATGATACCATGTTCCTAGAGCTCAATAAAAACCATAAAACTAAACATTATGCTGTTTAGGGATGCATACATATGTGATTCAACTGCTTTTTTTTTTAAGCAAAGAAATAATACACAAAAGCATAGTGGTTATTTCTGGAGGACAGGCAGGGATTTGGGAAAGGGTAAGAGTAGATACAATACTATTACTAATGTTCATGTTAAGCTGATGATAAGTTCAAGGAATCTGATTTTATTTTTATGTTTCATAACTTACATATGTAATACATTCTTTTAATGTATCCAATAATGTACTTTAAAAACACTTAGTTCTTAATAAGAGAAAAGAGATATAATTAGTCAATATCTACCAAAATCCTTAAAAATGTCCATTCCTTTTGAGTCATAAAGTACATTTCCAGGAATTTATGGTAAGGAAATAGACAAGCATAGAAAAGCTATGTACAAGAAAATCACTGTTATTAAAACAGCAAAAAAATCCCAAAACAAAACCCAGGAAATAACCCAACGGTCATTCTAAGAAACTAAAACAACCATAGAATAGAATTTTATGCAGCTATTTTAAAATAATTAAGTTACTATTTAAACCACTAACTTAGGAGTTAGTAAATTCCTAAACTTTATGAGTTAAATCAGGAGTATTTAAACTGGACAATCTATGTCTAAGAATTCCATGAAATTTTACTAGAATTGTGTGCAGGTAACTGTTCACGTGCATGTTTCTAGGGAGAGAATCCATAGTTTTTAGATTCTCAAAGGGAGAATAGTTACTCCAAAAAAATAGTTACTATGGTACCTAGTCTCCAAAGATGGTCCCCAATAAACAAAGCTGCCTAGTATTCATCCCCTTATGTGATGCCCTTCTACACCAAATCTGGATTGGCCCTGTGACTCACTTGAACAAACACAACACTCTCCCAAGCCTAAACCCTAAGGAGCCCTGACAGCTTTCTCTTTTGCATTCTGAGAGTTCTGAGCTACCAGGTAAGAAATCCAGCTACCTTGCTGTAGAGGCCACATTAGAAAGGGAAAAGCCCTGATAGTACGTGGAAGACAGCGAGGCCAAAGCATTCCAGCATACCAGTTGAACCCAACCTTCTGGTTGTCCCCACCAAGGCACCAGCTGTGTGATGAAGCCATCACGGACACCCAGTGAAGCCATCTGACTGCAGCCACATGAAAAACCCTAAGCATAACCAGTAAAAGAACAGCCCACCTGAGACCCAATTAACACACAAAATTATAAGAAATAAGAAAATGGTAGTTATTCTAAGCCACAAAGCTTGGGGGTAATTTGTTAAACAGCAATAGGTAACCAAACAGTTACAGACTGCTGGTTTAGATTGAGTAACTGCACCCAATTAAGCACCTAATATGTTGCAATATTATGGCTGAAACCAAAATCAGAAGCTACATACCAGAGATATAACATCACTCTCTCAGTCCTCTGTGCAATCCCTGTCCATGCGCACATGTGTGCACACACACAATGATGCCATTTATATAATAGTTTCATTGGGCAAAAAAAACTTTAGTCACTTTAATTTCATGTACTTTATTTACATAGGCCCTTTTATTACACATAAATGAAACATATATCAAGCATCTAACTTTGCCCTTATAGTAAAAGAGAGGAAAAGGAGTGAGACCCTCAAATGATCCTTCATTTAAAATATTACAGTGGTTACTTATGTAAAGCACTTTCCCTCCCTCTAGACCAAAAAAAAGTAGATTGAGGTTAAGGGAACAAGTGTTTGAAAGGTTATTTTCTAATGCTAATAAAATAGCATTGTTATATGTCACATTAGGACAATTACAATGCTTACTGAATAGAAATACCTTCTCTTTATTAATTTCCACAATAATCTTGCAAATGATACTTGAGAGGAAAACAAATTCGAACAAAACCAGGAATCCTGCCCCAAAACCAAGAAGCAAAGCAGAACATAAACAATATGAAAAAGGCCAGATCTATTTCATCTATTCAATTTGAGTGAAATGAAGATATAAACAAACTTTGTGGTGGCATTTTTTTTTCAACCTATTGCATTTGATTTTTCAAAACAAAAACATCCATTTTCCACAACCAGCTCTCTGCTAGCCAAAAATAATGGCAAGACGCATGGCTTTGGTAAGGGCAGATTTAAATAACTACATGTTTTTAACTCTCTAAATACCTAACTTATAACATTTTTAGTACAATAGTTGATTACATTTCAATTTTGCCCCTCTTCTTTTTCACATTTCTCTACTGTCACTGAGTGAAGATTCTTTAAATTCCTTAGGCACTCAGGCACTGTTTGAACTTTCCAAACCTCAGATTTCTCATTTGAAAATAAGAATCATTATGTAAAAAGTACCTACTACAAACTGCCCGACCGTAGCAAATGCTCAACAAATGGTAGCTGTTGTCATCATCCTTATTATTGATCACAAAATGATGGCAAGTGTCAAGTTTAGTAGGATACTGGTGGCTACCTGCACAACATCTATTTCCTTCTCCTTTCCTAATAGAATCCTGATTTTGTTCTGCTTTCTACCCACCCCCTCACCCAAAGTCAAGTACATGACTCACAGGCATGTCATGTGCCCATGACTGGTTCACGGGTAATTCCTCTTTGTCAGTGATTAGCTCAGTAATGGGCATGTGACCCAACATTAGCCCATCAATAAAATGTGAGAAGTCTACTGGGGAGCTTCTGAGGAAAGTGTTCATCACCCCTAGAAAAGGGCCACAAAAAGAGATTATTTTTCCTTCGTCTAGAGATTTTTATGTGATGAGTTTTTCTGGCAATGCAGTCACCATTCTGCCATCAGCCTAAGGAAGAGGCCAACAATGATGACAGCAGAGCAAGCAAGGGAAGTGGAGAACTGGGTCCTTGATGTCATCAGTGGAGCCCTGAACCGACCAACCCTGGAGTCCAACCACCTCTGAACTTCCTCATATGTGAAATCATATCATTTGTTATTGTTGAAGCCAGTCTGAGTTGTGAT
Organism: Tapirus indicus; assembly: GCA_031878705.1. Classification (NCBI taxonomy): domain Eukaryota; kingdom Metazoa; phylum Chordata; class Mammalia; order Perissodactyla; family Tapiridae; genus Tapirus; species Tapirus indicus. Next base: position 80,326,043 of record CM062929.1, read on the forward strand.
TTCTGTTACCTGCAGCCCAAAGTACTCTAATTACTACAGTAATGGAAAGGTGTGAAGACTTTAAAAGATTTTACGAAAACTAAACTAAACTAAAATTAAACCACTCTTCTCTTTAACAGAACAGGGCCTCTAGCATGAATATCTAAAGCTCTTAAACAAACAGGAGCACTAGCTCTGGTTTACCAACGTAGAACAAGTAAGTTACTTTGCCAGTCAGAATCTGTTTGACAGTGTTTTGAAATATGCAAAGGGTTACTGAATTCAATTCAACAGATATTTATTATCAACTATATCTTTAAACCACCAGCTTCTTCCTCAGGAACAACCACACAAGAGGTGTAAGTGCTACATAATGGCACCACTGACCACAGAGAGAGTAAATCTGCAGGGAGGGTGGGAGGGAGGTTGGTTTCAGAAAAGAGAATACATTTGAGCTCAGTCTTGAAGGACGAACCAGGCTTTACCAGATGGATAATGAGGGAAAGAATTCTAAGCAGGAATTCATTATTCTATCATCAATATTAGTAAACAACGACTAATATGATAGATTACAACACATATAATTTACCAGGAAATTATGAAGAACCAGGAAAACATTCTCATTAGGAGCTAGAATAGAAATAAAGAGATGGAGAAAACAGAACTCCTCAGCATTACGAAACATACTCACTACACTGATTTCCAACTAATAGGAGATGTAATGGTACAAAGTGATAACATCAATGATAATTAGCACATCTGTATCTCTCCTCCATAAAGAAAGATGTCCCAATCCTGGGAAAGGTAGACACATCCTTCCAACCTGCTCCTTCTATTACAATTCAAACCCAAGTCTGATTCCCAAGCCCACGCCATCCCAAACCCCAAAATGGCCTCCAGAGTGCACTCGTTCTTCCATTCAGTGTGGGTACATGTGGACCTAAAATACCATTCTGGAATTTTAATGAAATCTCTAATTCTGTGATACCTAACTCCGGATTTTTAAAAAATGTCCATTGATGCTTTCTACTAAGAAGTGCTTGTTAAAAATTTTTTCATCAAAGTCAAAAGACAAATACAACACACATATAAACATACTTTTTCTTTACATGAACAAAACATTCTGAAAATAAAAATGTAAGGTATCCTTTGGTCATGACATATACTGTGGGCTCGGTCATGTTGTGATTCACTAATGAGAACAGTGACGTGTATTCAATAACAAGTTAATAAAAATGCAAACTATTTCTACATTTTGCATTTATGTGTCTCCACCTTTTCCACATGATTCACTAATAAATCTTTTTGCCCAAATTAACCAGCCACCATGGACAGAGCCAGTTAAAATAAAACACATTTGATTCAGCATTATGTCTTTCTAACCCCTCTATCAGCATATTTTAGAGTTAGCAGGTTTTTTTATCCACTTCTGTTTGCAACAAGAACCTCGGCAAATGTGTATCAGGGCTAGGTGTATCCCAGAAGAGTCTGGAAATGTATATATCATTTCTGCCAGCAAAATAATTATGTCTCAGTGGTCCCTAACCATATAGGCCATATGTCCCTTGTTACGCTATCTGTTAACGCTCTCAGAAATACCTAGGGTCAAGGATATACACTAGATCTCCTTAGCTTTAGATCCACCAGACAATGAGAGAAGAGATGGGTAAATTGTATGGGATGAGTGTTACAGGCAAGACACAGCTGGGGAACAGCACCACCTTGCCCATTAAAATGTTGTCTGGCTACTTAATGTATGATCTATGGATCAGCAGCACTGGCATAACCTGGAAGCTTGTGAAAAATGCAGAACCCAGGCCCCTCCCAGACCCACTGGATCATAATCGGCATTTTACCAGGTGATTCATATATACCAAAGTGTGAAAAGAGTAGGTATTAAAAAAATAGCCTTAGAAACTGTTTCTGAAGATACACCATTAAGATTTATTATCCCAAATAACTCTCAGAAATAGGAAGCCTCACCAAGAAAATACTCATGTACCTTACACTGAAAATGTCCAGGAAAACCTTAAAAGGAACCAAAGATCCATACTTCAAGCACCCAAGAGCTAAAGCCCTGAATTTCCTGGGCATCATTTTTTTCATAACAGCTTGCCAACATCAGACATACTAAGTACCTTCAGAAAGTGATGAGTTATACCATGTACAACTTTCATAGCAACAAATTATCAATTTACAAAACTCAAAGTCAACATATTGTGCCTCACAGTCATTTAAGCTGGCAAGACTTTAAAGTACACACAAATCTGAAGTAATGCATTGGAAATATTTAATTTATGTTAAACAGCGCTCTGGAATTTAAACATTCGTATGCTCAACCAAAACCTCTTCCTAGCCAATCAGCTCACTGATCAGCTTACATATACCCTTCCAACATATACGGCCCAGCTAAATTTAATATTTAAAATATTTTAAGACCTTTCTGTATATTTTTTAAAATAAATCTTATTTCAAGTAAATTTCATGAGCTGAAAAGAAGCACCACCACCACCACCACAAAATAATACCAAAAACAGCCCTGTGCTATAAAAGGCACTGCTTGTACTGAGTGAACTCTGCCTCTAACAAGAACCTTCTACAGAGGGAACCAAGATGGCATAGCTATGAAGGCCTTCAGTCCAGCAAGGAACACGAAGCAGCGTGTCAGAAAGAAATTGTTTTTCTGCTCCTTTTGATGGGTTTTGCTTTCAAGTCAGGAAATTAGAAACAGGTGTGCCAGAGGGCACACACATCCTCGCTCCACACTGAAAAACACACGTTTTCAATTTTCAAACATGAAAGGGACTCCTGTTGAATGAAAGAAGAAATGAAAATCCAGCCTTGTTTCTGCGAACCATATGAAAGGAGCTTAGAAAGTCTTTGACAAGTTGCTCGACTTAGTCCCTCTCCAACTGACAGCAGGTAGTACTCGACAATAGGAAGGAAAAAGCATTCTTTCAAGTGAGAACAATCAAAGGGAGAATTACATTAAGGATCATAGCACTGGCATTTTAACCCATCACTTGATCTTATGCTTCTGTTTCTACCATTTCTTCACCTTATGTTTTAAAATTAGAAATCTGTTCTTTCACAAAACAACAACAAAGCAATGCAAAATAAGTATCTGGCAAAAAAAAAAAAATCTGAGAAAGTACAAACATCAAAACATTTGGAGGCTCACTTGATCCACCATAACCCAAGTCTACAATCTCTTTCAGAGAAAGACCTACTTTTCTTCATGATGTCCTGAGCTCTCCTGGGGTGCTGGAGACACTTCAGTGAGTATATGAGTAGGATGGGTGGTACTAAGCTTAAAGGCAACTGGTTTTGGTGGGACTTTGGGGAGAGGGTGTGTGGCAGGAAGGGAGATGTACTAATGGCTGCCAACAACAGTCAAGCCGTCAGGTGCACCGTGGTGCCTGCAAGTGACCCTTTGGGAGGCACTGTAGTGCACATTCCTTAGATAAATCGATGCAGCAGAGCCTCATTCAGGGATAGCAAGGTTTGGTTAGCCAATATTTCAACATATTTCTCATTTGGAAAGAAACTGCCCTATATTATCAAGTAAGGCCACAGATTTCATGCCCTTTGAGGACAGGGACTGTCTTTACTTGTCTTTTATCATATGCAGACTAGAGCACAGGAGAAGAGCCTCTAAAATAGCTGTTATTTTATAGCATAAGAGCAATTACAAGTCATCTTACATAAAATACCTGAACTCATGTATTCATAAAAAGACATCCTTCATATCCTTTAAAATTATGTTTTGAAGAATATTGGAATGATACATAAAAATGTCCATTATACAATGTTAAATGACAGAGCATAATAGAAGCTAAACAGTATTGTTGTTTTTATTTTATCTACCAAATATATTAACACACTATCACAGGATGGCAAAATTATCAGTTTCATTTCTCCAAATTCTTTTCAATAACCATGTGTTATTTCACAATCAGGAAAAAATCCACTCATTTAAAACCTCTAAGATACATGATAACCAAAGCTGTCACACTGAACTGGTTTCCTAGGAAATGACCTACCATAATTCAGAATTCCACTTTATTTTGAACTATCAGTGACTTTAGTTACGTAAAAAGCAGGAAATAATATATTAATAGTTCATCAGATATGAAGCGACCTAATTAGAGTAAGCAACAATCTCAGAATAGAATTTCCATCTCAGATAATTACTTTAATTCTTGGAAATGTGCTCATAGTTTATATATTTTGTTATCTGTAAATGAACAATTATTTCTTCCCCACTCCCACTAACCAAACAGTTCAAAGAGTCAAGTGCTTTTAGAAAGATGATGTTTACAAATGTTAGGGTTTTATCTATGCTCACATCTCGAAATCATAATTCACAAAAAGATTTCTCATGGTATTATATCCCAGCTTATGTGGCTGCTCCTTACCCTGAGCCCTCTAAGAATCTTGCTGAGTGTGACAAAATTATGAAAGTTTATTATTTCATAAGGACAAGAAACTTCTGAGAGGCCATAGTGTTAGCCATGTAAGTGAGAAACAGTACTGCTTACTATGGCAGATAAAGGAACCAGAGTAGGCTAAAGAGTCTGGATTCCACCCTAGTAGAACAAACAGCAATGTATTTAACTCCTTGACCAATTTTGCCTCTCATTGCCCAGAGCAACCTCAGAGATGAAAGACCCATCTGTCTTCATCTATCTTCCAAAAGAATGAGCATCTCACTCCTCAAAATGGTCCCCACTTTATACAAAAGAAAATTTAAATACTTAGTCAAGGTCATCTAGAGACCACCACATAAGACCCCAAATTAAGCTCCACACACCTTGCACTCACCCCCTCTTCCTCAGGAATCCTCTGTTCTCATCAGAATACACCACTCCCAACCCTTTGCTTACCTTTCTCTCAGCCTTGACTCATCTGGGCTTGACCTAGCTCACTCTACCTATCATGGACTGAATGTTTGTGCCCCCCACCAAATTCATAACTTGAGGCCCTAACCCCCAATGTGATGGTATCTTTGGGGAGATAACTAGGGTTAGATGAGGTCATGCGGATGGGGCCCCCATGATGGAATTAGTGTCCTTGTAAGAAGAAGAGAGACCATAGCTTTGTCTGTCTGTCTGTCTCTCTCTCTCTCTCTCTCTCTCTCTCTCTCTCTCTCTCTCTTGGCCATGTGAGGACACAGCAAAAAGGCAGCCATCTGCAAGCCAGAAAGAGAGCCCTTACCAAGAACTGAATCTATTGGCACCATGATCTCGGACTCCCCAGCCTCTAGAACTGTGAGAAATAAATGTCTGTTGTTTAAGCCACACAGCCTAAGCCACCCGAGTTGACTAAGCTGACTAAGACACCACCTCAATGTATTTATTTGTTCATTCACATCAGCTCATTTAGCCAATATCAGATATTTGATAAACATCATTCTCACATCAGTGAAGAAAGCTGATGAAAATCCCAACACTCATGGAGTTTCATATTAGAGTAGGGTAGAAAATAAAGATAAAATAAATTGATAAAAGACACAAAATGTTAGACAATGATACATACTTTGGGAAAAAAATAAAACATGGAAGGGGGAGAGGGAATGTTGGCTGAGGAAAGGTGGTCAGGGAAGGGTGGTCAGGGAAGATCTCAGTGAGAAGGTGAATTATCTGAATAAAGAGCTGATGAGGTCAGAGGCAGGGGCTTCAGATACTGAGGGGAGAGAGCTAAAGGGAAAGGAAGCAACTCAGGCAAAGGTGCTAAGGTGGGAGTGGGCCTGGCATGTCTGAAGTACAGCAAAGCAGCCAATGTAGCTGAAAGTGAATAAGCGAGGGAAGAAAAGCAAGAGCTGAGGACTGAAGAGAAGGTGGACAGCATCTCGTATAAGGCCTCATAGGCCCTCTGTAAGGACTTTGGCTTTTCCTTTGAGTAAGATGCGAAGCAAGTTGGACAGTTCAAAGAGGAGATATGACACATGATTTGACAAGTTTGAACACCAACTCTGGTTTTGAGAACTGAAAAACCAGGGGCCAGCGGGGGGGGCTACTGCAATAATCCAGATTAGAGATGACAGCACTTTGAATCTGTTGATAGCAGGGGAGGTGCTAAGAAGTGCTCAGATTTTAAATATATTTAGAGAGGAGAGTAGACAGGATTTGTTGTTGGACTGGATGTGGGTGAGATATAAAAGAAAAGAGGGTCAAGCATAACTACAAGATTTTGGCCTGAGCCACCGGGAGGCTGAAGTTGCCATTAGCTCTGTGGAAAAGATTGCAAGAGAAGCAGGTGGGGGAGGCAAAGGCAATATCAAGAGTTCATATTTGGACATGCTAAATTGGAGACGCCTATTAGACATATGAGTGTAGACTTTGAACAAGCAGTTGAATATATAACTGAGTTCTGGGGAGAGGCCCAGGTTGAAGATAAAAATGTGGGGGTCATCACCATATATACAGTACTTAGCCATCAGACTGGATGAGAACACCAAGAGAACGGGTAGATAAAGAGACAGAAAAGTTCAAGGACTAGGCCTCAGGGCACTCCAACAGTGAGAGGTCAGGGAGATGAGAAACATTAACAAAGGAGACTGAGAAAGAGCAGCCAGTGAGGTGGGAAGACCGGGAGAGTGTGGTTCTCTGGAAGTCTGTCAAGGATAGTATTTCCAGAAGAAGTCATTCAAGCAACTGTGTCAAATGCTGCTTACAGGACTAAGAGATGACCACTGGATTTTGGAGGTGATTGTTAATCTTGACAAAAGCAGATTGGTGGAGTGGTGGAGGAGAAGGCCTGACTGAAATAGATTTATGAGTAAATGAGAGGAGAGAACTAAGAAAAATAATGAGCCTCAAGTACAGACAAGTCCTCAAAGTTTCACCTTGAAAGGTTGCTAAAAAACAGGGAAGAGAGTTGGAATGGAGGCTGAACCCCTAGGTGACCTGCTGCACACAGAGTCCTGAGTGGAATAGGGCTTTTATTCAGGACAACAATCAAGAGACTAAGTCACCAAAAGTGCTTGTGACACACAAAGAGTACTAAAGAGAAATAATAGCTACTCTTAAAAAGGAAGCAGAAGGATGGATTCCTGCCTGCCTCTCCACCCCTTCTGGGCCCCCAGAGAACAATGACCACATGGCACACATAGATGTCCCAGCAATGGTCTCCCACTGGCTCTTCTGTTATGTGACTCCACTCTCATAGGGAAGGCTGCCTTGTGCCCTCCTGACAAAGGTCCCAGGGAAGGAGGTTTGCAGCACAGACTCATTAAACAATCTCCCATGGAGAGGCAAAGGCTGATCATTAGCTTGAAGAACCTGGGAGTGACAAACTTCCCAGCCCTTGAGGAAGAGACTCCAATTACTAGCTCAGAAATATTAAGGCAAAAGCCTGGTCCTGTTCTTTGCATTTTTTATCTCATCTATGTTAGAACCTACTTCTGGCAAGTCATGGCCACACTCTCATCGCCCTCACATTTCTAGGACTACCCAAAGCCAAGACCTAGAAAATCAAAGATCCTACAAAATCAGAAATTACTAGGCCTCATACCAGAAAGCAAGCAGCACATCTTTCTTCATGCCAGAACACTTTAAGGAAGGGGAATTGAAGCCAATTGTTTCCTGATCTCCAGTGAGAGGCCACATAACCCCTGGACTCACTATTTTTCTTTGAGAAAAAAACAAACTGCATTTACAAGTAACAGAAGACCAATGTTAAGGTCTACCAGATCATAAACTTAATCTCCTGCATTCTTCCTCCTTCCCATCTTCTGATCCTCAATCTGCTCTTCCTTTCCACAGCCAGAGAGAGACCACAGGTGTATCTTACATTATGCATGATTCTGATTTGAGCAATTTAAATCAAATTTTAAAATGCTATTTAAAGAAATTCCGTGGTGAATAATTTTTTAAAAAGACGAGCATCCTTCTAGAAGGGAAAGAAATCACATATGCACTTCTTTTTTTATTGAAATGTATTTGACATACAACACTGTGTAAATTTAAGATGTACATGTTAATTTGATACATTTATCTATTGTAATATGATTACCATTGCAGCAATAATTAGCACGTCTATCACATTACAAAATTATCCTTTCTTCTTGGGATAATTAAGTTCTAGTCTCCTAGCAAGTTTGATGATTATAATATTGTCTATACATACACATTTGTTAATTCTAATTTGTCTTTTAAGCGCTTACTAAGTGCAAGGCCCTGAACTAGGCACTCAGGAGACACAAATATACCCACAGGCCCCCTTTTCTCAAGAACTTATGTCACCACTTAAGCTGCAGTTATGATGCAGCTACCACTGCCTCTAGGTACGCTGTTCCCATTTCGTTGACCCTTCACTTCAGTTATGTGCCATGTTGGAACTACATGTGTTGAATTTAATTGCCATTGAAGATGTGTTCAAAAGGATTACAGTATGATACAGAAGTGAAACAAAAAGTGATTGTATACATAGCAAGGCATGGAAACAGCAATGGGGATGACATTGTTATCAGTGAAGCAAACATTTCCTGTTGCAGGAACACCCCCAAATTCTGTATTTTCTTGTGAAGCAACAACCATGTCATAAGTGATGAGAAAGCAGTGTGTCACACTATAATTGGCAGTCTTTTTCTTTCACTTAGTGTATGTATTTTATATTGGTGTATTTTATTCTTAGATATGACACTAAATGTACAGGCAACAAAAGCAAAAATAGACAAGTGGGACTACATCAAACTAAAGAGCTTATGTACAGCAAAGGAAATGATCAACAAACAAAAAGGCAATCTAGGGGCCAGCCCGGTGGCATAGTGGGTAAATTCGCACACTCTGCTTCAGCAGCCCGGGGTTTGTGGTTCAGATCCTGGGTACAGATCTACATACCGTTCATCAAGCCATGCTGTGGTGGCGTCCCATATACAAAATAGATGAAGACTGGCACAAATGTTAGCTCAGTGATAACCTTCCTCAAGCAAAAAGAGGAAGATTGGCAACAGATGTTCGCTCAGGGCAAATCTTCCTCACCAAAAAAAAAGGCAATCTACAGAATGGGAGAAAATATTTGCAAACCATGTATCTCATAAGGGGAGGAACTCCTACAACTCAATAGCAAAAAATACAAATAGCAAGATTAAAACATGGACAAAGGATTTGAACAAACATTTCTCCAAAGAAGACATACAAATGGCCAACAGGTACATGAAAAGGTGTTCAACATCACTAATCATCAAGGAAATGCAAATCAAACTACAATGAGATATTACCTCACATCTGTTAGAATGGCTATTACCAAATAGACATGAGATAACAAGTGTTGGTAAGGAGGTGGAGATATTCGAACCCTTATACACTATTGGTTGGAATGTAAAATGGTGCACTGCTAGGGCCAGCCCAGTGGTGTAGTGGTTAAGTTCACATGTTCCGCTTTGGTGGCCCAGGGTTTGCAGGTTCAGATCCCAGGTGTGGACCTACGCACCGCTCATCAAGCCATGCTGTGGCAGTATCCCACATACAAAATAGAGGCAGATGGGCACAGATGTCAGCTCAGGGCTAATCTTCCTCAGCAAAAAGAGGAAGATTGGCAATGGATGTTAGCGGAGAGCCAATCTTCTCACCAAAAACAAAAAATGGTGCACTGCTATGGAAAACAGTATGGAGGTTCCTTAAAAAATTAAAAATATGACTATCATATGATCTAGCAATTCCAATTCTGGATATTTTATCCAAAAGAATTGAAATGAGGATCTCGAAGAGATATCGGTACCCCCATATTCAATGCTTCATTATTCACAATAGTCAAGATGTACGAACAACCTAAATGTCTTTGAACCGTGAGTGAATAAATCAAAATTCATCAAGTTTCACTTATGCAAGATGAATAAGTTCTAGAGATCTGCTGTACGAGATTGTGCCTATAGTTAACAATACTGTGATATGTTTAAAAATTTGTTAAGAAGGTAGAGCTCATGTTAAGTGTTCTGACCAATAAAAAATATGGTTCTTATCAATAAAAAAAAACTAATTTCTTTTTAAATGGTGTATCTTATAAAAGACGGTAGCTTAGATACAATGAAGTACAGTTAAGTATTGAGCCATTACTCTGGGCCAAGAAGTGTGTTAAGTGCCTTCCATATGCCAATTCATTCAATCCTCACAGATACTAAAGTAAATATTATTCCTGTTATACAAATAACCCCTTGCCAGGGTCACAGCCAGTGAATGGAAGAGTCTGAACAAGAACCCAGGTATATACTCTGCTCCCTCCCTAGCTAGGCAAATTTCCATGATGCCAGAACATTAGTCAGAGTTTGCAAGGTCAGTTCCTTCCACCCTACCCTCTTTCCTCACTCCCCACTCATTCCTCCCCACCCAGAGATGAGAAGAAGATGCTGGAGTTTATCCCTCAGGCTCATGACCAAATTGCTTGTCTGGCCTTGGGAGAGCCCTACTCTAACCATAACTAACTATCTTCCCTCTGCCTTTCAATTATCACCTTCCAAGAACTATAAACCTAAAATGTAGCCCAGGTCTCTGGATTTTCCGCAACAGCCTAAGGCACAAGTCTTTTTTATTCTGGCCAAACAATTGCAAAATTCCATGCTCCACCTTTCTTCTGACTTGGTCACCCAAATCTGCCATGTGTTTCCATTGTCAACCTCAAAGCAACAGCCCCAGGAGAAACAAGGATGAAGCAATTACAAAGTCCCACAGATGGAACGAACTGGAGACTTGCTCTATTATTCTCAGGTTCGGTGGGCTGATGATGGTTAGCCCTTTAACTTGGGAAGGATGTAATATGACAAGCTAAGCATCCAAGTTAAAAAGTTACACTGGATGTCATAAACTGGAAACCTACAGTTATCTTTAGTCATATGAAACTATCTTCAATTGACGCAAGATGGGCAAAGGAGGAAATATCCAAGGGAAGGGAAAAAGACCTTAATTTTACAATTTTAGCTTTACCCACTCACTGCATTCTGCTTAATAGAATCAAATCCATAAAGTGTGTTCTTATTCCAATTTCCAAATCACCAATTAAAAAAGGAGTAGGGTGGGGGCCGCCCAGTGGTGCAGCGGTTTAGTCCGCGCTTGGCAGCCCGGGGTTCGCAGGTTCGGATCCCGGTCGCCCGCCGATGTACTGCTCGTCAGCCACGCTGTGGCGGCGTCCCATATAAAATAGAGGAAAGATGGGCACAGATGTTAGCCCAGGGCCAGTCTTCCTCAGCAAAAAGAGGAGGATTGGCAACGGATGTTAGCTCAGGGCTGGTCTTCCTCACAAAAAAAAAAAAAAACAAATAAAAAAGGAGTAGGGTGGACAATCCCAAGGAGATTGAATTTCTTTTCCAAAGTGACAGAGTCAGGCAATCTTTCAGGATTTCAGCTTGAAGTAGAATGCAGGTCTCCTAACATCGAGACATGAGAGTAACATTTAAACAACAACAAACCAACTCACTGATTGATCAAAAATAAAATCAAGAGAGCCAGCCCTGATGGCCTAGTGGTTAACGTTCAGCACACTCCACTTCGGCAGCCCAGGTTCAGTTCCTGGGCACAGAACCGCACCACTCCTCTGTCAGTAGCCATGTTGTGGTGGCGGCTCACATAGAAGAACTAGAAGGACTTACAACGAGAATATACAACTATGTACTGGGGCTTTGGGGAGGGGAAAAAAGAGAGGAAGATTGGCAACAGATGTTAGCTCAGGGTGAATCTTTCCCAGCAAAAAATAAATAAAATAAAATTGACACAATACATGATACCAATATTTCCTTATGAAAATAAAAATGAAACAGTGAATTATCTATTTTAGACTTTGGTTTGTTCAAATGCCACAATTTTCCATAGACATTGGGCCATACTTAGTTATATGCACAAGCCAATTCCTAAATATTATGTGTAAAGATTTGCATGTGCTACCAATATTAAATTAAAATTTAACTCATATTGGGGGATGGCCCAGTGGCGTAGTGGTTGGGTTTGCATGCTCCGCTTTGGGAGCCGAGGGTTCACAGGATTTCATCCCCAGCGCAGACCTACGCACTGCTTATCGAGCCATGTTGTGGCAGGCAACCCACATAGAAAGTAGAGAAAGATGGGCACGGATGTTAGCCCAGGGCCAATCTTCCTCAGCAAAAGAGAGGATTGGCAACGGATGTTAGCTCAGGGCTAATCTTCCTTACCAAAAAGAAAAATTAACTCACATTATTACATGCTGCTCATCTCTTCAAAGATGAAAGACTAAATAACAATTCTTTGCCAATTACATTAGTATGGTTTAGATTCAACATTAATTCATGTTTAGAATTCACCTGATAGGCCAGTGGCTCACAATCGTATTTTTCCACTGATGCAAGAAATAGATCTAGGTCAGAAGGCTGCTACAATAGGCAAGCAGGAGAATATGGGTCTGAAATAACAAAGTCAGTAGAAATAGAGAGAAGTGACAAATATGAGAATGGTACCAAGATTTCAAGTCTGAGTATAGAATAGTGATGGCAATAAAAGAGATAGGGAATAAAGGAGAAAGATGGCCAAGGGGTGGGAATAAGGAATAAGGTGTTTGGTTGAGCCTGCTGGATCTGATGTGCATACAGGCAACATGTCCAACAGGAACTCAGAAAGGACTCATGTGGACCTCAAGAGAAAAGTCCAGAATAGAGACAGACATGGAAGCCAACAGCCTACGAGAGAACTGTTGAAATTATGAGAACAGCAATAACACCAAATCACCAAGAAACAGCATACAGTGAGATGAAGGAAAGCCACCAGAGGGCCAAACCTGGGGTTGTTAGCAATGGGAAGAGTCTGTGAAGAAGGCCAAGATGGAGCAGGTCAGAGGAGCAGGACAAACCAAGAGAGTTTCACGATCTATGCTACAGACAGAAAGAAAAGAGCCACCTGCATCAGAGATCATGAAAGAGTCAAGAGTAAGCAGGAGAAGAGGGCTAGTAGATTGGGTGGTTTGTTATTATGGTGGGACAGAAACAAATGTGGCAAGAAATTGAAGAGAGAAAGGATGGAAAGGCAACCATATCCATCCACCCTCCTGATAAAGCTGAGGATATGCAGGGAAACACCTAGGACTCACCTGAGAAATAATATGGCAAAGGGGATTAACCAATATTATTTCGTCAACCATGCATATCACCACATTAAGAGAAAAGGCTTCAAGTACATCTGGTACAAGCATGTGAAAACCTGGATCTAGACAACAACCATTCTGCCCATTAAAATCCATCCCCTTAACATACCACACACACACACACACACACACACATTTCCAAATGATAATGGCTTTTCTAATATAGATATAAAAAGAGGATCTACATTTTATTAAAAGTGTAGTTAGACGAGTGGATGTCATAACCTATACATTTTGAAATACACCTTATAGGTTTTACATCAACATTTTACTCAAGAGACTATCTCCTAGTTTTTGAAATGCCTTGCTACTTTTATATCTGTTATGATCTAAATTTGGCACGATCGTGAGTCATAAAAGAAAAAAATCCATAAAAAAACAATTAAGTTATGGTTAACTCCAGAGCTGTATTGAAAATGTTAGTAAAGCATTTATACTGTGACACTTACATTGTGAAACAATTCTTAAAATCTCCCAAATATCAAAGATCTTTTATGCATCAATGCTCTTGTCTATGCAGTGTCTTATCACATACTTTATGTTTACATAAAAATTCTGATTTCAATCATTAAATGACCTACAAGCCTGAAGAAAAATGAGAAGCTTATGAAAAATGGTCATGAAAGCAGCAAATACCTGAGGTACTCACAGCTGTGGAGTAGGGATTCTGAGCTCCAGTATTCTCAGCCCAGCAGCCACATCCATAAAGAGCAGCCTGGGAAAAAAGAAATCAGATAAGTATAACATTTCATAAATATTACATGGAATTACTAGCTTTCAACAGAAGACAAAATCATACCCTTCTAATAAAGCCCGATTTAATAATAATGTATATCAACTGGGTGATAATACCAGAGGTTGCCTAAGACCTACCCAAACAACGGTTCTAACACTATCAAAACTATATTTTCAGCTATTGTACTAATCTAAACATTTTCAGGAAATAGCAAAAGAAAGTTTCTGAGAGTCCCATCAGCAATTCTTTTCCTTCCTGAGAAACCTTCTCCCTATTGCAGTTTGTCAGCTAGCTGCTTTTCTGGCCCCTTGAAATCACTGTAGAGGCTTTAAAATAGTGGTTCTCAAACTAACTGTGTGTCAAATTGCTTGGGGACCTTGGTGATAGGAACCTTGGTTCCCAGATACTCTGAGTCAGTGGTCTGTGGGTTGGTCCAGGAATTGGCATTATTAACCAGGGCCCCAGGGACTGGGATGCAGGTGGTCCTCCTGCCACATTCTAGGAAACCCTGCTTTAGGAGACCCTTTTTCATGCCTTCCTTGGGTGGCCCAATAGGAACTGCAAACAGTTGTGTACCAAAGGGCCCAGGATGTGCCCACCACTGTACTAGACTCTGCCAGGTGTAAAGAAAGGAGGCAAAAAGGCCCATTCAAGCTAATCACTTTGTGAGGTGGTGGAGCAGATTTATATGCCTGAAACCAAAAAGGAACACAATAAGCTACTATGGTTTAATAAAAGAATATGAGAATCATTCCTATTTTGTTCCCAATAATGCCACTCAGAATGTCTGGATTCATCTCTTCAATATCCACAATGACTTCTCTGCCTTTGCGAAGGGGATCACAACTGATAACTTTTCCACTCCTTAGTTAGAAGCAGAATTAGAAAAAATCATTATACAGCTACCATAGAGAAATAACAAGGAGGCATGCTCAAGAATGTTCATTATCACGTTTGGTAAGAATGAAAAACTGAAAACAATATAAATGCCAATCAGTAAAGAAACAGCTAAATGTTGGCATAGCAATATATGAAATTCATTGCAAAGATTCAAAAAAAAGAACTAAATTTAAAAAAAAAGATTTTTAGAAACTAATACAGAAAGATCTCCAAAACATATTGTTGAATTTAAAAAAAGGCAAACCACAACAATACACTCAGTATTCAGCATGACTTATGGAGGAAAAAGATACTCCCATAAAATAGTATTGTTATTTCCTAGGAGCTCACTTCTGAGGACTAGGGAAAGAAGCTAATACATACTGGGATTGGTGACCAGACAGGCTTCAGCTTTCTGTGATATTCTATTCTTTTTCACAAGGACTTCAGAACCCATTTGCTGCAATATTCTACCCAAAGCAGAATCACCATGAAATATCCCAGGCACTTCTGATACTAAGAACCTCACTACCTCATATGGGAACATATTCCCCTTTTAGACACTTCCCATAGGTTAAAAGTTCTTCCTTAGACTGCTTTAAAGAATATCTGCTTTATCATAACTTCCACCCACTAGTCTTATTCTACCCTCTGGAAATACTTTAACCTCCCCCTAAAGTCCTACAAATTTTTGAAAATAGCTATCCTACTGCCCTGATCACTCTTTTCTCACTCAAAGAATCCTAGGTTTGTGAACTATTCCTCAAGACTTTGAGATGCACACACATACCCCACCCCCCTAAATCACCCTCCTTAAGAAATAATCCAGAATCCAGGATAATCAGAGATGAGGTCTCTGGTGTTCATATGATCCACAGTCACCATCCCCAGTTGTCAGTGACAAAAGCCCTCTTCAAAGTAGAACCAAGAACTGATAACAACACTCTCGATATAGCAGACAGTAGAAAATCTATTATTGCCTTTGAAAACACCATGCTTCTAAAATACACAAGACTGCTGGGTCAGAGTGACAACTGAAAGCCCTACAGAAGTGATTCAGCATATGGATTTCAGAATAAAACTTGAAGACTTGTAGGATAAGCAATTCAACTAGTACTACCTGGGACAGGCGCTGGGTTTGCCAAAGCCTCACAGAACACGCGACCTCAGTAGAAGGACCTGTTCTTCCTTCATAGAAAACCCTGGACATTAGCCCACTTTCCTTTCCGTTGGCCACAATTATCTTGACCAGGAGCCTGTACCCAAAAAATACTAAATAAGGCCACAAGGACACCACTTAGATACCCAGTGGAGGTCATCTCCTTCTAGAAAGAAAGAACATTTATTCTTACTCTATATGTTCTCTCTAAGCAAATTCCATGACCTAAAGTTGTCTTCTTTCTTAACCTTCTGAAATTGCTGGGCTAAAAAGTGATAGGTAAGATAAAAGAAAGAATCAGAGATTATCCCTCTCTTATCTACTTCTTCGGATAAAATATAACAACGTTAAGCAGGCCCTTAAAAAACAAAAACCACCACCACCAAAAAAAGCTTTCTTTTTAGTAATAAAATTTTATTTAAGTTATTATTATGCAGTAAAAGTAGGTCATATAAATGATATTATTATTATTTAATCTTCTCTGCGTCTTAGTTTCCTCTTTTATAAAATGAGGATAAGAAAGACACCTATCTTGTAGCCAGCCCGGTGGCGTAGCAGTTAAGTTCGCAAGCTCTGCTTCAGGGCCCGGGGTTCACTGGTTCGGATCCTGGGCGCGGACTAACGCACTGCTCATCAAGCCATGCTGAGGTGGCATCCCACATAGAGCAACTAGAAGGATGCACAACTATGACATACAACTATCTACTGGGGCTTTGGGGATACAAAAAGCAAAAAGGGAGGAAGATTGGCAACCGATGTTAACTCAGGGCCAATCTTCCTCCCAAGAAGAAAAATAAGACACCTATATCTTAGAGTTTTAGAATCATGTGAATTAACACACTGTTGCACATAGCAGGTGATTAATAAACAGTAGCTATAGTTGTTATTACAAGGGACTGTGATAAGCAATTTAAATATATTTTGCCATTTAATCTTATAGAACTTTGTAAGGTAGCTATTTATCCCCATTTTACAGTTGTGGAAAGTACAGCTTAAGCACATTGAATAACTTGTCCATAGTAAGGTAACCAGTCAGTGGGGAGATGGGATTAGAATAAAGATTTACCTGAATCTAAAGTCCACACTCCTAACCACTAAACTGACCACCTATTTGCATGTAGGTAGGGTGGAGTTCGGGGGGAGGGAGTGGAATACAATAATTCCTTTCCTGTGTCACAGTTGGAAATTCTAATTATTATGGTAAGCTAAAGAAGCAAATAAGTTGTAATTCAAATTGCCATTTCACCATCTGAATGATTATCATATATCTAGAGCAGAGTAATATGCTAAAATTTTTAAACAGTTCATTTGTGCATTTAAAGTGTATTTAAGAGTATCTAGTTTTAGCATATTAAAAAAAGTCTTTGCTTTTTTTTTTAATCTTTATTATTATTTTTTTTTGCTGAGGAAGATTCACCCTGAGCTAGCATCCGTGGTGTCAATCTTCCTCTATTTTGTATGTGGGTCACTGCCACAGCATGGCTGCCAAGAAGTGGCGTAGGTCTGTGCCTGGGAACCAAACCTGGGTTGTCAAAGTGGAGTGTGCAGAATTTAACCACCAGGCCACAGGGCCAGCCCGCCTTTGTTTTTTTTTAATAATTTGCTTGTGTATTTTGTTTCATGCTACACTGATTGTCAAGAATAATGATTCTTTACCTCTCATCTGATGCTTACATATTTCCCGGCTAATTACCTCTCCTCTATCCAAGCAATATAATCCAATTAAGCACCTTACTCCTCTCTTCCACACCCCTTCCTGATTTTTCAGCTCTCACAAACTGTATACTCATAAACTAGCCAAGTGGGGCAAATCAACGTGTAAGTTTTACACAAGTATTTCTTTCTCCAGGACAGTCCCAGGATCAGTGGCAGAATGGCTTCAAGATTATTTGATGTAATATCCTGCTAACATAGTCCAGAACTACCCTTGGTTCTGTTGTTGCTATTTTGCTAACCAAAACAAACAAAAAACAGTGAGAAAGTCATGGAAATTGCAATGTAACAAAGGCGGCTCTGCTGGCTTTTCTCTCTCCTTCTAGAGTAAGGCATCCAAATCTGATATGCCAAGCTTGGTTTTCTTATTCCACACTTGACAAATACACAGGGCTCTATAATGTGGAAAAATACCATGACCAGACAAAGGCTTTTTATAATGAGTTCAAAGCACTGCACACATGTTGAGTAATCATTCCCTATAAATCCCCTTGTACAGTAGGCAAAGAGTAGCACAAAACTAATTATTCTTCCCTTCCCCTTCCCTCCACAGGACTGTAAGTGGCTTGTCCACAACAAAGGACAGATCAGGGAATGTCACTTGGGGCTTCACAAAAACATCCTCCATGAATCAGATCACTCTGCTCCAAGCATTTACTAACCACCGTGTCCAAAGCGACTATGACACTGACTCTTCTTCAAACACGAGAGACAAAGCACACAGAGCATGCCAAGCAGTGCTCCATATGTAACACAAGATCCAAATACTGAACTTAAACACACCCCTTGCAACCACTTTAACAGACTCCATAAGGGTGTCCAATCCATTTTTTCACTCAACAAATATTTATTAAGCCCATAAATAATGTGCTAAACTGGTTTATTCTCAGAAAGCTTACTAAATCAATTGTTAAATTTCATTCTCAGGATAGAACTAAAGGTTGGAGGGGGGTGCGGTAAAGATGTGCAAGTGAACTGGGAATAAGCCAGTTGCACATAAATTAGACCCTCCTTATATCTAGATTTCTTGAGTGGTATCATGTATTGGTGACCTGAAATACTCGTTAGTCTATAAGATAGCTGAAATGCTTTGCCAGAGGAAGGATTTAGACAGTCAAAATGTTGCTGTTCCTTGAATGGAGGAAATACAAAATGTAACTCTAAAATCATTTTCCCACCTAAAATGCAAGCAGCACTATAATCAGATAGTGCTTGCTCCTAAAGAGCAAAGAAAGACATCTGCAAAGAAAGAAAATGGAAATCAACATACATTTATTTTAAACATCTACTAAATATCCCTGGCCAGTACCTCACCTGTTGAAAGCAAAACACAGAATTACCAACTGTAAAGACCAGAAAGAACCCTATTACTTTGAGACAGGTGGGTTTTTTTTTTTAAACAATCTTAAAAAGGTATTTGATTGATGATTTATAGTAAATAAATATTAAAGAATAATGCTATCATTTATTTTTCTCTAAAGAAAAAATGTCTCTTTTAAAAATGGTTTAAAAAATTGTGAGCTATGAAGCTAGCCCGGTGGCGCAGTGGTTTCATTCGCACTCGGCAGCCTGGGGTTTGCAGGTTCAGATCCCGGGCGCCCGCCGACGCACTGCTTGTCAGCCATGCTGTGGCAGCGTCCCATATAAAGTAGAGGAAGATGGGCACGGATGTTAGCCCAGGGCCAGTCTTCCTTGGCAAAAAGAAGAGGATTGGCAACGGACGTTAGCTCAGGGCTGGGCTTCCTCACACACACAAAAAATTGTGAGCTAGAAAATTCCATGTTTTAAGTTGAAAAACTAGTTTAAAAACCCCATAATTACATACCTGTCCAACTCTCCCTGGATGTTTCAAGGCCAAGCCTCCACTGGAGACAGCAGCAGCAACATTCCCTTCATGGTCCACAACTACAGCACCCACTGTGTCCAAAGTGCCTGAGTCATTCTCCTGCAGAGCAAAAGTGGCACGAGCATTCAGTAAGCATGGTGTGTGACAATTCGATATGACTACATAACACTTTTTGGTACAATCACAACATAACAAAATCTGAGCTAATCCTTAAGAGGAACATTCAGCAATTTCCTAAAATTACCTATTACCAGGTTGTCACTAAAACTCTGTTCAAGTCAAAATGTATTCTCCACTGAAAAATCCTGAACAAAAGATGTCTCATTGTTTTTCTCTAATTATAAGCCTAACATGCTTTTCTAAGGGAGAAAAAAACAATTTATTATAAATTACAGTATATCGCAGTATCTCCTTAATCTCAAGAATTAAGTTCATGATTGAGAATTTGTAGGGGAAAGGATTTGTGGCATAGTGAACCAAAAAATGCTGTTATTAGCATTTTTTAAAATATTATATACAAATTTCTAAAAGTAAGTAATATATTCAGCATAATAAATGAAGAGAGTGGCATTTACAATCTTGAAATATATTATGCTATAATTTTCCTTTACAGTTCCTTGCTTATGAGAAACTTTATGGCAAGTTACCTTCTCTGCTACATTAATAATATGCTTGCCAATTGTATGGCAGAAAACTGTATGTTCCCGGGAGCCATCTTTGTATTTCTGTGTCTTGTCCCAGATCCCATACACTTAAGGTATTTCACATGTAGTAACTACAACTGGCTGTCTCCTACCTCGAAGATTTTTAGGTCACCTGTGCAAGACAGACAAACTTTACACTACTGGACAAAAGTCAGAATTAAAGGAGGCAGGAAAAAAGTTTCATGAAAAAATATTGCTTTTTTACATGTTAAAAAAAGGGGCTACTATAAGTCTTTAGGTTAATAGTAGCCATGGTGGTGTTTTTACACTAGGTCACTGGTTTTCAAACTGTGCCCCAGGCACTCAAGACTCCCACCCACATCCCTACATCCAAGTATGCATAAAAGAGCCAGGCACAACCCCAGATTCAACAAGAGCAGCTTTCCCTCCTGTGTGGTTTATGCTCATACTACTGAGCAAGACTTCGTTTGTACTGAGAGATCCCTGGCTAAGAAATTTTTGAAATGCCACATTGAGGCAATCCCCCAAAAAGTCAATGAACTCCCAAGGCCACCTCAGAAGCTGAGCAACATTGAAGGGAGTTTTGAAATATTAGAAACAGAATGCAAACAAAAGATTTTTCCTTTAAGCAAACTGAAAAATTCAGAGGCAGAGTTCACCTCAACAAATACTACATTAAGTCTGTTAGGAGAAGGCACATCTAGACATTTACATTTCTTTGGTTCTTGCTCTAAATTCTAATTCGCCTTAAATATACAGATACACTATGACTGTACTTACTTTGATAGAAAAGGTGTAACTGACTGAAATGAGTGCTATTTCTATTCTCCCTTTTAACCACAGCTAGAAGTCTAGCCAATGGATCCACATGGCCAAATCCCAGAATACCACAGTGCTACTGGTGGCAGGTTGCCTGACTTTCAAGGCTAGTTCCCTAACCTAACTGTAAACTCTCTGAGGAAAAGTTTGATCCACTCTGTTTCATTTTGCACAAAGCAAACGTTCAGGACATACTTATTCTTTAATTGGGAGGAAATAAAGCATGTCTGCATCCCTGATTCACAAAAACAAGCCCAGTAAGTGATGATACATGCTATGCCATTCTAATGTTAGGGCCTCAGTCTTCCATCTCCTTTTCTCAAAATTCAATTTTATGCAAATCCAGAGGATGCCACTGTCTTAGGGAAGACTTAACAATAACCAGGTTTGCTCACTTGGTATGGATGAAGTGAAGTTTATATTCTTTGGTAGATAAGAGGAGAGTATCAAAGTAAAGAAATGCATTAGACACACTTTATTCCAGAAAAGATAGATAATCCTAAAGAGAAATGTACTTTGAAAGTAAACGTTTGTTTTGTTATTCTAGGAAATAATTTCTAAATCTTTATCTCCTCACAACCTCAGATAGAGAAATGTTTGTTCCTTGTCCAGATGCAAGGCTTATGTCTTCTACAGGAGGGCTTCTCAAACTTTAATGTGCATACAAATCATCTGGAGAATCTGTTTAAATGCAGATTCTGATGGAGTAATCTAGGATTGGTCAAGATTGTACATCTAACAACCTCCCAGTAATGTTGATGCTGATGTTGCTGGTCCACAGACCCAACTTTGAGAAACAAGATCTGATAGCATCCCACAGGCTCATTATCAGCCAAACTTCTGCTCTACTCATTCTGAGGCAAATAATTTTATAGGCACAAATCTGCCAAAGGAGAAACTTAAACCACCTAAGACTAACACAATGTCAACATAAAAGATTTAAGTTCTATCTTGTTCAACTATCAACTGGCAGCATATCACCATGATCATACTTAAACATACTGCACAGTATTTTAAAGTATTGATCTTATACTGGTTCTTTTAGAAAAGGACAACTCTCAGACAGACACTGTAAAATAACTTTCCTCAACAACAACAAAGAAGTCAAAAGTGGTATTCTTTATTAGTTCTTTTTTATTAACTGCAACTGCTGATCCTATCCAAGCATTCTATAAAATAGAAATTCTACTGAGGGGATACATAACATATACATGATATACATTATCTGTAAAACAATTCTCTTATCATTTCAATCAGGATATCATGAACTATGAGAACTCTTATGCCTAACCAAACTACTGTAGAAAGATACAAATGGATTATACATAGATGGATTTACTGTAACTCGGTTTTTTCAAAAATGAAAAATCAAGCAAAAAATAGAGAATCCTGTTTCAAATTAAGTTAAATATTCCTAAGGGCTTGCAACACCTGCAAAATCAGAATTACTTCATAAATATTCAAGAACTAGTTCATAGATTTCACATACTGAAAAGCAAATTTAAGGATGATGAAGTAATATTTAAGTATTTTTATGAAGTGTAGATAAATGGAGGGAAAGACAAACATTGGTATTTTGGCCATAATAATTTCACAGAGCTCATTTGTACAGAAATGAAATCTTAGAAAGGTTAAAAAACACCCAATGACTGTTACTATGCAGAGCTACTATTATATTCTTACACTTCATAAATACTTAAAAGTACATGTGCCACACAGATACACACGTACCTATTGTCCTTGACTGAAATATGCTATCTGCATTACTTTTTTGATAAAATTGTGACTAAAAAGCAACCACATAAACTATAGTTCCTCTCCGAATAAACAAATGTATATAAAGTTGGCATAGAGATTGCATGTGTTGTGGAAAACAATGAAATAAAACTTTCTTGAAGTAACCAACAAACTAGTAACCACTGTTGGGCTTAATATCAAAAGTTTTTATTTTTCTTTTCTCCAAACTGGAGATGGTTATTACACAGTTATTGTAAGAATTAAATTAAGTAACATACATAAGCTACTTTAAAAGGAACAAATCTCTTAAAAGAAAGTTTAGATACTTTTCACCAGAAAATTAAGCCTCAACCTGCCCTCTAACTCTGCAATCTGCCAAGAGACACCATCTATTAGTTACTTATCTCATTAACTTGGTCATTCTTCTGTACAGAATTACTCAAATATCAAATTGCTAAAATACAAGAATAATATCTCAAACGTATAAGTGCATCCTGAAACTAGTGTATGGTGGAATTATCCTAAAACAATAATAAAGATAGAAATACGTTTTTTTTAAATATACCAAACCTGCCTAATACACCTTTGTAAGGTTTATGAGTAGCATTATAGTGGGCATGAGCTTCCACTTGAGAAAAAGTAGATGACTTATGCCCTCCATGACAGTACAGCAATGCCAGCATAAAGCTGTACCATCTCTGAGTATCCCAAACATGGAATGATAGATCTAGCTACGGGAGACCTACATCTGGTTCCATTTCTATCTCCTACAAACCATTCCCCTACAGTGGGACCACTGTGGGATCAGAGTATACCAGGTGGTATAAACAAAGTATAATTTAGCTAGAACTATCTACTCTCATGTATCTGGCTTGGTTGAAACCAAGGAAAATTTGTATATAAGAACACCTAATGACCTTTCTCTTCTCTCTTTAGGAAATCACCCTTCTGATGCCCAATACTATAAATGATGTTTCTTGTAAACTACAGTCAAGATGTCTATTCTAAAATAATCCTTTAATTTCTTTGTCTAATAAATATGCATTAAACATCTTTGCAGCACTATACAAATTAGTGCCAAACACATCTACAAAGAAAAATTTACATTATATAAAAATCTTTGTTATTTACTCCCTAAATCACTCAACAAAAGTTAACAGAAACATTTTTAGCTCAAAATAAAAATAAAGTGGGTTAACCATGCTTTTAAGGGGCTTTAATATATCTGGATTACAGCTTTAATTATAAGTTCATACCATAACAAAGTTCCAGAGGATTACCTAAAAATTCCAAACCCTCAAAGATAGCAAAGGACAATGTCTTCCAACTGGCAGAATTCCTACACAGTGTTCTGGGGCTTGCAATGTTAAAATGGAAAAGGCAAAATGGTTTTAATCTTGCTTTTCTAAATAATCTTTCAAATAATAAATTATGAGTTTTTTTCTCTTTAAAATGGCACAGTTTGAGAGCCTCAGTGTGCATATCAAATGAGAATGTGTAAGTGATGGCAGAGACCAGATGAACATGCTCATGACTTAGGTTAATGCACAACTGAACAGTAAAAACTACCACAATGTAGTTTTACACAGCTTTAAATAATTTGGTTAAAATATTTGGTTAGTCTGGTTAAAATAATTACAGAACACACCTCAATGACTTCAAAAATCAGTTTAAAAATATAATGATGAACATATCTAATTTGGCTTCATATTTTTCTGGAATAAATATTAATCATAAGTTTAAATTTTTAAATCAAAATCTTAAAATTCTAAATTAAATATATACCTAGCTATGACCCAGCAATTATACCCCTAAATATTTACCCAAGAGAAATCAAAATAAACATGACAAAAGACTTGTCAAGAATGTTCATAGCACCTTTAATTGTAATAGTCAAAATCTGGAAACAATCCAAATGTCTATCAACATTGGGAAACACAACAAACACAACAGGGGAATGGGTTCACAAATTGTGATATGGGCAACAGTGGAGGACTACTCACTAATAAAAAGGAACTAGTGATACAGACAACAATATGGATAATCTTTCAGATGTATGCTGAGTAAAAGAAGCTGGATACAATAGAATACACAATATATGATTCCATTTAGATGCAGTTTTAGAACAGCCAAAACTACTCTCTGGTGAGAAAGAACCAGAAAAGTGGTTGTCTTGGAAAGGGTGTGTTGACTGTGAAGTAGCATGAGGAAACTTTCCGGAGTAATGGAAATGTTTCGTATCTTGATAAGGGTATAGATTACATGGTTGTATACACATGTCAAAATTCAAATTATACACTTAAGATGTGTGCATTTCACTGTGTGCTAAGTTTTACCTTAAAAAAAAAATCAACAGCTGATGTATTTATCTTAAAGTACACAAAGAAGAATTCAAAGGTCACGAACAAATTTTCCAACTTTTTCCTATAGTATAACACACTTATATTTATGGAACATTTAATACACATTTGATTGCAATTGTAAGCAGGGGGGTGAAGGTGATGGAAAATATGAAAGAGATGGTAAAAAATATGAATGAGAGAAAACCTAATGGAGGTCCAACTGGAAAGAATGGACAGAATAAAAAAGAGAAAATGGCTCAAATTTCCCAGAATTGATGAAAAATAAGAATCCAGACCTCCAGGAAGCCAGAGAGAAAGGGAAGGAGTCAGATAGAAAGGAAATATCACCTACAATGGAATGACAGCAGAATTCCCTGAAGTCCAATGGAATTTAGAAGACAGTGGTATGAGATCTTCAAGGGACTCAGAGAAAAGTAACTATAAATCTAGAAGTGGGTACCTAACAAAAATTACCCTTTAGGAACAAAAAGAAGATTTATAAATAAACAAATAAAATGTGTTCACCAGCAAGAAACCTGTATGAATGACGTCCTGAAGGGCCATTCTATTTAACACTGCATCCTGAGCACCTTCTGTATCCTCCCCAGCACCTGCTCACGAGCACACCTCATCTCCCTTTCTTGGCTCTAATTTATCTTTTTTCCCTAACATCTCATCATCTTCTAAAATGTACAGTTTATTTTCGTATTATTTAAATTGTCAATTTTTCCCCCACAAGACTGGAAGCTCCACAAAGGCAGTAATCTTTGCATGTTTTATTCATTACCATATGCTGAGCACCCAGAAAAGCACTTGATACCTCTTAGGCAGTCAATAAATACTTGTTGAATGTATGAATGAATAAACAAATGATATACTTCAAGAAGAAGGAAAATAATTGCTACAGTCTGTTTGCGTCCTTCCAAAGTTCACATGTTGAAATCCGAACCTGCAAGGTGATGATATTAGGAGGTGGGGCATTGGAAGATGATTAGGCCACGAAGGCAGAGCCCTCATGAAGGGATTACTGCCCTTCTAAAAGAGGCCCTAGATGCTCCCTTGCCCCTTCTGCCACATGAGATAACAGCAAAAAGATTGCCATCTAGGAAGTGGGCACTCATCAGACACCGAATCTGCCTGCACCTTGATGTTGGACTTCCCAGCCTCCAGAACTGCGAGAAATAAATTTCTGCTGTTTATAAGCCACCCATCTATGGTATTTTGTTATAGCAGCCCAAGGGGACTAAGACAATAATGCAAGAAGGACAGACATGAAACAAGGACTGGGTAAGCAAATAAAATGGTAAACCTGCATGTAAATCAAAACTAATATTGTCTTTAAAGATAATAATAATGTGTTATTAGAAGGTCAGGCTGGATTTTAAAATCTGGCTCTATGTTATTTATAAGAGATACACCTAAAGCATAAGAATATGGAAAAGTTTAAAGTAAAAGAACAGGAAAAAGAAGAGAGAGAGAGAGATACCAAGCAGGCACCAATTCAAACAATGTAGCTTTCTTAACATCAAGAAAAAATAAGTTTTAAGACAAAAAGCATTAATGGAGATAAAGGGTCTCTACAGGATAAATACTAAAAGCTTAGATTCACCAAGGAGATATAATACTTCTAAATTTGTATGCACCTAAGAAAAATAGCCTCAAATGTATGTAAAACAAAAACAGAGCAATAAGGAGAAATCAACAAACCCTACTTCATAGTGAGATATTTCATCACATTTCTCTCCACTATGAATAAGGCGAACGACCAAAAAAAAAAAATCAGTAAGAAATAAAAGATCTGAATAGCACATTAAAAAGCTTGATTAGATGGGCATTCACAGAAGTCTGTACCCAATAATTAGAAGGAAAACATTCTTTTCAAGCATGTATTAATATTTACAAAAATTGATCATACATTAAACCATAAACGAAATCAAAACAAATTTCAAGGAACAATATCAAATAGAATATACTCTCTGACTAAAATATGATTAAGTTAGGAGTCAATAAAGGTAAATAAAATTTGGAAATCAAAAAAGAAACACTTCTAAATAACTTATGGATCACATAAGAAATCTAAATGGAAACAAAAATACTTAATAATGAATGATAAAAATAAATACTACATTTCCAAACTTGTGGGATATAGCAAAAGTGGTACTGGAGGGAAATTTATACCCAAAATGTTGATACTAGAAAAGAACAAAAAATTAATGAGCTAAGTGTCAACTAAACAAGTTAAAAAGAGAAAAGATAAATACAAAGAGAAAAAAGAGCTAAGTTGAAAAATCAATGAAAGAGAAATAAACATTAAACAAAGAGATCAACAAAGGTACTAAGAAAAAATAAATAAATAAAAAGATATAAAAAAAAGTAAAGTTGGTTCTATGACAAAACAACTTGTTGAATGGATGAAATGAATGAATTAAATCTAACAAGCAATAATTCTCTCTGTGTATCACCTAATCTCATCAAAGGCCGGGCCCTTCTGCCTTCGCCTCTAACACGAGCCTTGGGTCTCTGGAGTAAGGGCAGATACTGGCATTCCTGACTCAACTTGTGCTTCAGCCAGTGCAGATGTTGCTCTCTACTCCCCTACCCCTACCCCACATCAAAATACTGCCCTTCTTCAAGTCCTGTGGCCTCAAATAACTCCAGAAAAGATTTCCTGAATGGCTTCCCAACCACACAGGAGGCCCTTACACCTAAAGGCACAACCTAAAACATGTGGTTCCCCCTCTTCAGAAGACTCTTTATACACTGGCTTGTTCTAGGATCTTTTGTGGCTTGTCTTGTCCCTCATCCACCTGTAAGCAGTAACTAACAAAGTATCATGAAATAAATTTTTTTAACTGAATCTCACCAATAACTCAAACTTCTTCATGACCTCTGAAACTGTATTCTGCTCAATTTATATGCACAATCCAGACTCAGCCTATCTAAAGGAATTTTCCTACAACCTCACATGTTTCTCTCTGATAATTTCGCACTTAGGTCTTCCCTAAATGTAATACTTTGCACATCACTCCTAAATAGGTTCTGTCCCAAAAGCACATCCTTAAACAACTGCTGTGAAATCTTTGGCTGGTCTCCATAATAACCAAACTAAAATCCAGACTCATTTCTCACAATGAGGGAGTGATCTTTACTTCAGGAGGTTTTGCATGTCCTTTGGTCTACTGTTCAAAACCAACTTCTAATGCTCTTACCATCAAACATTAAGCCTCTCACTTTATCTATAAAGAAATTGTATGTCTTGATATTGGTCACACACTCCTCCACTCAATGTTTTATTTTGGTAACACTTCTTTACTGCCCTCCCATCCTCTTAGGTCATCTGGCACCAGATCACAGTCTTCTCATTTTTAACTAACCAATTTGGCTTCTTTAATTCCAAATTGCTTGTCTAAAAGCTCTAAATAATTAATACCCAT
The DNA here is from genome assembly GCA_031878705.1 of Tapirus indicus. Taxonomy (NCBI): domain Eukaryota; kingdom Metazoa; phylum Chordata; class Mammalia; order Perissodactyla; family Tapiridae; genus Tapirus; species Tapirus indicus. Next base: position 80,354,453 of record CM062929.1, read on the forward strand.
ACTATATTTTAGTTTTAACTTTGCTTTTTCCACCGGAGAGCTGGTCATCCTTCACTATCTTAAACTCAGTCATCACTGTCTGGGAAACATGTTCAAGGGAGAAGGAGGAAATCAAGATTATTTGGCAGTTTCACTTCATAGAGGCACGTGTATCACAGTACTTCAATGACAGAGATAGCACAACATGCTACCAGCACACACACTAATAAGCTATGAACTTCATTACCTGAGCAGATTAAAAAACACATAAATAAATGAGCTAAGACCTTGCTAATTATGGAGCAACAAAGTCTCTTTAACAAGAGCAGGCAACCTTTTTTAATTTAGTTGTCCAATTTGGCTCTTTCCAGGAACACCTGGCTATGATCTGGACCTCTGCTCTTTCTTTCATTTCAGGGCATACATTTACCTTCTCTGGATAAAATTACACTCTTTCTTTTAAATACCAGAACTCCACTGGCCTTTGAACTGAGTCTTAAAGCAGTGGGGTACAACAGATAAAGGACCAGAAGGTAACTTGGACAATCTGGAGACTATTCCTGCCAATGCAACAACATGACAATTGGGAAGGGTCATTTAACCTGGATTTAAATTCAACCCTTTCCAAAACGAAGAATAATATTTGACACTGACTTTAATAACACAGTAGTAAGTCACTTTATTTGATATGAGTTTTTTAAAGCACAGCAATATCCATTTGACCATATAATTATGAGTATACCCACAAAAACTGAAATTATTATTCAAAATCATAAATTTATAACTAAAGATAAGCATATTAAAAAGCAAAAAAAGAACCAAAAAAGGCCCATATATTTTTCTCTTTTTCCTCAGTAGATTAAAAGCTTATTAGAAAGTAAAAATAAATGAAAGAATTACAAAGAGTAGGAAAGGAGTTAAGTAAATTATAGGATATAAAATACCATCTAAACTAATTATGATAGTACTATATCCTAGAAATTCTAATGCCATTCAAATTAACCTCAGTGATATTTTCAGAGACTCCCAACACTCATCAGGATAGGCCCCATTCATACATATTTCAAAATACTCTCATTTGCTCTTAAGTACAGTTAGCACAAATAAAAGTAGACACGTTCAGAGGACTCTGGCTGTGGACTTAATTCCTCTATGGCCTATTTTACTTTGCTAAATTCAGTAGAGAGTTGAATCTTATCAGCCATCATGCCCCTACTAGGGATTATAACCTGCCAAAACCAGAGTTTGACCAGCAAAGTGTATTTTTGGTGTTATACAATTTGTTTTTTGAATACCTTAAAATGGAATGTGTATCACCAACCACTCCACCTCTCTAGATTGTCTCACACATTTAGGCTACCTGCCTGGTTCCCAGAGGCATTTGAGTTTGAAAACACTGTCCTGCAGAAACATTGTGGTACAACGAAGCTTATCCACTCACAGGCTTCTAAACCTAGGACTTTCTCTTTCTCTCCACCCAGATACCCTTTATCTAAGACCCAGCTTAAATTCCACCTCTTCCATAAAGCTTACCACGAGAAACTTAGCGAGCTTAAGTGATTTCTCCATCCTGCTGATTCCTGTAGTTCTATCGATGGTTTCATTCTTCCAGTATATATAGCATGGTATGATTTCCCTTTATTGTTTAATTCCCCTGAACCAAATACAATGGTCAGGGCCTAGATGCCATATGCTTTATTTACTCCCGAAAATCTACTTAAAAACCTGCACATAAAGAGCACTCAATACATATTTACTGGTGATAATGTTGAAGTAAAAGGTAAAATAGGTACTGGAAAGACAAACTGAAGATCCCCTGAGGCCATGACCTCTGGGGGAAAATCACCCAAAGCCTGTATACTCTTCAAGGTGACTTGCTGGTCAATGGAACAATGAAAATAGAGCACTGCCGATCCCTTGGACAAATGACCCAAAATGACCACAGGAGAGATGACAATGCTAGTAAAATGAAAACACTCTCAACACAGGGGGGAAAAAAAGCACAATCACAAGCTTCATAAAATTGTCTTAGTTTGCAAGGCAGTCTGCATTTCCATTCTGTCCTCGACCCCTCCTTGGTAAATCACACAACCAAAAAAGCCAGGTACTAGAAAATGGATAGGAATTCTTGTGGTGAGGGTCTATTCTTTTTCCTAGAAAGAAAGACATGGTTCAGAAGTGCATTTGTAAAACAGGCACTTTTACCTGCATAATAAGAAGGTCCCATGGTCAAGTTTCTCTAGATGGGCACGCCCCCTTGTGGGCACTCCCTGACTCATCTCTTTGGAATGGTGGGTTGAGATTGTGGGCTGTTTCTAAGATTTCCCGACAATCATTTCCCTCACTTACTTATATAGTATCTTTAGATCTCCACAATATTGAAAAAGTACAATAACATTATTAGTAGTATTTCAGATAACCTCTCTTCTTTCATTACATCCCCAGATATAAGCTTATTGTTAAAAGTGACGCATAGTTTTGGACCAATGTACGCTTGAAGCACTTAAATAATCGATTCAAACTTATCTTGAAAGACCATAAGACTTACAATTAATTAAAGAAAAAAATATGTTTTTCTCTCTCAAAATAATATTATAATCATCGATTGTAGACGTTTAAGTTAGTAATGTTAACTGTGTAAAGGTACTGTTTCTCAGCACTGTGATAAGAATAAAAAAACAAAATGCCCATACCTCCATAAGCCTACACAAATAAGAGAACCACACACACCAATCTCAAAATAGCAAACATGTAAAGTAGATAATTCAATTCAACAAGCATTTAGTGAATGCTCATTACATGTACTAAGTAGAAGAAAGAAATTTATTCTGATCTGGGTGGCATTTGAGCTGGTCCTTAAAGGAGGACTTGGATTAGAATTTCAGTAGGCAGAGAAGTAGCTGGTATTCCGCTATTAAGTATTACTTATTCCATGAAGGGAATGAGACATGAACAAAAACTTATAAGTGAGAAGTTTCAGCAAATTAATGAAAAATCGAACAGAGAAGTGTATTTGGCAAGAGAAAAAGATTATTCCAAAAGAAAAATAATGGAAAAGTATGTTGGGTCCAGGTTCCAAGAGGGTTTATAAAGTCACTCTAAAAAGCTTGGGTTTTAATCTACGAGACAGTAAAGATTCTATTCAAGTTTCTCCCAGGAGAACAACAAAACCAATGCAGGTATTTTTAAGGAAATGTATCTTGAGATAATACACAGGATTAAAGAGGAATGGAAAAAAGTCAGAAGCCAGTTATGAAGATATTGCAACTGTCTAGCCATCAAGAGTGAAAAGATATGGACTTGATGGTGGTAAATACACCAAAAAGAAACAAACAAAAAAAATAATACCAGTACATGTATTCATTAAACAAATGTTTATTTAGCACTTACTGTATGCCAAGCTGAGAAACCATAGTAACTATAACAGATATAATCCCTGTCCTCTGGGAACCTGCACTCTACTAGAAGAAAAAGACATCAAATAACCACAGTAATAGAGAGGCAGTTGGAGCAACATGACAGCTTAAAATGAGAGGTGGGAAGGGGAAAGGCAATATTCCTGAGATCTGGACTCCTAGGAACAAAGGCCCTGACTCAGGAAGAATCTTGACAAACAACATGACTCAGAATGAGAATAAGAGAGCAAAAGGTTGGAAAGAAAGACAGGCACCTCTTCCTATAGAGTCCTGTGGGCTCTGTTAAGGAGCCTTTACTTAATATTCTTAAGAGCAGGTGGAGGTGACTAAAGAGTTTACACAGGGGCATGACAAAATCAAAGTGCACTTTTAAATGATTCAGTGAATGCTGGGTATACAACTGACTGGAAGGGGCAACAGCAGTTTGGGGCAAACAGGTTAGAATGCTATTGCAGTGATCCAGGAGAGAGTGATGAAGCTTGATTCTAGACATACTAAGTTACGGTATAAGGGGTTAAAGAAGTGAAAATGTGTAATTAGCAAGTGAAACAGTCTGAGGTGTGAAAACGGGAATGGAAATATAAAGTTAGATTATCCATTCAAACAAAGTTTCATTAAATAAGTGCTATGTGTCGGGTGACTTGTGGACAACGACAATAACCTGGAGACAAACTCTGGAGCAAGGAGAAAGGATCTCTAGTCTCCCTGGAGGAGAGCTAAATGAATGACAGTGGACATGAAATTATTACCTGAATGCAATCATGTAATTCCCAACTCCTCTAGAATGTTCCGTGTTCATTAAACAATGATTATTAAGCATGTGCTTTTTCTAGGGCCAATGTGACACATTAGTCAGAACAAAGCAATGATTCTCAAATGATGGCCCAACACCTTACCAATCCCTGCAGATTTTGATTCAGTATATTGAGAGTAGAGCTTAAGAATCTGCAGTTTCAAAACTTCACAGATGAAGCTAATGGTCAGCCAGGTTTACGATACACTAAAGAATCTCTTAATGAGAGGATCAATGGGGTTTGGACAAACTCCATGTTGCCAGTGAAAATATATGGAGAATTATCAAGCTAGAAAGAACCATGGCAATTATCTGGTCCAGCATTCTGACTTTATTGCTGAGGAAACTAAAGTCTCGAGTGGCTCCATGTTTGCCCAAGAGCAGACCTAGACTACAACTCCTGGTCCACAAGACCCCATCTCTCAGCCTGCCCTGCTCCTTCCACTCCTCAAGTAATCCCAGCCTCAGGTCTTGAATTCTAAATAGTTCCTGACATTGACTATTTATGCAAAATCTTCTAGGCTGATTAGAGAAGAAGTAGCCAACCAAGCCTTTAAAAACTCACAGACAGTTTTTCTTCAACCTAATTAAGCACTAGTTCTGGTCTTCTGATCTTAAAACATCTTTGATCTGTGTGGGTGTGCCTTTGTGTGTATGTATACATATACATTTGTCTTTTCATGTATGGGTTTATTCTGCTGGTCTTATTAACTATATATGTGTCAGAGACAGTACGTCTGTGACATGTCAACTCAGGTCATTAGTGCATGGTGATATCATATGAGGACATATTTAAAAGTTCTGACTTAGAACTGGATGCTCTTAACATCATGGTCTGAGCCAATTCTCAGACAGGAAGGCTTCTATCTATTGTCTCAGCGAAATCCCATTCACCAGAGGTATTTCGTGTTAGGAAAGCTATAATATGGTGAGTTCTACATTATATACAAGATCAGCCAGACTATTCCAATGATGAAGAAGAAATGCTCCTTTTCCCCCCATTGATTCTGTTAAACACTAAAATTTAAAGCAGGCTCTACAGAGCTGCTGAATACTAAAAATCGAGGGAGAATATACAGGGCTGACAATATCTGATGTCAACTTACAACAATCTTCTGGAAAACCACAGGTTACTTCCATTACAAAATAAAAACAGCAGTTAAGATTTGTTAACACTGACTTCTTGCCTCAATCTTATTTCATTTATAATTTTAAGACTCAGTATAGATTTAAGGCATAGCTTGGTATGGGTTTAAGGGAAACTTGGGAAGAAACCCAACCTACTAGCTAGAGAAAGTAGAGAACTTAGAAGCTTTTCCTGAAACAGGAAAAAAACTGCTGCAATTGTCCAGCTAGGAAGGGTTGAAAGTTCTGGATTTAGATAATTGATAAACTGACATAAAGTACTGCAAACCATAGACATTTAAAGATTCCCCATCAAGTTATAGTGCAAAGGAATGCTGATTATCAAGCTCCACGGCCTACAGAAATGCATGTGGTAGTGGTAATCTAGTTACATATTTAATTAAGTTATTGACCTACCTACTGATTTACATGTCAATTCTATAGGCTTATTCAGTAATCAAGATAGACTGAGGTGAAGCAAATGTCATTTTTAATATATTACTTATAATTCAAAGAAATAATTTCAAACAAAAGATAATCACATCACAGAATGAATTTTTAGTTTTATGAAAAAACTTAAATATATAAAGTATATTTCTTTATGTAAAAAAAAAGTCAAATAAGTTTTTTACTTCTGTTTACTCATATTTCTACACATTAACCATCTTCCTGAAAAACACAACAAAACTCCAGATCAAGTAAATTCTATAAAATATTAATTACTCCTTTTCCTACACACATAATGCATAGACATGTACACAAGTACAAATAGAACACTCTGAGGAAAACATGTTGTTTTTTTGTGCATTTATTTTCTTTGATCTTAACCTACCTCTCACCCAAAAAATACAGTGATTTAGTATGATACAGTTAAGCATTTACATAATAATTTCAAGATGGTGGATAAAAGAGAAAAATGTTACCCACAATGGACTTCAAAAGAATAGAATGTATTTATATGAAGCGCACAAAGCAAGGCCCAACATTTCCTTTCTGAAACATGTGGCCAATTTGATGTCCCTATGTGGTGGCTAAAGAACACAAAATTAAAAGTTGTAGCATCTCTTTAGAGTGGTTTTGAACACACAACATTGTATAAAGCATTGCAAAATTTTCTAAACTTGTTCATTAGATATTGAAGAATGAAAGATATTCACACAATGGAAAAGGTCTAATTATCTTTCATTTCACTACCCTACACAAGTACTGCTTTACCTAAAAACCAATGAAATTAATTGAAAACTTAAATTACTTTGTAAAAGTGGTGGGAGGAGGCAAAGAATTCTATGTACATTCAACTGTAAAATCTGTTATTAAAGAACAAGACATGGAAACTATTTCACCAATATGCTTGTGAAAAATGAAGAGGAAAAAAAGGCTTGAAACATCAAAAATGTTGAGATCAAACAATACCCCCAACCTCTCTTAATACTCTAAGAATAAAAGAGTCTCTTCCAATAATATCCAGGGCTAGCTGTTTGAAACTGATATTTATGAAATCTAGATTATGGTGTGCACTGAGTCTGTTTGTTTTCCCAATGTGAGCATCTCCTCTTTGTAGCAACTCTATCAGTCATGTAGCAACTCAGTCAGTCCAATGGCACAAGCTAAAAACAGCGACTGACCAATGAATTAACCTCTTCATTCTGAAAGAAAGGTTTCCCTTTTCAAATATGACAGAGATTAATACCAAAACTACCTTTTTCTTTGTATATCAAAACAAAGCAAAAAATAAATTTAAAATATGTCATCACTTCATCATATATACCACAAGAATTATTGATAAATATCCTAACAACAATGAGAGTCCATGGCAATACTGTCAGGGAAGAGCCAGATGCTAATTTGCAGGGATTACAAAGGACAGAGGAGCATGCTGAACTACATCATGAAGACATGATCATCAAACTCAGAATGAAGGAAACTCTGTAGGACAAACAGTTCAGGTTCCTTCAGAGAACAGATTTCCTTCAGAAACACAGTTCTTGCTTAGCCTAGTTCCAACATATAGGAATTTCAGTTACCACAGTTTAGTTGAATAATACGAGTCACCCAACAATATAGTTCAAATTTCAGTTACCATGGTATAGTAACTGGGAGTAATTCACATAAACTACTAACTCCACTGCTAGTTCTTCAGTTCACAGATCACTACATACACATCAGATGCTCTTCATGATCAGTGACCAATCATGTCATTTCTTTCAAAGTCTGTCAGTGATGGGTCACTGTGCACAGACAGCAAAGGGTGTAGCTGTGTTGTCTCCTTGTCTTCCAGTGATAAATCCACATGACATTTTACAAAAATTGATAACTAAAAGAGGGAACTGGCCAGCAAAGATGAAAGTGAAGCAAAGAAACTAAAAGTGATAATGTTGAAAGTGAAATTCTAATAAAAAATAAACAAAGTTATAGAAGAAATAGTTGACTGTGGGAATGTTTGACACTGCTTCCATTCAAGAGACTCTGGATCTACAGTCAGAGGAACTTAGTGAAGGCAAATTTGTCAACATAAGTAAGGAATATAGTTGCGACAAAAAAGATGAAGATGTCCCAGAGGAGGTGAGATGGCAAAAAACTTGATGCTAAAGAAACTCTGGAAGATATTTTATAACGTGGAAAGGATAAAATGTTGAAAGCTGACCCAAAATTCAAAAAGAGTTTGACAACTCACCATGACATAAAAAAATGCTCACTCCATATCATAAGTTATATGACAAGGCAAACACTATTCAAACTATTCTTCTTAAGTTCTTTTTAATACAGAAATAAAACACTTTAATTCTTAATGCTTCTAATGTTTTAAATTAGTGTACTAAATAAATATTAGTTTTACTTTTTTCATTTCTCTATACACTTATAAGCAACAGTAGAAGAGTTTTTAATGTTTTGACAAAAATGTTTAAAGGTCATGGACAGGTATAATTTTTTGCCATTAAGACTCCTTTGCATAGTTTCAGCTTGCACGGTGATTTTTATGACCCAGCATTACCATGCAAAGTACGAACTATTTGTACATCGTAAGGGAAAGAAACAGGTGAAAGAAAAATTGAGAAGAGTTCGGTCCACCCAGACAGGGGAATGGAACAGACAATAAACAACTACTATTTTTATATTACACAATACTACAGTTAAACAGTAATCTCTTCCTTCTGCAGCACGCCTTCCCGCTAAGTCACAAAAAAATGAGCACGGATGAAACAGAGATGTCAATTACCAAGCAAGGACAATTACTAAGAATTTATATTCCTCATTTCTTAATATTATATCTTAAAATCTATACATCCTGAAAGTCAAGACAAAATGTATTTTTATCTGATTTATGTGTAGATTAGCTGCTTAACCCAATATTGGTTTGTAGTAACAGGAGATATGTTAATTGCATGAAAGGAGATGATAAAAAACTTTCATTTCCACTATAAATTACCTACCTAATAACCACTCTCCTCTATCTCTTTTAACAAGAAAACCACTATTTTTTTGAGAAGACAATGTGTCCAGCAGCAAGCATATCTCATATGCTATGATACAGTAATTAGGACAACCCACTCAATTTCCTAGGCTCCCTTGCAGCCAGCAATAGCCATGTGACCAAGCTGTGCCCCTTCTCCACTACCCCTCAAAAAATAACTAAGGAGAAGTCTATAGAGAGAGATTCTGGAAAACTTTTGAATCCCAGATTAAAAAATGACAGAAACATCTGGCACTAGTCTCCACACCCCCACCCTCCACCATCTTGCCTTCTGCTCACCTTGAATGCAGATGTGACATCTAAAATTGCAGGAGCCATATTACATCCATAAAGTAAAAGGCATGAGAGAAAGGCCCAAGAGAATCCCAGACATGTTGGCTCTAGCATCATTGGAGACCTAAGCTAAAGTGAGCAACCAACCACCTCTGAACTTTTTATTATGTGGCAGAGGGCCAGGGAGCAGGGGAACAAATATGCATGTCCTAAGTCACAGTCAGATTTTCTATTGTTTGCAGCCAAAGCCATTCCAAGGATTAATCATTCTTACGTTAAACCAAGTCAACTATAAATGTAAATGGTCAAAGATTAAGGAAAACAAAAACACTCTAACTTATGGAGGTAGCAAGCTGATTAAATATTTTTCTTGCTTGAATTTTGACTTCTATTAGTACTTTGATCATGTCCCTACAATCAATTACTTTTTTAAAGAAAAACAAGAAATGTCAATGCAACAAAATTTCTAAATTTAATCTACTTTATTTTAGGCTTTAAAATATTGACTTATTCTACTGTATACTCCTTTCAAGACATTGTTTATCTCCTTCAACAGTGAGTAACAAAAAATGTGAACATTAGGAAAGTTACCACTCTATTTCTTTTTATTATATTTACACACCCAAGTCACAGCTTCTTTTATGTAGCCACAACTAAGAGTAGTACTGGGCCTTAGTCAATGCTGGCTAACCAAAACTATGCTGAAACTATATACACAAGACAGGGAGAAATAAACTAAATACAGGTTGATTTAGAAAATAGTCATTTGTTCTTTCCTGTCATATTTCTAAAAAATTACTATACTTCCTCTTACAAATTATAATTTTCTGCCCATCAGCTCATTATCTGGTGGTCTTTTCTTTCTGGGTACATGTTTTATCATCTTCACTATTAGAGACAAGGCCTACCAAGGTTATGCAGCAAACATCTATTTTAAAAGCCTCTGGCCAGTACCCTTCCCTAAAGGCGGGGGCTGGGTCCTAGTCATTTTTGTAAGCCAAAGTCAAACACATTGCTCTGTACATATTAAAGTTCATATATACTGAATGTTAAAAATATTTTCCTGCCATTTAAGATGTCTAAAATACTCCATTTGAATCATGCCTGAATTCAACCTCTCCACCTACCACTACCTACGTCCTTTACCATCCTCCCTTTCTCCATTACAAGATTCCACCAGGGTAACTAACTTGGGCAGCAGTTTTCTTCTTTTAGGCTGAGTGACTAAAGATGAAGGCCACAATAGCAAAGACTATGGTGTCTGACTATGTCAGTGATAGTCACAAAGCACTTGAACATCCATTATCACTTTTGTTCCTTATAACAGCCCTGCCTCAGGAGCAGAATATCACTATTTTCATTTCAAAATAAAGAAACTGAGCCTTCTTATGCTAAATACTCACTGAACTCACAGAACCTAACTGACAATGGTACATCTCTTGACCCCATCTCTCTCTCTCACCACTCCATGGCAAAACTTCTCAAAAGAGTTATCTCCACCCTTGTTCTCCCTGATCAACCCACTCCACACTGGTCTACAATCCACTATGTCACAGAAACTGTCCTTACCCAGGTCCACAGTCTCCAGGAGCTAAATCTAAAGGCAGGTCCTCTGTCCTCTTAGCTGTTTACTCAGCAGCACTTGACCCAGGTGATAACTGACTGAAATACTCCTCTCTTGGCTTCCTGGACATTCTCTTGGTGGTACCTCTGCCTCACTGGCTGCTCCTTTTTCCTTCTTTTCTGGTTTCTTCTCCTCCCAACTTGTACATGTTGAACTGGCCCAGAGTTCAGTTTTCAGAACTCTACCTATTTCACTCCTAAGCGACCTCATCTAGTCACATGTATTTATATTCCTTTTAATACCAATAATTTCCAAATGGGAATCTCCCTGCCAACCTGACTATAAGCTTCAGACTCATATGACCACCGACAGTTAATCCTTCCTCCCGTCATGTCAAAGTTTTATTGGAAATCCTCTCAACCAGAATAAGGGGTTGGTTGCAATTTTCAAAAGTTGGAAATTCTCTGGGTGAAGCAAGGAATAATTTTTTAAAATAAGTAAATAAAGGACACATATACCTTAAACATTTTATTTTATTTAAAACACAAAGGTTCATTCAGTAGCCAATCTTTTCATATAAGACCAAAGCCTTTTCTTTGAATGTGGGACCACAAATAAATGTTCCATATCATCTTTATTTCATAAACTATAACACACTATAATGTCCTATGATTTCAAGTTTCACTTTATCTAAAATAGAACAAGAACATAAGGACACTAACAATGCACTCTGAATGCAGGATGTTTATGGATTTTTATGACTTTTCTTAACCTTTTACAGCTGGCTTGCCCATATATAATTCTATAGTAATTTTTTATAAACCAACTTTACTTTTTCAAATTAGTTTTCAAACAAACAACTCTCTTTTAGTTTTCAAACAGACAACTCTCTTTTTAAACTCAATATTCATCAGTTTATATGAGACTTAATGAATTATGTGATTACAATGATAAAAACAATGAGCATAAAGAGGCTATTGGTGGCATAAAATTCAACTGAAAGCAGCAGAGAAACATGGCACACTAAAAGGTGGTCCCAGCTTTGGGTGTTTAGGGTGTTGTGGTAGATATCAGGTAATATGTTTTACAGTGAAAATGGAAAGCACTGGTTAATCTGAGTCCATTAAGGGGATATGGCCTAAGAAAGTTCTTGATTTCCAATTCCCACCTCTACCACCATGAAGTCATGCCTTCTCCAGCCTCCTCACATCAGTAAATAGCAACATCCAACTGTTAAAGCTAAAATTTTTTAATTCCTCTCTCTTCTTTACCAATATCTAAGGCATCAATAATTCCTATCTTTCCAGCAACTCTCATAATATATCCTAGATATATTTATTTCTCTCCATCTCCATCTCTATCACCTACAGCCCAAGTTGCCATCATCTCTCAACTGTAATAACTTCCTAACTAGTCTCCTAACTTCAATTCCCACCTCCTCCTTCAATCCATTCTCCGCATAGCAGCCCAAGAGACCTCTGTAAAATGTGAATGAGGATGGCATTGCTTCTCTGCTTTTAACTTGTCAATGACTACTCATTATTCAAGAAATAAAACTGAAATTCCTTGCCATGATCTACCAGATCCTAAAGGAGGTAGCACCTACCTACCTCTCCAGCTTCATACCATACCGTTCTCCTCTTTCCCACTCTGCTTAAGCACAGTGACCCTCTTCCACATTCCTCCAACATGCCAAATCTCTACTAGAGCCACTGCACATGAAGTTCATTCTGCCTGGAACACTCTTCCACTGACTCTTCATAAAACTCATTTCTTAATTTTCATATGTCACCTCAAATGTTATGCACCCTCAGAGAGGTCTCTGTTGATCATCCTAACTAAAGGAGTCTTCTTTTGAGTCTTCCTTCTATCTCCCACATTTAAGTTACTCTATATCACATCATCTTCTGTTTTTTTCCTTCAAAACAGTTGCCAAACACAGTAACTATCTTACTTAATTACATGCTTATGTTTCTGTTTCTATTCACTAAAATGTAAAGTTTCATTAGAGCATAAATCTCCTCCATCTTGTTCACCATTATTTTCTTACTACACAGCTCAGTATCAAAGGTAGCTGCTTAATAAATATTTTCTGAATAAAAAAATGAATCTTCTGAATAAGACTAGCTGAAGATATTCTCTATGAGATCAACTGATATTTCTATGCATAAAAATCCTAAACTGATATCCATGAAGAAAAAAATCTGTACATGAATGTTCATAGCAGCTTCATTCATAATAATAAAAAAACTAGAAACAAACCAAATGTCCATCAACAGGAGAATGGATAAACAAATTATAGTATATTCATACTAGAGAATATTACTCAGTAATAAAAAAGAATGAACCAGTAATACAAGATCTCAAAAACATTTTGTGAAAGAAACCAAACAGAAAAGAGCACATTTCATATGATTCCAACAAAGTTCAAGAGCAAGACAAAACATCTATGGTGGTACAAATCAAGGCAGTGGTTGCTGATAAAAGGTGGAGATAGGCTGGAAGGAAGCACAAAAGTACTGGAAATGTTCACCTTTTTTTTTTGAAAGAACTTTATTTTTTTAATTTATTTTGTGTGTGTATGTGAGGAAGACCAACTCTGAGCTAACATCTGTTGCCAATCCTCCTCTTTTTGCTGAGGAAGACTGGCCCTGGGCTAACATCCCATCTTCCTCTACTTTATATGGGACGCCACCACAGCATGGCTTGACAAGCGGAGCGTCTGTCCCTGCCTAGAATCCGAACTTGCAAACGCCGGGCCACCAAAGCGGAGCGTGCGAACTTAACCGCTACTCCTCCGGGCCGGCCCCAAAATGTTCTACATCTTGATAGGTGTATGGGTTACGTGGGTGTGTACATTTTTAAAAATGATTAAATTGCTCTGCATGCAAATTTTTTTTTTTTTTTTTTTGTGAGGAAGAACAGCCCTGAGCTAACATCCATTGCTAATCCTCCTCTTTTCCTGAGGAAGACTGGCCCTGGGCTAACATCCATGCCCATCTTCCTCTCCTTTATATGGGACGCCACCACAGCATGGCTGACAAGCAGTGCGTCCACGGACGCCTGGGATCTGAACCCGCGAGCCCCGGGCTGTCAAGCGCGAACTAAACTGCTGCACCACCGGGCCGGCCCCTCTGTATGCAAATTTTATCACAATTTTTTAAAAGGACAAAAGTCCTAAATTTGCGCATTCAGATATCACGTGAAACGAAGAAACCCGAGATACAGAATCACACTATTATCCACTTTCAGCAAAATCTACTTATTAATTTGTTCATTTGCCTCCTGAATTCCTACTCTTGTCTGGCAGAAAAACAAAAAGTTTGGACCAAAATATTTGATTGTCTCATGTGGCAACATACTGGGAAAATATCTATCACTATGAAAGATGATTTATTATGCATTTATATATGAGAAAAACATATAAAATTATGATAAAAGCATAAACCATTATATAAGCAATGATAGAAGAACTAATCAATAAGGAAGATTAATGAGATGCCAAGGTACATCAAATGACCGTGACATGAGACGCCCATTATGAATTGTGTGCTAATGGACCCCTAAGCCATAGGCTGAGCAAGAATGTTGTGGTTTTCAACTTCTTTCTATGCAAAAAAACACCTAAGAAATGCCACACGCGGACTCATGATGGCACACTAACATGTGAAATGCAAACAAAGAATGTATCAGAACAACAGAGACATGTAATTAGAGTATATAAAAGTCCTACATGAATCCAATGCATACATTTCCCTACAACACACTCTACCCCCAAAGAGCCATGTAAAGAATCACTATCCAGAGCTGCAAGGACCAAAACAGTGGCCACGAGCCACATGTAGCTATTGAGCACTTAAGACGTGGCAATAGCAAATGAGAAACTGAGTTTTTAATTGTATTAAATTTTAATTTTAAAATAGATATTCAATTCAATTATTGCAAAGTCTTAAGTATGTTTGGAATAACTTGTTATGTAAACCTACTTTTTCAACTGTAAATTTTATGAAACATAAATACAGACCAAATGTTTCCAATGAAAATTTAGTGTCATAATTGAGATGTGCTGTAAGTGTAAAATACACACTGGTTTTGAAGACTTAATACAAAAGAAAAGAAAGTAAAATAGCCCACTAATAATGTTTTCATTGGTTACATTTTTGACGTGATATGTTGGAGTCACTGGTTTAAACAAAATAATTATTAAAATTAATTTTGTTTCAAAGAAAAAATAAACAAGTGGGACCTCATCAGACTAAAGAGCTTCTACAAGGCAAATGAAACCAGGATCAAAATGAATAAACAACGCACCAGCTGGGAGAAAATATTCACAAATTGTTTATCTGACAAGGGATTAATCTCAGTAATATATAAAGATCTCATACAACTGAGCAACAAAAAAACAAACAACCCGATCAAAAAATGGGCAGAGGAATATGAACAGACATTTTTCCAAGGAAGAGAAACAGATGGCCAATAGACACATGAAAAGATGTTCAACATCACTAATCATCAGGGAAATGCAAATCAAAACTACACTAAGATATCACCTGACACCCTTTAGAATGGCTATAATCACAAAGACAAATAACAAATGCTGGAGAGGTTGTGGAGAAACGGGGACCCTCATTTACTGCTGGTGGGAATGCAAACTGGTGCAGCCTCTATGGAAAACAGTATGGAGAGTCCTCAAAAAATTAAAAATAGAAATACCGTATGATCCAGCAATCCCACTCTTGGGCATCTACCCAATGGACATGAAATCAACCATCACAAGAGGCATATGCACCCCAATGTTCACTGCAGCATTATTCACTATAGCCAAGAAGTGGCAACCCAAGTGTCCCTCAACTGATGATTGGTTAAAGAAGATGTGGTATATACATACAATGGAATACTACTCAGCCATAAGAAAAGACAAAATTGTCCCATCTGCAACAACATGGATGAACCTAGAGGGTATTATGTTAAGTGAAATAAGCCAGAGAGAGAAGGACAGACACTGCATGAACTCACTCATATATGGAATATAAATGAACACACGGACAGAGAAAACTGATGGGTGGTTACCAAGGGGAAGGGGGGTGGGGGGTGGGCACAAGGGGTGAAGGGTTACATCCACATGGTGACGGACAAACAAAAATGTACAACAAAAACCCCACAGTGTTATAAACTATTAAGACATCAATAAAAATTTTTTAAAAAATTAATTTTGTTTCTTTTTATTTTTTTAAATGTAGCTACTGGAAAACTTAAAAGTACATATGTGGCATGCATTACATTTCTACTGGATAGTACTATTCTAAAGCTTATATATCTGAATGCAGATTAAAGCTATCATTATGATACATTAATGATTAATATTTCAAACACCTCCTGACCTTTTCGCTTGATTGTCTTCTTTTCCTTAGTTGAATGAAATCTGTTTCCACGCTTTCCGCCAGCTCTAGTTTCCTCTTGTTTCTTTTAAACGCAGCTAAACTGAATCCTATAAAAGAAACATTAAAAATAACATTTGAAAAATATTAGAACAATGGGGCCGACGAGATACCCTGAAGAGCCTTCTCAGGACAAAATCCTTAAGAATGTTGGATGAAGGGTTAAAAAAAGTCTTTTCAATGTACACTGAGATGGTAGGAGAATAAGAGAAATAACCCAAGGCTAAAAAACTAAGAAAAATGTCAAATCCAGAGAGACAGGTGAGTCCTGAAGGTAAATGCATCTGTTACAGATGCCTAGGGGCATCTGTTAATGTACGCCACTGCCAATTTTGGTTTTGAAGGTCCCTGTGCATAAGGGACAAAAGCGAAAACCTGGAGACAAAGCAGCAAGAGAAAACATATTGGAGATTATCCACAAAAAAAGGAAGGAACCCCAAAGGGTGATATGCACAGTGAAAGGGAAAACTAGAAAAAGCCACCATACACAAAGAAACAGGAAACTTGCAAGTTCTAGCCTTAGCTATAAATGTAAGAGAGAAAAAGTCTCTCTAGGAAATTCATGCCCCAGAAGAGCATTCAGAGTGGTTTAGAGGAGAATTCATATTACCTGTGTGGCCTGAAAAAAAACACAACCAAAAATGATCTCATTGTGGCAATGCTTCAAAAACCCACCAAACACAAATGCAAATACTCACTGAAAAACTACACCTTAACTTACCAGACCTCAGAGAATTCCTACGTTCCAGTTAACGTGAGTCCACAGTTTAAAAAAAAATTCATAAAACACATGAGAAATAAACCATCAAGAATAAAAGTCAGTCAAAAACAAAATGTGACCTGCAAAGACTTCTGATATTGGAATACTCAGATACAGAATATAAAACAAGTTTATGCTCATAAAAATAAAAGGAAGATATTGAAAATATAAGTAAGGAACAAAAGATGATAAAATGACCAAGCAGACTTGAAAAAGAACCAAATAGAGGCGTAAAAATTAAAAAATATAATAATTGAGGGGCCAGCTCAGTGGCATAGTGGTTAAGTTAGCACACTCCACTTCAGTGGCCCAGGGTTCATGGGTTCGGATCCCAGGCGCAGACCTACGCATCGCTCATCAAGCCATGGCGTGGCAGCATCCCACCCACAAAAATGGAGGAAGACTGGCAAGAAATGCTAGCTCTGGGCCAATCTTCCTCACCAAAAATATATATATATAATAATTGAAATTTAAAACTTGATATACAGATTTAAACAGCCAGTTAGATTCAGCTGATAAGAGGAATTATAACTGGAATATAACACTGAAAAGACCACCAAAGTTTTCTGATAATGGCAGACTAAATTATTCAGAGTAATTCTCCCACTGAACATTACTAAAAATGTTGGATAAACTATGAAACACACCATCTTAAAAGTATTAAGAAACTTATAAAAAGTACCAAGTTAAATTCTGGGGGTAAACTGAGAACTAAAGCTATTATTATTGCACCGTGAGCATTTGCCAACACTAGCACACTTGAGTTTGGTTAAATGGCATCAGGGAGAACCATAAGTCAAGCCCAGAGCCCATTAAAGGTGGGGAGTTTTATAGGAGACACTTCCCACAATAAGCTGGAGATTGAAAGGGCCAATCATACCCTCATAGTAAGGTTGATCTAGAACTATGCAAGTCCACCCCACCCTCTATCCCAATACCAAGTGCAAGGCAAGATTGTCTTAGATCATAGCAGAACAGGAAAAAAAAAAGAAGAACCAGAAGGAGGAAGGAGCAGTGGATAGGGGGAATTGGGGGAGAAAAAGAAAAGAAAAAAAACTATCCCTGAGAAGTTTTGGGTTGACTGGGGCCCCTGCATAGATTTGCAAACATGTAGCCTGGGTAGGTCAGGGAACGTTAAGCTTTCAACTAAGTTTCTATATATTGGTCTCTGCCCCTGGTTCCTGGCATAGAGCTCTTAAAATCTTTGTAATTTCCTAAATGATAAGAGCACTATGAGCATCTTTTGTTATAATATGATCACAGTTCCTGACACAGAGCTTCTAAATTCCTTGGAATATCCTGGGTGATAGAAAAGTCTTTTGTTCTGTTGAGGTGACTCTTGGTGGGCTCCTGGGCTCCTGGATAGCTTCAGGATGGGAGATGGTCACCAGGAAGACCAATCCATGATTATAAGTTTGGATCTTTCAGCCCCATGCCCATCATTTGGGAAGGAGAGAGGGACTGGAGATTAAGTTAATGACTGAACATGTCTACATGATGAAGCCTCCATAAATATCCTAAAAGTCCAGGGTTTGGAGAGCTTCCAGGTAAGTGAACACATCTAACACGCTGGGAAGGTGATGCACTCCAACTCCATGAGGACAGAAGCTCCTGTGTTCAGGACCCTTCCAGACCTTGCCCTATGTATCGTTTCATCTGCCTGTTTATTCATACCCTTTAATATCCTTTTGTAATAAACTGGTAATCTAGTAAGTAAAATGTTTTTCTGAGTACTGTGAGTCACTCTAGCAAATTAATCAAACCCAAAGAGGGGGTTCTCTGATTTACAGCCAGTCAGAAGCACAGGTGACAACCTGGACTTGCAACTGGCCTCTAAAGTAGGAGAGGGGCAGTCTTATGGGACTGAGCACTTAACCTGTGGGATCTGCACTAACTCTACTTAGAATCAGGATTGGAATGACTTGTAGGACACCCAGATAGTGTTGGGGAATTGAGTGGTGTGAAAAACCCACACATCTGGTCTCAGAGTGTTGTAGAGACTTCTGAGTGTGAGAGTAAAGGAGAAACAGAGGAGTGTAATATCCTTCAAAAATGAAGGTGAAATAAAAATAGTTTCAGATAAACAAGAAAGAGCAAATTTTATAACTGTCTTTTATTTTGGTTTTCCACATTTCACCAGCAAGGTCTGTACTAAGGAAAATACTAAAGAGTATTCTTCAGAAACAGAGAAAATAACACAAAGTGAAAGCTCAAATAAAAAAAGGCGGGGGGAGGGTATTAAGTGCAAAGGAAAGGGTATATATTTAGGCAAATCTAAATGAAATTGACCATAATAACACAATAATTAATGTTTCACAGCGTTTTAAGTACATACAGAGCTTAAAATACGAAAACAAAAGTTGGGAAGACATTAAATGTAATTCATTCAAGTACTCTATGATCCTTGCATTGTCTGAGAAGTGATAAAAAGTACTATTTTCTAATAGAATTTCAAAAGTCGAGTATGCATATTGAAATCTCCAGGTAAACTCCTAGAGAATGGCCAAGAGACGGTAAAACTAATGTCTGAATAGAATGGAAAATGTAATAACAGAAAATAATCCTAGAAAAGGCAAGAAATGGGATAAAAGGAGCCATAGATCATGTGAGACAAATAGAAAGCAAAAAAGTAAGAGAGTAGATTTAATTATCATACACACATGCACAAAAAGAGTAGATTCAAATCTAAATATATGAGTAATTACATTAAATGTAAATGGACATACTGTACCAATTAAAATATAAAGATTCTCGGGCCGGCCCGGTGGCGCAGCGGTTTAGTCCGCGCTTGGCAGCCCGGGGTTCGCGAGTTCGGATCCCGGGCGCCCGCCGACGCACTGCCTGTCAGCCATGCCGTGGCGGCGTCCCATATAAAGTAGAGGAAGATGAGCACGATGTTAGCCCAGGGCCAGTCTTCCTCCTCAGCAAAAAGGGGAAGATTGGTGATAGATGTTAGCTCAGGGCTGGTCTTCCCCACCAAAAAAAAATAAAATAAAAAATAAAATATAAAGATTCTCCCCTAAAAAATTTTAATATATATGTGTTGCTTCTAAGAGATACACCTTGAATATAAGAATACATAGAAAGACTGCAAACAAAAGGATGGAAAAAGATATACACACAAACATTAACCAAAAAGAAGCTATTACAGCTATTTTAATATTGAACAAGTAGACTTTAAGGCACCAATTATTACTAGTTAGAGTGTCACTTCTTTAAAATAAGGTCAATTAACCAGTCTCTTGTGGAGCTATTAACATATACACAAGTAAAACATATAACAACTATAACAAAAGAAAAAAAGACAGATGTTGTTAGGTCCTTGCATGATATAGTATGTGATAAACATGAGGAATATGAGGTTGTTTTAATGCTTTAAAAAAAATCAATGTAATTCATCAAACTAACAAATTAACATCCTCTTAATAGATAAAAGGAATCTGGTTAAAATTAAAGACTCATTTACAACTTTTGAAAATCTTGCAGAAAGAAAAGCTTCCCTAAATATAATGAAGTATAGCTATAAATTTTTAATCAAAAGTATCATACTTAAGGGCCAACCCCCTGGCGTAGCGGTTTAGGTTCATGTGCTCCACTTCAGCAGCCCAGGGTTCACAGGTTTGGATGCCGGGCGCAGACCAACACACCGCTTGTCAAGCCATGTGGTGGCAGCATCCCATATAAAGTAGAGGAAGATGGGCATGGATGTTAGCCCAGGGCCAATCTTCCTCAGCAAAAAGAGGAAGATTGGCAATGGATGTTAGCTCAGGGCTGGTCTTCCTCACAAAAAAATTGCATCATACTTAAAATTAATGACTACTATCATCACTTCTATCAAACTCTATACTGATGATCCCTTGCCAGTGTGAAAAGGGAAGGAAAAAAGTATAAATATTATAAGGAAAGAAACAAAACTATCATTTTTCACAAATGATATCATTGTGAGTTTAGGGAATCAACAAGAATCCATAGATAAATTATAAGACTGAATATAAGAGTTTAGCAAGGTAGCTGGATACAAATACACACATCCGCAAATATACATACACACATATATATACATACACATCATATATATATACATATACATATAAAACACAATTATATTCATTAGTAAAAACCATTCTGAAAAACACTTTGGCATCATCTGGTAAAGAGGAAGATAGGCAGACACTCTGATCCAGCAATTCCACTACAACGCATGTATCTGGAGAAAGTCTTCTGATACAGAATACATGTACAAGAAAATTTGTAGCAGCTCTGTTTACTATAACCCCAACCTGAAACGAACACAATTGTCCATCTACACGAGGTATGTGTACTATAGCACAATAAAGAGGTTAAAAAAGCAAAATGAAGAAAAATAGATATTTATATAACCATACAAAATGCAAAATATCTAATAATAAACTAATCATGAAATGTGTAAAACCAAAATAAAAGACAATTATAAAATTTCATAAAACTGTATTGAAGAACAAAAAAGTAGTGCTATGTATATAATATGTTATATAAATGTTCTAAAGTAAAATTGGTAGTTCATCTCCACAGCCTACTAAAATTTTACCAAAAGAAATTTAGGTGGAAAAAATGATTGACATACACAAAGGATGATGATAAGAAGAAGGGCAATATCAACACAATTTTAGAAAATAAAAGCAAGTGGACAAACAGTAACTAATTGAGCAGAGGAATGCCCCAATGCCTGGTAGCCAAGACCACACTAAGCAAACTAATTCCTGCCAAAGAAACATCAGAAAAGCTCAGAATAAAAGGTACCTGGTCTCTCTGAAAGCCAGATTGAGACTAAAAACAGGAGAACTAGCAGAAAATGCCAATAAAGAACATGTAGATGCCCAAATCCCCTCCTCATGCTTGCAGAAAACACGGAGTTAACTCTTCGGAGAGGCTAAACCAGATAGGCCCCAAATTAGTGGACGCCACACAGAGCTGGCAGCAGGTATCAAGGGCTACAGCCTGATATGTAAAATAGAGTTTTACATAAAAGTCTGAAAAACGAAAGATGAGACCTCCAGCCCCTTCCCTTGTTATGCACCCGAGTACTGGCTACTCCCCTGCCAGAGCTGGGAAGATTTCTCTCTGACTAATCCTAAAGAGAAACACATAGACATTTGGTTTTGTTGGGGAGTTTCCCAGCAAAAAAGCCTGATCATCCGCCCCACACCCCTGAGGTCCACCAGACCTGCCCTCACACACAAAACTTCCAAATGGCTTTTAAGTGCCTCACTCATGAATATGAAAACAGCAGAGGATCACTAGATGGTTGAGGAAATTTGCTAAAATGTATTAGGGTCTGAAACAAACAAACAGTAAGACAGAGGAAGCAGAAACAGCAGATAAGAACAAATTTTAAACCACAATATCGTAAGAGAGGTAAGTGAAAATACTGAGTTCATGAAACAAAAAAAGGACACCATGTTTTATAAGTATTAATCACAGATGAATCTCTAGAAATTAAAAATATGAAAACCAAAATCATAAATTCATTAGAAGTAGAAGGTTTGGGAGATAAAACTGAAGAAACTTCCCAGACAGTAGAACAAAAGATAGAGATTTTTAAAAGGACAAAAATAATTTTTGAAAAAGATACAAGGGATTGGGGCACAAGATCAAACATCTAATTCATAGAAATTAGAAAAATGAAATAGAGGAAAGGTAGGAAAACAGCGTATTACATAAATTTTTTTAATATTCCCAAAACTAAAGTACATGAACTTCCAGATTGAAAGTCCAAAATGAATACCCAGCATAATGAATAAAAAACGACCCATCCCAAGATACTTCATTGTGACAATAAGAACATGGGAATTAAGAGCTTCCTTTCAAAGAGAAAAAATAACCATAAAGAACTGGGAATCAAAATGCCAACGGACCACATAACAGCAAGACTGGAAACTAGAAGAGAGCAATTTCTCCAAAAACCTAAGGGAAACCAATTTCCAGTCTAACATGTTCCAAACGAGGGAGTAAAACAAAAAAGAAAAACACATAAGATTCAGGAAATATAGAATTTGATATTGGAGAGAGGAAAAGGGAATCCCAAAGAGATGGTGAGAGATGACAGCTACACAGCAGGCCTAGTGAGCACCCACTCTAGACTTCAAGGTGCCAGGAGGGGTGGCTCCAAGGAAACACAAAATGGAATTGGCAGATGATCTGACTTGTTTGCCTGATGTAAGAACTCTACAGTAAGTTCCACTGGTAAGATTTTAAGGTAGAATTAGTAACAAGGACTATGAGAATTTATAACTCTCATACTCCCTGCATCCCTGCCATACACAGATTTCTCTTCCCTCCAGCCTCCCCAGATTACAACTTACAGCTACATGAATATTCAGTCTGAATATAATACTACTATTATTAAGAGCTGATCCTTATTATATACTTGCTATGATACATAATCATTTCTTTTTTATACAACTTGGTTTCCTTGGAGTTAATGAGTCCTCATTTTATCATTTGATTATTTAAATTATATTCATAGATTAGTTTGATAAACAATAAAAATTTAACTTAAAAAAAGTAGTATATGGGGGCCAGCCTGGTGGCATAGTGGTTAAGTTTGCACACTCTGCTTTGGTGGCCCGGGGTTCACAGGTTCAGATCCCGGGCACAGACATACATATCGCTCATCAAGCCACGCTGTGGTGGCATCCCACATATAAAATATATGAAGATTGGCACAGATGTTAGCTCAGGGCCAATATTCCTCACCAAAAAAAAAGTAGTAAATGTTTCTAATATTTGTCTTTTTATACATAAATATGTAGCTACAATTTTTTTAAATAGACATATAAAACACACATATATATAACTCATTTTTCACTTTTTTCAGTCATTAGATTTAATCATTATTAGATATCAGTCTTGATAATTTCTAGTTATTTCATATTTCATTATGAGATTATGATAATTTATTTAGTCATATTCCAGTGTTGAACATAAGATTTTTTCAAATTTTTTTGATATTCTTAATAATGAGCACCCTTCTACATAAATCTTTGTCAGTATCTCTAATGACAAGCTCCTAGAAGCAGAATAAGTTTAAGGCTTTTAATCTATACTCTTAGCTATTCCCCAGTTTTTCTACCAATTTACATTTGTATCTGCAACGCATTGGGTGCATTTCACCACACACTTACCAGCAGTAACATAATATTTTTTAACTCTTTCACAAATTAAGAGGGAACAAATTTAACATGTACTCATTTTAATTTGAATTTCCCCATTAGCTATGTTATATTATCTATTTATGACTTTTTACCATTTTCCTATTGAGGTATTACATGTATTTGTGTGGTTTTTAATTTGGTAAACCTCTTCATAGATTGAGATTTGTCGTATTTATGATAAGTGTTTTTTCAGTCTGAATTCTTCTCTAGTCTACATTTTCGTTTTTCCTTCTCTTGCACTTGGTACCCAAAAAGACCTTCTTCAGCTCAAGGACAGTTAAATGTTGACCTCTGTTTTCTTCTCTCTCTCTGAGGGGGTAGTATTATGGTTTTATTATTAGTAATTATATTAAGTAACATTTTGGATCCTTTAGCAACACTTCTACAAAAGCATGAGAAAACACAGGGGGGGACCTCAGGAATATAAAGGTGGCTTAAAATCGAATAACTTTCTATGTACCTTTGTATATAACTATAAATATATCAACATATAAGGGTTCTTTCTTAAATATTGGTACTATGTGGTTCAAAAGCAATGTAACACTTTCAGGTATACGTGCCAATATAGTTTAACTTCGAAAAGTTTTTACTCACTCGTGGTCATGATGTTAGGAGAGCAAGAGGGTATTCCATGATCTACTGCCCATCTGTAGGCTCCTTCTCCAACTAAAAAGCTAACAACAGAAAAATCATTCTTTTAAAAATTCAGTGTCATCTTTTCCTGCATATTCAATAAAGTAGTATAGTAAGGCAATTGAAAAAAACCTTGCATATAGACATAATTCTAGATTTACCTCAAAACTATAATAAGGCTACAGGTGCCAAAAAATTCTTTTAAATCTTTGCCTAAGTTAGAAATTTTACAACTGGAAATGGAACAATTTCATTTGCAATAACAAAGTAAAAATTGGCAAATCCAGCATAAGAAGAAGGAGAAATAATTGATTCCCCAGTGGAAAATATTAAGATGTATCTTGGATCAATATGGTTCTCAGTTTACATCACAACAAGATCTATTTAATCAGTTAAAGAGTCGAAGTTTAAGTAAATGTCTTCAGATTTGGTGTTCTTGCCTAGTATAACACCTGGATCTACCCAAAATGAGTAGGTACATCTAGAGATGCCCAAACACAATGAGATGTGCTTACATTTCTAAGCCTTAATGCCACAAAAATACATTCATGATCCTCAAAATCACTTTTAGCATAGTAAGTAAAGTACTATGGTATGTCCCAAAAGTAATTTTTTAAGACCTAAACTGGAAGATTTAACATAACAAAGTGAATAAAAAGATACTGTTAGCTAACTGTAAAAGACTTATTTTCAAAGATTTCAAATAGCATGCAGGATAATTAACCACCCAATTCCCAACACAGTAATAGCAAGCAGTTATCATAATAATCAATCACTTCATCTCCTTCCATAGCCAACCTCTTAAACATCCCTAGTAATGAATTCCCTAAACTTTTACCTACTCATTAGTTTCCTGCTCCCTATTTTTTGTTTCTGTTCTAATCATTCCAACACTAAAAACTCAAAGTAATATATATTGAAGTCTTTAGATTCAATTGTTAATAAGAAGAACAGAGACAGACTAGCAAAACAAAATCTAAGTAGACACTCAGAAACATATCCAAATCATTCCAATGAGAAACTAAAGGGTTAAGGCCAATAACTGTTTTCCAACATATATAAAGGTGGGGATGGAGGGAGCACTGAAAAAGAAAGGAGAAAGGGCCAATAAGAATAAACAACTTTACCTCTTCAAACTTCTATATTTTAAAAATTCTAAAGTATTCTGAAAAGAGAAAAATGTTTCTCCTATTCTTGTATCAAATGAAGACCACTGCAAAGAAAAGCCATCACAAAGTTCAAATGGAAAAATAACTGCAAGAGAAACTTGGATGTGAGTTGAGCTGTCCTGATGGCATTTTTAGCACTTCCTTCTTCTAGAAAAAGAATTTGATATAAGAAATAATATCTCGGGGCCAGACCAGTGGTGTAGCAGTTAAGTTCGTGTACTCCACTTCAGTGGCCCAGGGTCTGCGGGTTCGGATCCCAGGAGCGGATCAACCCACCGCTTGTCAAGCCATGCTGTGGCGGCATCCCATATAAAGTAGAGGAAGACGGGCACAGATGTTAGCCCAGGGCCAGTCTTCCTCAGCAAAAAGAGCAGGATTGGCAATGGATGTCAGCTCAGGGCTAATCTTCCTCACACACAAAAAAGAAATAATTTCTCTTCATGCAAAGAAGTAAAAGAGATGCTGAAGTAGTAAATCAAATGATTTAGCTTTATTTAGCTTTATTTTTCATTTCTCAATCGTTCATAGGTTTGATTCTAAATAAAATCAGTTTGCCATTGTCTGCTGTGGAAGTTTTTAAACACTTTAGGCATTTTACAATATTCACAGGAAGGTGAATATTTGAATGCCACCTTATGGGTAAGAATATTGAATATCTGACCTTTCCTTACTATCAAAAATTACTTGTCTAGTAGTTCATCATCACACAAAAACTGCTTTTGAAATCATTTATAAATGCTGTAAAGCTACATGAGCTTTTGCTAAAAACTACAGCAGCATGTCAAAAAAAAAAATCACTGCAATACATTAACTGCAATACCAAGTGAAATTTTTCTCACTATTCTGACTCTCCAAGGAGAAAGCTTTTAGAGGAGTTTCGCCTAGATCCATGAGAAAATCCCATTGACTCTACCATTATAATATATTCGGAATCTAACCACTTCTCATCACCTCCACTGCTACCACCTTGGTCTGAGCCACCAATATCTGTTACCTGTATTGTTGCAATGGCCTCATCACTTTATGCTTGCCTTGCTCTGCCCCTCGCCCCCAGTCTATTCTCAACACTCCAGCCACTGACATCCTTGTAAAACACAAGTCAGATGACATCCTCTTGTCAAAATCCTGCAAAACCTCTCGTGAGGACTCTAGTGTAAAAACCGGAGTCTTCCCAAGAATCTACAAGCTACCAAGTGATCTGATCCTTTCTGCCCCCTCCTCACCTCAACTCTTATTTCTCTTGCCCCCTTGCTTACCCTACTCCAGCCTCTTGTAAAAATACAACCATACCAAGGGGGCTCCTGCCTCGGGGCCTTCACCCTAACTCCTCCCTCTGTCAAACTCTTCTCTTATTTTCAAAATGGGAAATTCCCTCATCCGCTCAAATATTTCTCCTTGAGGAGGCTTATTTAAAACTGTACCCAAACACACTACACCGCCCTACCCAGTACTCTCAAACCCGCTCATTCTGTCTTTTTACTTTTTTTCTTTTCCTGCCTTCTAACATACTATATATTTTATAATTTACATATTAGCTCTATTGTTTATTTCTGCCTCCTCCAAGTAAACTGTAACCTTCAATAAGAGCAGGGATCTTTGTTTTTTCATTGATATCAATACATTCCAAGTATTTAGAAAAGTGCCTGAAGCCTACTAAGCATTAAATAAACACCGGCAAGATATTAAACAAAATAATAGGCTAGGGTGTCAAAATTCCCTAAAGGACAGCATTTTCCTTGTGTTACACTCACCTTAATTTACATTAAAGCAAGTCTACAGTGTTACAAAACAAAAGCAACATTCTCCTAGCACTGAGGTGGGTGATGAAAACCTTCAATAAGTTGAGCTGCAAGTGCTGCTGCAAGTGCTAACACAGCCAAACATCCCAAAAGGGCTATCTGGGCAAACAATGATGAGAATTACAGTCTTATGGATGGAAACCATCCATTTTCAAAGACCTGTGACTCTATAATCAGTCTAAAAATGTGTAATTTAGTGATTCAGAAAGTTCTCAAAAATGTTAAGGGACCCCAATAATTAAAATACATTATTCTGGATGAGAAAGATACAGGAGAAAATGATAGCTGCTTCTTTGGACTTAAAAACTGATTTCTATCTATTTTACCTATTACTTCTTTGTTCATGATAAATATACAAAATTGAGGAAAGACGAATTAGTGGCTATTGATTATTTAAAGCTTACAGACACATAAAGTGCAAATAAAGGAGAAACTGCTGTATTTGGAAATAACAAATAACAACCAAATTAAATAATAGGAATTTAACTCTTTTAAAAATTTTTTATTACAGAAATTTCCAAACATATACACTACAGAGAATAGTGTACTGAACTCAATGGATCATCGTCCTATTTCATCAATTATTAATACATTGTTAATCTTATTCATTTATACCCCCACCCAGATTATTTTATAGCAAATCCCAGATATCATATAATTTCCAATATAAATAATTTAACATGCATCTCAAAAAATGACTTTTTAATATGTCAGATAAGCTAAGACGAAATCTGATACGGTGAAATGCATAAAACTTCTAATTTCACAAGCAAGCATACTTCTATTAGCAGTACTCCTACAATTTGTGCCTTATTACACAAGAGTTCTAATAAAACATATTTCTTGAAAATAAAAATGACTTTATTCTAGGTGCATCTGTAACAGTACTCAGAAAGGTTTTACCCCAATAGCAAAGCAAAATTAGCTCAAAGCTAAATGCTTCTCTAGTCGCATGTAACAAAGTATAAAGCAAGACCTGACAGGATGAAACTGCCTCTAAATAACCACATACTAGTATAAAGTTCAAGAATATTTATTAAAATACAAAAATATCCCGCATCCAATAAGGTAAAACTCACAATGTCTATAATCCAATAAAAAATTACCAGGCATGCAAAGAAGCAGGAAAATGGAACCTATAATGAAGAGAGAAATCATACAATTGAAAAAACCCAGAAATGAAAAAAAATCAGCATCATGGTAGAGTAAGTTGTTCCCTTTGTCTCTCCCCTCTAAGTTACCACTAAATGGATATTCATTAATCAACAGAAGATTCCCTACACAGCACAACAGGATGCCTGAGAGATCCATGCAGCCAACATCTGAAGGTGGGTGGAATGAATCCCTGGGAAGCAGTGGAACTAGGTGAGCAGACCTCTCCCCCTCCCCGGAGGCAGCGATCCAGGTTGCAGATCTTCCCACAGTGGCCAGCACAACTGACAGTGGCGACGGGGGCAGCCT
The DNA here is from genome assembly GCA_031878705.1 of Tapirus indicus. Taxonomy (NCBI): domain Eukaryota; kingdom Metazoa; phylum Chordata; class Mammalia; order Perissodactyla; family Tapiridae; genus Tapirus; species Tapirus indicus. The sequence goes on from CM062929.1 coordinate 80,383,528, forward strand.
GGCCCACACGTGAACACTTTTGGAGGAGCACCCACCATGCCACAGCAGTCCCGCCCATGCAAGCACTCCCCACCAAGTGGCAGCAGCTCAACCTGTGCCAAAGAGCCCCGCCACCCAAGTGCAGCATCTTGGCCGACCCACCCACAAATGCAGCACCAGCCTGCACAAAAGCACCCCTGCTGCCTAGCATAGCAGCTCAGCCAGTCCCCTGCCAAGTGCGGTGGCCCAGCCCGCACAAAAGCGCCCCTCCCACCTAGTGCAGCGCCCAGCCACAACCTGCTCACCAAGCACAGAGGCCCCATCCACATGAGTGCAAACGGCCAAGCAGCTGCAGCCAGCCCATGCAAACGCAGAGCGGCCTGACCAGCACAAGCACAAGACAGGGTGGAATCAGAAAACACAGCTCCTGCACTCCCCTAGCAGTGGCAGGTGGAATCTGCGACCTGACACTACCATAAATGTGCCAGCAGAAGTTCAATTCATCAAACACCATGAAGAACTACAGTAACACTGCAGAACAGAAGGAAAATGACAACTCTCCAGAAACCAAACCTGAAGTCACAGAAGATTACAATCTAAAGGACAGAGAATCCAAAACAGTTATCATAAAGAAACTCAACAAGTTACAAGAAAACACAGAAAGATAGTTCAATGAGCCCAGGACTAAAATTAATGAACAGAAGGAATACTTCACCAAAGAGACTGAAGCCCTTAAAAAAAAAAAAAAACTATACAGAAATTCCGGATATGAAGAACACATTTAAAAAGATAAAAAGATGGACATGGATGTTATCCCAGGGCCAATCTTCCTCAGCAAAAAGAAGAGGATTGGCAACAGATGTTAGCTCAGGTCTAATCTCCCTCACCAAAAAAAAAAAAGAAGAAATGCTTTGAGAAATATCTGACTGAATTAGAAAATGTAGCATAAGCATTATAAGTATTCCAGAGGGAGAAGGGAGGGAAAAAGGAGGAGAGAGCCTGTTTTAAGAAATAACAGCTGAGAACTTCCCAGACCCGAGGAAGGAACTGGACTTACAAGCACATGAAGCCAAGAGAACTCTTAATTACACCAATGCAAAAAAGACTTTCTCCAAAGCATATAATAGTAAAACTGGCAAAAGTCAATGACAAAAAATATTAAGGGCAGAAGGCAAAATAAAATAACCTACAAAGGAACCTCTACCAGGCTTTCAGCGGATTTCTCAGCAGAAACCTTACAGGCTAGGAGAGAATGGAATGATATATTCAAAATACTGAAAGACAAAAACTTTTAGCCAAGAATACTCTATCCAGTGAAATTATCCTTCAGATATGAAAAAGAAATAAAAGCTTTCCCAGATAAACAAAAGCTGAGAGATTGCATCACCACTAGACCTGCCTTACAAGAAATGATGAAGAAAGCCCTCCTACCTGAAATAAAAAAGCAAAGGTTTACAAAGATTTGAGCAAGGAGATAAATAGACAAAAATCAGAAAACTGCAGCTCTATCAGAATAGCTTAGTAAACACTTAATTATAACATAAAAGATAAGGGGAAGGAAAGCATCAAAAATAACTATAAACACTTCAATTTAGTCACAAACTCACAACACAAAAAAGAATAATTTGTGACAATAACTCAGAAGGGGAAGAGGTAAGGGATGGAACCTGATAAGGCTAATAGAGACAAGAGGCTATCAGAAAATAAACTATCTCACCTATGAGATCTTTTATACAAACCTCATGGTAACCGCTAAACAAAAAATCAGAGCAGACACACAAATCATAAATAAACAGAAAGCCAAGAAAATCATCACATAAAATCACCAAACTGAAATAGCAGCCAAAATACAAGGGGAAAAGAAACAATGGAAATACAGAACTGGAAAACAAGAGATAAAATGGCAGTATTAAGTCCTCATATATCAATGATCACTCTAAATGTAAATGGATTGAATTCTCCAATCAAAAGACACAGAGTGGCTGGATGGATTAAAAAACAAGACCCAACAATATGCTGCCTCCAGGAAACATATCGCAGCTCTAAAAACAAACATAGGCTCAGAGTGAAGGGATGGAAGACTATACTCCAAGCAAATGGCAAGCAAAAGAAAGCAGGTGTTGCCATACTTATATCAGACAAAGCAGACTTCAAGATAAAAAAGATAATGAGACAAAGAGAGGCAATATATAATGATAAAAGGGACATCCCACCAAAAGGACATAACACTTACAAATATATATGCACTTAACACAGGAGCACCAAAGTACATAAAGAAACTATTAACAGAACCAAAAGGAGAAACTGACAGCAACACAATAATAGTAGGGTACCTCAACACCCCACTTACATCAATGGACAGATCATCCAGACAGAAAGTAAACAAGGAAACAGTGTATTTAAATGAAACACCTGATCAGATGGACTTAACAGATATGTACAGACCATTCCATCCAAAAACAGCACAATACACATTCTTTTCAAGTGTACTTGGAACATTCTCAAACACAGACCATATGTTGGGAAACAAGGCAAGCCTCAATAAATTTAAGAAGATTGAAATCATATCAAGCATCTTTTCCAACCATAATGCTATGAAACTAGATATCAACTACAAGAAAAAAGCTGGGAAAGTCACAAATATGTGGAGACTAACCAACATGCTACTGAACAACCATTGGATCAATGAAGAAATCACAGGAGAAATCAAAAAAACCTAGAGACAGATGAAAATGAAAACACAATATAACAACTCTTATGGGAAGCAGCAAAAATGGCAGTAAGAGGGAAATTTATAGCAATACACGCCTACCTCAACAAACAAGAAAAATTTCAAATAAGTAATCTTAAAATACACCTAACTGAACTAGAAAAAGAAGAACAAGGCCCAAAGTCAGCAGGAGGAAAATAATAAAACTTAGAGCAGAAATAAATGAAATAGAGACTACAAAAAAAAAAAAAAAAACCAATAGAAAGGATCAATGAAACTAAGAGCTGGTTCTTTGAGAAGGTAAACAAAATTGAAAAACCCTTAGCCAGACTCACTAAGAAAAAAAGAGAGAAGGCTCAAATACATAAAATTAGAAACGAAAGAGGAGAAATGAAAATGGATACCACAGAAATACAAAGGATTATAAGAGAATACTATGAAAAACTATATGCCCACAAATTGGATAACCTAGAAGAAATGGATAAATTCTTAGAATCATACAAACTCCCAAAACTGAAATAAGAAAGAGAATCTGAATATATCAATCACAAGTAAAGAGACTGAAACTGTAATCAAAAACCTTCCAAAAAACAAAAGTCCAGGACCAGATGGGTTCTCTGGAGAAGTCTACCAAACATTCAAAGAAGATTTAGCACCTATCCTTCTCAAACTATTTCAAAAAAATTGAAGAAGACAGGATGCTTCCTAACTCATTCTACGAGGCCAACATTACCCTGATACCAAAACCAAACAAAGACAACACAAAAAAGGAAAATTACAGGCCAATATCACTGATGAACATATATGCAAAAATCCTCAACAAAATATTAGCAAATCAAATACAGCAATATATTAAAAGGATCATACACCATAATCAACTGGGATTTATACCAGGGATGCAGGATGGTTCTACATCCACAAATCAATCAATGTGAAACACTACATTAATAAAGTGAGGAATAAAAACCACATGATCATCTCAGTAGATGCAGAGAAAGCATTTGACAAGATCCAATGTGCATTTATGATAAAAAACTCGCAATTAAATGGGTACATCAACAAAACAAAGGCCACAGAAGACAAACCCACAGCCAACATCATACTAACAGTCAAAAACTGAAAGCCATCCCTCTGAGAACAAAAACAAGACAAGGGTGACCACTCTCACCACTCTTATTCAACATCATACTGGAGGTTTTGGCCAGAGCAATTAGGCAAGAAAAAGAAATAAAAGGGACCCAAATTGGAAAGGAAGAAGTAAAATTCTCGCTATTTGCAGATGACATGATTCTATATATAGAAAACCTTAAAGAATCCATCTGAAAACTATTAGAAATAATCAACAACTACAGCAAAATTGCAGGGTACAAAACCAACTTAGAAAAATCACTTGCATTTTTATACACTAATAACGAACTAGCAGAAAGAGAACTCAAGAATACAATCCCATTTACAATCGTAACAAAAAGAATAAAAGATCAAGGAATAAACTTAACCAAGGAGGTGAAAGACCTATACACTAGAAGAATAATAATGGAAGAATAAACATAGTTAAAATGTTCATTTTACCTAAAGCGATGTACAGATTCAACGCAATCTCAATCAGAATCCCAATGACATTCTTCATGGAAATAGACCAAAGAATCCTAAAATTTACAAGGGACAATAAAAGACCCCGAATAGCCAAAGTAATCCTGAGAAAAAAGAACAAAGCTGGAGGCATCACAATCCCTGACTTCAAAGTATACTATGAAGCTACAGTAATCAAAACAGCATAGTACTGGCACAAAAACAGACACACAGATCAGTGGAACAGAATTGAAAGCCCAGAAATAAAACCAAACATCTACAGACAGCTAGTCTTCAACAAAGGAGCCAAGAACATACAATGGAGGAAGGAAAGTCTCTTCAATAAATGGTGTTGGGAAAACTGGACAGCCACATGCAAAAGAATGAAAGTAGACCGTTATCTTACACCATACACAGAAAGTAACTCAAAATGGATTAAAGACTTGAACATAAGACCTGAAACCATAAAACTCCTAGAAGAAAATAAGGCAGTACACTCTTTGACATCGGTCTTAGCAGTATCCTTTCGTATACCATGTCTACTCAGGCAAGGGAAACAAGAAAAAATAAATAAATGGGACTACATTAGACTAAAAGGGGTCTGCAAGGCAAAGGAAACCATCAACAAAACGAAAAGACAACCCACCAACTGGGAGAAAATACTTGCAAATCATATATTCAACAAGGGATTAATCTCCAAAATATATAAAGAACTCATAAAATTCAATAACAAAAAAACAAACTTCCCGATCAAAAAAATGGGCAGAGGATATGGACAGACATTTTTCCAAAGAAGATATACAGATGGCCAACAGGCACATGAAAAGATGTTCAACATCACTAATTATTAGGCAAATGCAAATCAAAACTACAATAAGATATCAGCTTATATCTTACTTATACCCATCAGAATGGCTATAATTAACAAGACAAAAAATAACAAATGTTGGAGAGGATACGGAGAAAAGGCAACCCTCATACACTGTTGGTGGGAACGCAGACTGGTGCAGCCACTATGGAAAACATTGTGGAGATTTCTCAAAAAATTAAAAATAGAAATACCATATGATCCAGCTATCCCACTACTGGGTATTTATCCAAAGAACGTGAAATCAACAATACAAAGAGATTTATGCACCCCTATGTTCATTGCAGCATTATTCACAATAACCAAGATGTGGAAGCAACCCAAGTGCCCGTCAACTGACGAATGGATAAAGAAGATACAACGGACTACTACTCAGCCATAAAAAGAGACAAAATCGTCCCATTTGCAACAACATAGATGGACCTTGAGGGTATTATGTTAAGTGAAATAAGCCAGACAGAGAAAGACAAACACCATGTGATTTCACTCATGTGGAAGATAAACAAACACATGGATAAGGAGAACAAATTAGTGGTTACCAGAGGGGAAGGAGGTGGGGAGGAGGGCAAAAGGGGTAAAGGGGCACATATGTATGGTGAAGGATGAAAACTAGACTATTGGGGGTGAGCAAGATGCAGGCTATACAGAAACTGATATATTATAATGTACACCTGAAGTTACACAATGTTATAAACCATATGACCTCAATAAAATAATTTTTTAAAAATGATAGAATTAGTAAACAAAGATAGTGAAATAGTTACAACTCTATTTTTATGTTCAAGAAGCTACAGGAGTATTAAACATATTAAGCAGATACATGGAAGACATTCTGGAGTTAAAAACTACTATGTCAGAAATGAAAAATAAAAAGATGGGATTAACAGGTGATGAGATATTGCAGAAAAATAATTAGCGAACTTGAAAACAGCAATAGAAACTATTCAAAGTGAAACAAAGAGAAAAATGAATGGGAAAAGTAAACTAACTATCAGTGATCTGTAGAACTACTACAAGAGGTGAAATATACATTTAATTGGAGTCCTGAAGGCTAGAAGAGAAGGGGGCATCAGAAAAAATTATTCTAAAGAAATAATAGCCAAAAATTTTCCAAATTTGATAAAATATATATCCCCACATATCCAAGAAACAAAATGAACCCAAACCAAAGACATTACAAGAAAAGAAAACCATAAACCAGTTATCTCTCATAAACACAGACATAAAAATTCTTTATTAGCAAATTGGATCCAACAATATATAAAAAGGATAATACTTTATGACCAGTGGAATTTATCCCAGGATAAATGGCATGCAATTGTTGCCTTAACAGTCGAAAATCAACCAATCACTACATTAACTGACTAAATAAGAAAAATTATAAAATCATCTCAATGGATGCAGAAAAGCATTTGAAAAAGTGCAACATCCATTCCTATTAAAAACCCTCAGCACACGAGGAAAAGAAGGGAACTTTTTCAACACGGTAAAGAGCATCTATGATAAACCTATAGCAACCATCATACTTAATGGTACAAGACCAGATGCTTCCTCCCTAAGATCACAAACAAGGCAAAGATGTCCACTCTCACACTTCTATCCTACATTGCACTGGAGGTCCTAGCCAGTTTAATAAAGAAAAAGAAATCAATTAAAGTATTCTAGATCGAAAAGGAAGAAGTAAAACTATATTTCCAGAATGCTTATCTAGAAAATCTTACAGAATCTATAAAAATAATACTGGAACAAATGAACTTAGCAAATTCCCAGGATAGAATATTGATATAATAAAATCAATCCTGTTTCTATATGTTGGTAACGAACACTTGGAAATTAACATTTTTTTTAAATGCAATTCCTCCTACCATCAAAAAGAATGAAATATTTAAGTATAAATTTGCTAAAAGCCGTGGAAGACCTGTACAATGAAAACTATAAAATGCTATTCAGAGTGGTTTAAGACTTTAATAAACTGATATGTTGCAATTCTAATTAAAATTCCAGTGGGCTATTTATAGAAATTGACAAGCTAATTCTAAAATTCATATGGAAATGCAAAATGCCTAAAATGGTCAAAACAATTTTGAAAACAAAGAATAAAGATGAAGAACTCTGTATGTGAGAAAATCAGATACCTAGTTCCAGACAAGTGTAGCATCACTATTCGATATCATTTTAATGGAGAGGTAGCCATCACTCTCCCATATATTTCCTCTTTGTAAAATATAAAAATATTGCATGTGTCCCCTTTGACAATTCCCCTATCTTGTTCCCTCCTTCCTGTTTCCCAGAAGTAATCACAGTGAGTTTGGTAACTTTCTTTCCAGACCCTTTTTGTACATCTATGTACACATATATGTAGCCTTAGACAATTAGAGTATTGTATACGTTGTAATACTACCAAGGAAGGTATGGGAATGAGAAAAGCTTAAATTCAAGACAACTGTTACCTAAGGGCAGTGGCAGGGATGGGGTCAGGGAAAGGGTGTGGGACAGCAGGAAGGGCAAGGATGCCATTAGAAAGGGTTCAACTAGGCAGCTTCATATCTCCTAAAAGTGTTTTATTTCCTAACCTGGGTGATAGGAAACAGGTATTCATGATATTATTTTGTAATTTTTTTAAGAAAACATAAGTTAATCTGAATATATCATTCAACAACTTGATTTTTTTACTCTACAATGTAGAGATCTATCCATGTTACTATATATAAATGTTTCCCTTTTTTATGCTGCAGCGTATTTAATAACATGACTAGAAAACCGTTTATTTAGCCTTTGACGGACATTTAGGTTGTTCACAGTTTTATACACCACAAGAAACGTTGCTGTAACCTTCTTGTGCTGCACAAGCCTTCCTGTGTACATGTGAAGGTGTTCTGTCTTAAGATACAATTGCTGCAGCACACAGCACGTACATTTTCCATTTTTTATATTAATAAATAATATCAAAATTTCTCTTAACTGGCCATATCAATTTATGTTCCCACCACTAGTAGAACAAAGAACCTATTTTTCCATACCCTCAACAATATTGGATGTTATTAGTCTTTGTTAATTTTTCTACTTTAAATAAGGTAAAAATATCTTGCCATTTTAATTCACAATTCCTTGATTAATATTATTATTGAGCACCTTGTCATGTATTTATACACCATCAGTATTTTCCTTTCTATAAATTGCCTATTTGTATCATTTACCAATTTTTAAAATTTAGGTTGTCTTTTTCTTATTGATATTTTATAGTTCTTAAACACTATGAATACTAATCTTTTGTCTGCTACCTATGCTGCAAATAATTTTTCTCAGTTCCAAAGGCCATACTGTCTTGTAATTCAGATCATAGTATCTTCAGTTGTATAATAGTTCTACATTTTCACTTTCATAGGTTTCAATATTTAGCCTTATTTTTTAATCTTAATAAGGTCTTTGCTACGCCACAGTCCTAAATATAATCTCTCATATTTTTTCCTGAAAATTTTATACTATGCTTACTTTCACAGTTGAACTTTATTTTTTTTAATGGTGTGACATAGGAATCTAAATTAAGGTTTTTCCACTAGGTAGCCAATTGCCCCAACACAATTTATTTACTACACCACCCTTTTTCTCCACAATGCTTTGAGATGACACTGTTATCACAGACTAACCTTACTTAGATACTGGACTTCTGGACTTCTAGTTCTGTCCTACTGATCTCTTTTATATCCCCATACCTAAATCAACCTGTTTTAATTACTGTAGTATTATAAAGTATCATGATAGCTATTAGATAAATCCAACTTTTTGACCTGTTTCAAAATTGTATTGGCTATTGTTCTACACTTGTTCCTCCACATAAGTTTGAGAATCAGCTTGGTAAATGCCATGAGTGGTAAGAATGGGATTATGGTGGGTTTGTAGGTGAACTTTAAAATACTTTTCACAGGGCTTATGTTATTTTTCTTGTCAACTACAACAACAATACTGTTTCCTGCCTACTGGGCACGTGTCGCCTAAATTGGTTTAGTTAGAGTTAATTATGTTTTACGTATAATAGCAAATATGAGTGAAAGAAAACAGTCACGTTTAAATCAACATTGAGGAGAATATAAATCCAGAGACAATCTCTTTGCACCTATTATTCCCCGAAAAAGTTATGGATAGTAGGACTTTGTGTATGTACTAAACAAACACTTCGTAAATTTTGGGTTGGTAGACTTCATACCAGTTAAACAAAATAGCGTGGGTTTAACATACATTATGAGAAAAGCATATGTAAGAATCTTTTAACCACTTTTCCTACCTTCAGAGTTATAAGTAAATTTACTGATATCAACCAAACCATATTAGAAATGATCTCAAGAAATCAGATTTGCTTTTCCTTATCCTGGCTTTACTGAAAACACATAATGTTAAAAATTAATATTTCTTTGAAAATTTTTTATAATTTACCACTCCTGTACCACAATTAAACACCTGAGAAGTATATGATTAAAAGGATATCTTGAATATATTTAGGTAAAAGGTTTCAAGATGTTTCAAAACTATATTAATTTACTTTCTATGACTTCAAATTATAACAGTCAAAGTGATTCCGATAGTACTGTTGTCACAACTTTCAACACAGAACATTAAAGTAACCTTCACAGGCAGACACGCTGAACACACTGAGTATGAGACAGCACTGAGGCATATTTGTTAATATTGTTAGGCATACCAAGAGGATGGTAGTTATGTTTTTGCAAACATAGAGAAATTTATAAAACTAAGGGTGAAATACGATGTCAAGGATTTGCTTTAAAATACTACAGGAAAAAAGAGAGATACGTGTGATAGATGAAGGGCAAAAATATTGTTAATTATTGGAGCTGGATGACAGGTTCATGAGGGCTCTTTACAATGTTCTCTCTATTTTTATAAATATTTGAAAAGTTAAAAGTTTTTTTAATGAAAATTGTATATTAATGCTGGAGAAAAGATGTAATCTTACTAATCTGAGGGTCACAATGTGTTTTTCCAGAAGAGAAAAATTAAGTACTTTTATTCTAAGAACTTCTCAATATTAAAAATTAGTTTAGACCCTGGACTCAAAGAGTAAGATACTTTTAAAGTTTCATAATAAAAAGACCCCAAGGGAACACTTAGTAATAGCAAAAACATCTCTATAATCAACTACAAAACAAAAAATTAACTCTGCTCTCTTTTCTGCTTTAATCCATAATATTCTATTCCATTCAGAGTCCTATCAAGTATAGAAAATGTTCCAAGATGACAAAAAAAAGTGTGTCTCCTCTCAATGGCAAGCTACTGCTGGTGTGTAACCAACAGCATCAGTCTTCTGTGGATGAAAATAGCCTTCAAACAGTGCATGCACCAAAGACCAAAGCCCCAGGAAAAGTCAGGCAGAACAAAGCGGTTACCAGGGAGGAATTCGCCCAGCCGAGAGCTTGCCCTTCTGCCCTTCACACAAGAGTCTGTTCGCGACGGAGACTGGGTTCTTGATTCCTATACAAAAAAAAGTTGGCATAAAATGAAGTCAGAAAATGTCTTCAAGTTTCCCACTCAGTTTTGTGACTATTTCAATAAAACAACTTTTAAATATCTTGGCAAAGTATTCTTTTATATATACTAATGAAAACAATTATCATGAACAATAAAGATCAAATGAACAAATATATGAATACCTAGTAGATGCGAGAAAATAAATATCAAACATACCTTCTCATGTTTTGTTATGTGCTACAGTAGCAAAGACCGAATTTGAAATAATACATATTTAAATTAGGTTCTTTTTAATTTCAGAATAGAACAGAAAAAAATGAACTGAAAATGTGGCATCTACTATCAAAATCATGAGGATTCTTTAAAGAATAAACACGATTACAAACAGCTTCAAATTTACCTTAGGGAGAAAAATTAATGGCCAAAAATCTTAAATCTTACCTGCAGAAGAGACAGAATAAAGAGAAAATTCTACAAATTGGGTAAGGGTGGGGAGAAGAGGCCAAGTACATTCAAGATTATAACCTAAAATATGGTCCAGATTGTTTCCAGGAGGGAAAACAGAATACGAAAAGTGAGAAGAGGGTGCTTATCTGGGAGGAACAATAGGACAGTAAGTATTTGTGTGAAAATATTGCCATGATGACAATGATAAATATGACGATGACAGAAGACAGTGACAGTAACTTAGTATCTGATATGTGTCAGGCCCAGCACCAAACCCTTAAATTTATCAGATTATTTAACTGATCCCTCAATGTTATCATATAAGTACACCTATGAATCCCATCTTAGTACTAAGGAAACATTTGCACAGAAGGTTAAGCTACCTGCACAATATCACAGCACTGAGATTTTAACAGAGGCAGCCAACGCCAGAGACGATGCCCTTAACCACTAACCTATAGATGCCTCTCAGGACACTACTAATACAAAAAGAAATCAACAGTAGGATACAAATAGACTGTTAAAACTCAAATTAAGGCCACCAGACTGACTTAAAACAAAACTAACTAGATATTTAGCTAAATACAAAAAACTTCTGTCACACAAAAAAAGTATGAGATACCAAAGGAAGGAAAAGCTCAGATCTCTGTACTAGTTCTTAAAATATACTTCTGTATATTTAATATTCAATGATTCAATATTGTATGATGCAACATTGTATCATTGCCAAATAAGTGCCAAATTAACATAAATTCAAATCTATATATTCTCCATCAAAACTTCAAAAGGATTTCTATTATGTATGACAAGCTGACTCTTAAATTCATCAGGAAGAGAAAGCTGAAAAACAATGAGGAGGTATTCACCCTACAAGATAGCATTTCTTATTAAAAGCTATTCAATTAAAACACTGTGGTTTGGGTACAAAAAAGACAAATATAACAATGGAACAGAATAAAGCTAAAGTTCAGACACAGACATATGTAAATTTAGATATCAAATGCATGATATAGATAGTATTTCAAATGAGTAGGAAAAGGATAGACTATATATGAGAAGTAGAAACAACACATAGTGATGGGAGTCAGACTGTTTTATAACTGTACCTGCTGTCAATTTATTGCTTCTAAGTTACAAATTCACCCTTTGTTGCCTGGTCTATGAAAATGGATATGGGCCTTTCAAATGTGTTTCCTTTGCCAGCTGGCACACTGGTAAGCTTTGTCAGTAGAGGGCACTGGAGACACACTGCAGGAGGAAAGGGTGGCTTCCTAGCCAGGCTCCTAGAGGGCACCAGTTTTTCTCCACTAGTTGGCCCACACAGTGCTAAGTGCCTGCAGGGTGCAGCTTTCTCCAGCATTTGGCCACCACATGTTTTCCCCAGCTCCTGATTCAGGCCACAGCAGCATAGCTGAGAGCCCCAGAAAGAACAGGACTGTGCCAAGCTTGACTCACTGATCCCCATACCTTGTCCTCAGCCCCACAAGCACACATGGGAAAGTGGCCCATGGGGATGGCTCTCTAGTGAGCCAAGAACCCAATCTTTATCCTGCAAAACAGAGGTTAAATTCCCATGGCTTCCTGACCTCTGTGTGCCCATCTACCAGCTGAGCTCACCTGTGTCCCCCAGGAGTGTTCCTGCTCTCACAGTGACTGTGGCATGGGTCACCCAACAACTTCTCTGCCAAACAGTGGGCTGCAACCACTCTTTCTTCACCAAGGTCTGAACCACCTTCCAAGTTTCTCCTTACTTGGGTATTCTGCCTCTGCCTTAAGACACACTTTGAGTTCTCTTTCCATCTTCATATAGTTACTCTCCTATCACTGTTCAATAATTCTTTATATTAAATTTATTCTATTTAAACTACTGTGTGGTTACTGTCTCCTAGTTGGAACCAGACTGATACAGTAACCTTGGACAAATTACAAATTACTAAATATCTCCTATGTCTTAGTTTCCTCATCTGTAAAAAGGGAATAAAAGTACTGACCTCATAAGGTTATTGTGAGAACTAAATGATTTAATATATATAAACTACTGGAGAACAATGAATAGTATGTAATAGTCACCCAATAAATGGTAGTTAATATTGTTATTATTGTTATTCAATAAATTATGTAGGACAATTTGTTGGTCATTTCAGAAAAAACAAACAATGCGTTCAAGAGGCAAATGAAAAACAATTATACACATGTTAAAAGAAAATATAGCTGACTATACTTATAATCACAAGAGAGAGAAACCTTAAGAAATGCAAAATACAAAAGCCACAAAAGAAAGTAATGTTTGACAAATAAAAATTTTAAATTCCAATATAATAAAGCACATTACAAATAGAGTTAAAAGGCAAGCCACACAAGAGGTATGAACAGTCAGTTCACAAAGAAATGCTAATGGCCTTTAAATAAACATATGAAATTTCATTAAATACCAATAAAATTTCATAATAAAAGAAATTAAAATTAAAACTAATTGAATACTCTTTCTTATCACAAAAATCAGAAAGGATATGGAAGATTAGAACATATGAACAACCAAATAGACCTAATGGACATATACAGAACACACATGTGACAAATGCAGAATACATACTATTTTCAAAGTTCACAGGGAACATTTATCAAAACACACCATAAGCCGGCCATAAAAAGAGTCTCAAAAATCTTCAAGGGATTGGAATCATACAGAGTATGTTCTCTGAATACAGTGAAATTAGACAAAAAATCAACAAAAAAAAGCTAACTAAAAAAGTCTTTAAGCAAATAAATTTGACAACTCATGAAAAAGACAAATTCCTTGTAAAACACACATGAGAAAAAGAAAATGTAGATAGTCTTATAACTGTTAAAGAAGTTGAATCCCATTTTTTAAAAGTCCCATGAAGAAAGTTCCACTAATTTAGAATAATAAATTCTTGCAAACAATTAAAAAGAAATCATTCCAATCACACACAAACTCTTTCAAAAAATAGAAAAGAGCCAACCCTGAAGGCCTAATGGTTAAAGTTCAGCACTCACTGCTTCGGTGGCCCAGGTTCATTTTCCAGTCACAGAACCACACCACCCACCAGTCAGTTACCATGCTGTAGTGGCGGCTCACATAGAAGAACCAGAAGGACTTACAACTAGAATACACTACTATGTACTGGGGTTTTGGGGAGGGGGAAAAAAAACACACACACAGAGGAAAAAAATCCTCATTTTATGAGGCCAGCCATAACACGATTCCAAAACCTGAAAAGAATATTACAAGAAAGGAAAATCAAAGCCAATCTATTACATGAACATAGATGTCAAAATCTTAAACATCAGCAAATCAAATCCAATAGAATACAAAAAGATAAAAACTTACAATGATGACTTTATGCCAGGAAGGAAAACTAATCAGAAATTTAATCATATTTAATAAAATAAATGAGAAAAATCCGTATCTCAACAGATGCAGAAAAGAACTTAAGGATATTCAATACCCATTTATAATAAAAATTATCAGCAGACTAAGATTAGAAGGGAAATTCCTCAATCTAATAAAGAGCATCTGAAAATCCTATAGCTAGGAGCATACAGAATGGTGAAATATTTAATCCTCTCCCTCTAAAATCAGGAACAAAGCAAGGACATACACTATAACCACTTATATTCAACAGTGCACTGGATGTCATAGCCAATATAATAATGCAAGAAAAAATGAAAAATTTAATATTAGAAAGGAAAAAGCAAAACTGCCATGATTCACAGGTGATATGATTGTGTATATAGAAATTCCAAGGAAATCTATATTTTTAATGCTAGGATTAATAAGTGAATTTATGGGGGGCCGGCCCAGTGGCACAGCAGTTTAGTTCGTGCTTGGCAGCCCGGGGTTCACGGGTTCAGTTCCCGGGCGCCTGCCGACGCACTGCTTGTCAGGCATGCTGTGGTGGTGTCCCATATAAAGTAGAGGAAGATGGGCATGGATGTTAGCCCAGGGCCAGTCTTCCTCAGCAAAAAAAGAGGAGGATTAGCAATGGATGTTAGCTCAGGGCTGGTCTTCCTCCCCCCCAAAAAATAAATAAATAAGTGAATTTATCAAGGCCAGTGAATACAAGGCCAATATACAAAACTCAACTGTATTTCTAAATATGAGAAAACAATTAGATATTGATATTTTAAATAAATATACTTTACAAAAGATCAAAAAATAGTAAATATCTAGAATAAATCTAATATATGATATACAAGGTATTTATACTGAAAACCATAAAACATTGCTGAGAAAAAATGAATTTTACATATATATATATATATATATGTTCATGGACAGGAATATATATATATGTGTGTTCACTGAATGGAAGACTCAATATTGTCAAGACATCAATTGTCCACAAATGATTTTATGCATTCATTGCAATACCAATCAAAATCTCAGCAAGGTTTTATTATGGACATTAACAAGTTTATTCTAAAAATTTTACGAAAATGCCAAACATCTAGAATAGCCTATATAACCTTAAAAAAAAAACAAAAGAGGAAGTTGGAAGTCTTATACTACCAGATATCAAGAATATAAAAATTTATATTCTTAAATACAAAGAATACAAAGCTACAGTAATCAAAACATTGTGGCGCTGACAATAAATAGATCAATGGAATAAAAAAGAGGGTACAGAAACAATTACTCATACAGTCACCTGAGTTGCCAACACCATTCTGTGAGGAAGGGATTGTCCCTTCTATTGACAATGGCAATGAACCATTTGGATATTCATAAGAGGAAAAAAATTAATGTCGGCTTCCATCTTACATATACAAAATTAATCTGACCCTGATAAGAGAGCTAAATGTGAAGGGTAAAAAACAACAGAACTATTAAAAGGAAATGATGGAGACTATCTTCATAACTTTGGGTAGGCAAAGATTTCTTAAACAAAATACAAAAGGAATTAACCATAAAATAAAAGATTGGTAACTTAAAGTTCATTAGAATTTAAAACTTCAGTTTATGAAAAGACAGCATTAAGAGATTGAAAAGGTGAGGAGTGACGACAGCATCATGAAGGAGTGAGATTCCCTCTTTGAATCTCTGCCCCTATGACACAACAAAAACATCATTTGCATACCAACAGAGGTCAATTAAACAGTACAAAGACCTTCTAAGAGACCCTTGCTGCAGTACATCTGACAGTGGAGGCACAGGAAGCCCCAAAGGACTTGAAGAGAGGTAAAGAAATCTACTCCCCCTCCCCATCCAGTAAGCAAAGACAGAGAGTGTGGCTCACAAACAGAGGGGGGAAGGACAGCCCTCTGCAGGGAAAGCTATTGCCCTCCAGGTGCTCTCACAGACTGTCCAGAGATCACCACCAGAAAGCGATGACAGACTGTTTCAGGGGTGTGGTCAATGCAGCAAGAGAGCCAGAAAGGAAGCCTCCTGGTCAGGCAGGCAAAAGAGAAAACCCCTCCCCCCACAGACCCTGTGCTTCAGCACAATCCCACAAGGGACTGCAGTGGGCTCAGACACACCGCTCGTGACCTCCACCCAGTGGCGGCAAGTGGAAACTGGAGGACCAGAAATTATCAAGATGAAGAATAGCAAAGGTAAATCAACCGGCTCTATGCAAAAGTATCTTAAGTGCTCAGACCAAGCAGAAAATGACAAACGCCCAGAAACGAAACCTGAAGGCACAGATATCTATAACCTACACAAAAGAGAATTCAAAACAGCTATCATAAAACAACTCAACGAATTACAAGGGAACAGAGAGAAACAAATCAACGAATTCAGGAATTTCTTCACAAAAGAGATTGAAACCATAAAGAAAAACCAATCAGAAATATTGGAGATGAAAAACACAATGGACGAGATAAAGGAAACCCTGGAGACTTTAAAGAGCAGAACTGACAAGTTGGAGGAAAGAATTACCATTATTGAGGATAGCCACGCAGAAACACTCCAGAGAGAGGAAGAGAGAGAACTAAGACTAAAAGGAAATGCAATTCTTGGAGAAATATCAGACTCAATTAGGAAAAGTAACATAAGCATAACAGATATTCCAGAAGGAGAAGAAAGGGGAAAAGGAGCAGAGAATTTGTTCAAATGAGAACTTCCCAAACCTGGGGAAAGAGATGGAAATAACAGTGAATGAAATCAATACATCACCTAAACATTTAAACAGGAAAAGACAAACCCCATGGCACATAGTAGCTAAATTAGCAAGAGTCAATGACAAAGAAAACATATTAAGGGAAGCTAAACAAAAAAAACAAAAAATCACATACAAAGGAAACTCCATCAGGCTATCAGCTGATTTCGCAACAGAAACTCTACAGCCCAGGAGAGACTGGAATGATATATTCAAAATCCTGAAAGGCAAAAACACTCAGCCAAGAATACTTTATCCAGCAAAAATATCTTTCAAATATGATGGAGAAATAATAACTCTCCCTGATAAACAAAAGCTAAGGGAGTTCATCACCACAAGACCCCCATTACAAGAAATTCCCAAGAAGGCTCTCAGGCCTGAAAAACAACAAAAGAGAAAGGGGATACAAAGTTTTGAGCAAGGAGAAAAACAAGGAGACTAAATCAGAAAAACTACACTTGGAAAACATAAAAATGAATTTAAACTCATCACTGTAAACGCACACTCACCACACAAGGTGGAAAAAGTATTGAAAACAACAAATTAGAAGGGGAAAAGGAAAGGGATCGAATCGACATAGTCTAAACAAACAAGAGGCATCAGAAAATGGACTATCCTATCCAAGAGACCTTTTATATAAACCTCACAGTAACCACTAAACAACCAGAGAGAACCACATGTGTCAAATAAAGAGAAAACTAAGAGAATCATTATGCAGAACTACAAAACTGAATTGGCAGTCCGAAACACATGGGACAAGAAATGAAGGAAATGCAAAAGAACCAGAAAATGAACAATAAAATAGCAACATTAAACCCTCACATATCAATAATCACTCTAAATGTAAACGGATTGAATTCTCCAATCAAAAGACACAGAGCGGAGGGATGGATTAAAAACCAAGATGCAACAATTTGCTGCCTCCAGGAAACACATCTCAGCTCTAAACACAAACACAGACTCAAAGTAAAAGGATGGAGGATGATACTCCAAACTAATGGCAAACAAAAGAAAGCAGCAGTTGCCATCCTCACATCAGACAAAGCAGACTTCAAGATTAAAAAGGTATTGAGAGACAAAGAGGGGCAATATATATAATGATGAAAGGGACACTTCACCAAGAAGACATATCACTTTTAAATATCTGTGCACCCAACACAGGAGCACCAAAGTACATAAAACAACTACTAGAAAACCTAAAAGGAGGTATTAACAACAACACAATAATAGTAGGGGACCTTAACACCCCACTTACATCAATGGGTAGATCATCCAGACAAAAAGTCAATAAGGAAATAATGGACTTAAATGAAAAACTAGACAAGATGGACTTAATAGATATATACAGAGCACTCCACCCAAAAACAGCAGATTACACATTCTTCACAAGCGAGCATGGAACAATCTCAAGGATAGACCATATATTAGGAAACAAGGAAAACCTCTACAAATTTAAGATTGAAATCATTACAAGCATCTTTTCTGATCATAATGCTATGAAACTAGAAATCAACTGCAAGAAAAAAACTGGGAAAGGGACAAAGATGTGGAGACTAAACAACATGCTACGGAACAATCAATGGATCGTTGATGAAATTAAAGGAGAAATCAAAAGCTATCTGGAGACAAATGAAAAGGAAAATACACCATACCAACTCATATGGGATGCAGCAAAAGTGGTCCTGAGAGGGAAATTCATCGCAATAGAAGCCCACTTTAACAAACAAGAAAAATCCCAAATAAATAACCATAAACTACACCTAACAGAATTAGAATAAGAAGAACAGACAAGGCCCCAAATTAGCAGAAGGGAAATAATAAAAATCAGAGTAGAAATAAATGAAATTGAAACCAAAAACACAGTAGAAAGGATGAATGAAACAAACAGCTGGTTCTTTGAGAAGATAAACAAAATCAACAAACCATTAGCCAGCCTGACTAAGAAAAAAAGGGAGAAGACTCAAATCAATAAAATTAGAATGAAAGAGGAGAAATTACAACAGCTATCACAGAAATACAAGAGAATACTATGAAAAACAAATTGGACAACCTAGAGGAAATGAACAAATTCTTGGACACATACAACCTCCCAAAACTGAATCAAGAAGAAATAGAGAATCTGAATAGACCAATCACAAGTAAAGAGATGGAAACAGTAATCAAAAACCTCCCAAAAAATCAAAGTCCAGGACCAGGTGGCTTCTCCAGTGAATTTTACCAAACATTCAGAGAAGATTTAACACCTATTCTTCTCAAACTATTCCAAAAAATAGAGGAAGATGGAATACTTCCTAAAACATTCTACGAGGCCAACATCACCCTGACAAGGACAACACAAAGAAGGAAAACTACAGGCCAATATCGCTGATGAACACAGACGCAAAAATCCTCAACAAAATATTGGCAAACCAAATACAGCAATACATCAAAAAGACCATACACCACGATCAAGTGGGATTTATACCAGGGACACAGGGATGGTTCAACATCTGCAAATCAATCAACGTGATACACCACATTAACAAAATGTATAATAAAAACCACATGATCATCTCAATCAATGCAGAGAAGACATTCGACAAGATCCAACCTCCATTTATGATAAGAACTCTCAACAAAATGGGTATAGAAGGAAAGTACCTCAACATAATAAGGGCCATATATGACAAACCTACAGCTAACATCCTAACTCAAAGGGGAAAAACTGAAAGCCATTCCTTTGAGGACAGGAACAAGACAAAGGTGCCCACTCTCACCACTCTTATTCAACATAGTACTGGATGTTTTGACCACAGCAATTAGGCAAGAAAAAGGAATAAAAGGACTCCAAACAAGGAACAAAGAAGTGAAACTCTCACTATTTGCAGATGACACCATCTTATACATAGAAAACCCCCCAAAATCCATTGGAAAACTACTAGAAATGATCAACAACTACAGCAAAGTGGCAGGGTATAAAATCAACTTACAAAAATCAGTTGCATTTCTATATGCTAATGATGAACTAACAGAAAGAGAACTCAAAAAGACAATCCCATTTACAATCACAACAAAAAGAATAAACTATCTGGGAATAAATTTAACCAAGGAGCTGAAAGACCTATACAATGAAAACTATAAGACACTATTGAAAGAAATTGATGAAGGCATAAAGAAATGCAAAAATATCCCATTCACATGGATTGGAAGAATAAACATAGTTAAAATGTCGATACTACCTAAAGCAATCTACAGATTCAGTGCAATCCCAATCAGAATCCCAATGTCATTCTTAATGGAAGTAGAACAAAAACTAATGAAATTCCTATGGAGCAACAAAAGACCCCGAATAGCTAAAGCAATCCTGAGAAAAACAAACAAAACTGGAGGCATCACAATCCCTGATTTCAAAATCTACTATAGAGCTATAGTAATCAACACAGCATGGTACTGGTACAAAAATAGACACACATAGGGGCCGCCCGGTGGCGCAGCGGTTTAGTCCGCGCTTGGCAGCCCGGGGTTCGAGAGTTCGGATCCCGGGCGCCCGCCGACGCACTGCCTGTCAGCCATGCCGTGGCGGCGTCCCATATAAAGTGGAGGAAGATGGGCACAGATGTTAGCCCAGGGCCAGTCTTCCTCAGCAAAAAGGGGAGGTTTGGCAACGGATGTTAGCTCAGGGCTGGTCTTCCCCACAAAAAAAAAAAAAAAATAGACACACAGATCAATGGAACAGAACTGAAAGCCCAGAAATAAAACCACACATCTATGGACAGCTAATCTTCGACAAAGGAGCAAAGAACATACAATGGAGAAAGGGAAGTCTCTTCAATAAATGGTGCTGGGAAAATTGGACAGCCACATGCAAAAGAATGAAAGTAGACCATATGCTATCATCATACACAAAAATCAACTGCAAATGGATTAAGGACCTGAAAATGAGACCTGAAACTATAAAACTCCTGGAAGAAAATATAGGCAGTACACTAACTGACATCAGTCATAAAGGTATCCTTTCAGATTCCACGTCTACTCGCACAAGGGAAACAAAAAAAAAAATAAGTGGGACTTTATCAGACTACAGAGCTTCTATGAGGCAAATGAAACCAAGATCAAAATGAATAGACAACCCACCAGCTGGGAGAAAATATTCCCAAATTGTATATCCGACAAGGGATTAACCTCCGTATTATATAAAGAACTCACACAATTGAGCAACAAACAAACAAACAACCCAATCAAAAAATGGGCAGAGGATATGAACAGACATTTTTCCAAGGAAGATATACAGATGGCCAATAGACACAGGAAAAGATGTTCAACATCACTAATCATCAGGGAAATGCAAATCAAAACTACACTAAGATATCACCTTACACCCATTAGAATGGCTATAATAACCAAGACAAAAAACAACAGATGTTGGAGTGGTTGTGAAGAAACAAGAACCCTCATTCACTGCTGGTGGGAATGCAAACCGGTGCAGCCTCTATGGAAAACAGTATGGAGACTCCTCAAAAAATTAAAACTACAAATACCTTATGATCCAGCAATCCCACTCTTGGGCATCTACCAAACGGACATGAAATCAACCACCCCAAGAGGCTTATGCACCCCTATGTTCATTGAAGCATTATTCACTATAGCCAAGAAGTGGAAGCAACCCAAGTGTCCCTCGACTGATGATTGGATAAAGAAGATGTGGTATTTATATATACAATGGAATACTACTCAGCAATAAAAAAGAATTGTCCCATTTACAACAACATGCATGGACCTAGAAGGTATTATGTTAAGTGAAATTAGCCAGAGAAAGAAGGACAAACACCATATGATTTCACTCATATGTGGAATACAAACGAACAGAAGGACAGAGAGAACTGGTTGGTGGTTACCAAGAGGAAGGCAGGTGAGGGGTGGGCATAAGGGGTGAAAGGAGGCATCCATACAGTGACGGACAAATAATAATGTCCAACTAAAACCCCACAATGTTATAAACTATTAAGACATCAAAAAAAATGAAAATTAAAAAAAAAAAGAGTGAAAAGGTGAGACATGGACTGGGAGGAGATATTCATAATACATGTATCTGACACAAGATATGTATCTAAAATATATAAAGTACTCTAATAAATCAATAATAAAGATAATCCAATAAAAAATATGCCAAGTGGGGCCGGCTCCATGGCGTAGTGGTTAAGTTCGGCATGCTCCACTTTGGCAGCCCAGGTTCACAGGTTCAGATCCTGGGCACGGACCTATACCACTCATCAACCATGCCGTGACAGAGACCCACATACAAAGTAGAGGAAGACTGGCACATGCTAGCTCAGGGCTAATCTTCCTCAAGTAAAAAAAGAGGACGACTGGCAACAGATGGGAGCTCAGGGTGAATCTTCCTCAAGCTAAAAAAAAAAGCAAAGACTTGAACACACACTGCACAAGAAGGATAGCTAAATGTCGAATAAGCCTATCAAAAGGTTCTCAGTATCATTAGTCACCAGGAAAACTCAAATTAAAACAATAATACCACTGCACATATATCAAAATGGCTAAATTTTAGAAAGAATAACACCACCAAACATTGGCAAGGATATAGAGTAAGTGAAATGCTCATACATTGCTGGTGGGAGTAAAGATTCTAACAACTATTTTTGAAAATTGTCTGGTAGTTATCTATCAAAGCAAAGTATATATGTACCTAAACTTATCATTCCAAATCCTAGGTTTATACCCAAGAGAAATAAGTACATGTGTCTACCAAAAGACATATACAAGAATATTCACTGGAACTTTATTTATAACAGTCAAACACTAGAAACTATTCAAATATCCACTAGAGGAGAATACATAAATAAGTTATTATATATTTATGCAATAAAATGCTACTAAACAATAAAAAGGAAAAAACTACCATGATACCACACATGTATCAATCACACAGGCATAATGCTAAGCAATAGAAACCAGGCACAGAGGTGTATAATTCCATTCACATGAATTTCAGGAACAGGCAAATTTATCTATGGTGCCCAAAGTCAGGATTAGGGGAAAAAGAGAGGTAAGAGCAGGGTACAAGAGGTATGGACTAGGAAGAGGCATAAACAACCCTCTGGGATTATGGAAACGTTCTATGTTTTGACATGAAAATGTTTTGTGTCTTGATTTGGGTGGTGGTTTACATGGCTATATACATCTGAAAATTCTTAAAGCTTTATACACTTGAAATCTGTGCTGTTCATGTATATTTTGCTGTAATAAATGAACTGCAAAGCATTATGTATATTTTATATGTACTGATGTGGAAAAAAATCTCCAAGACATCCTATTTAAGAAAGAAAGAAAGCTTCATAATAATATGTACATTTATTTTAAAAAAAACACGTGCAAAACTATGTTTCTATTACATAAAAATATAGATAAATGCACTGTATTTTACTGGTTAAACCCCCCAAAGAGAGGAGATGGGAAGGAAAGATTTGGAACATCAAAGATAAATTTTATTTATATCATTTGAATTTTTTAACAACAAAAATATATTATTTGTGTATTTCAAATAATTGAAAAAGTAACTGAATATGCTAACTCACATTTTAAATGTCTGTTTCTCTTGAGGGGCTGGAGGAAAATGACCAAACTCTAACAAAGACTTGGACATAAGTCATTTCACTGTTTTCTTTAAAATTATTTGTATCTAAGATTTCATGTTTTAAATTCAATAAAACAAAAAATGTTTGTTTTCAACACTATTCCAAGCAAGAATGGTGGAAAAGATTGGACTAAGTCTTTAGGAGGCATGAAATGGTAATATTCACAGTTTTTTAAAGAATACAGATAGTGCATTATACTGTCCACATACCACTCAGTGCTCCAACAGCTCCAAAATTTAAGGATTTCCCATCCATTATGCTGGCATCACACTCAATTTCGCCCAAGAGATTTAGATTAGATCCCATTCCTGCATTTGTAAAAGGAGAATCCTAAAAGATGAAAACAAAAATTAAAATACCATTAGTCTTAAAGAAAATTTAATGTCAATCCTTCATAAACTGTTCCAAAAACTAGAAAGAACACTTTCCAACTCAATATATGACACCAATACTACGCTGATTCCAAAACAAAACAAATATATTATGAGGAAAAAAACTATAGACCAATATATCTTGTGAACATTGACACAAAAATCCTCAAGGAAATACTAGCAAACCAAATTCCGCAAAACATAAAAGGACTATACAAGAACAAAAGAGACCCCAGGAAAGCACGTTTGGTTTAATTATCTGAAGTTCAATGTAACACACCATGTTAATAAAATAAAGGACAAAAAAAATGATCATATCAATAGATACAGAAAGAGAATGTGACAAAGTCCAAACCCTTTCATGAGAAAAACACTCAACAAACTAGAAATAGAAGGGAACTTCCCTAACATGATAAAGGGCAGCTACAAAAAGTTCAGAGCTAACATCACAACTAATCATGAAAGACTGAATGTTTTCCCCTAAGATCAGTAACAAATCAGCAATGTTCACTCTCACCACTTCTATCCAACATTATGCTGGATGTTCTGGACTGGACAATTAGGCGAGAAAAAGAAATAAAGAGAATCTACATAGGAAAGGAAGAAGTAAAATTATCTCTATTTGAAGATGTCATGATCTTGTATACAAAAAATCCTGAAGACTCCACTAAAAGACTCTTAGAACTGATATACAAGTTTAACAGGGTTGCAAAACACAAGATCAATATACAAAAATCAATTGTATTTCTATACATTAACAATGAACAATCCAAAAATGAAATTAAGAAAACAATTCAACTTACAATAACATCAAAAAGAATAAAATACTTAGGAATAAATTTAACAAAAAAGTGTAAGACTTGTACACTGAAAACTACAAAACATGTTGGAAAAAAATTAAAGAAGACCTACATAAATGGAAGGACATCCACGTACATAGATCAGAAGGCTTAATATCTTTAAGATGGCAATACTCCCCAAATTAATCTGATTCAACACAATCCCTTATCAAATCCTAGAAGCCTCTTTTTGCAGAAATTGACAAACTAATCCTAAAATTTACATGACAATGCAAGGGACTCAGAATAGCCAAAACAATCTTGAGAAGAAAAACAAAATTGGAGGGCTCACACTTCCAGGTTTTATAACTTACTACAAAACTACAGTAATCAAGACAGTGTGATATAGACATATAACTAAGGATGAACATATAGATCAAAGCAACAGAATAGGGAGTCCAGAAATAAGCCCTATATTTATGGTCAATTCAACAAGGATGCCAAAACAATTCAATAAAGAAAGGATAATCTTTTCCAGAAATGGTGCTGGGAAACTAAATATCCATACCCAAGAGAGTATCTGAGTCAGAAATCTCAGTCAATCCAGAAAATTAACTCTGTTCCAAGGTAAGAGCAACATTACCTAGGAAACTAGGGCAATTCTGGATCAACCTAAAGATCACCAAATGCCCAAAATCACCTACCAACGTCCCTAGTTTCGTGTATTTCTGCCAGATCCAAGGAAAACTGATGGCAATATTAAGACCTTCCTAATACGTACCTATAATTTGAGCGAAAGAGTCATGGATTTGAGACCAGGGCTTTTGTCCTAATGCAGTTAGACAATCTAATTGTCCACAGAATTTTAAAAATAAGATCAAAGGGTGGAAAATAACAAATGGGTTGTATAATTAAATAGAAAATGAGTGATACAGACAATAAATACTTTGAGGGCTCAGAAGGAAATGGCCCACTATGAGATGGAAGAGTTAATAGGCTTCTTGAAGGACATAAAACAAGAGCAAAAACTAGTCAGGAGGCTAGAAAATTCCAGTTGGTGGATATGATGTGAGCAAAATGTAGGCAGTGAGAAAGTGTCAGAGTCACAGAAGACACATTCAGCCAAAAGGGCTGGCTGGAGCCAATTATGGAGATTGCCCCATGCCACCCATCAGAGTCTGGACTTGATTGGGAAAATAGTGAGAAGCCAGTCAAGCTTTCCGTATAAGAGAAAGTCAAGATGGGTATATTAGTCAAGGAAACAAACTGACATTCACATATTGTATGAAAAGGAAGTAGAGGAGACTGAAATCAGAGAGAACAAACTGGAGGCTATTTTACAACACAGGCTTTAAATATTGACCTCTTAGTATGGAATGATAGCAGTAAAAAAAGAAAAGAAGAAAGAGAGAAAATGACCAGAATTTTCAAACTTGGAAGAGAAATAAAACTATTAATTTAAAAAGGGATTTTATGGGGCCAGCCCAGTGGCATTGTGGTTAAGTTCACATGATCCACTTTGGTGGCCCAGGGTTCACGGGTTCGGATCCCAGGTGTGGACCTAGGCACCGCTCATCAAGCCACGCTGTGGCAGGCATCCCACGTATAAAATGGAGGAAGACGAGCACGGATGTTAGCTCAGGGCCAATCTTCCTCAGCAAAAAGGGGAAGATTGGCAACAGATGTTAGCTCAGCGCTAAGCTTCCTCACCAAGAAAAAAAAAAGGCATTTTATAAAATGGAGGGAAGAGTGTGCATAATTAGGCATAATGAGTTTGCAAGAGGCCTTCTCAGTGAATATTCTAGCTAAATCAGTTCACAACTAAATCTTGAGAAAGAGATCACATTAAAGAAAGATTATGGTTTAAAAGAGATGAAGACTAAATTCTTGCCCTGGATTATTTCATATATTAAAAAGTATAAACATCCAGGTCAGAAGTCTCTATAGCACAGAACAGAGAGATTGGAAGCACAAGTAAATTACCACCATATTACAATGGATTTCTTTTACACTCCATAACCTCCCTTGACTCGTCATGTAAATCTTCAACGTATGTGAGAAAGGAACTGAAATGTGAGACAAACATAAAGCATCCATTTTAGTAATTCCCAAAATACACAAACAAAATCACAATAGTATATACACTATCTCAACAATCTTTGAAATGGGATATATCAACTTAATCAGCTCTACAAAATTAATTTCAACATAATATCAAATTAGAAATCACAAACTGAACAAACTAAGCTATTCTAAAAATGACTCTTGTATAATGGTTTAAATTTGACATTTTAAAAATACATAAGAGGGCCCAGCCCCGGGGCCAAGTGGTTCAAGTTCCACGCGCTCCACTTCAGCAGCCTGGGTTCGTAGGTTTGGATCTTGGGCACAGACCTACTCTACTCACCAGCCACGCTGTGGTTGTGTCCCACATATAAAATGTAGAGGAAGACCGGCACAGATGTTAGCTCAGGGCTAATCTTCCTCAAACAAAAAAAGAGGAAGATTGACAAGTGATGTTAGCTCAGGGTGAATCTTCCTCAGCAAAAAAAATAAATAAACAAGAAAAAAGTATATAAGAAAACCAAAGGATATCTTAGAAGCAATTTTTTTTTCAAAACTATTTTTCCTACTTCAAAATACATTTATAACTTCAAAAAGTGTGTCTACCGAACTTCCGCTTCTGACTGTAAGGCATAATAAGGATATCTGTCCTCCTAACTAGAAAATCAGACAAAATATATGAAATATATGAAACAGACTTCATTCAATAGCCAACCCAGGACTGTGATCCTGAGAGAAGAGACACAAGTCAGGTGCTTCAACTTAATTCCTAAGAGACATTTTCCAAGCCATGGTACACAGAAGAGGAACCCCAAAAAGAGCCAATGTTCTTCCAGAGTTGAGAAAACAAAGTTATGAGCTCAAGGAGGCCAGGAAGGCTAGAAAGTGCAGTACAGGGTATAAAGAAGAGAGAGTTACACACAGAGAGCTCCAGAGACCCATAGGGGCATTGAGTCTTTAAATAAGTATTAGTCCACATATACTCGTGAGGAAACTACCAAGGCCAAAGAAAGAACCTCTGGAAAACAATAAGCTGAACAATTTCTAGAGCTCACACAGAGGTGAGAATAGGTCATGTTCCCATCAGCCAGAGTGAGGATATCAGGGAAAGTCTCAGGAGGTAATGCCTCAAGAGTTGGAACAAATTAGCCCTAGAAACAAGACTATTCTATGACCTGTACTAACAAGGTTTTACAGCAAGCCTCAAAAGGATCAAACATTTAAACCAATGACAGTGTCCCAGAACAAAGTCGTACGATATTTGAAAAAACATAATACCCAACTCCCAAAAATGTAAATTCACATATATAAATATAAATAAATTCCCCTTATAAAACTTAACATGACCAGACATGCAAATAAGCAGAAAAATATGGCCCATAACCAGAAGAAATGATCAATGAAAACAGACCCAGAAATGACACAGATGATAGAATTAGCAAATAATTCTTATGTTAGCTAACAATGTTAAACTAGCTTTCATAAACATACTCTATATATTCAAGTAGGTCTAAGAAAACATTAGGATAAGGAGGAAAGAAAAGGAATCTATTAAAAAATTAATAATTGAACTTCTAGAGATGAAAAATATACTCAACATAGGTGAAAAACACCTTGGAATAGAAAAAGAGTTTTACATTAGGTAAAAAATAAGGAAACCTGAATGAAGTATGGATTTTATATAATAATAATGAGTCAACACAGGTTCATTACTTGTGAAAAATGTACCAGACTAAAGTAAGATGTTAATAATAGGGGAAATTGGGTGTTGGGTATATAGGAGTTCCCCATACTATCTTCTCAATTTTTCTGTATATCTAAAACTGTTCTAAAATGAAAACTTCATTAAAAAAAAATCAAGCTACAGCTTGGGAGAAAAATTTTACAAAACATAAAGGTAAAGGACTTGTATCCAGAATATATAAAAAATCCACACAACTCAGTAAGACAAACAATCCAAAGTTTTTAGCGAGCAAACAATTTTATGTAAAGATTGCAAATAACTCATGAAAAGATGCATAACATCATTAGTTATTAGGGAAATGCAAATTAAAAGAACAAAATACCACTACATAACCACTAAAATGGCTAAAATTAAAAAGACTAACAATATTGAGTACTAACAACACTGAGGATTGGCAAGAACGTGGAGCAACTGCAACCCTTATACATTGCCAATGAGAATGAAAATGGCAAATAGTCTGGCAGTTTTCTTTAAAGTTAAGCATACACTTATCATAGATCCAGCAATTCTAAGTATTTATCCAAAAAAATGAAAGTATATGTCTACATAAAGACTTGTATTCAAATGTTCCTATCAGCTTTAATCAGAACAGCCAAAAACTGGAAACAAGTCAAATACCCATCGACTGGTAAAGGATAAACAAATTGTGATATATCAGTACAATGAAATACTACTCAGCAAAGAAGGAACAAACCCCTAATATACCCAACAATGTGGATGAATCTCAAAAGCATTATGCTAAGTAAAAGAAGCCAGTTACAAAAGATCACATATTGCATGATTCTATCTATACCAAATTCTAGAAAAGGGCAAATTATGATAAAAAGCAGATAGTGATTGCCAGAGGCCCAGAGAGGAAGGGATCAACTGCAGACAGAAATATGAGGGAATATTTGGGGTGATGGAAATGTTATATATCATGATAGTATTGGTGGTTACATGATTGTACACATTTGTCAAAACTCATCAAATTGTACACTGAAAATTAGTGAATTTTGTTGTATACAAATTATACTTCAATAAAGCTGAGCAAAAAGTGTACCTATCACTTGGTATAAACTGATCACTCTATATACTAACCTCCTGTTATAAATAATATACATAAGCTTTTTAAATGGTCATTTGTTGTTGATTTTCTCATCTGAATCATTTTATACAACTAGTAATCATTACATCCAATCAGTAGCCAGCAATCTTTTAAAAATCTGTCAGACCCTGTTACTCCCCTGTTCAAAAAAGTACAATCCTTCCCCATCATACTCATAATAAAGTCCAAAGTGCTAATTTCCAAGATTTACAAGGCCCTACATGATCTGGCCTCTCCCTCCCCCTCCCAACTTATTCCCTCCTACTTTCCCACTCCCCTACTATACATCAGCTCCACGGACCTCCTTGCAATCCCCTGAGCACACCAAGAACACTCAGGACCTTCACATTTGTTCATCCATTCCTTTGAAATGCTGAGCTCAATGAGTGATTCTAGTAGGGGGAAGAGTCAATAAATAAAAGACAGTGTGTGTGTGCACAGAAACATACACGTACACATACGTATAAACAGCTGATGTCCCATGGTGATAGGTATTATAAAGAAGAATGAAGTGGGATAAGAAGGGACAATGGGGTACCTTTCCCTCTAACCAAAAGCTCCCTTTCTCAACATTTTGGGTGGCTTTCTCCCCTATTTTGTTCATGTCTCTCTCAAATGACATATCAGAGGGCCCTCCCCTTACTCACTCAGCATTTCCCCAACCATTCTCTTTTCTCTTACTATTTTATTCTTCTTTACGACACTTTTTACTACCTGATACCAAACATAATCTTGTTTATCTAATTCTCCCCAGAGAATGTAAACCCTACAAGTTTCAGTGTTGCATCCCAGAGTCTAAAGTAATGCTTGGCACACAGTAGGTACTCAATAAATATCTGCAGAATGAATGAACAGGAGTTAATTATAACTAAATATAAGTAGAATAATTGATCTTTGTGAACTATAACCCCTTGAGCAAGCTGATACTTATTCTTATAGGTTACTCCTTTAGAGAAATGCCAGGAAAATGTAATACAGTGTTAATCTAATCTTTTCAATGAAATAAATTCAGGCAATAGTATTTTCAGTTTCTAAAAGATAGAATTTTAAAGGCAAAATATTTTTTAAGCTTACTCATAACTTTCAGAGGCGACAAAGCTTTAAAAAGTAAGATCCCTTTGACTGCTTAACCTGGCAAAGAGAGGGTGGGAAAGCCAAGAGGCAAGTCAGGAGCTACACCCCCACCACGACATGGAAACCCTTTCCTATTAATGAAATTTGGAAACACCAAGCCAAGGAAAAGATCTGCAAAGCATTACTCTTTCACTATAAACCACAACCTGTATTACCCATTTAATGTCCTTTGCTGAAAGCATAAAATAAAATAAGAACTGTTTGCAAGGCTATAGGGTATACTGTACCTCTGGGGATCTATTATGAGACCTCTATAAACAGCTCTTACAGATGCAAACAATTTAGTTTTCAAATGTTGTACAAAAACTAGACTGGCATATTATAAAATCATTTTTATATAAAGTGATTTATGTTTGTCCAATTTCCAATCTTCCTTTAAGGAAAAGTTAGATATTTATAGGAAATTACTAGTATGTTAGTATTCATACCCTGTTATTCAAGTGCAAATTCAACAAAAACATCATTAGATGAATGAAATATAGTAGAATAAAATTATGTGATAATACAGTTTCTTGTTCAAAATTAAGTATGCTAAATACCAAAATTATTTTAATTACTGCCTTCATTAATAAGCAGGTAGCTTTATTAATCTAAAGCTGAGGAAAAGGGAAAAAACAGCTTTTAAAACAAACTATTTCTTGAATCTTTTTTAAATAGACTAATAAAAACAGGATGTATACTACATGTTGTTATAGTCTCTTTCAAACTAACATTGGTAAAACGCACAATCCACCTATCTTACCGGACACTAAGAATTACAAATTCCCTGGTATTTCATCATCAATTTTCATTATTTACAGGATGAATGGAGGCCAATGAAAATGTACTACCAAAAAATCATTTAGGAATTTTTTTGTTTAGCAGCCAATTAAGCTCAAATTTTCAAGAACTGGATTGCCGAAAGATTTCCAATTTAGATTCCCCTGTGGTGGTGTAGGTTAAGATTCATTCATTCAAAAAATATTTATTGGACACCTATGTGACAGGCAAATATTTTCTGTAAGATCCAGATATATAGTTCAGCCTTTGCAGGCCACACAGACAATTCTATAGCTACTCAACTCTGCCTTTGTAGCATGAAAGCAGCCAGAGAAAATACACAAATGAATGAGCATGGCTGTGTTCCAATAAAACTGCATTTATAAACACTGAAATTTGAATTTCATATAATTTTCTGGTGTCATGAAATATTAATCTTCTTTTGACTTTTTTTCAACCATTTAAAAAAGTAGAAACCATTCTTAGTTTGCAACCCATTCAAAAACAGTTACATCCAGACTTGGCTTTTAAGCCATAGTTTGTTAATCTTTGACCTAAACCATGGAGATATGGCAGTGAACAAAACAGAAAAAATATCCTTACCCACATGGAGCCTCAATTCTAGCTAAGGGAGACAGACAATAAGAAATTAAATAAATTAGATTGCATATTAGATAGCAATAAATATGGTGGAGAAAAATGAAACAGGGTAGGAGGTAGGGAGTACTTGGCATGGTCAAAGGGCTACAAAGGGGAGATAAGAAAACCACAGAGGTAGTTATAATTTATTTTTCTTTTTAAGCATTTATTTTGACATAATTTCAGACTTACAGAGAAATGCAACAGTAGTATGGTATCCAGAATATATGAAGAACTCCTACAACTTTCAATAACCAAAAAACAAACCAATTAAAAAATGGGCAAAGGACTTGAATAGACTTCAATAGACATTTCTCTGAAGAAGACATACAAATGGTCAACAAGCACATGAAAAGATATTCAACATCATTAGTCATTAGACAAATGAAAATCGTAACCACAACGAGGTACCACTGCACACCCACAAGGATGGCTACAAACACAAAAACAAAAAATAACAAGTGCTGGCAAGAACGTAGAGAAATTATAACCCTTGTACACTGCTGCTGATAATGTAAAATGGTTCAGGTGCTATGGAAACAGTTTGGTGATTTCATAAAATGTTAAATACAGAATTAGCAATTTGACCCAGCAATTTGGTGCTCAAACAAATATGTTCACAGCAACAGTATTCACAATAGCAAAAAAGTGGAAACAACCCAAATGTCCATCAATGGATGAACAGATAAACAAATTGTGGTATATACATGAATAATTTTGAATAATATTCCACATTAAAAAAATGAGGTAATGATACATGCTACAACATGGATGAATCTTGAACACATCATGCTAAGTGACACAAAAGGTCACATATTGTATGAATCCATTTATATGAAATACCCAGAAGGTAAAACTATAAAGACAGACTGGTGGTTGCCAGGGGTTGAGGGAGGAGGGAATGAAGAGCAACTGCTTAATGGGTACAGAGTTCCCTTTGGGGAGATAAAAATGTTTTGGAACAAGAGAGGTGGAGGTGGCACAACATTATGAATGTTTAAATACCACTGAATGATTTGCTTTAAAATGATTAATTTTGTGTTCTATGGAATTTCACCTCAATTAACAAACAAGAAAGGCAGATGCAAAAGAATATATATTGCATAATTCCATTTCAGAATAGACTTTACCCTGAAGTGCCTGGAAGGGAACATGAGGGGTCTTCTAAGAGGACTGCAAATGTTCTGTTTCCTGATCTAGCTGCTGGTTACACGGGGCTATGTTCACTCCAAAAAATTCAAGGAGCTGTCCCCTTATGATAAATGCATATACTTTTCTACATGTATACTACACTTCAATAAAAAGGTTTTGAAACTATAATGTAAAATTTTGAAAATAAAAGATTAACTGCAAATTTTTTTAAAAACTGTTACCATTGTGAGGCAAAGGATCCAAGGGATCTCTCTGTATTATTTCTTATAACTGCATTTGAATCTACAATTATCTCAAAAAGTTAAAAAACAAATCAGAAAATGGAAATTTCCAGATTCCCATCCTCGAAGATTCTGATTTAGGTCATGTGAACTAAAGATAGGGAATCTTCATTTTTTTGAACAAGCTCCCTCAAATGATTCTGATCCCGCTGGACCACAGCCCTCACCTTGAGAAACTCCAACCTAAATGAACTCCATAAGCTGCTTAACTTCACTTTTTCCGTGAACCCCATCTAGAGGAGGCTTGTAAAGGCATCTCACAGCAACAACACGAAGGAGGTGGAGAGTAAGAAAGCACAAATGAGCGACGAGAAACTACAAAAGCTAACCACTCTGGGAGCCAGGATTCAATTCTAACTGGAGAAAAATTAGATGAATTGGAAAGAGATTAATAAAATGTGAGATTCACTGGTAAAAGGACATACAAAGCTTTCGGGGTAATCATCACAGATGCAGCCACAAATATCATGTGTAAATCAATGATTTTTCTTAGTATGTTTTCCATTAAGAAGTAGGGGAATCAAGATAAAATAAATGATATTGGAAGCTAAATATCCTTTAGGAGTTTAGCCAGACAATATTTAAAAATCAGTGCAATATGCTTGCTCTTATTGTCATTTCTGGTACATTCTTCACCATAAACACTGAAAATAATATTTACTCCTGGGGCTAAAAGTAAATAAAAGAACAATTCAGTTCAAGCTTGGTTGGGTCACAGAGTATTTTGATCTGCTTTAGCTCCAGCTCAAAACTCTTTGGAGTGATATACCTTGGTTCTGGTTCAAACTGCTTCAATGGGAAATTTTTTGAAAAGTCTTTAGTTTGATTGAAGTTCATTTTCAAAATAATAAGTTAATACTTTAGTCCAATTCTAATTTAAAAAAATCAAATCAAAGCTCATTCCAGTTTACTCGTACTTTTGGTAGAAATCCTCGTCATGACAATTTGCAACCTCTAGAGCCATAAACTGATCACAATTAAACCATCAATTCATTTTCTCAGCCTTTCCAATAAGACAAAAGTTGGCATATTTGTCCAAGCCTTATTTTCGGCTGTACCTTGAACGGAAATATAGTCTTAGTTACACAGCCTCCTATACTCAAAAGTGTGGCCGTCACTCAGCCCTGGCAGACTGCAGCCCTCAGAGAATGCATTCTCCATGTTACCAGATCTCTTTTTTTCCCAGAGAAGTTAGAAATCCACATTTTTATGAGTCTCCTGATTTTCAAATGTTGGCAACACATTCCAATTTTTAAGAACTAGTCTACGGGCCAATTAACACACAGCTGTAAACTGTCTCTTCTGCAACCTCTGGCCTCCATCACTTTGTAAAGGTCAATAAGGTCTCAAGCTTCTCCACATGCAGATCTAAACTTCAGTGTCTTCAGTTTTCCACACAATACAGATTTTGAGCAAAGTAACTCTGTGACACAAATGCCAGTCCTAACAACAAATTATGATGTCACTCTCATACTTAGTCGAATATTTAAAATATTGAATATTGTTACTTCTTGCTACTTAAAACAAGAAAAATGATAAATCCAGACTTAGCCATTTAACCTGCACTGTAGTCTAACTACTATGTGTCAACATACTTTACTAAGAAGAGCCAGGTTAGTGGTCAAAAATGCCACAAATCTTCTGCTTATGACAATGAGAATTTATAATACTTTTTGCTTCTCCAAAATGAGTCAAATAAGCTATCTATGCAGAATTCACAAGAAGAATGATGAAATATGGTATTTTTCTCAAGACTACTCTGATTACCATTAGTACAGACAATTTCACCTACAAATTTATCCAATGGTTAACTGCCATTATGAAAATGATAACAGATAACACAGTATTCTCTTTGGAGCAAACTAAAAAACAAAAAAAAAATAACTCACAAACATAAAACTTACACAGTTACATGGCACGGGGGAATATCAATATTTAGGTAACATGCAAAAAATGAGAGCGAGATAATCAGGTAAAATAATTAAAGGATAATGAGAATCTATCTATAAATTAGATACCAGATCCCACATAGTTTTTGTAAAAGTTGGCTCTTATGTTCTCAGTGTGAACTTTAGTGATTTCAAGATCAAGGCAATAGGCATGTAAAATTAAATAAGTCTTAAATTTTGAAGAAATTATGGCATTCAGATGGACAATATTTATAGAAAGAAAAATTCATGGGTAAACAAAGAAACAGTAACAAGGTAACCAATTCAGAAATCAGCTCAAGTACCATGCCTATGAAAATCACAATTAGCTCATACAGGCCTTGCCCTTCCATCTTCCATCTTGCTCTTCCATCCCCAACTTGCCCATTGACCATTTCTCTGCACCTCTTTTAGGATATAAGGGATGGGCTTAAATAGTATAAATTATACAGCCCTTTGTCCAGTTCTGAAAAAATGCTCAATAAAAAAAAAGGTGAAGCTATGATAAAACTTTTTTTTTTTTACTATCAACAAAATTTTTTTTTTTGCTTTTAAAAAATTTTTATTGATGTCTTAATAGTTTATAACATTGTTCAGTTTTAGATGCATATTATTGTTTGTCAGTCACCATATGAATGCATCCCTTCACCCCTTGTGCCCACCCCCCACCCCCCTTGCCCCTGGTAACCACCAACCAGTTCTCTCTGTCTGTGTATTAGTTTATATTCCACATATGAGTGAAATCATGCAGTGTTTGTCTTTCTCTCTCTGACTTATTTCACTTAACATAACACCATCTAGGTCCATCCATGTTGTTGCAAATGGGACAATTTTGTCTTTTTTTATGGCTGAGTAGTAGTCCATTGTTAACCTTGTTTTCCACGACTGACTCAATGGAGAATATAGACAATAATAGAGATCTGCAACATGGAAATCACAAGAAGATTATGGATTCCTAATGTTTGGTACAATATTGACATAAAAAGCAGAATTTCCACAACTGAAGCTAACTGAAAATCAGATTATTTGTTATCATGGGACTACAGAAAACAAGGTAAGAAGCTAGACAGATCAGCCAATTTAACAACCAGTTTGCAAGCAGTTGTTAGCTACACCTTAAAAGATCTCCAGGGAAGTCATATCCATCTGTTATGAGCATGTTGTGTCCAAAAATACGGGAAGCATGCAGCTCCCACATAGCAGAGGGAGGTTTATCATTATAAATATTCTTAGGTAATGCCTGTGTATAGAAACCAGATATTTGCAAATTCATTTTCAGGTCACTGAAAATAAGACCCAGAAAACCTATTTTCATCCATGTGTTGAAAACAAAGGTACATGAGAATATTTCTGCAGTGATGCTGCCTGTTCTTAGAGTTATTCTCTAAAACAGGGTTATGAAGGAACATATTCACCAAAATACTAGCCAACTAAAAACAATTAAGCATGCTTTACTGAGATACATACTATTGTTTATGTTTTTAGCCAATTAATATTATATTAATAAAGACTGGAAAGTTTAAGAATTAATAGACTTTAACCAATAAGTTTCAGCAGAGTTAGCCAAAAAACATTTTTACTAGGCCCAAATGAAGTATCTTTCATTCATTAATACAGAACCACAGGGCATACTTAGACATCAGAGGCTCAATTATCTAAAGAGTTCCTAGGGAAACAAAAAACTTTCCATTTTCATTCTGTAACTGCTCCTTAATGACAGAAAGTATTCTTTCTTTTTTGGCATTCTCTCTCTTCTTTCTACCTCAGGACATATTTACAGATGCACTGGCTGCTTTACAGACATGCTAAAAGTTCTTGCTGTGGTGATCAAAGTTGGAATGCCTGCGGAAATTACTCAACTTAGACAGCCTGGAATTATATCTAGCCAAATAGCTACAGTGCTCTGCTTTTAACATGTGTTAAAGTAATATTTTAGCTACCCTGGATGTAAGTTGAGAGAACTTTTATTTGCATCACACTCTGTGAACACTTGAGTCAAATATAGTATGCTGAATACCTAGTTTTACTATCTGTGACAGTTCATTTTTTTAACTGTTCAATTACACAAAAGACAACACACTTTATGTTAAAAAAAAAGAACTCTCAGACACAACAGCATATGTATTAGGAACTAAGACTTTTTATGATCTTGAAGCATCCAAGCTCTTCTGAAAATGTCAGAATAAATACAACAAATGTTGATATTTGTTCATTACAGCATTTGTTGATCTGGCACACCATAATCTGTCAAAAAAATAGAACCATATTTTTCTCTATTTTAATATTTTAATAAAATATTACTAAATATTTTAACAAAAAAGCACTGCACATCTATACTCACCTCCTTTCTATTATTAATCTGCCTAATTTTCAAATAAAAATATAACAATTAAGCAGAAAAATGACATCACAGCAGTTTATTTTCATGTTCTTTTTTAATTGAAAGCCACAGTACAAAAAATTGAAAATTGCAGTACAAAGAGTTACTCGTCAAACATAAATCTCTAAAATAAAATACTGGCTTCAATAGTCTTGCACATCTGAAATAGTTTTAAACTTTGTTTTAGTTGGATTCTTTATGATGTCCAGGAAGAGGTTAGCACACATGGTACCTGAAATTGTCTTTTCCACATGAGCTACAATTGAAAAGACAAATGTAGCTGTTTCTCTAGTAAAGCCAAATTTGGCATCTACTTTTACTTCCCTTCAACCTAAATAATTACAGCTTTTAACAATGTTGACAATAATATGGAAACATCACTCAAAAAGAACCTAACAGACCAAGGAATTATAATAACTTAAATCATCCTTCTATCAAAAGTGAAGTGAGGACATGGTCAGAATTGAGGGGGAGAGAGGTGTATTACTAACTTATAAGTTGTAACTTATAACTATGCTTCTTTCTATTAAAAAGACTTCCAACCACTAGAAAATGTTAACACCTGCACATATTCCAAGAGAGGAAAACATAAATAAGTTCCTCACTCTGAATTTTCTGAGAAGCCTAGTAAGTGTTATAGTGTTGGTGCCCTGTATATACATGTCATGAACTGCCAGTAAAAACTCCCTGGCAGTGGGAACAGCCAAAGAACTTTTGTCAACCAGGATGCCTACGACTCAGTTTTGTTTGCTCTGATACAGTGAGATGCAATCCTTCATTATTCCAACATTTAGGTAAAGCCTGCCACACACATAAAAACTAGATAATAGAATGAATGAAAAAAAATTGAAGCAATGTTTTGTTCTGCTTTGGAACAGGACTTAGGATATGATCTTGATTGGAATTCCTAAAAATTATGTAACTTAAGTTTCTTCCTCGTTCCTTGCCAGATTCTGAATAAAGGCCTGGGTCTGAGAAATGGACAAAAACTTAAAATCAAAAGGCAGTCTTTCAAATTGACCTTCATGATATCAGTCTGTGATTTTGCTTAACACAGCAAAATCTTCTTAGCCTAGCTCTTTCATTACCAAAAGCAAAAAAGAGTAGATGTTAGGTTATAAAATTGATGCCCCAAATGATATAGATCCAAACACACACACAAAGATTCAATAATCATAAAACTATAAAGAGCCAATGAATCTAATATCTCTTTTAATATAGGACAGGAAGACATTTTACACTCAATCCAAAAGTCTAAATTGCTTCCACATAACCAAAACACAGGATTACCACCAACTACACCACACTACCAAATGTAGCTTTAAGTAGCTCAAAACTGAATTCCAAAATGTAGTATACTCTCAGAGAGTATCAACTCCCAGAGCAAAATCAGGGCTCACACATAAAGCCACATGCTCCTCACGAACTGCTAAGTCTGGTCTTAGACCATATCTTCTACCAGATTCAGCCAAGAATACATCTGATAAGAATACAGCTTATCAAGATATGGCTAGAAAAAGGTGAACAATTTTTCATGCTCCCACCAGTACAAAGTAAAACATAACAAGCTCTGTACTTAAATGTCTCAACTTGGCCAAAAACTAATAAATGATCTTGATGCAGTGTAAAATTAATCTAGAATGTAATAATTGATTCAGTTTTCTTCTTATTCTAAAAAAATATTAAAAGGAAAAAAAAATCACTGCTTTTACATTAAGCAGGTACTTTGTGCTAGAGAGCACATTTAATTTCTAGGGCCTTAGAAAAAGAGCAGATGTACCTAATGTGTAAACACAAATAGTAAGTTACAAGTTGCCCCTTAATACTAAAGGCAAGAATCAGCATCAGTACTTTAAAAAGTGTTTTAAAAAAAGTGTAACTTACTTTTACTGTCCCAGGCTAACTGGGCTCTGTCTGGTGCTTCTTTGTCTGCACATGGCCACCCACAGCCTGTCTTCTAATTAAATCAATGCTCTAGCAGCAGAACAAGCAAACAAGTTGCCTCCCATCTGCGTACAGCTCTTCAGGACACATTTCCCTTGGTCAGAAGGTGGAAATTCTTGGGAGAGGTGATTTTCTCTGCCTCTTCACAAGAAGAACATGGATACTTGGCTGGATGCAACTCCATGAAGTGTAACTGTGTGTGTACACCTCAAAAAATAAAACAAAAAATGCAGAGAAACATAAAGACTCTATAAATAGCTGGAATAAACAGAAATACTGAAGCACCACTGGAAATACTGCTAAACAGGCAGGCAAAACAGGGTCTTTGACTGAAATAATCAATGATACCAAGTTGAAAAAAAAAAAACGTAAAAAAAAGCATCTAAAGTCAAAACTCAAATTCCACGCAATGAAAACATTTTAAGTACTACAAAGGAAAAAAGGTAAAACTCCTTGCTTCACATACACAAAAACAGGACTTTCCCCCAATTACAGATAATAAAAGATATTATCAATAGAAGAAAAAAATGAGACTTTCGAGGGTGGTAGGTCTAAAATTAGACTCATTAGTCACATTATGGTTAATGGGCACTTGTGTATATGTGACTGAAATCCATCAAGCTATCTTGCCAATGTATTCAGCACTATGTGGGAAGAGGTGGAGGAAGCAAAGAACCACTGAAATACTAAGCTACCCTCTGCTTATGAAAATGACTTCTGCAAAACAAAACATGCAGAAGAATGGAGATGCTCATTTATTTAAATAATTTTTTAACCTCCCAAATAAACAGAAATGACTGTAAAGCAGATGCCCCTACTTTTTTTGCAATAAAAACCAAACACTGTAGTGAGGTAGGGAACAGGGTGTGCTTAAGCATCAACTCACAAAGAAATCCCATAAGTGAACTAGCTACAGGTTTGGTGAGAGAAAGAGGGGTATATCAGCCCTTCCCAGTGTTCCCTTCCATACTAGATATGCCCATATGCCAGCAGCAAGCCACATCATCTCCATGATTGCTAAGCATTTCAAGGACTAGCAGGCCTTAGGTGCTCTCTCTCCCACTGAGGCACATAGACAATTCTAGTCAATAGATATAGCCAAGGGAAGGGGGTGTGGCCTAACCCTGCAGCTGCACAGAGGCCTGGACTGTGGCCCACCAACCACAGACTATTCAATAGTGATAACACTGGAGATCCCTGCTTTAAAGAAATGGAGGCAGAGCTGGTTCTGGGTATAAGAGGATATAGACATACAGATAAATGTGTAACAATATTACATATAATAATGCAAATACCTACTTTTTTTCTCTTATACCCCAAACTATCAGCCATCTGGATAAGAAGTTACTTCTTAAAGGATTTTTCTAGAGTTCATAAGCAAGCATTATATTGGATTATACAGAGATCCAAAGAAAATGGACTGATTTTAGCAGACAGATATAAACATTTGTGCCCAAAATAATGTGCTCTTTTAATGCTAAAGCATTTGGTCAATAAACTAGTTTGAACCACGAATTACCATCTTTCCCGACCAGAGGAAGCCTTAAAGGATGAAATCAAGTCAACGAAAGAACTGCAGGGTCCACTTAGAATAACATAAGTTCAACAAAACACTTTTAACAAAGGAGCCTGTGCAAGTTGCCTCTCATTATACGAAATTTAAAAGCTATACCTATCACTATTTTTAATGCATAGTATTCTACCTACCAAAATAACTAGTTTCCAAAATGAATTGACCAAAAGCTATACCAGGATCTTCAAAATCTCAGCCAGATTCATCAATTTTCTCACACAAGACTACAAATAGGGCCGCCCGGTGGCGCAGCGGTTCAGTCCGCGCTTGGCAGCCCGGGGTTCGCGAGTTCGGATCCCGGGCACCCGCTGACGCACTGCCTGTCAGCCATGCTGTGGCGGCGTCCCATATAAAGTGGAGGAAGATGGGCACGGATGTTAGCCCAGGGCCAGTCTTCCTCAGCAAAAAGGGGAGGATTGGCAACAGATGTTAGCTCAGGGCTGATCTTCCCCACAAAAAAAAAAAAAAGACTACAAATAACCTCTCAAAAGTCTGCCATCCACATTTCACCTATATTTTCTCTATTCTTGTTAGAACTTTTAAAACCAGGTCTTAGTACTTTTTTAGAAAAATATTGATGTGCAAAGGGAACTTCACTGCATCTTATGAATAGTTCATTTTCTATCAGAATCCATGAAACACTTCCTACTTTAGCAGTGGCATCATGACTCATCCAGCTTTATAGCCAGTTTCCTCAAAGAAAATTCATATCAGAAGCTATACCATGTGAAATGTACAAAATTATGGTCCAGAATTTAAAATCCACTATCACTACCTGAACCAAAACTATTTCAAAAGCAGCCATGAAAACAACTGTCTTCCAAATGTATAGCCCCAAATATGAAGATCAAACTGTTTCACAAATATTTATCTTCTCTATTATGAGTGAAATCAGATTTGTACTGCCCAATGGATAGAAGTCACTTTCCCATCAGTTATAAGGATAATCTCAAAAAAGCTATAAATGGTGAAATAAAACAAGGAGACCAAATCAATTTAACAATAAATTATTAAAATATGATCTATAAACTGATCTTTCCATTTCCACATTTTGAAGATAAACAAAATTCACTTTGGAGTCATATCATTTTTATTTCCACACTGCAAAACACCCCTCAAATGGGAGTGGCCAAGGGAAAAGCTGGTCACTTTAATAAGCAGGAACTTATGCACTCACCTCCCCCCACCTATTTAAATGAAGGAAACACCTGCTTTGTGTCCAGAAGTGGTAGTCTTAGGATGACACCACTTGTCTGTGGTGGTAGACCAAAAGAAAAACTGAAACTACACAAGGCAATCAGTTTGCAAGAAAAGCTCAAAAATGATGTGTCTAGGTGGCCTGCATAAGTGTGTGTGTGTGTGTGTGTGTGTGTGTGTGTGTGTGTGTGTGTGCGCGCGTGTAAATTTCTTTCTCTTTCACCTTGTCTCTTCCTTTATGGTATGGAGTTGATATCAGTGCACTTTTCACTGTTTGGGTAAGTGCAAATTTTCATATTTTTTTAAAATACAATGCCAGGTATCCTTTCTAGCCAATAAGGACCATTAAGTCACTTCAGTCATTTCAATCCACAATTAGTGAAGTGTTCAAGGAATTCAAACCAATTTTAATATCTGCCTAAGTAATAACGTAACAGGCAAGTTTAAAGAGTACAGGTTTTTTTAGTCAAAAAGTATATTGCCACATCAAAAAGAAAAGGTATGACGATTGTCCACATCTATTTAATAATTAGGACAAGACTTAGCTCTACTGAATAGATTGATCAAAACTAAAGATAAGTAGTTACTCTCAAATTAAACATAACAGGTGTATGTATAAATACATCAGACTCTATGGGACTTTTCAGTAGGCTGAAAGGACTCAGTATTGTTACTTATATTTTTGTAAGTACAGAAAATATTAGAATCTGATTTTCTTATATTTTTCCACTGACTCAAACTATTACAACACTTCTTCAACTGAACTCTTTATTTGAGGGGCCAGCCTGGTGGTGTAGTAGTATAGTTTGTGCACTCCACTTCGGCAGCCTGGGGTTCGTGGGTTCAGATCCCTGGCGCAGACCTACGCACCACTTATCAAGCCATGCTGTGGCAGGCATCCCACATATAAAGTAGAGGAAGATGGGCATAGATGTTAGCCCAGGGCCAATCTACCTCAGCAAAAAGAGGAGGATTGGCAACGGATGTTAGCTCAGGGCTAATCTTCCTCACAAAAAAAAAAAAGAAAAGAAAAAATGAACTCTATTTGAAAACCTCACCCTGTTTAAAGGTGCTAAATCACAATAATGCAAGATGACTAAAACTGCAGGGGGCAATATAAGCATGACTTCCAACATAGTTCTTAAGATTTAGGAAAATTTTTCCAGGTTAGTGTAGCCTGAGCCTTTA
Source organism: Tapirus indicus (assembly GCA_031878705.1). Taxonomy (NCBI): domain Eukaryota; kingdom Metazoa; phylum Chordata; class Mammalia; order Perissodactyla; family Tapiridae; genus Tapirus; species Tapirus indicus. The sequence continues at coordinate 80,427,553 of CM062929.1, forward strand.
AACTACTAAAATATATTTCAAAGATTCCACATAAAAATACAATTTTAGAGATAATTAATTGAAATTCTTCCCCAAATTCAACAATTAAAGGGGGGAAAGTACACTAAACTCACTCAGGCCAGTATCCTGTGCTACCATTATCCATATAACATAGTCCAATCAAAGATACTAGACCAGCGGGGCCAGCCTGATGGTATAGGAGTTAAGTTCACACACTCCGCTTCGGCAGCCCAGGGTTCGCAGATTCGAATCCCAGTGCGGACCGATGTACCACTCATCAAGCCATGTGTGGTGGCATCCTATATACAAAAAATGGAGGAAGATGGGCAGAGATGTTAGCTCAGAGCCAATCTTCCTCACACACAAAAAAAAGAAAAAAGATACTAGAACAAGTTTGTTCAAAAAAGAACTTCATATCCCCACTCTCAAAAAACACAGGTCATCATTCAAAATTATAAAGCTCACTTACTCATTTACTCAAAATTATAAAACTCACTATTCCAAAATGTATTTTTAATCATTTTTAAAAATAAATATGCAAACTCTTTAAAAGATTGATTCATCACTGAGGGAAAATGTAATAAAATATTCAACATGATTATTAAAGTTACTCTAAGATGAAAAATTAATTAAAACATTAAATTTTAACTTTTAAAAAATTATATTCTAAGATGAAAAGAAAAAGAAAAACTTAATTTTACTCAATTTTGTATTCATGGTTGCTGTTATAGTATATTCCCCAGATACTCATTAACCTTCTTTCCCCAGACCTACACTGACTCCATGTACCGATCATCTCAGAACATCATCTTCTGCACAGTGGGGAGTAATCTGCAATTAACAATTAAATTAAGTTGGATGAAGCTTTCCTTATGTGTGTGCTTTGAGTAAAGGTAAGGTTTGGTGGTAAGTACATCAATCTGCTTTCTTGCATCACTTTTCTTTTATCCACAATATATAATTAACCTTTCCTTGACATTGTAAAACATGTCATTAATAATTACCATAAATATTCACCTTATATATATCATTTCCAAAGCAACATAATAGTAATAATTGCTAACATTTAAGGAGTGCTTACTATGTGCCACACACTGTTCTAAGTGATTGTCATAAGTTAACTCAGTTAATCTTCAGAACTCTATGAAATAGGAATTACTATCCCCCTATTATAAATGGGAAAACTGAGCCAAGGAGAGGCTGTGAGGTACTCAGGGACATATGACGAATGATTGGTAGAGCTGGTATAAAATGTATCAGTCACGATAGGAGAGGAACATACATCCCAAGTCAGAGCTTCAGGGACCAAACTACAATAGAACTGGTGCCCACCATATATGTTCACCTTTCTTGACTGCACTAGGACCAAGCTCAGAAGGCAACAGGGGAGATTAAAATCTACAAAGTATTGGGGCTGGCCCGGTGGCGTAGCAGTTAAGCTCACATGCTCCACTTCAGTGGCCCAGGGTTTGTCGGTTTGGATCCTGGGCACAGACCTATGCACCACTCATTAAGCCATGCTGAGGCAGCATCCCACGTACCACAATTAGAAGGATGTACAACTATGACATACAACTGTCTATTGGGGCTTTGGGGAGAAAAATGGAGGAAGACTGCCAATATATGTTAGCTCAGGGCCAATCTTCATCGAAGAAAAAAATCTACAAAGTATGATCAAAAGAGTAACTCCACAATTAAGCGAGGGAATATACAGAAAACACAGCTAGGACTTTTGGTCAACTCCTGGGCAATTTTCACAGAGGAAAGCAAGGCCTGGCATGACAGGGTAGGTACCCTGATATGAGAGCCTAAACACAATGGCCACAATCCAGTCAACTAGGGAAGATTTAGTACTCTATCATCTCCTCCCTCAAACTCATCACTATTTTATCTACATGTCTTATTTGATTCCCCAAGTAGTCTTCTCAACCAGAAAACTATTTGTTCACTGTAATCCTCTAAAACTGACTGACACAAATCTATCTTCTCCAAGTTCAAGCAGCAGAAATAAGTCTTCTGAAGGCCTCAACATCCCCAGAACAAACTCATCCTCAAGGTTCCAGAATAAGACAACTGAGAGAGCCTTTGGAGTACAAAGAATTACAAATTTGAGAGCCTCCACACCAAATTTCTCAATGTCTGCAGTTAATTGGAGACCACCTAACAATCACACTGGAGGAGACATACTTCACAGAACACAGCTTCAGAATATATATCTGACTGTTAGGTTTGTGAAGAAACTTCCCCTTCCTCTTTATAGACACTTCTAGACAGTGGAATTTTTTATTTTCTAAACAATGGAACATATATTCCTTTTGTGGGGAGTGAACTTAAGAAATTTTCCTACTGAAAATATTGAGGACATTGAAGTATCCAATCACCATTAACTTTTGTATTCATGAATTTCACATAATGGGGGGGAAAAGGAATTTAACCAATTTTTATATTACTCAGAGAAGTCTTCAATGAGAAAAGCCTAACAATATCACAGGCTTCTTCATAACTTTGATAATATTGTTGGGAAACACTGGTCATATAATTGATGGCTGACTACTCAACAGTTTCATGTCATTGAAGAATAATGAACATAAACTCACAACTATTTTAAATAAAACATAAATAGAGAAAAGAAATACCTCAAGTTCCACCAGAGCTGCAGTTACTGCATCTGTTGCAAGAGCACCAGCCTGTAGCTTTTCAATTGCCTATGAGACCAAGGGGAGAGATAATTCATTGTAAAACTACAGCGTCTCAAACATAGCCAGAAACTTTCCAAAGGCTTAAAGAAGAGTGGGAGACATTTAGAGTTAATAAAAATGAATCACCAGTTCCATTCAATACTTCAAGACATAAACTACTTAGATTTAAAACAAGCAAGTGTTTACATTCAGGATAACTGATGATATAGCTCCCTTAGTATTATTCAAATTAAAACAATTAATAAAATCTAGCCACTAAATGCAAAGTGTAGGGAATTTAGTGAGCCAAGTAGCTTTATGCATCACAGGGCAATTGAAAAATAACCACAGAAATTACATGAATTCAGTTTGGTTCAAACATCCTGCCAATTCATATTTTATATAAATAATTGAACCTCAGATTAAGCTAATAATGTGTCCTCCACTGTTACTCCTCTCCCCACCCCTGACTATAAAAAACAGTGACTCAGTCACAGGGTCATTTCAGAATCCTTAGACGGACACATACACGTGACAAAAGCATTTCTGATGCTATAATATATTTTATATTGAGAGAAACAAATCATATTCTTTTGTAATATAAACAACATAGAGTAAAGGTCTATAAAATCACCTTCCTTCTTGGGTATAAATTAAGACAGGAAAGAGAGAGAAGGAAAACTGATTTCTAAATGAACTATTAAAGCTCCAATTTCGTCAACAAAGAGAAAGCTCAAAAACTAAAAATTGTTTTCCTCATTAAACTCTTAAGAAGTTCCTTCATGGTATAAATTGAGGAGGCTGATTATGTATTCCAAATGTATTAGGTTTCTAGGACTACACTTTTATAAAAGTAAAACATATTTCTTTTCAGATAATGAAAAGATTTCACACTTTGAAAAATAAGATTAAAAATATAAAACAGCTTAGAGAACTTTTAGCTTTATTATAAATTTTTAAAAAATAATAAAATCCCTAATACAAAATATTCTTATTTATGGAATTTCATTCATAAGAAAAAGCTTAGCCCTCTAATAAAGTATAATCTTTCTTTTAAGTGGTATGTAAATATAAGTGAAAAGAGCTGAGAGAGAACCATACTTACTTGATATACAATATCCAATTAACATTCTGTTTGCATAAAAAGTAATGGAAGGTTTGCCTACAAGAGTATATAGTCAAGATCAAAATAAAAACAAACAATATTTCTTCTTAGTCCATTCCTGCCTCCACATTAAGTATTCAACAATTTAGCAAAACCTCAAAAACCAAAGGAAAAAAAGCACAACTGAGTACAAGGGCAAAGCTAAACTCAGGAATGACAATGAATTTGCTATGATACAATCTACGTCACGAAAAACAGAAGGAAAAAGTACAGGATAATCTCCCTAAGAAAGGCACCATTTTAATTTTTTATTATTTTTTTTCTTCCCTTCATAGAAAGACATCTTGGCTGCCTTTGAGCTGTTTTCCCTACCCTTTCTATAGAGCTCAACACCTTTGCAAACATTTAAAAATATATGATTGTGTGCCCACAGTTCCAAAATTACAGACTTTAATCTGGGAAAGATCTAAGCAGCATTTGTAGAATAAAAAACAAAACAAAACAAAAACTTCACAAATAAAAGCAAAACAATTTTGTGGTCCAAACCAAAGACTGTCTTATAAATCAAACCTTAAAATTTTGAATTTCAAGGTAATGCTGCTTTATGGTCAAAACTGAAATGTTTCAATCATATACATTCTCTTCATACCTTCTGACAAGCCCGTTTGCATACATGTTTATATTCCTTGGCTTTGGATTCAGAATGATAACCTGCACCTGTAGTAGGAAAAAAATCAACCAATTGTTAGTTATCACTAAAATATCAGAGACCTTGCTTATATTATGTAAATAGTTCATACAAACAGATGCTCTCCTAGTGACAATAAAACTACTGTCCTAACTGTATGGAGTTTTAAAATCTAATAGCTTCTTTCTCTACCATAAGCCTTTTTAATACCATGCTTTATCTCCTTTTTCAAAAACTATTTTCCTGACAGAGACACTAGAAATAGCTCATGTCCCCAAAGAGGCTTCACCAAGGTCAACTCTCCTCTTGAAAACCTCTCTCCAAAGTCAGATATTTTTTTGGTGTGGAGTTGATAACCCTGGCAGTGTCAGGGACAGATTCCCTTGAAGTTCCTCTCTGTTGACCTTTAGAAAGCCACTGCCATTTGGGAAATTACTGCTCAGAATCCAAAATTCTTAAGCGTAACTTCAGAAAACTAGGTAGTTTCTAAATAACATTTGAAGTCAAGGGATGTTACATCGCACCTGTCCACAACCACCACCAATACCACGACTCTACCCAAACCTTTACATCTTCATACCTCCTGGAATGTAGCTAAGGGTGCGTCTGAAACCTCAGCAATGGTATATTCAGGACTGACTACTAGAAATCCTGGGAGTCCCAGTCTCTTAATAAACACCCAGCAACTTCCTCAAGAGAATGGCTCTGAAATTTGTTTCCCTAAAAGGATTAATACTTGCTTAGTTAGAGATTTGAGAATAATTTAAAGAAGAAAGCAACCAAGACAACAGTCCTTAAACTCTTGTGATGACCAGGCTTCTAATTGAAGTTCTTTAATAGAGTTCTGAACCACCACCCCCCATCAAGGCCCCATAGGGGTCCAACACAAAGAAGGTTAAGAACTACATCTCTAAGCCTCAGGGCTCCTTCTGTGAGGCTGCAGACTCTGATACAAACTTAACCCGCCTATCCTCAAGGCAGAGAAAGAACTGGCACACAAAGCTATTGTTAAGGGACCCAAGAGAGCAAAAAAGATGCCCAAGCAACAGGAATCCATAATACACCCAAATTCTAATCCTGTTTCTGAAGAAAATTCTGAAACTTCATAGAGCCTGTGCCAATATTTAATAGCCCTCTCTTCATGGTTCTCTAACAGGTGATCCCAGGTCTGTTGTCTTAGATTTTAGATTATGGCTTGGGAAGGCAATCTTTCAGCAGTGTTTCCCAAAGCACATGACACTGTTGCCAAATAGATAACTTCAGCTTACGGATAACAGCATTAACATTTAATTCCTTCTGCTTGGAATAGAAAAAAAGTCTTAGCGTGGCTCCAGTATATCATTAATATCTGGTTAACACTTGCTAATTCCTCTATTTATCAAAGGAAAGGTACACTTAGGATCTAAGCCACTGACATGCAACAGGATCTAGCTAAAATTTAAATACATTATTTTGTTCGCACTACATTTAAAGTTATTTTTTCTTCATGGAAGTGATACTGTTTTTGTTTTGAGGAAGATTGGCCCTGCACTAACATCTGTTGCCAATCTTCCTTTTTTTCTCCTCAAAGCCCCAGTACATAGTTATATATCATAGTTGTAGAGTTGTAGCTCCTCTATATGGGATGCCGCCTCAGCATGGCTTGATGAGCAGTGAGTAGGGCTGCGCCCAGAATCTGAATGGGCAAACCCCAGGCCACTGAAGCAGAATGCACAAACTTAACTGCTACGCCACCAGGCCGGCCCCTGACATTTAATTTAAGTAAAGATAGGTTTCATCTTTAAAATTTTAAGGTAAAAAAAGTACTTAGTTTTTTAATATTAGGTAGATGATATAGGTAGTATACAGATCTGGGAAAAATCAAGAATCTGGTACTCAAATGAGTAAAATTTGGGCAAGTCTTTAGCACTAAAAAAAAAGCTTTAAAATTTCTACATTGGATGAGGAATTGAAAGTTTGCCCTTTAATGTGCAAGATATATAATTCTGCATAATCGATCACTCTATCTGACCTTCTAATAATTTAGAAGGGGGAGGTCACCCTTAATCCACACAATTTCCTGTCAGAACCCAGATTGCCTCCTATTACTGCTAGCCCCCAGCACCAACTTTATCTAGGAGCCATTACCATCAAGTGTGTGTCTGAGAGAGGACAGATACCACCATGATAGTCATAGAAAGCAATGCTTTCCAACTAATCAAAAGCTCTGTGTTGTTGCTTGTTACAAATTTCAGACCTTTCTTATATGTTTTTCAAATACTCATTCTGAATAAAATAACTCACTAGGTACCATGAAAGGTGCACCATCAACATGGTGTAGTAGAAAGAACCTTGGACTAGGAGTCTCAAGGCAGGAGTTCTAGTCCCAGGTCTACTTCTAACTGGGTTATTTCTATAAATATACCTCATTTCTCTGAAAAATCATTTGAAAGAAAAGGAAATTGAACCTTTTTTTTTTTTAGATTCTTCTGGATTTCTGTAAGACTTCCCAAGCTGTGCAGTCTAGACATAGCAAAAGGTTAATGATCAGGCAGGACACCAGTTTGACAGGAAGAAATAATTTCACTCCTTACCCCATATCAAAGCTAATCTTGCTCCCATCCTGCTTGACTGTCTGAAGAGAGGTAAAAAGAGATCCAGCCATTCCTTCTTCCTTCATGGAGGTCACGAACTTTAGATTCCAAATGCAGGCAAATAAAAATGACCAAAGGAAAAGAAAAGCCTGCTGAGCAGATCTGGGCAGACCTGCACTGCTCTGAAACCCAAGACCCTTCAATGATGGAGGACCCACTGCATCTCTCCTGGAAGTCCTCTGAAGTAAAGATTATAGACTAATGTGTTGCCAAAAGCACTAGACTGGGACTTAAGGGCCTAGCATGAACTAGCTGTGTGGCTGAAGCCACTTAATCTCTCTGGTTTTAAACTTCTTCATTTATAATCCTGAGAAGGCAAACTAGCTCCAAGACTGTGTAATTATACTCTAAGATAGCCATAGTCAAATACGGCGTCAACAAAACTTTTTCAGCAGCATTATTTTTAAAAACATAAACCAGAGTTTAAAAGATTACTTTGTATGGTTTTAACACTACCCAAATGTATCTATTATATGAGGCAAAAGTAAATAATAGGGTAGAGGACTGAAGAAGACATAGAAGAGCTATCATTGTAAGATCTTCCAAGTGGAAGTAGGGGAGACCCTCACTATATCCAAGTCAATCTCTTAGGTTCCAACTCACCTCTGGCAGCTTGCCTCCTCCAATTGTGAAATTCAGTTCTTAATGTACTTCAAGGCAAGAAAAAAAAAATCAACATTATTTTCATCTTCTGACTCACCCACTTAGAGCTTACCTGCATGCACCAACACGAAGCCCCCTCGCTTCTCTTTATGGGACTGCTTTGTTTCCAACTCTTTGGCTGTTATTTTAATAGCCGAAACTTGAGATGATCTGGAAGGCAGCCCTTCTCCAGAACTCATCTCCTTCTCCATGGTCATTCTCCGAGATTACCATCTTCTATTGGGAAAAGTGCATACTTCCATCCAAAAGTAATTGCAGGAGAGGAATTACCCTAAAGGAAAACAAGGAAAGATAGTATGCATTTCTTTCCACCAATACACACATAACTTACACAAATCGTGCAAGGATAACTTTCAAAAAACCTAATTTTAAAGTTATTTAACTGGGTAACACAAAGAATATAAAAAGGTTAGAATTTAAATTTCTCTGTCCACTAACAGTACTTGCTTGAAGTCATATAAACAAAAGAACTGTTGTATAAAGACTTCATAAAGAGTCCAAAGATATTTTATCTTTCATTTATCTATGTTGAAGGAAACCTCAATATAACTTAAATATTACTTTCTACTCCCTCCAAACCAAATCTTAATAATCTCTGGGACATTCTAGAATCACAGGCGGTGCCGGCAATATCACCAAGCCTTGATATAAAGCCTAGACTGCTGCTTACTTCCTTTTTCCAGCTTTATTTAGATATAATTGATATATAACACTGCGTAAGTTTAAGGTATACAATGTGATGATTTGACACATATACATACTGCAAAATGATTACCATAATAAGGTTAGTTAACATGTCCAATATATTATACAATTATAATTTTTTGTGTGTGGTGAGAACATTAAGATCTATAGATTGCTGCTTAAAGAAATGAAGCAACATACAGATTCACACCTGCCTGTGAAGAACCTCTTAAGAAAAACAGTTTAGTGCTCCACAGCTCAACTGTAAAACACAAATACTAACAAAATTATATGACTAAATCAAGAAATTAAAATAACACTTGTGCAAATACTTGTTAATTTTCATGAAAGCATTATTTCTGAGATTCTCAACAGATAAATGATGAAATATACAATTTAATAAAACAAATTACAAGCAATTTATACCACAAAATTTCTAATTTTTCTTACAAGCTCACAAGCTTCTAGCAATCTTGGCTTAGTAACAATAATGATGGCAGAACACATTTCAGATCAGGGAAAAACGAATCATTTAAAAATTAGCGCACAGATTTAAAGAAAGTCCGAGAGTCAGGTGGTTGAAGCTACATAAACACCTAGATTCACACTGTTATGTAAAAATCTGCACCCTTTTCTAAATTGAGAAATGGGAGGGGCACGAGTCTTTCTTTTCCAATGTAAAACATAAATAGTAACAGAAAGAGTGATTTAGCTGCCTAGTGCAAAAAAGCAGTGTTACTCAAAAGTGTGATCTGCAGACCAGTGTTTGTTACCAGTCTGCAAGAGATTATTATTTTATTAATATATTAATTGCTTTATATGCACATTTTCAACAATGTATACAGTTTTTGTAATTCTCTTCTATTTCCTCATGTTTTGTTTATCATTAATTTTTGAAACAATGTTATCTGCAAAATCCAATAAAAATTTGAGCTCTTATTTTTATCTTTCCTTCACAGTTCAATATTTCAGTTTTTGGGGGGGTTTTTTTGTATTTACAAAAGAAATGGCCAACAATGGATTGAAATTTTTTTTTAATTGGTCCTTTAAACCAGAGATGGTCTGAGAGGCACTGCAATATGGTAGTTTAACTTCCTTTAATTCCTGGTTTAAAAGAGTCCATTTAATTTTTATTATATAACATTTCATTTAAAGGACAAATAGGTTTAAATCAAAAATATATACATATGCTAGTATATTAAAATGTTTACACATATTCATAAATGTAGAAAAAAATTTGTGAATACAAAAGAGTGCTGATGTTTATTAAATAACAGTGAATCTAAATGCCTGTTTTTGTTTTTGATTTGTGATGGCAGCTCTCTTCCTAAGGATGGATTTTCTTCCGATGACTTCACAAGGATCTGCCTCAATTACCTTTATTTGACTTTGGTTATTTCTCTGAGATAGGTTAATATTCATTCATTGTCAGTTGACAAAGCGGGATTTAAATGATTAGTGGTTCACGCGCCAGCCTATACAGGCCATTACGTCTGACCCGGCCATGAAATGAGGTTGGGCCCAGTGGTCCCACAAATACAGGCTGAGTGAAAACTCAGGCTTTGGAAAATTACGAGTTTCAGTTAAAATGAAAACACATCCAAGCAACATGAGTTATTAAACTTCAAGCTACTCTGACTCACTGTCATCAGATGCATTTTTTTTCATAAATAAGAAAGCTACATTTTATAATGAATAAGGTTTGATGTAATAGACAATTTTAATGTATATGAGAGATTTTAAAACATTGCTTCTCAAGCTTGTATGAATAAAATAAAATGTGGAAGATGAATTAATATGCTATTTCTTGAGCAATCTACCATTCCTCAGAGACTATCTGAAATATATTTATTTAGCAAACCATGTCATCTCAATAAACTCCTCCAAAAAGCTGGCCCCAAAGTTCTGCTGAACTGGGAAAGGAACTCAAGCAGACAGGCTATCCAATGTACAATTCTGGCTTCTAACTCGCCATGATTACTGGAACGTTTCTAATTCAATTAGAAATGAAGCAATTTCTACACCAACATCAGTTTTTGTTTAACTCAGAACCCATTAAAGGTCTGACCTACCTAATAAATAAAGAGTTCCAACAAATGACTAAAAAAAGACCCAAAAAAGGGCAAATGGGCAAATCCTAGTTTACAGAAAAATTATGTAACTGTTTAAACAGATCAAAAAATACTAAACCTCACTTAAAAGAAAAACGCAAAATAAAACTACATTCAAATACCATTTTTTAACTTGGATTGGCAAACATCAAAAAGTAAGATAACATCATATTTTGAGGGTATAGAGGAACAGGAGTTCTTATATATTGCTAGTAGCGGCATAAATTAACACAACTCAACAAGGGCAACTTGGCAAAATTGATCAAAATAAGGGTTACTTAACACAACCACTGTGATACCATGCATGCTGAAGGATTGTCTGTAATAGGAAAGAAATGGACCAACAATATATCTTAATGGAAGTGGTTAAAAATAAAAGCAGCCACTGGAAAAAATGAGAACATTCTTGATATACAAATACAGAATGACTGATCTTGAAGATATTTTGGTAAGTATAAAAGGCATGATACAGAAATACATGCAGTGCCATATTTTGAAGGAGGGGAGAAAAAAATAATACAGCTAAATATATATGCAAAGTACAAATTTAGAAGAATATACCAAAAAATAGTGTAACAGTGGTCTCCAAAAGAAGATTTGGAAGAAGGATAGACAAAGGTGGGATGGAAATTTCACTCTTCACCATTTTATACTTTTCAATTTTAAACAATCTGATTGTATTACTTACAAAAATTTCTTTATTCATTTACTTATTTATGGAAACACAAGGTAAGTAGCTAAGTCCAAGTTCTAAAACAAGGTAAGCCTATGAGATTCTACTTAAAAACTGCTGTAAGAGGGGAAATGCCATATTCTGAAGCTTCTCACCACTCACTCCACCTAGGGAAGGAACAGACAAAAACATGGCCGATCAACAGTACTGGCCCAAGAGGTCTTTTTTGTTTTTGTTTTTCTGGATCTTGAACTTCTGGGGCTGTACAAACTACAGGTAATCCAAATTAAAAAAAAAAATCACAGTATTTGATCTCTGTAGTTAAGACTAAGGAGTAAAAAATAAATCATGACTGTAGATTAACATCAAATATCCCTGTGATATTTTTAGCACATTTGTAGACATTATTACAAATCATTATTTGAAATTGATGAAGTATACTTACATCAGTACACTGATCCCCAAGAAAAATGTCTAACACTTCATCTAAGCTTTGAGGTAATACTCAACACAAAAGGTTTCCAATGAAAGGAGATGCATAAGCATGTCAGTTTTAAACAACTGTATAGATCATTTTTATAACTCCTTTATTTCTGAGTAATATGTTTGAATATGGACATTTTGCGATTTCCTACCAGTGATGATACTAAAATTCATTTCACTGGCAACCTGTCCATCCTCTGCAACAGTTGCTTGAAGAGTTAAACACGAAGTTAGCATATGACCCAGCAATTCCACTCCCAGGTATACAGGACATACCTCAGAGATATTAGGAGTTTGGTTCCAGACCACCACAATAAAGTGAATATCACAATAAAGCGAGTCACACAAATTTGCTGGTTTCCCAGTGTACATAAAAGTTATGTTTATACTATACTGTAGTCTATCAAGTGTGCAATAGCATTACATCTTTAAAAAATGTACATACTTTAATTTAAAAATACTTGACTGCTAAAAAATGCTATCAATCATCTGAGCCTTCAGTGAGTTGTAATGCTTTTGCTGGTGGAGGGTCTTGTGAAAAACATAATATCTGCAAAGTGCAGTAAAATGAGGTTTGCCTGCATACCGAGGGGAATTGAGAATATGTCCACACAAAAACGTGCACGTGGATGTTTATAGCAGAAGTATTCACAAGCGTCAAAAAGTAGAAAAAACTCAAATGTCCATGAACTGATGATGGTTAAAGAAAACGTGGTACAGCAGTACCTCCCTATCTGTGGGGGATACGTTCTGAGACCCCCAGTAGACAGTTCTGAACCCTATATATACTATATTTTTTCCTATACATACATTTTGAGGAGGAACAGCAAAGCTAGCATTAATTTCTTTCTCCTTCTTCACAATTTCATGGATAGAAGCTTCCTTCTTACCATAGATCTCAGCAACCTCAGCACACAATTTTCTTTTCCTTTCCTTATTAAGTCAAGAATGTTCACCTTTTCACTTAAAGGAAGCACTTTACACATCTCTTTGGCATATCCAAATTGCCAGCATCACTACTCTTGCACTTTGGGACCATTATTAAGTAAAATAAGGGTTACTTAACACAACCACTGTGATACCATGACAGCTGATCTGACCGAGGCAGCTACTAAGTGACTAACAAGCAGGTAGTGTATACAGCGTGGATATGGAGGACAAAAGGATGATTCATGACCCCGCTGGGACGGAGAGGGATGGCACGAGATTTCATCATACTACTCAGAACGGCATGCAATTTAAAACCTATGAATAGTTTATTTCTGAAATTTCCCATTTGATATTTTCTGACCCTGCAGTTGACTGCGGGTAACTGAAACTGCGGAAAGCAAAACCGCAGATAAGGGGGACTACTGTATATTCATACAATGCAGTATTATTTAGCCATAAAAAGAATGAAGTACTGATACATACTATGGCATGAATGAACCTCAAAAACAATGGAAGAAACCATCACAAGAGGCTTATGCACCCCTATGTTCATTGCAGCATTATTCACTATAGCCAAGAAGTGGAAGCAACCCAAGTGTCCCTCAACTGATGATTGGTTAAAGAAGATGTGGTATATACATACAATGGAATACTACTCAGCCATAAGAAAAGACAGAATTCTCCCATTTGCAACAACATGGATGGACCTAGAGGGTATTATGTTAAGTGAAATAAGCCAGAGAGAGGACAAACACAACACGATGTCACTCATATGTGGAATATAAACGAACACATGGACAGAGAGAACTGGCTGGTGGTTACCAAGGGGAAGGGGGTGGGGGGTGGGCACAACGGGTGAAAGGAGGCATCCATATGGTGACAGACAGATAATAATGTACAACTAAAACCTCACAATGTTATAAACTATTAAGACATCAATAAAAACAATAAAAGAAGTTAGACACAGAAGGCCACATATTGTATGTTTTCATTTACATGAAATGTCCAGAGCAGGCAAATCTAAAGAGACAGAAAGTAGATTAGTGGTTGCCTAAGGCTGGAAGGATGGAGGGTAAATGGGAAGTGACTGCTAATGGGGGCAAGGTTTCTTTTGGGAGCAATAAAAATGTTCTAAAATTAATTGTGGTGCTGGTTGCACTATTCTTAATATACTAAATACCACTGAATTGTACACTTTAAGTAGGTAAATTATATCTTAATAAAGCTGGGGGAAAAAACCTTGCTTCCCATAAATTGTACCTTTACCCATAAGATGTATCTCTTCCAAGTTACCAAACCTAACAGCCTTTTAATATTCTGCTTGCAACCTTTGATTCTCCAGATCTCCTGTTCTCCTTGGCAAGCATGCCAGTCAACTCCCCTAGCTCTTCGTGGCCCCTCTGACCCCTCCCAACTTTGTCCTCTGACATGAATCCCAGACAGCCTGTCCATGGGCCTATTCTCAAATTTGTCCTTCAGCAATTTCATCCACTGCCAACCTTTCAAAACTCTCCTCTCAGTAAATCAGATGATTCCTAACTCTTTATCTTCTGTCTCTTGAGCTCTAGCCACAAGTCTCCTGGACAGCTCAATCTGGATCCTCCTCACTCTTAGCCCACCCAAAACAAACTCATCTTTCCCCAGAAATCTAGTTCTTTCCATATTATTCCTCATTTTTCTTAATAGCACTATCCTTTTCTAACTCACCTTGAAGAAATCTTGGACTACACCCAGTTTCCAAATCCTATAGATTTGTCCCTCAAGCATGTAACTTCCTTTTCCCTACTGCCTTGACCCTTGTTCAGCTCACATACCTCTTAGCCTAAGTGTTACAAAAAGTATTTTAAGTTTTCTCCCCAAATCCAGGCTACCTTAAAACAAGCAACTACAAAAGCCTGCCAAAATAAATCTCCTAAAGGACAATTCCAGTGAAGACAAATAGTATGCCAAAAGACATGAGCAGACAATACATAAAAGAGGAAATATAAACTGGATATCCAATATTAAGGAAAGAATATTCAAAGGAATACAAACAAAAATGAAATCTTTCTAACTAGCACTGTACTGTCACCATGAACTGCTGTAACCATTTGAAAAGGAATTTGTTTGTAAGTATCAAGAGCCTTACAATGTATAATTTGGTACACACTATTTCTCCAGAGATACTCTATGTATCCACTAGTCTATACAGACACAAGTAACAGTACCATGGATACCTTTAATGAGAACTGGGAGACTGAGGGGGAAGGATAAAAGACAAACTTAATTTTCTCCTTATAATCTTTTCTATTCCAATTTTTTTTTTTTTTTTTTTTTACTGGGTACTGTCTACTAAAAAGAGAAGATTTAAGTTGGCCATCTCTGAGACCAAGATGAATGTAAATTTTCTTGATTATCAAAGCCAGAAGAGAAACTCAGAATAAAACATTGTTTTTGCTCCAGGGACTTCCATGGCACCAATTTAAGGTCTAAATCTTGTCCCCATTTCTCTCAAATATTGTTTTATTTCCTACTGCATGTGATGACACCATTTTTTTTTCTTTAAACCATTTAGAACATCACTACATGTCCTGTTTACCCCTGGTGTTGAAGTTTTTCACTCTAGATTGACTTAAGTCTTTTAGAAGCAGTTGAAGGAGGAAGGAAGTCATGGAATCCATCCATATTACGGCAAAGGCTTTTACGGAAATCCAGCCCTTAAGCTATAGCAACTGATGAATAAAGAAGCATTTTGTTGCTCTTAATATCATGACATTAAAGGTTTAATGCCTCATTAAATGAGCTCCAAAACATACTTATTTCATCGTTGACCCAGTAATTCCACTTCTGAGAACACTTTCTACCAAAATAACTTTAAATAGGGAAAAGGTTTTATGACTTTTATGCTGTGTTTAATAAAGGGTAATTTAGAAAAACAAAAATCTGGGAACAACCTAAATGTCCAACGTAGAGGAAAAGTTAAGAAAACGATAACCTATATATTTATGGTCAATTCGTTTTTGTCAAGGGTACTAAGGCCATTCAATGGGGGAAAGAACAGTCTTTTCAATGAATGATGCTAGGAAAACTGGATAGCCACATGCAAAAGAATGAAGTTGGACTCCTCACCCCACACAGAAAAATTAACTCTACATAAATCAAGACCTAAAAGAGCTAAAACTATAAAACTCTTAGGGAAAAAATACAGTAAATCTTCATGATCTTGGATTTGCTAATGGTTTTAGAGATGACACCAAAAGCTCAAGCAACCAAAGAAAATATAGATAAACTGGACTTCATCAAAACTTCAAACTTTTGTACTTCAAAGAACACTATTAAGAAAGTGAAAAGAAACCCCACAAAACGGGAGAAAACTGAAAAAATATTGCAAATCATATATTTGATAAGAGACTTGTATCAAACTACATAAAGAATTCATACAACTTTAAAATTTTAAAAAAAAACTCAATTTAATAATGAGCAAAGGAACTGAATGGACATTCTCCAAAGCTATAAAAAGGGCCAACATGCACAGGAAAAGATGCTCAACATTATCAGCCAACAGGGAAATGCAAATCAAAACCACAATGAGATACCATTTCACAACCAATAGTACGGCCATAATCAAAAAGACAGATAGTGTCAGCAAAGATATGGAGAAATCAGAACCCTCATATCTTGCGGTGCAGGCCACTTTGGAAAACATCTGGCAGTTCCTCAAAAAGTTAGACAGTTACCATATGACCTAGCAATTCCACTCCTAGGTATACACCCAAGAGAACTGAAAACATAAGTCCACACAAAAACTTGTACTTGGATGTTTATAGCAGAATTATTCATAATAGTCAAAAAGTGGAAACAAATGTCCCATCAACTGATGATGGATAAATAAAATGTGGCATATTCACAATAGAATATTATTCAGCCATAAAAAGGAATGTAGTGCCGATACATAATACAACATGGATGAACCTTGAAAACATTATGTTAAGTGAAAGAAGGGAGACACAAAAGGCCACATATCATATGATTCCATTTACATAAAATGTCCAGAATAGGAAAACTCCCAGACCCAGAAAGTAGATTAGTGGTTGCCAGGAGCAGGGAAGGGGAGAGCTAATGGAAAGTGACTATAACAGGTACAGAGTTTCTTTTGGAAGTGATGAAAATATTCTAGAATTAGATAGTGGTAATAGGTGCACAACTCTGTGAATATACTAAAAACCACTGAAATTTACTATTTAAAAGGGTGGATTTTATGGTATGTGAATTATATCTCAAAAAAAAGACCTATCCATGCAATGGATGCAAAGTACAAAAATTATGCTATTTAGTTATAATCACATTTTTATACATATACACTATAAGTAGCTTAATAATATGCTATAAAAAATTAGAAAGAGATCAAAATGCTACGTTGGTGGAACTATAGATGATCTTTCTTTAAATATTTCTGCATTTTTCCAGATAATTTTTAATAAGCATGCACTGTTTTTTATAAGTGAGGGAAACGCTTTATTTAAAACAAACAAAAAAGGAAATTATTGAAGTCCCGAGTGTATAAAAATTCCTTAGCTTAGTATTCAACGATCTCAGTCACATGGTCCCCCAAATACCTTTCATTCCCCTCCCCTACAGAGGCGAGTCAAGTTGAACTCCCTCCTTCCGGAAACACGATGCCCTCTATTTCCAGGACCCCTCCAGCTCCTGTTTTCCACCCTCCTCTCCAGCTGCTCCTTCTCCATCTTCTTGGTCCTGTCCTCCTCCTTCTCCTCCGCCGGAACAGTAAATGCTAAAGTCCCGCGGGACTCTAACCAGGCCTCTACTACACCACGCGGATGCTCTGGCCCCAACCGGACACGCAGCACTAGGGCGCACACCCTCGGGTCTCTGCAAGCCTCGGACTCGAAGAAACGCGCAGCCCCCGACTGCGACGTGGGTGAAGGAATGTGAGGACCCCACACACAGAGACAGCCCCTTCCCCGGAAAAGGAATGAGGCCGCCAAGCGCGAGCCAAGGCTGGGAAGCGGCCCCCACGCGCGACCGACACTAGAGGACGAGAAAGGTCCCAGGTCCCCTCCTTCAGCACCGCCCCAGGCAAGGAGCATCCTGCGAACCGCCCGCTCTCGGCCCAGGAGAGGACGTCCCAGCGAGCATACGCGACCCGAACAGAGGAAGCGGCGCGACAGCGGCAGCGGCGCGGACAGCGTGAGAAAGAGGGACACTCACCCGCGTCAGCCCGGAGCCCTCACAGCACCGGAAGTAGTCACCCGCCCGTTGCCAGGGTGAGGAAGCGGGGGTGACATCAAGCTTTCCCATTGGTCTTGAGCGAGACCACGTGGCCGGAAGCAGACGCCCACGGGCTGCTCTGTCTCCGCCCTCTGCTCCAGAGTGGTCCACCTGGCGGCAGAGGTGCCGCGCGGACTCCACCTGGGGGCCCCATTTTGAGTTGCGCAGGCACCATTGCTTATGTCTCCTCACCCTGGGCCTTAATGAGCCCGAAGGATGTGACCTTCTGATCCTAGTGGTTAGCCCACTGGTGGCGATGTGACACGAAATGAAGTGAAAGTAGCCATCGTTTATTGCGGTGTCACTTAAGAGCTTAATTTCATTCAATCCTTGCCATCCTCCTAAACAGTATGTAAAACTAGGGTTCTGCCTGGTTGCATGTAGGAGGTGGGGGCTGGCCTTGCCCTGGAGAGAATGAAAGTGTGGGTGGCCTTTCTTTTACCATCTAGCATCTAAGACCAAGACTCAATAACATTATGTAATCCCTTTAATGTTTCCTTGTAAGTATTAACATTGAATTCTTTAACATATAACCCACTTTTAAATCTGCCTTGGGAAGCAGAGATTAAAAGGAGTAAAGCAATAGTTCTCAAAGTATGGTCCCCAGACCAGCAGCTGCAGCTTCAGCATCACCTGGACTCTTACTAGAAATTCAAATTCTTAGGCCTCACCCTAGATTTACTAAATCAGAAACTTTGTGTTTGTGACCCAACAATCTGTTTTAACAAGCCCTCCAAGTGATTCTGATGCACCTAAAATTTGAGCACTGGTGAACTAGAAAGACGTGCTCTTTGGTCTAGTTGTAGAGGTAGGGTGGGGTGATGGAAGGAACTCCTCAGAAGAGAGGGGAGCAGCCAAGAATCTGTGCCTCCAGCAGTCAAGAATGAAAGCCAGGGAGGCAGTCTGGGGCTGGTATAGGAATGAGACCCAAGAACTGATTCCCACTCTGGGATTCCTAGATAAAAATGTGTTAATTGGACAGGAAAGATTTCTGAACTGCTAGTAATCCCAAATCCATTTTAATAACTTTTGTATTATCCAATGTATTTTTCTGCTTTTTTTGTTGTTGTTTTTTTGTTTTTGTGTGTGTGTGTGAGGAAGATTAGCCCTGAGCTAACATCTGTTGCCAATCCTCCTCTTTTTGCTGAGGAAGATTGACCGTGGGCTAACATCTGTGCCCATCTTCCTCTACTTTATATGGGATGCCGCCACAGCCTCGCTTGACAAGCAGTGCCTCGGTCCATGCCCAGGATCCGAACCTGCAAACCCCGGGCCGCCAGAAGCAGAGGATGCGAACTTAAGCACTATGCCACCAGGCCGGCCCCGTATTTTTCCGCTAATATTCTTCTCTATGAACAAAAATAGTAGGGTAAAAAGGTCTCTTGTGAAAGTTATATATAAATACAGAATTTTAGATTTAAAAGGGAATGTAGGAACCTATATTAAAATCAGTGCTTTGAATAAGAAAAAAAAAAACAGTGTTTAAGTCAAGATAGACAGTGATACTGTAGTGAATAAGAGCAAGGATTCTGGAACCAAGAGAATCTGGATTCATACCTCAGCCTTACCACCTACCAATTGTGTCACCTTGAACAATTTACTTAATCTTTCTGTGACTCACTTTCCACATTTGTAAGTTGAGAATGGTAATAGTATCTCTCACAGAGTTGTGTGGAATAAGTAAGCTAAATATGTGAAGTACTTTGAAAAGTATCAGGCTCATAATAAGTAATCAGTAAATGTTATATAAAAAAAGAAATAAAACCCACATTAAGTGCAGGCTTGTTACTATAAAATAGGCAAAGAATCAAATTTCTTTCTCAAATAAATGACACACAAGTTTTTAATACCAAAAATGTCCAGTTTGCTCTTGGAGTAGCTGTTATTAAAATTTGGAAAATAAATTAGTACTGTATAATTGGGAAGTGAATTCTGTATAATATGGGCATTTGTGCATTCACCAAATAATTAGACCTTACACATTATACATGAAAGGGGCTAGAGAAGTCAATGCTTGAAAGGAGGATTGGGGAATCAGAGGAGTCAGCAACCAGGCAATCCCAGAAGCCAAGCACACCCAGCTCCCAAGGTAAGACCACCAAGAAGCAGCTGTACCAGTCACAGGTGTACACATATAAGACCAAAAAGCTACAGAATCGCTAATACAAGTATTATAAATTTAGTCTGTATAAGATAGTAGTTATTCAGAAGGACTTTGGAATCAAATAAACCTGAGTCCATCTCCTGGATGTGCCACTTACTAGATGCCTAATAGTGAGAATTTTACTTAACCTTTCCTAACTTCATGCTCCTTATCTGGAAAAAGGGAATAACAATACTTACTTAATGGTATTGTTTGAGGATAATTGATGCAATGCATCTAAAATATTTAGCATATTGGCATTGTAATAAGTGCAATGAGTAAGCAAGTAGTACTATGACCATAAAAGAGGTAACATAGGAAAGTATTTGAGAAAGCACAAGAACAGGGAAGGGAGAGTCAGGAAAGAAGACACAAGCATTTCAAGCAGAGGAAACAGCATATACAAAAACACATAGACTCGCAAAAGACTGAATTCTGGGAACTCTAAATAGTTCGTTGCTGATGGGGCATAAAATGGAAAGAAGGGCTGGCTATTGAGTGAGGAATAAATCATGAAGGCCATATGCCATTCTGTGGAGTTTGGATTTTAGCCTGTAGTCTGTGGGCAGCTACTCTCTAATTTGAACAGAGTAGTGACTATGATCAGATTTGTATATTGAAAAAGTTAATATGACATTTCTTAAGCATGACATAAAACACAGAAGCCTTACAGAAAAAAGTGGACAAAATTTATTGCCATAAAAATTCAAAACTTCTATACAGCAAAAATCACCAGAAATGAAGCTAAAAGATCAATGATAAACTAGGACAAAACATTTGTAACATTTATAGTTTTAAATGAGTTCATCTTATTGTTAGTTCCATTGAGTCAATTCCTACTCCTAGTGACCCTGTGTACAGCAAAGCTGAACCCTGACCAGTCTTCTTGCACCATCCTCTCATCTTTTGGCACTGTATCAGACAATGCTCCCTGCTATTCATAGGGTTTTCATGGACAATTTTTTTCAACAGTGGTCCTTCCTAGTCTGTCTTAGTCTGGAAGCTTTGCTAAAACCTGTCTACCATGGGAGACCCTGCTGATATTTGAAATACCAGTTGCATAGCTTTCAGCATCACAGCAACATGAAGCCACGATATGTGACAACTGACAGATGGGTCTTGTGCTTCCCTGACCAAAAAATGAACTCAGGCCTCAGCAGTGAGAGCACCAAATCTTAACTGCTAGGTCACCAAATGAGTTAATATGTGTAATATATAAAGTTTCTTTAAGTCTTCAAGAACTCAGAGGAATAATCAACCAACAATAGAAGTGAGCAATTCTCTCCCTTTCTCTCTCTCCCTCTCTCGCTTTTTTTCCCCTCACACACAAGTACACATGCAATTTATGAAAAGATGTTCCACCTCACTAAAAAAACCAAGATTATTTTAATTGCAAATTAAAATAGACAGAGGTCCTCTCCTATCTGATTATCTAAAATTTTAAGATTGCTACTATCTGGTGTTGGTGAGGACTGGGAAAACAATCACTCTTGTACATGGTTGGAAGAATAGAGATTTGCACAAATTGTTGAAGGGCAATTTGATGGTCATCTATCAAAATTTTAGGTGTACTCACCCTTTGACACAGAAGATCGACTTTTAGGAGTCCACCTACAATACTTCCATATGTGCACAAAGATATATATTCATCCAACACATATTTATCAAATGATTTCTACAAGCCAGTCTCAGTTCAAGGAGGTTTATGGCAGCATTGCTTGTGTAGTAGAAAAAAAAATGGAAACAACTTGAATTTCTATCAATATGGAGTAGTTAAGTTATAGAAAATGCAAACTGTATGATGATGCAAGTATTTTTTTAAATATACTAAGAGGAAAAGACATCCAAGATGTATGATTAACTAAAAAATATTGCAAAATAATATTTTTGTATATATATGTATATGTGTCTGTGTGTATATTTATTTATTTACATTTACATATACATACATATACTGTATGTATGGAAAAGGGTTGGAAGGTTATGTACCAAACTGTAAATGAAGCAACTGATGGAAGTGAGATTGGATTGAGTTGGGGGATAAAATGCTTTTTATTTTATTTACATGGATAACTACAGACTTGAAATATTAAATAATAGATCTAGAAATAGAAAATTAAGCATTAAAAAAACCCACAAACTAGGTGGGTTAACAACACTTAGACACTGCTTAAGAAAGAATTAAGCAAACTGGAAGGTAGATATAAAGAAATTACCCAGAATGAGGATCAGAGAGACAAAAAGATGGAAAGTATGGGTAAGAAGTTAATAGACATGGAAAATAGAATGAGAGGGATAGAATGTCTAATATACATATCATTAGAATTCCAGGAACATAAAAGAATGAACTGAACAGGGGAGAGGCAATATTCTAAGAGATAATAGCAAAGAATTATCCAGAATTGATGAAAAACAAACTCTCAGATTCAGGAATCTCATGAACCTCAAACTGGATAAAGAAAAGGAATCCAAACCTAGATACATTGTGCTGAAATTTCAGAAGACCAAAGAAAAATAACTTAAAAGCAACCAGAGAGAGAATACCTACAAAGAAATGATTAGACTTAAAGGAGATGTCTCAGTGTAACAATGGTAAATAGTATTTTCAAATTACTGATGAAATATTTTCAAAGTACGGAAGAAACATCAACCTAGAATTGTTTACCCAGCTAAATAAGCATTCACTAATGAGAATTTAATGAGGATATTTGCAGATAAACCAAAACTGAGAAAATTTACCATGAACCAAAATATTTATGAAAAATATACCTCAAGAGGAAGAAAATAATTCTGGAAGAATTATTTAAGAAGAAATGCATATTGACCTTGGGGCTTCCAAGTTCTGAGCCTAAGATTCTCATGACAGGTTTACAGTGTTGTCTTTATCGCCACAGACTTAGTCTCTAACACTCTGATATCTGTGCTATCAGCTTTTTATTGTAAAGGATTTGGCATGTCATCAGTAACCACAGAATGCTCTACATTTGTAATAGGTCATCTTACTGCTTTTGTTATGTGATAGTGTGGCTGATTATTTTTACAAAGTATTGTCCACCTCACATGCTCTTCTTGTGATGTGACTTTGATACTCCTCCCATCTAGAGGTATGTCTATGTTCCCTCCCCTCGAATCTGGGCTGTCTGGTGGCTATAGCAGAAATGACTTCAGATGACTTCTGAGGAAAGGTCACAAAAGCAATGCA
This sequence comes from Tapirus indicus, assembly GCA_031878705.1. Lineage (NCBI taxonomy): Eukaryota > Metazoa > Chordata > Mammalia > Perissodactyla > Tapiridae > Tapirus > Tapirus indicus. The sequence continues at coordinate 80,450,814 of CM062929.1, forward strand.
GCTTCTTTGTGATTCTCTCTTGGCATGCTTGCTCTCGGATCCCAGCCACCATGGTCTGAGGAATCTCAAACAACTACATGAGAAGACCATGTACAGTCATCGGTTGCATAATAACAGGGGTATGTTCTGAGAAATGTCATTAGGCAATTGTGTCTTTGTGGGTACATCACAGAGTGTACTTACACAAACCTAGATAGTACAGCCTGCTACACATCTAGGCTATGTGGTACCAATCTTATAGGACCACTGTCATATATGGTCTATCATTGACCAAAATGTCATATGTGGCACATGACTATATAGATGTTGGACCAATGGCCCCAGATAAGGTCCCAGCCACAGCCAGCACCTATGGCCAGACATGTAAATGAGTGGGCCTTCAGAAGATTCTAGTCCCTAGCCATGGATTAACTTCCAGCCTTTGAGTCTTCCCAGCTTAGGCAACAGACATCATGAGCAGAGATAAGCCATCTCCACTTGCCCTTTCCAAATCTTGATCCACAGAACTGATGAGCATAATAAAATGGGTTTTGTTTTGCATCACTATGTTTACACTACTGCCAGTACTTTATCACAGGCTCCCACAACAGTGCCACAGTTTACCAGCTCTGATGCTGACAGTATCTTGCCACGGCCCTAACAGTGAAAACTCAAAGGAAGCCAGCCATGGCGGGGAGGATGACCTCACAGTTCTGGACAACTTCAATGCCTCCAGTTAGCCCACCTTATCCTCACTGACCAGTCATCTCCCCCCTCTCTCTTTTGCACTCCCCCCTGTAGGTAACTTGAGGCTTTTTTCTCTTTATTTTTCCACCAGTGACTTCTAGGGGTGGGAGGGAAAGTGTATTACATAGCAATAGTAACAGTTTATTATGTAGCAATAGTAACTGGAACAAATTTTGTTACTTGGAAGTGGGATGAATATCATAACAAAACATAACAAAATAATGTAACAAAAGTAAACCATGTGGCATTGGTTTTGGGACTAGGTGAAGCAGCAAGAATGGAAGGGATCCTAAGGGAGAATGTTAGCAGAAAACTTAAAAGGCCTTTAGGAGGCTGCAGTGAAGGCTCGAGGGGGCTAAGGAAGATATTATTGGAAGCTGGAGAAAAAGGGTCCTTGTTACACAGTGCCAGAAAGTTTGGCCCAGGCTTTGAGGAGCAGACACAAACCATCCCCAGCGTGCCCTATCTGAATTCCTGACCCACAGAATCTGTAAGCCTAATAAAATGGTTGTTCTTTCATGTTATTAAATGTGGAGTGGCTTTTTACACAGCAATATTAACTGGAACAAGCAGGAATAAAAGAAAAGATGTTAAGGTTTAAAAATTCATAGATGGAATCCCTTCCCTTTCTTGGACAATGCTGTTACCTGTTGTGTCACTAGAATTTAGCTACTTGTAACAATCACCTCCCAATGCTGCTCTGCACACCTTTTTCTTGGACACCCACCCAGACACCACCCTTGCCATCCTCTAGTAGCTTAAGTCAAAGTGGGGAAATTCCATCTAACCTGGCTTCAGACCTAATTTTTCAAATTTCCAACCTGCATTGGGTGCAGAAGCTCTCAGGTCCTACTGAGATATTAAGAATGAACAGTTATCTATCTAATCAAAATATCAACTATGAAAGAAAGGTCTTTACTAGTAAATCTCCTTCAGGAAAAATCTGGTTACCTCCACCTCCCTTTTCCTCCCTCTCCCAAATCCCAAACCTAAACCAAAAGCCGGCTGAGGAATTGCTTGCCTTATGGCAAGTCATAATGTCTCCTGCGTCTTGATCCTTGTGTCCTAGATAAGCCCCCTCTGTCATAGTTCTCTGGGAGCGTCCCTCCATTTGTTATTCCTGGAAAACTCTATTACTTCAACAGATGTCTCAGAAACGTAGTGTCATAAAGGTAGTGAAGTGTGTTCATTTCCAATGGCTGTGTAACAAATTACCACAAATGTAGCTGCTTAAAACAACACGAATTTAATATCTCACACTCTCTGTCAATCAGGTGTTCAGGCCTCTGCTTAGGTCTCACAAGGCTGCAGTCCAAGTGTCAGCCAAGGCTGCAGTGTCGTCTGATGCCCAGAGTCTTTTCCAAGCTCATTTCGGTTGTTGGCCAAATTCAGTTCCTTGCAGCTGTAGAACTCTAGGCAGTTGTCATCTTATTCAAGGTCCGTAGGACCTGGGTCAATGCTCTCTGACTTTTCTACTTTCTAAAGGACCCATCTGATTAGGTCAGAGCCTGCAGGGTGATCTCCCTTTTGATTAACACAAAGCCAATGATTAGTGACAGAGTTTTAGGGATGATATCCTGTCATTTTCACAGTTTCTGCCCACACTTAAGGAGAGAGGATTGTGCAGGGCGTGTACACCGGGGGTGGAAATCTTGGGGCAATCAGAGAATTTTGCCTACCACATGGATGAAAGAAAGTTTCAGTGATACATGGACTGCAACAACCTTGCAAACATACCTATAGTAGACAGTGGTTGTTTGACCTGCCCAGCATGAACTCCTCCTTGTTCTAGTAAAAGTACCCCACTTTACTTCTGGGAACCATTCCTCGCCCATTGTATCCAGTGTTAGGGGGATAGCCAGTCAAGATGCTCCACCTTTGCCTGGCCAAGGGGTAGACAAATGGCCTAAACTAAGCCAAAGCTGCTGCTTCCCTGGAATTTGGACCTTGACAGGAATAACAGGAAGTGTGAAAGCACCAGCCAATGCTACTTGATTCCCTGTTGCTACCCCAGTGGTTGTCTTTTTCCAAACCTGCTTCTTTAATTTTTCTTTCAATTATATAATCTACTCCCTGTCCTTCCCACAAATTCCTTTTTTCCTCCATAATTTTTAAAACTTTGAGAAAGATAAACCAGAGATTACTTGGCTCCCATTTAAAGCCCTGATGACAACAAATACGTTGTCCTCTGAGCCCTGACGAAGACTGGCAAGGTTTTAGGAGGCCCAGTTGCCATCTGTTTTCACCTTTGTCTATCTGTCCATCTGTCTGTCTGCCAAGTATCTGGCCAGCTATGTCATCATCCCTCGTTCATAGGGCAACATAAATGTGTTTCCTGAGCAGCAAACTGTCCTACCTGTTTGTGTGGTTTAACTTAGCCTCTTTCTCCACATTCACCTACGTTAGCTTTTTATTTTGCTATGTAATAATACCTCCCTCTCTCATAAGCTTGTGAAGATGCAGTGAGACTTGCTGAACCAAACCAGTGTGGGCTTCTCAACCGCCTTTCTCTGACCACTTTGACCTGGTCAAAACCCTGTTTATGACTCATTTTACAATTTGCAATTCTTTCCACGAGGCCGGACTCAGCTTCCCTACTTACTCACTAGGATTAAACATTTCAATCACCTCTGGCCAGGAACTAAAGAATTTACCTCAGGAGGTAATCAATGACTTTAATCCCGACTACAGCTCTTTGAGGCAAACCCCACCTTGCAATGCAAGATTACATCTCCTTCATCAGCCCCCACACCCTAATCTTTGAGACTAACCAGAACCCATCAATTCACTTGACCAGATCCCCTAATGCATTTTCCTTTGACATTTCTTTAAAGCAGTAAAAATAGTTAAAATTGTATATAATGGCTCTGCACAGACACTTGCACTGCAGCTATTTACTGCCCATGGGCCCTATCCACACGCTGAATAAAGGCACACGAACGGGCGGCTCATGTCTGAAAATTCTTTTTCGACTCGCGACTCAGTGGCCCCACATCAACTCTATTTTATTTTATCAGGTTTATTGTGGTGTACTTAATATACAAAAAGTTGCATATATTTAATGTATACATTTTGATGAATTTGGACATACACATACATCTGTGATACCATCTCCACAATCAAGGTAATAAATATATCCATCATTGGTGCTGGCCCGGTGGTGCAGTGGTTTAGTTCATGCTTGGCAGCCCAGGGTTCACGAGTTCAGATCCCGGGCACCCGGTGACGCACTGCCTGTCAGCCATGCCATGGCGGCGTCCCATATAAAGTGAGGAAGATGGGCACGGATGTTAGCCCAGGGCCAGTCTTCCTCAGCAAAAAGGGGAGGATTAACAATGGATGTTAGTTCAGGGCTGGTCTTCTCCACAAAAAATAAAATAAAATAAAATAAACATATCCATCGCCTCCGAAAGATTTCTTGTGTCCTTTTTTTTTTTTCCTGGTAAGAACACTTGACATGAGATCTACATTTTTAACAAGTTTTTAAGTGCACAACACCATATTGTTAACTATAGGCCCTATGTTGTATAGCAGATTTTTAGAACTTATTCATTTTGTGTAACTGTAACATACTCAGTGAACAACTCCCCATTGCCCCCTTCCCAGTTCCTGGAAACCACCATTCTATTCTCTGATTCTATGAATTTAACTATTTTAATACCTCATTTAAGTAGAATCACGAAGTATTTGTCTTTCTGTGCCTGGCTTATTTCATTTAGCATAATGTCCTCCAGATTCATTCATGTCGTTGCAAAAGGCAGGATTTCCTTCCTTTTCTAAGGCTGAATAATATTCTCTTGTATATATATACCACATTTTCTTTATCCATTCATCTGTTGGTGGATATTTGGGTTGTTATCGTGTCTTGGCTAATTGTGAATAATGCTGCAATGAACGTGGGAGTGCAGCTGTCTCTTTGGGGTCCTGATGTCAGTACTTTGGATAAATACCCAGGAATGAGATTGCTGGATCATCACATCCCCCTTCTAGTCCTCCCTGCTTTATCTCTGTCAGTAGCACATAGCTCCAGCTAACTCTGTGAAATTTTTCCTATTTATTTTGATTGTTGATCATCTTGCCTGAAAGGTCAGCTCCATGAGGACAGAGGATTTCTAAAAAAACATTGCATTGATGTTTAACATAAAGTACAGACTGATGACTGTACAAAGTGAACATGCTGTGTGTCCAATTCTCCCCAGGGTAATCCTGACTTCTAACGTTATATATCCATTTCGTCCGTTCTTGAACTTTATGTAAAAGGAATTTATAGTATGAACTCTATTATATCCATGAACATCATGCTTTGAGATTAGTCCATATGGTGTGTTTATTCTCATTGCTCTGTGGTATTTCATTGTGTATATTTATTTATCTATTTCACTGTTGATGGACATTTGGGTGGTTTCCAGTTTGGGGCTTGTTATGGGTTGAATTGTGTCCCCCAAAAAGATATGTTGAAATACTAATTGCTGGTATCTGTGAATGTGACCTTATTTGGAAATAGGGTCTTTGCAGATGTAATCAAGTTAAGATGAGGTCATTAGGGTAGGCCCTTAATCCAATATGACTGGGGTCCTTATAAGGAAAAGAAAGTTTGGACACAGACAGACACGGAAAGAGAGAATGCATGTGATGACAGGGGAAGAGATTGGAGTGTTGTGGTGCAAGCTGAGGAATGCTACAGGTTGAAGGCCACCACCAGAGCCAGGAAGAGGCAAGGAAGGATCCTATCCAGAGTCTTAGAATGAATATGGCCCTGCTGACACCTTGATTTTGAACTTCTAGCCTCTAGAACTGTGAGATATTAGATTTCTCTTATTTTAAACCACTCAGTTTGTGGTTCTTTATTATGGCAGTCCTAGGAAACTAATACAGGGTTATTGCAAATAGTATTTCTATGACCATTCTAGTGCCTGTCTTTTGCTTTACTCAGGCACACATTCTTTATGCACACAGTTCTAGGATGGACTGGGCTCAGCTGAGCAGTTTTCACTTGGGGTCTCTCATGCAGCTATAGTTATATGGCAGCAGGGCTGGAGTCACCTGAAGGCTTCTTCACTCACATGTCTGATGCCTGGGCTGGCATAGCTGGAACAGCTGGGCAATAGCTGGGCATCTCTGTCTCTCCAGGCAGCCTCTCCAGGTGACTTGGGCTTCCTCACAGCATGGAAGTCACAGTGTAGTCAGACTTCTTACATGGCAGCTGACTTCCCCCAGCATGAGCATTCTAAGAAAAAGGAAGTGGACATTGCTAGTCCTCTTAAATTAGGCCCAGAACAAGCAAAGTGCCATTTACACCATAGGAAGGCCAGTCAAAGGCCAGATAAGATTTAAAGGAGTGTGTCACTCTCTCCACCTCTGGATGGGTGGAATGGCACATGTCGGTAGAGAGAGAAAGAATTGGTGGTGGCACTTTTGAAGACAAACTGCCACACTCAGTAAGGATTCAATGGCTGCATGTGACCAAGACCCGCTTTAACTAAGTAAAACAAAAAAATAAATAAAATTTTTAAAAGGATGGGATAGCTCACAGTGGCAATGGGAAAACTCCCAGGAAAGACAGGAACCAGAGAAGTTCTAGCTACCTAGCAAGTACTAAAGGACAAGATTTCCAGGTACAGCCATGACATGAATCAACTTCATCTATTTCTGGTACTTGTGTCTACTCTATTCAAGATTCAAATTCCAGGGTGAAAAAAATTCTACAGCATAAATTGGATCATGTGTTCACACCTTGTCCAAGAGAAGGCAAGACTCTTGAACTCATAATCTCACTAAAACTGCATAAAATGGGGAAAGGAAATTGAGGAACTTTTCCAAGAGCAGGGGATGTGGATGCCAGGCTGCACAAACAACAGATGCTCATTGTCCAGGTTGCTTTGGGTGTGACTTTGCTAGAAGAAGAGGACCAGTCAGAGTCTTCCCATTCCCTATAATTTTCTTTTCTTAATATCTGCTTATGCTACATTGTCTATTTCTGTGAATTCAATGCAGTTTTAGCAAACTTAAAGCATATCATTTGTTTAGAATTACTAACCCTTATTACTTTATATAGTTTAGAACCAATATCATTTCTCCATCCTTCAAAATCTTTACAAGGCGAGTACACTTGATAGTACTATTTGGAAAAAAACTGAGGTTATTTAGCATCTATTCCAATGTTACCGCACAAAGGGCATGATCTGCTCACCCTAAGACAAAAGCCAGTCATCAAGAGGCAAGATGGTGGATAAGAAAGGGTATTTATTACAGCTTGCTAGCAAGGGGGAAGATGGCTGACTAATATCTCAAAGAACCACCTCACAGAACAAGGACTACAAGCCAGTTTATATAGGAGGCTGGTCTCCGAGTGGCGAAGGCATCTGGTCTCAGGGTGGGGCATCCATCTAGTCTTAGTTCCTGGCAGTCTTTTGTTTTACTTGATATGCAGAGACCACCCTATACCCTGCAGCGACACCCTATACCCTGATCTTTCAGTTGTCATTGATGGTGACTGTCAGCATCGATTCTCTGCCCGGGGGTCATCACATTCCTAAGGAACTCAAGAGAACAAACATCAACTTATAGCAGCTGGGAGGGGCCACAAAACCCCCAGAGCATGTCTGGGCTAGTTAATCAGAGGTCAGTCAAAGTTACAATATGGTTTATTTTCTACAGTCTGGCTTCCCTTATGTCAAGCTTGTGTTGAGCCGGTATCACCAAGGTTTCTCTTAAGTGTGAAGATGACATTGAAGGAAAGAAATTTATATTTTAAGCTACAACTTTGGGTTTTTTACTTTTTATCATGGAAGTTTTCAAAGATATACAAAAGTAAAGAGGATAGTATAATGGAATTCCAATCACCAGTTAATCTGTAGTTTATCTGGGTTTATTCTGGCTGCTCATACTTTGTTAGCAGATGCCTCTGGTGTCCCTAATAAATCCTCTTGGCTGCCTCTGATTTCATCTCTGGCAGGCAGTTCCAACTTGCACTGTCAGCTTCCCTTTCCAAGCACAGCTTGGAAGTGCTTGGGCATTAACATCTCCCAGGGGCAACCCTCAACCAAAGAAAGGTTTAAATGCTCCAGCCTTCTGTCCTTGAGGCCATTTCTTTGTGTGTGTGTGTGTGTGTGTGTGTGTGTGTGTGTGAGGAGGATTAGCCCTGAGCTAACATCCGTTACCAATCTTCCTCTTTTTGCTGAGGAAAACTGGCCCTGGGCTAACATCCATGCCCATCTTCCTCCAGTTTATATGGGATGCCCCTACAGCATGGCCTAACAAGTGGTGCCTCAGTCCGTGCCCAGGATCTGAACCTGCAAACCCTGGGCTGCTGAAGCAGAGAGCACAAACGTAACCATTACATCACCGGGCTGGCCCATGTCCTTCAGGCCATTTCTAAAAGGCATCCTGTGAACTTCTCTGTGTTCTCAGGGTTCTAAGTCCTGGGTTGCCTACAGCAGCAACTGATGAAGCATCCTTCCATTGGCTTTTCCTTCTTCCCTGTGTTATTCTTCATAATCCCTCATTTTTGCTTCCTATAACCACCTCCCCAAAAACTTCCTGTGCCTAAGTTCCCATCTCAGGGTCTGTATTCAGGGGAACCCAAACTAAGGCTGGCATCCTTCATCCGGTCATATCTTTTGGTTACCATCAAAGTCTAATATTCATTTCTATGAAGGACACAAGATATTTTTCAAGATGCTGGCCAATATAGCTAACTTTTGTAAAGAACTTAGGAGCAGCATAATTCTGCTTTTCTCAAAAATTAGGAATAGCATTCTCTCCCTTCTTGCTTAGCTAAAAAGAGGAAAGGAAGGAAGAGAGGGAGAAAGGGAGGAAGGCAGGGAGGAAGGGAGGCAGGGAGGCAGGCAGGAAGGAAGGAAGGAAGGAAGGAAGGAAAGGAAAGGAAGAGGATGATCTGTTCTTTCTGAGAGTTTTTACTACGAATTAAAGTGTGCTTTAGGAGCTGAACATAAATAACTTCACCCACCTGATCTGAATTCTGAGTTTTACTTCCAAATCCCAGACTAGAGCCTTCTAACCCATGAATACCCTTAGGATGTGTTAGCAAGTGAATTGGCTGTCAGCACCTTGAGACCTGGGAACACACCCAGGCCCCTAGGGAAGCTGAGCCCAAGGGTTAGAGGACTGCACTATTGTAGCCTAGTGTCTCTAATAGGAAACAGATGCTCCCAACTGTTGCCTGCCATCAGCCTGCTCACTGACTGTTTTCAGCCCTGGCTGCTCCTGGACTGATCCAGCTGTATAAACACACTTTCATCCACAAGCTGACAGTGGGGGCAGCCAGCAGATCTGTCTTCTTCTCTGTTGGGAGAGACTTCCTGTGTTGAATCCAAGGCTTAACTCATTAGAATAACAATTAAACAAAGGTGAATTTTTTTCTTTTCCTTTTCTTTGTAATTTTTAGCCTCTATTTTCTTTGCTCTCAGGACGCCTGGGTGGTATTAGCTGATGCTTAATCTGTTGAGAGCTGAAAGCAAAGGGAATCTGTTAGAAATAAGAATGCTTTAAAGAGAGATGGAGAGGCAGTGTGAAAGATCAGAATTCTTGAGTTGTACATGTAACAGCATGTCCTTGGGACTATCACTTACCTTCTTTGGTCCTCATTTTCCTTTATCTGTGAAATGAAGGAGTTAAACTAGCTGATCTCTAAAGAACTTTCCCATTACCAACATTTTAAATAATTTGTCATTTTCATGGCTTTTTTACATATTCTTTCATTCAACGAACATTTCCTGAGCATCTATTATGTACATAGCAGTCTAATCAGCACTTATAAAATATTAGTACCAGAAGATTCCTTAGAGAGGCCAGGCTGTAGTAGGCATCTGTTTTCTCTTCTCTTTCCATCATTCCTTCCTTTTTTCCCAGGTAACAATGTCTCTTGGACTACGGGGACTGAGCCCCACTCCCATTTTATGTGGCTTTGCTGGGTCTTCACTCACAGTGCCCTGGCAGCCTGGCCCAAGTATAAGCATGTGATCCAGGTCTAGCTAATCACATACAACCCCCAGGGCTATAAGTCTAGGCTCATAACTCATTCCAGGCCAATCCAAATTCTTCCCTGGAATCTTATATTACAGATTTTTGGAGAGAGGGTCTTCTTTTACATGTGGGATTACTAAATTGGAAAGAGATAAAATCTGTAGCCATTCTCTTTCCCTGTTGCATGAAGAAAGTCCATCTGAAGTTGGAAAAACTAAGCCAACACATGAAGAGAAGCAGAGTCAAGAGATGGGGAGTAATTTCAAATGGCCTGGTTTGAAGCACCCTCCCTCCCAGCTATATGTGCCAATCAATCAATATCTCTCTCTCTGTCATAGCTAGTTTGAGATGGCTTTCCATCACTTCCAACCAAAAGAGTCGTGACTAATACATAGTCAAACTAATTTCATTAACATAAGGAAACTAATTCTCACAGTGTTTAGGATTTGTTCAAGGTTACATGGCCAATGAATAGCAGAGCTGGGACCCAACCATAGATCTCCTGACTTCCAGGTCAGTTCTTGTATTTTTTATGCTTTTTCTAACTTTGTATGATGAAAATTTTCAAACATACAGAAAACTCGAAAAATAAAACACAAGCACCTGTATATCTACCACCTAGATTCTACCATTTACATTTAACTGTACTTGCTTTATCACATATCTAGCCATTTCTCTATCCAAACATAAACCTATCTAATTTTTTTAAATGAATTTCAAAGTAAGTTTCAACCAATTGTCTTTCTGTTGTGCCATGCCTCAGCCTTTATGATGTGGTGGTGTGTTGGATGAAGCTTAGATGGGCTTGTTCACATGCATGTATGGGGGCCCCTCATGGTAAAGGATGGAGCCAGGAATGGGAAAGGAAGGCAGCTGGACTGTGAGTCCGAGGCCTCCATAAGTGAGAGTGGTGAGCCTAGAGGAGACCCACAGCAAATAAGTAAAAACGTAAGTGAGAGGCTGGCCCAGTGGCTTAGTGGTTAATTTTGCGTGCTCCGCTTGGAGGCCTGGGGTTCACAGGTTTGGATCCCGGGCGTGGACCTATGCACTGCTCACCAAGCTATGCTGCAGTGGCTTCCCACATAAAAAATAGAGGAAGATTGGCACAGATGTTAGCTCAGGGATAATCTTCCTCACATGCACACACAAAAAATGTAAGTGGATGAGATAACTTTGTTAGTGATGAGTGTCATGAAGAAAATAAAGTAGAGTAATGACATAGAGCATGTCTGTATGTCAGGGAAAACAATATTAGATCAGCTTTAGGCAAGCTTCATGGAGGTGACTTTTGGGTTATACCGCAATAAAGAAAAGAACCAACCATGTCAAGATCTGGGGCAACAAGATTCAGGCAGAAGGAAGAGCAAGTACAAAGGCCCCAGAGTGCTCTAGCTACAGAAGGAAACTTGGCAAAGTATCCTTCATCTCCTCCTCCTCCTCGTCATTATCATCATCATCAACGTCTTCATTATGACTGGAAGTACATGTGATATATTTAATGATTGCAGTTTCTAAGTGAGTTGAGTTATTACGTCCTGTTTGTAACTCTGTTGGCCAAAGAATATCTCAGTAACCCTGCCAGTCACTTTCCAGACAAAGATAAACAGCTCCCAGAGTAGTTTTGACACACAGAAGCCCCACTGCCTGCAGAAACAAGCTGGTCCTAAACAGGAACATGTTGGTCTTTCACAATTTTCCTGGTTCAAAGAACAGGCTCAAATGACACCCCGAACAACTCATGGTTTCTTGTGCTGCTCTTTTAACATAGTGATTGGCCACCATTGGCCAAAAAAATTGTTAGTTTATCTTGTGTAAATGGCTTAAATACGTGTTTTAACATTAAAATTATCCAAAACCAACACTTTGCATTGCTTTCAAGTGCCTTTTTGACCTGATCTCAGTGGAAACCAGATTAACTTAAAGCTTTATAAGTGAAATGTCTTAATCTTCTGAGGGACTGTTCTGCCTTCAGTGGTTCCAGGATCCTGAGGAGATGGGCCTCTTCAGTTTCTTTTATTTTCAGTAATTTTTTCTTTAATTGTTGAGATATTTGTTCAGAAATGAGCCAGAGAACATATGCTTCAAGTTTTATTTTTATGGTTTTTTAACCATGCCATGAATACTGTCCAAAACATCAATATTGAACCAAATTAATACCATAACTGATCAGGAGGATGTTTGGATCTAGCACAGGGTAAACTGCATTTTTCTAGAAAATATCCAAAATATCCCTAGAAACAACAAATTAAATTTTTTAAATGCAGAAATTATATATACCATGGTGATTTAAAACCAGATTTACCGCTGGAAAAATTTATTTCCTGGGAGTGAAGCCATATTTATTAAAGACAAATGTGCCTTGAGTACAGGAGTGTCTCTCAGAATTCATAACATGTGAATTGCTGCATATACAAACATGAAAACGTTGTCACTTTACAGCAATATTTCTACAACAGTAGAGCTGGAAGAAGCTGTGGTGAATGCTGTTAGGGCTCTGCTTAGATACACTCGGATCTCTCTGACCATTTCTGGGCCCCTCCTTTGGCTTCTGTATTTTTGCTTTTAATAGCCAGCACCCCGTGACTCTCTTCAGAGGCCATCCCTCAGGCTACTTGGAGCCACTTTGCCCACTTTGCTGAGAGCTGGAAGTGCCCAGGGGTTCACCTCCCCCTAGGGTCGCCTTTGGCCAACAAGTGACTGGTACTGGAATATAAAAGCCCAGCTCCCTTCCCTCAAGAAAGTACAAACTCTGAGGTATAATTTGTGTGTGTGTGTGTGAGGAAGACCAGCCCTGAGCTAACATCCATTGTCAATCCTCCTCTTTTTGCTGAGGAAGACTGGCCCTGGGCTAACATCTGTGTCCATCTTCCTCTACTTTATATGGGATGCCACCACAGCATAGCTGACAAGCAGTGTGACTGCTGGCAACGAGGATCCTAACCTGTGAACCCTGGGCTGCCAAAGCACTAACTTAACGACTGTGCCACTGGGCCGGCCCCTATGGGGTGTAATTTTGACTCTGGAGCCTCCCTGGAGGATCCAGTAGAGGCTGGGGTTCTACTGGAGCCTCCCTGGAGGATCCAGTAGAGGCTGGGGCTCTACCCAAAATCACTCCTTTGCTTGGCTTCTTCCTCTTCCCCATCGTGTCTTCCTCATACCCTTACCTGTTTCTCTCAGAAGTCCTCCCTTAACATATTACTTGCACACAAATCCTTGTCTTAGGGCCCACTTCTGAAGAACCCCATGTAAAACCTGAGAGGAAGTTCATCTGATCCAATCCACTCCATAAATGATTAACTCAACTATTAATCCACAAATATTTGTTGAAGACCTACTATGTGCTTGGCACAGTTTAGGCATGGAGAAGTGAATCTCTAAATAAGTGGAAATGACAGAGTCCTCTTATCTAGGGCCCACATCATCCTCCATCAGGGCCAGTGTGAGAGTCCAGGGGAGGATGATACCAATGACAAATGTGTGAATTCCCTCCTGCATTTCTGTATTCAATCATACATTATTAACCAACACCCATGGAAGTTGGGAGAGGGAGAAACCTAAAGAAAATCAATCAGAAAGTCATATAAATCATCTATACCAAAGAAAAGTAAGCCAGTAGAAAACATCTGTAGATTTACCCAGGTCCAACAGCATTCACCAAGAAACTCTGAAACACTATTATTTGATTATTAATATCATTTCCTTCTAGTCTCTATTACTTATCTCTAAGGTTTGCAAATATTAAACATAACGACAGATAGGAAATTATAGGAAGTAGTCTTATTTGCCCCAAGAGATCCTAAATACTCCTATGGGAAGCTGCACCTCTAAACAAAAGCACTTCTAATCCCACTTTACTTTTTAATTATCCGTCCAAGAAATGTTTATTGTCAGCCATGGATACTTCCTAATCAGTCATGTTATTTTTTTGCATAGCCCCTGGGTGCTCAACACTTTGAATTGCCTCTGAGAAACAGAGGCTGTCTGGGCTGGTCCTGTTTTTTTCTAGAACCCATTTCTAAACAAACAAAACTATTGTGATTCAGATACTATCTGTGGTAGGCAGAATAATGGCCCCCCAAAGATGTCTATGTATTAATCCAGAACCTTTGAATATGTTATTGCACAAGGCAAAGGGGAATTAAAATTGCAGGTGGAATTAAGGTTGCTAATCAGCTGATTTTTTTTTCTGGTGAGGAAGATTAGCCCTGAGCTAATAGCTGTGCCTATTTCCCTCCATTTTATATGTGGGACACTTGCCACAGCACAGTTTGATAAGTGGTGCATAGGTCTGTGCCTGGGATCTGAAACTGTGAACCCTGGGCTGCTGAAGTGGAGCGTGCTAACTTAACCACTATGCCACTGGGCCAGCCCCAGCTGATTTTAAAATAAGGAGATTTTTCTAGATTGCCCTGGTGGGCATAATGTAATCAGAGGATCCTTAAATGTGGAAGAAGGAATCAGAAGCATCAGTGTCAGAGTAATGCTATGTGAGAAAGACTTGAATGGCCATTGCTGGCTTTGAAGATGGAAGGGGGACCATGAGCCAAAAAGAGTGAGCAGCCTCCAGAAGCTGGAAAAGGCAAAAAACCAGATTCTCCCCTAGAGCCTTCAGCAGGGATCATAGCCCTGCCGACACCTTGATTTTAGCCCAATGAGACTCGTTTCATACTACAGAATTATAAAATTATAAATCCATGTTGTTTGAAGCTACTAAGTTTGTGGTAATTTCTTACAGCAACAATAGGAAACTGATATGCCATCTGCTTTCCGGGTTCATTGCTGCTTCTGAAGAAACTGCCAGAACTTCTCATGTGCCACAGCCATAATTCATTTGTTATTTACTCAGTTTTGACTCCCATGACTTGTATTTGAAATGTCCTGCCATTCTTTTTGGCTGTCACCAGGGTCTTCTGTATTTTTCCCAACCTGCGGTAGACTGAACTCGACTGCAGTCATGTTTCAAGTGCCACTACTTTCTTCTGGCCTCAGTACAAAACTGACACCAGCATCAGAGAATATTTTCAAGATTAGCAGTGTAAGTTCCCCTTGCAATTTACAGTTTGGGGTCTCCAGCTTCCTTTTCTGCTCCCCCTTCCATTTATCTATTCTGTTTAATTTGAGGTTTTGGAGATATGATGTTCAGTGATGATAGCAACAAATAATGAAATCCATATGAATTTGTGACAACTGGAGGAAAATTTCCAACTCCTCTGGACAAGATACGTTAAGATCAAAGACACAGAGCTGATGATCAAAGACACAGAGCTGATGACATCAGTATCACTGAGGCTCCAAATAACTCCACATGCATTTACTCACATATTAATTTATTCATTTATTTATTCAATTGAACATTAACAAATATTTATTGAGTGCTGACCATGTGCTAGGAACTGGTCTATGAGCTGGGGGTTCATCCGTGACAAAGCTCTCTGCCCTTGTGAAACTTTTATTCTGGTGCAGGGAGGCAGGCAACAAGCTAGATAGGTAAGTACTATGTTGAAGATGGTAAGTGCAATGAGAAAAAAAAGAGCAGGATATGTAAGAGGGAGTAGGGGTACTAAGATTTAAATCGGGTGGGTGAGGCAAGCTTCACTTTAAAAAGTGACATTTGTGAAAAGACTTAAAGTTGGGGGATCCAGTCATTTCAGATGAAGGAAGCAACCAGTTCAATGGCTATGAGGCAAGAGCAAGCCTGGAGGGTTCAGGAGTAGCAAGGTTAGTTGCTGGAGCAGGAGCAAGGGCAGAAAGAGTTAGGAAATGAGGCAGAGGCAATTGAGGGGAAGGACTTTGAGTCTGACTTTGAATGAAATAGGGAGCTATGATTCTGCACCCTATTACAATGTGTGAGTTTTTTCCCCACACCAGCTGGATGTCCTACAATTCAACTCAATTCTGACACTATCTACCTAGAGGTAGTGTCAGATCCCACAGGTTAAGGGCTCAGTCCAAAAAGACTGCCCCCTGCTTCAGATGCCAATTACAAGTCCAGGTTGTCACCTGTGCTTCTGACTCGCTGGCTATAAATCAAAGGTTTCAATGACCCCCTCAGGTTCAATTAATTTGCTACAGTGGTTCACAGAACTCAGAGAAACATTTCGCTTACTGGATTACCGTTTATTATGAAAGGATATAAGTCAGGAACAGCCAGATGGAAGAGATGCATAGGGCAAGGTATAGAGAAAGGGCAAGGAGCTTCCATGCCCTCCCTGAGCACACCATTTGCCCAAATCTGTAAGAGTTCACCAACTCAAAAGCTCTCCAAACCCTGTCCTTTTGGATTTTTATGAAGGCTGCATTACATAGACATGATTGATTAAATCACCGGCCATTGGTGATTGAACTCAATCTCCAGCTCCTCTCCCCTCCAGCAAGGTTGGGGAATGTGACTAAAAGTTCCAGCCCTCTAGTTACCTGGTTGATTCCCTTGGCAATCAGATCTCAGCTTAGGTGCTTTCAAAAGTTCCCTCATTCACATAACAGAAGACATCTTTACTGCTCTCATCACTTAGAAAATTCTGAGGGTTCTAGGCACTCTATGTCAGAAACAGGAGGAAGACCAAATATATATTTCTTATTATAAGTCACAACATCACCAGAGCCACTACATGGCTTTAAGACCAAGACTGACAAGATCTTATGTTTAGATGGATTGTTCTAGTACCTGAGAATTGACTGTAGCAGAGCAATGGAAGGGCAGGGACACCATTCATGAGGCAATGTTAGTAGTCTAGGTGGGGGCTGATGGCAGCTGGGGCCAGGGTTGTGGCACCGGATGTGGTAAGAAGTGGTCAGATTCTGGTTATATTTTGAAGGTCAGAGCCAACATGATTTTGTGTTAGACTGCATATGTGTTATGGGAGAAAGAGAAGGATGGCATTTTCAATCATTGAAATGTGGAAGACTATGGATGGAAGACTCTTTGTAGGGTAAGGGAACATCAGAAGGTCAAGTTGGGATATGTTAACTTTGATATATCTAATAGATATCCAAGTGTTTATCTATCAGCTTGGCAGTGGGATATAAGAGTCTAGAGTTCAGGGGACATTTCTGGGTTGGAAATATATGTTTGAGAGTCATAAACATATAGTTCATATTTAAAGTCATGAGAATAAAAACAACATCACCTAAGGTAGGTGAACAAGACAAAGTGGTCAAAAACTGAGCTCTATGGCATTCAGGATTAAGAGGCCAAGGAGATGAGGAAGAACCCACAAAGAAGGCTGAGAAGGAGGAGTCGGTGGGGTAGGAAGGAAACCAGTAGAGTGTAGGGACCTGAAAGCCAAGTGAGGAAGTGTTGCCAGAAAGAGGGAGTGCTCAGGTAAGATGCAGACTGGGAATTGTCCATTAGATTTAGCAGCATGGAGGTCATTGATTAACCTTGACTGGAGCAGTTCTTTGGAGTGCTCATGGCAAAGCATAATCTGAGTAAGTTTAAAGGAGACTGGGAGGAAAACGTAGACAGTTCTTTTGAAGAGTTTTGTTTATTAAAACTAAAGTGAAGCAAAGAACAATGCTATAGCAAGAGAAGTGAGGTCAAGAGAATGTTTGTTGAACAATGGGAAAAATAATAGCATGAATAAGTGTGCTGATAGGAATGATCCAATGGAGAGGGAGAAATTGATGATGTCAGAGCAGAGGAAAGAACTGTTGGAGCTACGTTCTTGAATAGGCCAAAGGAGATGGTGCAGGGCAGTGGTTCCTAAGCTTTAGCGTGACTCAGAAACTCCCAGAAGGCCTGTAAAAACACAGATTGCTGGGCCTCACCCCCAGAGTTTCTGATTCAATGAGTTCGGGATGGAAACTGAGAATTTGCATTTCTTAGTTCCCAGACAATGCTGATGCTGCTGGTTTGGGAACCACACTCTGGGAACCACTGGTATATTGGGAAGAAGGCTGTTGACTCTAAATAGGAGTTCATTGATTAATCTGTAGTAACAGATTCATTCATGAAAGTAGTTATACACGAGGGTTTATTTTGGAAAGATGTAGTCAAGAGGACAAAAACAGCTAACATAGCCAATCCCTGTCTCAGGCTGTATGGTTTACCAAGAGCCTCACAGTGCTTCCGAGGAGAAGTCACTCAGGATAAGTCTAAGCACACTACCTTCACTTCCATACTAGCTGGGCCATTTTTCTGATGTCCAAGCCAAGTAGAAACATTTGGTTCACATAATCACTCCCTTTACATGGTTGGAACGCCTCAGAGGCCTCTCCTGGCTGAGCTTCTGCAGCATTCTTTGGAGTCCCAGGTGATCACGCCCCCATCCTGCTCTTTCCAGTGCATGTTCCATAACATCTCAAAAGAGCCTAACTAAATGTGATGGTGTTGTTTTGCTGGCCAGCATTTGGAATCATGACTAGCTGGGGGCCAAGCCAAAAACCTCAAGAAGCCTAAGTCTTTTATTTATTTATTTTTGTTCTTATTGCAATGTTCATTGCTTGCCAGAAATGGCCACTAGCAATCAATCTTTCCATAAAGTTTTTTCTCTTTTCTTTTTTTCTCATTGAGGAGATGAGTAGAGCAATATATAGTCAGAATGTAATAACAGCAACTGTCCTCTGTATAGCTGTTGGGGGTTTAAAAACATTTTCGTGTCCAATTTATTATGCCTATTTTATACATGAAGAAACTGAGGCGCACAGAGAGGAAGCTGGGACCCTAAGTCTTTGAATCATAAATTTTTTTTATGTACTGAACTGTATAAGTTTAAGGTGTACAACATAATGACTTGACTTACATATGCTATGAGATGATTACCACAATAAGTCTGGTTGACATCCATCATCTCATATAGATATAAAAGAAAAAAAAAAGTTCTTTCCTTGTGATGAGAACTTTCAGGATTTACTCTCTTAGCAACTTTCAAATATACCAAATAGCAGTGTTAACTATAGTCATCATGTTGTGCACTACATTACCAGCAATTATTTATCTTATAACTGGAAGTTTGTACATTTTGACCACCTTCATCCGATTCCCTCACTCCTCACTCCCTGACTCCAGTACCCACAAATCTGATCTCTTTTTCTATGAGTTTGTTCTGGATTTTTTAAATTTCCAAATATAAGTGAGATAATACAGTATTTGTCTTTCTCTGTCTGACATTATCACTTAGTGTAATCCTCTCAAGATCCATTCATATTGTTGCAAATGGTAAGATTTCCGTCTGTTTTATGGCTGAATAATAGTCCATTGTGTTTGTGTGTGTGTGTGTATAAATACATGTATCTATGTATATATACCAAATTTCTTTATACATTCATCTGTTGATGGACACTTAGATTGTTTTCATGTCTTGGCTATCAAAAGCAATGCTGTAATGAACACAGGAGTACAGGTATCTCTTCAACATAGTTATTTTATTTCCTGTGAAAACCAGGAAGTAGAAATGCTGGATCACATAGTAGTTCTATATTTAATTTTTTGAGGAACCTCTTTACAAAAATATCATCTATTTGTATCATTCCCTTGAGGCCCAATGCTGATTTCTAACCTGGTTCCACCCTTTGCTTAAGTCAAAGCCCCACTTGTGAAGGCATACCAGACTCCTTGTGTTGAAAAATCTGATCTCTTCTAGAAATACAATGCTAACGTAGGTCTAGAGAAAGATTTTTCTGAAATTATGAAAACTGATTTTCTGATTAACTCTTTGTTGATGTATCTTGGTATAGTTTCATAGAAATATTAATGTATAGTTTTCAAGGGGAAAAAAAAGCTCCCAGGGCTCCAGAGATTTTAGAGCTTTAGAAATAAATTTAAAAGGCTTTTATGTTCTCAAATGACTGTTTTTCAGATGAGCTATTTGTACCAATCAGGATTTTTGTTGGCAAACAACAGAAATGAATGTGACTGAGGCAGAAGAGAAATTAGTTGGTTGTTCACAGAATTGATAAGAAGCCTGGGAAATGGGCACCAACCAAGGCAAGCTAGGCTTGCAAAATTGCAACCAAAATCTTATTACAGGAAGAGTCTTGTTATGATGTCACTCTCACTCTGCCACCACCAATTAATTCTAAACTGTTCCTTCTTATCTGTATCACTCGCTCCAGATTCAAGGTTCTGGGAGGAGGACAGCATCCAGTTGGCTAAGACAGCCAATCATACATAATCATACATAGTCATACATGGTCATAACATGACTGCGTTATTTTGCTATTGGGAAGGGGAATGGCCAGGGGGAATTGCCTCCCACCAAAATTCACACAATTCTAAATTTTAGACGTAAAGCTGAAGAATGTGTTCATTACTGGGAAAACAAGCCCCCGTATCAATCAGCTATTATCGAAATAATACTGTGTAACAATAACAAAATTTCAGTGTCATAAAAAAATTAACACTTATTTTTCACAATCGTTGACATGCAAGTTGGCTGGGGAAGTTCTGCTTCAGGTTGTGAGCTGGCTGGGCTTGGCTCCAAACTGCAGGTCAGATTCAGGACTGCTCCACACGCCCCTCATTCTAGAAACAGCGGCTACTTAGAACTTGCTCACGGAGATGGAAAAAGCACAAGAGTCCAAGCCAAATCACACAAGCACATTTAAAATCTCTGCTTGTATGACATTTGTTAACATTCCATTGGCCAAAGCAAGTCACATGGCCAAGCTCAAAGACAATGGGATGGGGTGTATACTCTGTTCATTCTGCTGGTTGGGGGAAGTCACCAGGCAAAGGGCATCAATATATACATCCTCATAAGCAGTAAAGAATCGGGGACAAAAATGCAATCAACCCAGGCCCTCTAGGGTATAAAAAAAAGGATTACCAAGGAGGTTGGTAAGTGGTACTTTTGACTTAAGCAAGGGATGAGACAAGGTTGGAAATCGGCATTGGCCCTCAAAGGAAATTATACAAATGATAATGTTTTTGTATGTTTTCACCAAACCCTGGATGGATCCTGAAGTTGGAGTTGGAGGGTCCAGAAAGCCTCAAAGGGAGGAAGATTTTTAATGCTTATTGGCTGTCACTTTTTTTTTCTATTCCCAACATCTTATTCCCTAGAATAATGCAAAATGAAATTCTACAGATGATGGCAAAGAAGACTGTGGTCATGGATCTGAGAAGAAGGAGACAAGAGAAGACGAGAAAGGAAGACGTGGGAGAACAAAGGGAATAGAAGAGAAAATTTTAGGGAATTTGTTGTCAGAAGATAGAAAAAAGGTAAAAAATCAGAGATGACCCTATTTATCATAGGGTGGCCCACCTCTGAGGTAGAAATTCAAGCAAAGGCATCACACTCGGAACTCTAACCTCTTTTCTCCTGAATGCCCTGAGGGTGCCATCCCCTCCACCCAAGTCAATGCCTCAATCTAGGACAGGAAGTCCTGCAAATCTGTTTCCAAATTAA
The DNA here is from genome assembly GCA_031878705.1 of Tapirus indicus. NCBI lineage: Eukaryota > Metazoa > Chordata > Mammalia > Perissodactyla > Tapiridae > Tapirus > Tapirus indicus. The sequence goes on from CM062929.1 coordinate 80,471,873, forward strand.
GGCTTTTCGTTGAGCTCACTTCCCAGAATTGGTCCTGGCCTCCTTTTCGAATTGCAGAATATGAATCAGAATCATAGTTAATGATTCTGAAAAATAAAACTTAAGATACTTCTTTGTACTCGGAGAGAGGAATAAATACACTGTGTAGTGATTGTCTGATGCATTTCAGAGTAATCTTCAAGTTAACTCAATGGGAAAGTAATTAGTTTCCTCTGAAAGAGAGGAGAATGTTGCCTCCCACATTGCCAAAAAAAAAAAAATCAATGGATTCCAGGGCAAGGAGCTACTACAAATGTTCCCGTTTTTGAAAAGAATTTGTTCTGACCTCACTTCTAAGGGACTCAGCTTATGTGTCTTGGGCTTATTTTCCGTATGCTAATTAAGAGTTCCTTGTCAGCAGTATTTATTACTACTATTATTGATGAGTGAATCGTCTTTTTTCTGCCAAATCTATTTTCCAGTCTCATCCATTCTAAATGCTGGCTTACAACTCACTCATGGGTGCCAAAACAACCCACTCAGATGAGTCTCCTCTGCCTTTCTCTGTCAAATCCTCTTGCTCTCCAATCTGAAATGAAAGTCTTATTTGAACAATTGCCTGCTTTCAAAATTTTCTGGATTGACGTCTGTCTTACTCTCAAACTGAAACATTTTTTGCATTCTTCCAAGCCCAGGTCAGAGCCCCTTAATAAGGCATCATAAAAGAAATAGATTTGCCTTCATCTTGGCATCTTCCAGGGTTGAATGATGAATTCTGAGTCGTGCAAATGCATGGATTTCCTGGAAGTTTTGTGGACTCATACACTCTCTGTACTCATGAAATGTCATGACAATGGAAATTCTAATGAATGCATTAACAAAGGGCCACTCCAGACCTGTTATTTACTTTTTTAATAAAAAAATTTTTTAACTTTTCTTTTTGAAATAATTTCCAACTTTCAAAAACATTGCAAAAATACTACAAAGATGCTTGGATAGCCTTAATCTAGCTTCCCCAAATGTTGACAACTTACATAATCACAAATCAATTATCAAAATCGGATAATTAATATTGATCCAATATTATTAACTAATTTATAGATCTTATTCAAATTTTGTTAATTGTCCCACTAATCTCCTTTCTCTGGTGCAGGATCCAATCCAGGATTACATGTTGCATTCAGTTATCATGTCTCCTTAGTCTTTAATTTGGAACAGTTACTCAATCTTTCTTCACCTTTCATGACCTTGACATTTTTGAAGAGTCAGTTATTTTGGGCCAGTTATTTTGTAGAATGCTCCTCAAATTGGGAAATTTATGCTTAAAGGATGTCCTCTCCCTTTCACACTCCTCCAACCAAAATTCTAGAAGGGTATTAGGATTCTACTCTTGTTAACAAATGTGTGCTAGGGGAAAAATGGTGAAATCGTGCCAAATAAATACTTCTTACTTCTACAGTTTAGTAGAAAAATGAGGCCTCATGCAATTAATCTCATAAAGCTTATATGGTTGAGTCTGAAATTTAGTCATCATTTTCAAAGAAGCAATCAAGTAGAGTGTAATCAGTTACAAATAACAGAAAACCAAACTCAAACTGGTTTAAGCCAGGGAGATTTATTGACACACGTAACAGAAATCTGGAGGTAAGTTGAACTTCAGGCAAGGACTGACCCAGGCCCTCCGGAGTCTTTTTACCTTAACTTACCTCCCACACTGTTGGCTTCATCCCAAGGCTGACTCTGTCTGTGGTCACAAAGTGGCTACCCATAACAACTAGGGCAACACGCTCCCTCATCCATACCCAGGGTGACATGCTCCCTTATCCACACCCAGAAAATCTGAGAGTTGTCTCTAACCCAGTCACTAGGGCGAGAATGGGGAATGCACTGATTGCCTTAAATCAATCATAGCTCACTTTTGAGCTGAGAGTAGAACGACTGTCACCCAGTTCACATGTGGGGTGCTGTTAAGAGAAATGGGTGCTATATAGGCCACTAACTATGTCCACCATGACCCTAGTGGTGGAAGTACAGCCAAGGGTGTATATTGGGGAAAGGAGATTTTGTGCAGGTATGTTTCAATGGATGCTAAATCAATGCTAAGATGGACTCAGCCAGAATATCAGAAAGAACACAGTCTATAAGAAACCAGGCATGATAACTGAGAGATGGCAGTTTTTATTGCTTCAGTATAACATTGTCTTTAGTGCCTATTTAGACCAATGCACCCACAATCGTGTTCTGCACAACACTGGCAACATGGGATAATGGCAGGCACCATTATCCCTACGAAAAATGGGGTCCTTAGGCAGACAAGTTTGAGAAATGTTACTTATGTCAAAAATACCTCGTGCCTCAACTCACATCTTCTCAGCCCACTGTTTTACTCCAGCCATTGTTGTACCAACCCCACTGTGTGCAAGTACCTCATCAGAGTCACCAATGTTTCAGTTGCTTTCTGTTCCAGGGCTTCTTTGTCACTGCAGTCTGAGATGCCTGCAGGAACCTGTTGAGTGCTTCTGATGCATATGCAGTCCTAGACATGTGAAGGAGGTAACACGTACAGGGAAACCTTTGACAAATGTGGGATGGAGCCAGTGAATAAAAATGCCTCCTTCCATCTCTCAGGTGGGAAATTCTGAGGTGCATTCTACACAGCTCATCACCGGAACCCTATCCATATAGAGCCCACATTGCCCACAGTGGTCATCAACTCAATAGCACACCCTCAGACTGGCTTTTTTTCTTTCCCTCTTCCACTCTTCATGTTCCTCAAGATCACTTAACCAAAACAAAACAAAAAACTATGTCCATACATACCCTTGTCTCAGGCCCTGTTTTTTGAAGTAATCTAGGATAAGACTCTAGGTGAAACAATGTCACATGAGTTTTTCTAGTGCAGAACTTCTCTGAGTCCTCAATTTTTAATGGACAGCATGAGATTCTAAAATTGTTTATAGTATGTAGCATTTTCTAAATTAACTGACGTGGCAATACTTTTTTCTTTCACGAACACTTTGTGAGGTTAGTATGAGATGGAAACATTTTGGGCAGGGATGGTCTCAACCAGAAATCTTGGGTTTCATGTGATGCAGTTTCGGTAGTCGGTCTCTAAGAATGGCCCCCAGTGAACCACTCCTGGTATCTGTGCCCTTGTGTTGGCCCATTTACTGTTCCCGCATTGAATCTGAGCTGGCCTGGGACTTGTGTCAGTCAATAGAATGAGCAGAAATCACACTGCAGCCCTGCCTTTAAGAGGACTGGCAACTTCTACTTTCTTGCTCTTGGCACACTTACCTTTGGGATCCTTGAGTTGCCATTTAAGAAGTCTGGCTACCTTGCTGGAGAGACCATGTGGAGAGGCCATGTGAAGAGGAGAGGCCTTGTGACCATACAGAAGGGGAAAGAGACCCAACTGCCCCAGCATCCCAGGTGAGTCTCCAGATGACTCCAGCCTTAGCCACCATCTGACTGTAACCCGAGCAAGACCAGAAGAATAAATGTCCAGCAGAGGCCGGTCAATCTATAGAACTGTAAAGAGAATAAAATGTTTGTTGTCTTAAGCCACTAAGTTTTGGGGTAGTTTGTTACATTGGAATAGATAGCTGGGAACTGTTTAATTTTAAGCTCTCAATGTGGAGCCCCAAAACAGGGAATTAGGCACAAGCACTTGATTTCTTGCCTGGATGATTTCTTTCTTTTCTTAGGGTCACCTGTTAACCTATTTTGTGGGGTTTTCTGTTAAAATTTTGTTACAAAAGCGTGGGTCTCCTGTTTTAAGTTACGGATCTACTACCGATTTTTCATGGTTTCTGCCTCCCAGCATTCCCTTCAACGTTCTTCTCATCATAGTTCTCTGAGGAATCAACGTTTCTCACTCTCAGTCCATATGCTGGGCCCAGCCTGGCTGAGTGGGGGAATTTAGGACACACACCTGGCCAATCAGAACTTCCATTTCACCTGGGCACAGTGATTGATGACAAAAATCCAAGGGAAACGAGATAAAATCATAGATTTCTGCTTCAACAACCAGAAAATCAGCATTTTCTCTTCCACTGGAATTGGGTCTGTGAGGACCTAAGGCAACAAAATTGAAGAGTACATATTGAACCAATACACTCCACACTGTGGGCTCCAGGCTGGACCTCTCTCTCTCTCTCTCTCTTTTTTTTTTTTAGTGAGGAAGATTAGCCCTGAGCTATCATCTGTTGCCAATTCTCCTCTTTTTGCTGAGGAAGATTGACCCCGGGCTAACATCTGTGCCCATCTTCCTCTACTTTATATGTGGGATGCCTGCCACAGCATGGCTTGATAAGCGGTGTGTAGGTCTGCGCCCCAGATCCAAACCTGCAAACCCCAGGCCGCAGAAGTGGAGCATGTAAACTTAACTACTCCACCATCAGGTTGACCCCCTGGACCTCTCTCTTAAAGGCAAGATGTGTGTACCCAATGGATTGCTTGACATCTCCACTTACATGTTGAATAGGCATTGCAACTTTGCATGTCCAAAGTTAACTCTTGGTATCCACACATCCCAGACATGCATTTCCCATGTTCTTCTCTATCTTGTAAATGGCTCCACCATTGATCCAATTTCCTAGAGCAGAAATCATGGAGTCATTCTTGATTCCTCTAGTCCTCTCACATCACACATCTGATCCATCAGGAAACTCTTTTTGCTCTACCCTCACAGGTATCCAAAATCCAATAATTTCTCATTTCCTCCACTAATCTGTTCCAATCTATCATTATCTCTTGTTTGGATTATTGTAATAGTGTCTGGTAGTTCTATCCCTTCTAACCTGACACCTAGAGTTCATTCTCCACAAAACAGCCAGAGTGATCCTTTCAACCAAAAGTCTAACCATGTCACCCCAATTATTTGAAATCTCTTTAATAATCTCCTTGAAATCTCCTATCTGACTCAGCAAAGTCTTTACTTTGCTTGATGCTCTCTGGGGTCCAGCTCCCAGTTAACCTCTGACCTCTCTCCTCCCACTTATGCCCTTGCTTCCTTTGTTCCAGCCACTCTGGCTTCCATGCTGTTCCTTAAAACACGCTAGGCAAGTCCCCCTGCAAAGCCCTTGGACCAGAGCCTGCAAAGATTTTCCCCTAGATAGCTGGTGATTTGTTTCCTCACCTCCTACATATATAACCTTATCACTGGATATTCCTTGATACTAAAGATTTTATTGTTAATTCTGCTAGGTGCAAAAAGGTTACAGTAAATTATGCTAAAAATGTTCTCATCTGTCATGATTACATACCTATGGATGGAATGGTATGATGTCTTGGATTGGCTCTCTATGTATGATTGTGATTGTGTGTGTGTGCGTGTGTGTGTGTGTGATGTGCATGGAGGTAGAAGGGGGGTAGGTGGAACACGACTAGAAAAATGTTGTTAACTGGTGAAACTGGGTGATGGGGTCCATACAATTTTCTCTCCTTTTGTGTGTTTGAAAATTTCCATACTAAACTATTTTTTAAAATTACCTTATCACAGATGCCTTTCTGACCACGCTATATAAAGAGTAGACACACATCTCCTCACTCTTCCCTTCTTCTGATTTAGTCATCTTCATAGTCCTTATCACCATCTGGCATAATACACATTATTTATTTATTTGTTTATGCCCTCTTCTTCCAGTAGAATGTAAGTCCTATGAATATTTCCATGAATGTAAGAATGTAAATTCCATAAATATTTATTGAGCATAGCTGTGTGTTAGTCACTGTTCTAAATACAATGTTTTGTTCACTGTACCCCCTGTGCCTACAACAATGATTAACACATAGCAGGTGTTCAACAAGTATTTGGTAATTTAATGAAAAATATACACAGAAGAGAGTGAAGAAATTATGGAAAAGAGACAAAGTGCTAATGCCGTAGTTTGAGCTCCTGATTCCGGATGAACCTGCAGACCTACTCCTGGGCTTTGCAATCGCGTGAGCCAATAAGCTCTCATTTTTGACTGGGCCAGTTTGAATTGGGTTTGCAGGAAGAACCTGTGACTGAAAGAACCCTGATACACTATCTAAATAAATGTTTCTAAACTTCTTTCCATCCAGCAAAATGGGGAAACTAATACTATCTGCCCAGCCTCCCCCTAAGGCCTGTTAACATTTGTGAGGATCAAATAAATTACTGTATGTGGAAGCACATTGCTGACCTCAACATAACTCTGCAATGTGTACTATTGTTACTCACAATTATGTAAATAACAAAATCTCAGCATTAAAAGGAAAGTTAGACTGGGAAACTGTATTACTTACAAGTTATCAGAAAAGTCATTCTGGCTGCCCAAGTTTTCAACCGGGGACAAAAAATAACCCAGATCCACTGAGTAAACTTAACAGGATGAAGGAGAATCAAAACTAAAACTGTTTCACAAGTTAAAAAAAGAAAGAAAAAGAAGTGCGTGGAAGGGGGATTTACAGATAACCATGCCCAGACCCCTTCCCTTTACAGAAGAGGCCAAGAAAACGTCAGTGCTTTGTTCAAGGTCACACAGCTACTTTCAGTGGCAGAGTCAGGACCAGAAACCCAAGTCTCTTGGCTTCCAATCCCATACTTTTTCCAACACCACAAATGTACAATTTCATTCTTCTGAAGTTTTTCTCTTTGTTTTTCCGTCCTCTAAATTTTTGGAGATAAATCATAGTTGGGGGATCAAATTTGATCTCCTCCATTTCAATATTTGACCTATGGAACAATACGCAAACAGAAGAAGGAGAGAGAGGAGAGGAAAGTCTCATTCCAGCATTCCAGAGTTTTCCTGCCCAAGAAAATCTCAATAGCTGAAGCCGTTGGCTGCCATCTATACTTTGAAGACCTGAAACGCTTTCTTCCAGAGTCTTTTGGCTCTGAGATCTTTAAATTACATTGGCCTTTTATTAATTCCTAAAGGTCTTTTCATAATCACTGAACTATGTAATAAAAGAAGAGAAAGAAGATCAACTTTCAAAGCAAAAGGGAAAAACATCCACACAACTGTGTGAAATGTGAGGAGCACATGAATGGGGGCGCTGTTGGGTGGAAGAGTGGAGGTCACAGGAATGTTTGAAGATCTAGGGTCCACTCTTCATGGAGCCGTTTCAAGGAAGATGGTCAGCCGTTGGTAAAATTGTGAAAGGGGTGACACAAGCTTTGGTACTCTGTCCTCTGTCTTCTGTGACGTTTCTGCAGCCATCATCATCATCTTGCTCTCTGCATTCCCACTCCTGACTCTCAAGCTCTCCACCCATTTTGAGATGGGAAAGAGGTGTCAAGTTGGGAGTTGCATGCAGAGATCGGAAGCTCAGAAGATGTACTTTTGAGTCATTCATGCCTCAGGGATTGCCTCAGCGTCAGGGAGCTGACTCATCCAAGGCTACTCCCTTCTAGGGGCAGCTCCCATCCAATGACAAATCAATGCTGGAGCACAAAGGCTGACCACCTCAGCTTGACTCAGGATAACTCTGAAGACCATTCTGGCTTCTGAGCTTTCCATGGAGTGGCTGAGTCTGTCATTAGCCCCACATCGCAGCTTGACTTCTGTCCTCCGTCTGTTGACTCCGGCTTCTTTCCCTTCCTTTCCTCGGGCATCAATCCCAAGAACACCCCCCAATAAACATCCTACACACCAAACTCCATCTCAGAGTCTGATTCCCAGGGAACCCAACCTGCTGACCCCTCCCTCATCTCATTCTTGGTTCAGCTATGCTCCTAGGTTCCCTATTTCCTGATGTCCTGGTGGCACCTCCTTCCACTTTCCCGGGAACTAACTTGACAATTGTTCTTCTGTTCAAGGTTTTTCAGAATCGGCCACTCCAGCTATTCTCTGTTGGATTCACCACCAGAAAATACTCTCCAGTTACCTGTTGAATCCTACTAGCCTAGGCTCTACTTTCTGGGCCCTGACCTTAGTGCCTTAGGGCAGGGTGAGGACTACATCCCCGGTCCGGGGTGGATGAACAGAGAGTGCATGGTGGTGGCATACTGAAATAGCTATTGTGTTTGCTGAAATGGAGTAACCACAGTCCAAGACAGATGATATGACACACCATCCATGTACATGGGCACTACTTGAAATCCTGTGAATGAGACCTTGAACTGTTGAGCCATTGCTGAAATACCAGAGAAGGCACTAGAGTTGTGAGGTCTCAGATGAAACCTGAGTAGGAAATAAGATACATGGCTTGTCTAGGTTTGTTTTTTTTTTTTCAAAATTGGCTGCTTTTTGGATAGATTCATTCAAATTTCTGAGCTTTTCACAGTTCCCCAACTTGTAAACATGTATACATTCATATTATTTTATTATTTATTTACTTACTAACACATATTTAATTATTTTAAATTAACTTATAATTTGTCCATAAGTAATTTACTTTCTCAGGTGAGTTATACTGTTTATAAAGTGTCCTGTCAACTAATTCTTTGGTTTAGTCTCTGGAAATAAATATTTAATGAAAAAGTATACACAGAAGAGAACAGTCAGACTATGGTACTAATGTCATTGTTTGAGTTTCTGGATCCAGCTGAACCTGAACACCTACCCTGAGCTTTTTAGTTACATGAGTCAATATGTCCTCTATTTTGCTTGTGCCAGTTTGAGTTGGGTTTTCAATAAAGGAACTTGTAGTTAGAAGAACCTGGTATACCATGTGACCTTGGGAAAGTCACTAAATGTCTCTAAACTTGTTTCCCAAAGTAACAAAATGGTAAAACTACGCCTACTTCACAGGTAGCAGATACTGTCACATTCTCCCGAACATTTCTGTCATAATACAGGCCTGCCTAAATTCCAGTTATCAGCATTTCAATCCCTTTGCCTGAAGGCTTCATAGCTAGACCAGGCTCTGCCCCACTTTACTTGCAGTCAGACAGGCCCCTGAGCAGCCCTCAAATAACTGATATATAAATACCCCAGTTCCCTCAGCCCTCAGGGGGGACCACTCTGAAGTGATTGTTCTGTGCTGTCTCCAAAAGTACCCCAGTAGGATTAAGCTTTAGTTGTCCTCAGTGGTAACCTGCCTATCAACAAACTCGCCCTTTGTGGGCTTCTTCCCCTTCCCTGTCTCCCTTCCCTACTCCCCCACCAGTGTTTCCTGGGATCTCATCCTAAATGGACTACTGGCACTCAGATTCCAGTCTCAAGGTCTGCTTCCAGGGGAGCCAAAATGAAGAAAGTTATGCCTTTCTGATGCCTGGTAACCTCAACTCTCTCTCTATGGTGTGCCTGTGATCAGGACATTGCTGAATTTTGATTGGCTAAGTGGTTTAAACTCAAGTCGCCCATGCACATTTACAAGAATAAAAGCTGTGATAACACCTCTCACAGTGAAGCAATGTTGTTAAGCTCTTCATTTGATTCTATCACAATTGCATTTATTTTAAAGATAACTCTCTGAAAATGTCCTCTTCAATGGATTCTGCAGATAAAAGGATAAAAAACCTCTAAATACACAGTCTTGTTTTAAAGTCAGCTGAAAGAATGTGTGCCTTTATAGAATCAATTACATAAACAGCATTAATGTGAATGAAGCTGGTATATACTCTCACATGACAACTGAGAGTCCCACAGAACTGTGTTGGGTGGAAAAGTATTTACTGTGACTTAGAGCGGCTCTTGCACATGGGAGGATGAGAAATGAGATGCCTCTTAATGAGCCAATCCACAAGTCTAAAACCTAACTGCACCTAACACCAGACTGTGAGTGGCAACCACAGCCTCAAAACAAAGAGGAAATGCCATATGTTTCCAGTGTGGGAAAACTGCTGGGCCCCCCTGGTCTTATTGGTGACACCTGCTCTACCAGCTGGGGAGCATTACTGGTGGTGTCATCTTCAAAAGCAAAGGACAGCAAACACAATCCAAAGAAGAACCAGAAATATGGGCAGATGGGGCTGGTGACTTGATTAGTAGGTCCCGGTACTTAGGGAACTGGACTGGGGCCATCACGTCCTCTGTTTCCTGTGCTGGTGGTCCCCAGCACTCATCTTGGCAGTGACCCATCACTTACAAAGTTATTTCAGATGGTCAGAAACTTCCTCTCTCACCACAACCTAATCACCCCTCCTCCAATCCACCCAAAACCACAGCATCTGGGGTTCACTTAATACAAGGCAGTGGCCTCTGGGTTATCATTTGTGGATGTCCTCAGACCTATTTGCTCCTCTACCTCAACTTCCACCATTATTCAAAGAATCATAGAATATCAGAGCTGCAGGCCTCCTTAAAAATAAAATAATAATACGAACAGGGGCCCGCCTGGTGGCGTAGTGGTTGAGTTCATGCTCTTCACTTCGGCGGCCTGGGGTTTGCAGGTTCAGATCCCAGGTGCCGACCTACACACCGCTTGTCAAGCCATGCTGTGGCAGACATCCCACATATAAAGTAGAGGAAGATGGGCACGGATGTTAGCCCAGGGCCAGTCTTCCTCAGCAAAAAGAGGAGAATTGGCAACAGATGTTAGCTCAGGGCTAATCTTCCCTACCAAAACAAAATAATAATATGAATATATGTATAAACATACACACATACTGATAGGGAGAGAGAGGATGGACAGATAGAAAATAATTAAGCAAATGTGGTAAAATTTATTTTTATTTTCTTTTCCAGCTTTTTTGAGATGTAATTGACATTGGATAAATTAAGGTGTTCAATGTGTTGATTTGATACATGTATATATTGCAAAATGATTACCACAATAGCGTTAATTAACACCTCCAACACGTCACATATTACAATTTCTTTTTTGTGATGAGAACATTTAAGATCTACTCTTTGAGCAGCTTGGAAGTATTTAACACAGTACTATTAACTATAGTCACCAGGCCGTACATTAGATCCCCAGATTCACTCTTATATCTGGAAGTTCATACTCTTTGACAACATCTCCTCATGTTCCCCACCTCCAGGCCCTGGCAACCATCATTTTACTCTCTGTTTTCATGAGTTTGCAAATAAAATGAAATTTTAACAATTGGGGAACATGGGTGAAGTGTTTGTGGAAGTTCTTTTTGCTATTCTTTGTGTGTGTGTGTGTGTGTGTGTGTGTGTGAGGAAGATTAGCCCTGAGCTAAATCTGTTGCCAATCCTCCTCTTTTTGCTGAGGAAGATTGGCCCTGGGCTAACATCCATGCCCATCTTTCTCTAGTTTATATGGGACGCCGCCACAGCATGGTTTGACAAGGGTGTGTCGGTCCGAGCCCGGGATATGAACCCGCAAATCCTGGGCTGCCGAAGTGGAGCGCATGAACTTAACAACTATGCCACTGGGCCCGCCCCTCTTTTTACTATTCTTGCAAACTTAGTCTATCAGAAATTATTTCAAATTAAAATTTAAAAATAGACAAACCAACCATCAGAGCAATACTATAATTATGATCACAGCAGTATTTTCTAGCCAGTAAAAATCTTTTTTTAAGGGCAAATGCCTAAAATATTTTTCTTTCATTTTTATTTATGTCTTAATAGTATATAAGATTGTGGGGTTTTAGTTGTACATTATTATTTGTCCATCACCATACAGATGCATCTCTTCAACCCTTGTGCCCACCCCCCCTCCCCAGTCACCACCAACCAGTTCTCTCTGTCCGTGTGTTCATTATATTCCACATATGAGTGAGATCATGCAGTGTTTGTCCTTCTCTTTCTGGCTTATTTCACTTAACATAATACCCTCTAGGTCCATCCATGTTGTTGCAAATGGGACAATTCTGTCTTTTTTTATGGCTGAATAGTGTTCCATTGTCTATATACAGCACATCTTCTTTATCCAATCATGAGTCGAGGGATGTTTGGGTTGCTTCTACTTCTTGGCTATAGTGAATAATGCTGCAATGAACATAGGGGTGCATAAGCCTCTTGGGATGGTTGATTTCATGTCCGTTGAGTAGATGCCCAAGAGTGGGATTGGTGGATAATAAGGTATTTCTATTTTGAGTTTTTTGAGGACTCTCCATACTGTTTTCCATAGAGGCTGCACCAGTTTGCATTCCCATCAGCCCTGAATTAGGGTTCCTGTTTCTCCACAACCTCTCCAACCTTTGTTGTTTCTTATCTTGGTGATTATAGCCATTCTGATGGGTATAAGGTGATATCTTAGCATAGTTTTGATTTGCATTTCCATGATGATTAGTGATGTTGAACATCTTTTCATGTGCCTGTTAGCCATCTGTATATCTTCATTGGAAAAATGTCTGTTCATAGCCTCTGCCCATTTTTTGATTGGGTTGTGTGTTTTTTTATTGCTCAGTTGTGTGAGTTCTTTATATATTATGGAGATTAATCCCTTGTCAGATATGCGATTTGCGAATATTTTCTCCCAGCTGGTGGGTTGTCTATTCGTTTTGGTCCTGGTTTCATTTGCCTTGTAGAAGCTCTGTAGTCTGATGAAGTCCCACTGGTTTATTTTTTCTTTTGTTTCCCTTGTCCAAGTAGACATGGAATCCGAAAGGATCCCTTTATGAACGATGTCAATTAGCATACTGCCTATATTATCTTCCAGGAGTTTTATAGTTTCAGGTCTCACTTTCAGGTCTTTAATCCATTTTGAGTTGATTTTTGTGTACAGCGATAGGAGATGGTCTACTTTCATTCTTTTGCATGTGGTTTTCCAATTTTCCCAGCACCATTTATTGAAGAGACTTCCCTTTCTCCATTGTATGTTCTTAGCTCCTTTGTCGAAGATTAGCTGTCCATAGATGTGTGGTTTTATTTCTGGGCTTTCAATTCTGTTCCATTGATCTCTGTGTCTGTTTTTGTACCAGTACCATGCTGTGTTGATTACTATAGCTCTATAGTAGATTTTGAAACCAGGGATTGTGATGCCTCCCAGTTTGTTCTTTTTGTTCAGGATTGCTTTAGCTCTTCAGGGTCTTTTGTTGCCCCATGCGAATTTCAGAATTTTTTGTTCTATTTCCATAAAGAATGACATTGGGATTCTGATTGGGATTGCATTGAATCTGTAGATTGCTTTAGGTAGTATGGACATTTTAACTATGTTTATTCTTCCAACCCATGTGCATGGGATATTTTTCCATTTCTTTATGTCTTCCTCAATTTCTTCCAATAGTGTCTTATAGTTTTCATTGTATAGGTCTTTCATCTCCTTGGTTAGATTTATTCCCAGATAGTTTATTATTTTTGCTGCAATTGTAAATGGGATTGTATTTTTGAGTTCTCTTTCTGTTAGTTCATCATTAGCATATAGAAATGCAACTGATTTGTGTAAGTTGATTTTATACCCTGCCACTTTGCTGTAGTTGTTGATCATTTCTAGTAGTTTTCCAATGGATTTTGGGGGGTTTTCTATGTATAAGATGGTGTCATCTGCAAATAGTGAGAGTTTCACTTCTTTGTTCCTTGTTTGGAGTCCTTTTATTCCTTTTTCTTGCCTAATTGCTGTGGTCAAAACATCCAGTACTATGTTGAATAAGAGCAGCGAGAGTGGTCACCCTTATCTTATTCCTGTCCTCAAAGGAATGGCTTTCAGTTTTTCCCCTTTGAGTAGGATGTTAGCTGTAGGTTTGTCATATATGGCCCTTATTATGTTTAGGTACTTTCCTTCTATACCCATTTTGTTGAAAGTTCTTATCATAAATGGATGTTGGATCTTGTCGAATGCCTTCTCTGCACTGATTGAGATGATCAAGTGGTTTTTATTCTTCATTTATTAATGTGGTGTATCATGTTGATTGATTTGCAGATGTTGAACCATCCCTGTGTCCCTGGTATAAATCCCACTTGATCGTGGTGTATGGTCTTTTTGATGTATTGCTGTATTCGGTGATGTATTTGCCAATATTTTGTTGAGGATTTTTGCGTCTGTGTTCATCAGTGATATTGGCCTGTAGTTTTCCTTCTTTGTGTTGTCCATGTCTGGCCTTGGTATCACGGTGATGTTGGCCTCGTAGAATGTGTTGGGAAGTATTCCATCTTCCTCTATTTTTTGGAATAGTTTGAGAAGAATAGGTGTTAAATCTTCTTTGAATGTTTGGTAAAATTCTCCAGAGAAGCCATCTGGTCCTGGACATTTATTTTTGGGGAGGTTTTTCATTACTGTTTCCATCTCTTTACTTATGATTGGTCTATTCAGATTCTCTATTTCTTCTTGATTCAGTTTTGGGAGGTTGTATGTGTCCAACAATTTGTCCATTTCCTCTAGGTTGTCCAATTTGTTGGCATATAGTTTTTCACAGTATTCTCTAACAATCCCTTGTATTTCTGTGGTAGCTGTTGTAATTACTCCACTTTCATTCTAATTTTATTTATTTGAGTCTTCTCCCTTTTTTTCTTAGTGAAGCTGGCTAAGAGTTTGTTGATTTTGTTTATCTTTTCAAAGAACCAGCTCTTTGTTTCATTGATCCTTTGTACTGTTTGTTTGGCTTCAATTTCATTTATTTCTGCTCTGATTTTTATTATTTCCCTTCTTCTGCTAATTCGGGGCTTTGTCTGTTCTTCTTTTTCTAATTCTGTTAGGTGTAGTTTATGGTTATTTATTTGGGATTTTTCCTGTTTGTTAAAGTGGGCTTGTATTGCTATGAATTTCCCTCTCAGGACCGCTTTTGCTGCATCCCATATGAGTTGGTATGGTGTATTTTCCTTTTCATTTGTCTCCAGATAGCTTTTGATTTCTCCTTTAATTTCATCAATGATCCATTTGTTGTTCCGTAGCATGTTTAGTCTCCACATCTTTGTCCCTTTCCCAGTTTTTTTCTTGCAGCTGGTTTCTAGTTTCATAGCATTTTGATCAGAAAAGATGCTTGTAATTAATGATTTCAATCTTCTTAAATTTGTAGAGGTTTTCCTTGTTTCCTAATATATGGTCTATCCTTGAGAATGTTCCATGCGTGCTTGTGAAGAATGTGTAATCTGCTGTTTTTGGGTGGAGTGCTCTGTATATATCTATTAAGTCCATCTTGTCTAGTTTTTCATTTAAGTCCATTATTTCCTTATTGACTTTTTGTCTGGATGATGTACCCATTGACGTAAGTGATGTGTTAAGATCCCCTACTATTATTGTGTTGTTAATATCTCCTTTTAGGTTTTCTTGTAGTTGTTTTATGTACTTTGGTGCTCCTGTGTTGGGTGCACAGATATTTAAAAGTGATATGTCTTCTTGGTGAAGTGTCCCTTTCATCATTATATAATGCCCCTCTTTGACTCTCATTACCTTTTTTATCTTGAAGTCTACTTTGTCTGATATAAGTATGGCAACTCCTGCTTTCTTTTGTTTGCCATAAGTTTGGAGTATCATCCTCCATCCTTTTACTTTGAGTCTGTGTTTGTGTTTAGAGCTGAGATGTGTTTCCTGGAGGCAGCAAATTGTTGCATCTTGGTTTTCAATCCATCCCTCCACTCTGTGTCCTTTGATTGGAGAATTCAATCTGTTTACATTTAGAGTGATTATTGATATATGAGGGTTTAATGTTGCTATTTTATTGTTCATTTTCTGGTTCTTTTGCATTTCCTTCATTTCTTGTCCTGTGTGTTTCGGACTGCCAATTCAGTTTGGTAGTTGTACATGATGATTCCCTTCATTTTCTCTTTATTTGTCATATTTGATTCTCTTCTGGCTATTTGTTTAGTGGTTACTGTGAGGTTTATATAAAAGATCTCATGGATAAGAGGTCCATTTTCTGATGCCTTTTGTTTCTTTAGACTAAGTTGATTTGATCCCCTTCCTCTTCCCCTTCTAATTTGTTGTTTTCACTACTTATTCCATCTTGTTTTGTGAGTATGTGTTTACAGTGATGAGTTTAAATTCATTTTTATGTTTTCCAAGTGTAGTTTTTCTGATTTAGTGTCCTTGTTTTTCTCCTTGCTCAAAACTTTGTATTCCCTTTCTCTTTTGTTTTTTTCAAGCCTGAGGGCCTTCTTGGGCATTTCTTGTAGTGGGGGTCTTGTGGTGATGAACTCCCTTAGCTTTTGTTTATCAGGGAGAGTTATTATTTCTCCATCAGATTTGAAGGATATTTTCACTGGATAAAGTATTCTTGGCTGAAGGTTTTTGTCTTTCAGGATTTTGAAGATATCATTCCAGTTTCTCCTGGGCTGCAGAGTTTCTGTTGCGAAATCAACTGAGAGCCTGATGTGGTTTCCTTTGTATGTTATTTTGTTTTTTTGTTTAGCTGCCCTTAATATGTTTTTTTGTCATTGACTCTTGCTAATTTAGCATGGAGTTTGTCTTTTCCTGTTTAAATATTTAGGTGATCTATTGACTTCATTCACTGTTATCCCATCTCTTTCCCCACGTTTGGGAAGTTCTCAGCTATTATTTATTTGAACAAACTCTCTGCTCCTTTTTCCCTTTCTTCTTCTGGAATACCTATTATGCTTATGCTACTTTTCCTAATTGAGTCTGATATTTCTCAAAGAATTTCTTCATTTCTTTTTAGTCTTAGTTCTCTCTCCTCCTCTATCTGGAGTGTTTCTGCATGGCTATCCTCGATGATGCTAATTCTTTCCTCCATCTTGTCAGTTCAGTTCTGCTCTTTAAAGTCTCCAGGTTTTCCTTTATCTTGTCCATTGTGTTTTTCATCTCCAATATTTGTTATTGGTTTTTCTTTATGGTTTCAATCTCTTTTGTGAAGAAATTCCTGAATTTGTTGCATTATTTCTCTGTGTTCTGTTGTGATTTGTTGAGTTTTTTTATGATAGCTATTTTGAATTCTCTGCCTTTTAGGTTATAGATTTCTGTGTCTTCATGGTTGGTTTCTGGGTGTTTGTCTTTTTCCTCTTGGTCTGGGGACTTAAGATGCTTTTGCCCAGAGCTGTCTGATTTACCTTTGCTATTCTTCATCTTGATAATTTCTTGTCCTGCCGTTTCCACTTGCCACTACTGGGTAGAGGTCATGAGCGATGTGTTCTGATCCTGCTGCAATCCCTGGAGAGATTGTGCTGAAGCGCAGGGCATGTGGGGGGAGGGGCTCTCTCTTTCACCTGCGTGGCCTGGGGGACCTTCTTTCTCCCTGCTTTCTGCTCTCTTGGGGCGTTGACCACACCCCTCCAACCATTCGTCATCTCTTCCCAGTGGGGATCTCTCAACAGTCTGTGAGAGCACCTGGAGGCCGATAGCTTTCCCTGCAGAGGGCCGCCCCTCCCCCCCCTCTGTCTGTGAGCTGCACTCTCTGTCTTTGCTGACCGGATGGGAAGGGGGAGTAGATTTCCTTACCTCTCCTCAAGTCCTTTGGGGCTTCCTGTGCCTCCACTTTCAGATGTACCATAGCAAGGGTCTCTTGAAGTCCTTTGTAGTGTTTGATAGACCTCTGTTGGTATGCGAATGATGTTTTTGTTGTGTCTTAGGGTACAGAGATTTAAAGAGGGAATGTCACTCTGCCATGATGCTGATGTCCCTCCCTAAAATATTTTTAATAGGTTTTCTTTTCCTTTACTTTTCATTTTTATTGAAGTGAGATTCACATAACATAAAACTAACCATTTTAAAGTGAATAATTCAGTGACATTTAGTTTTTTGACAATGTTGTGCAACCACCACCTCTATCTAGTTCAAAACGTTTAATCATCCCAAAAAGAAAGCCTATACCCATTAGGCAGTTATTTCTCTTCTCCTCCTTCTTCCAGTCTCTGTCAATCTTTTTCTGTCTCTATGATTTTGCCTATTCTGGCACTTCATATAAATGGAATCATTCAATATTTGTCCTTCTGTCTGTGGCTTACTTCATTTAGCACAATAATTTCAAAGTTCATCCATGTGGCATATCAGTACTTCATTCCTTTTTACAGCTAAACAATATTCCATTGCATAGATATATGACTATTTATCTGTTGATAGACCTTTGGGCTGTTTCCACATTTTGGCAATTGTGAATAGTGCTGTTATGAACATGGGTGTACATGTATTAGAACACCTGAAATCTTGATGTTTGTTGATGTCTATTGATGACTTAAAATGTAAATTCATGCCTGAAGCATACCCAAGCTTAGACTTCTCAGATATATGAATAGATTCTATTTTGTGCTTAAACTGGATTGGGTTGTTTTTCTGTAGACTGGTAGAACTCTAACTGTTAAAAAATGTTAAAACATCTTTCACAATGCAGTCTTTTGGATCCATGAGGGAAAATCTGTCCATTAAGAATACCTTCTTGAAACAAAGCTAAGTAAGATTTTCTGAAGCTCTAAGCTCTCATGTCCCCAAGAAACTTGAAATGAATAAGAATCTGAAATATTTCTGAACTAGGAGAATGAGCTCAGCTAAGCACAGAACATTCCTGAACTGTGTCTGCCACCACAACGGGATAATCATAACACAGAGTCTTGAACCTGAAGCTTTTGTGTCTGCCAGATTTAAAGAAATTCATAGCACTTTATTTGTGAAAGAATTATAATTTAAAAAAACGTCTTTCCTAAATGAGTGGGTAATCATTTTTAGCAACTCATCTGAACAGAAGTCCCCAAACACAAATGTTGCTCTTTTTTTCATCTTTCACCATTTGCTTCCTGGGATCCATCTTTCATCTCTTGTGGTCATAGGAATTTTAGTATTTTCTTTTCAAAAGGCTTCTAGGAATTGCCTCTCATTTACTTGATGAAATCTTGCACTGGATACACTTTTTCAAAAGGACATAGTTTCATCTTATTTCTGTTGAAGAAAAACCAAGTAATTGGAGAACCTATCTGCTGACAACTTATCTTTCACTTAAAAAAATATTTCATCACCTTTAGTTCATTTTGATCTTGGAGTCCTTGACTCATCCACTTTATTAGGATACACATTTGATCTGAGTTCTGTCCAGTTTCCCTCCAAGTAACTGATGTAATGGATCAACAATGGAGTTTGCATCTCCTTCTGCCTCTCGAATCTCTCCACTCTCTTACTCTTCCCTCAGGGCTACTATGGATTGAGCTAATCAAATCCCTGATTTCCAGAAATGTGATATTGGTGCAAGATATTCTGATCTAATCTGGCCTGTTCACTTGAACTGAGGGGAATCTAGGAACTATCAGTCATTTTGGGGAACTGTGTTTGGCTATATGTCAGTGAACATGTTCTGCAGTAAAAGGAGGGAGGAAAGGAGAGGAGAGGACAAAAAGGAGGGGAAGGAGAAGGAAGAGAGGAGAGAGGGAGATAAGCAAGAAAGAGAAAGAAAGGGAGAAGGAGAGAGAGAGAGATTTTCTTGGCTTATATGACTGAAAAAAGAGGAATCTCATTTCAGGTGAGACTTGATCATGTTGATCAATGATATCCCCAAAGACTTGACTTTTTTATATGTCTTCTCTATAAAGAGGCCAAGAAGGTTGCCACAGCCCTCAGAGCTATATGCTTTCTTTCTTTCATCCAAAAGAGATCCAGAATTCCCACTAAAGTCCCATGAGTCATGCTGATTGGACCAAGGTAGGTCACATGCTCATCTCTGCATCAATCACTGTGGCCAGGGGGTGTGTGGGAGTGGGATGGACTATGTTGATTGGATGAGTCTAGGTCACATGTCCCACCCCTAGAGTTAGAGCTGGAGTTAGCACCCCCAGATCCATACAGATCCTCAAGCAGAAGCCTGAGACTGTTGGCAAGGGGACAGGAGGGAAGTGCATGCTGGGAAGGGAACCAATGAATGTTCATCATATTCATCTTCTGTTTTTGCCAGACACCTCCATATTTTTATAAGTCATCCTTTTTAATCTATGTTGGCTTCTGATACTTACAGCCAAAGAATGTTAACTAAGATATCTGACTAGAATAAGAAAGAGAGAAAAACTAGTGGTGGCCTAAGTTTCAGGGGAGAGGTTGAACACAGTGGGGTTGCATCACATGGACACTTAGCTTACACAAGAGGATAATAACAGTTTAAATTGCTTGGGTGGCTCTGCCCACCATTCCACTCTCCATTGGAAATGGCAGATGTGAGCAGCTCTTCCCTCAGTCCCTCTTGGTTCTGTCTTTCCCCCCATGGTGTGAGCATCTCACCAAACATAATATGATTCTAGTACGCATTTTGTAAAAGATGGCCCTATGCCAGCCACTGCTTTAACTGGTACTCAACAAAAGGAACCAAAATGGTTGCAGGAAGAGCTGACCAAGCAGCACTTATTGAGGATGTCACTCTCCAATGGGCGTATTTCTGAAGGATTTTCAAAGGTAACTTTCCTAAAAGACTTTTAAGGAATGTTTTTCTAAAACACTTTGAGAAAAATTTTGCTGATTTATTAAATAAGACTCCATCATGTCTAGTCAGATAACTATGACCCATCTGAAGCTAATGAAGCTGGTCAGTGAGAGGAATAGAATATCACCGTGTCTATGAACATGACCAGTTTGATGATTTGGCCTATACTGAACAATTATTAAAATGGTTTTTGGTACTTTGCACATGTTCAGTACTTAATAAATATTGTGAAATGAATGCAGTTGATTTAGGCAAAATGGTTGTTCTCAGTGACATAGTTTGGTGAGATAATCAGGACCCAGCATGTCTGAATGCTGTTTTGGAGCATTTCATGGTGGTTTATTAGACAGAGAGAGGTGTCCTAACTTCTAATATCACTTCTCCTATGAACTATTTGTGTGATTTGAGGCAAGTTATGTAATTTCTCTGAGTCTCAGGTTTCCCTCCTGGTGAAATGGGAAGAAAAATGCTTACTTTACTTGTTTTTTCAGAGTTATTAAAAATCAGTGGCCTGTGCTCTCTTGGGCAATTGCTGGATGTCTTTTAGGGCAGAATGAATGCTATACAGAAGGAAAAATATTCAGATGGAAAAAAATGTCAGTGCCTCTAGAGATACTCTGTGAAGTTTATCCTGTCTAATGCACCCTTGGATGTTAAAATAGAACCAAGCACAAGAATACAATCCAACAGTAAGCACAACAATCCTAATGGAGGTGATATTTCTAGTGCTGTGTAGCCAACTCCCAGCTTATGGTCTTTGACCCAAAAAGCTCAGGAAAGGTATAAATTATGAAAAGTAGTCTCTGCCCTCCAAAACAAAGCTTGATGCTAAATCAGACAATGAAAGAGACATTGGGAGCCAACCACTAAATTTTCTAAGCAGAAAAAGTAAATATAATGGGACCTGCTTATGGTAAGTTTGGATATTGTGATGTACAGCGAAGTAGAATGAGGTCTAGGCTCTTTTAGGCAGAGCTCAGTTCTGGGGTTACTGAACCCCTTTTCCTGCTAAAGTTATTTTACAATTTAAAAAGTTACATCTTTTCTGCACCAGCCTAAATCCTGTCCCTAGGTAGCCACGTGCTTCTCTCAAGAGTCCGACAAGGCTTGTGAAGCTAACAACCTGTCCTCTGTCCATTAAAGGGACAGCTTTCATCACTTCCCATTGTTCTGGGGCATGTAACTATGACTATGTATCTCCAGGAACCCAGCATATCCTCTCTTGATATGTACTGAGCAGAAACGGTTGTGTGTCCACCCCAGACACATCAAGAATGTTTATAGCTATACTATTTGTCATAGCCCATAAATGGAAATAGGTAGGTATTTAACTCTTCAGCTTTATTCACTATTATTTTAGCATCTGAAAACTGTAATAAATTAGATTAGTTGTACAGAACCCAAGGAGAGTGATGAGAATTGAATTAAATGGAAAGCTTTTTCTGTTTCTAGACTGAATTTTTTTGGTGAAAATGAAGTGTTTTCAATTTTTACCCATGTCATGGGTAAAAGTGCCACCAAATTTGTTAAGAATTGACACCATGTGGGTGCCTCAGAAAACAATGAGTGAGAAGGAACAAAAATCTCCCCAAGCTAACTCAAGTAAAGATGGATTTATGTAAGGATACCAGGGAAACTCGATGTTCTTAATTGCAGGAAATACAACTTGGCAGCCACTTTCTCTCTGTCTCTGGAGTTGAATGGTGGCTCATCTCTGCATCTTTCTGCCTGTCTATTTCATCTCATTTCTCTTTGATGCCTGACTCTCTGTAATTGCATATTAGCCAGCATGTCACGAATCAACCCCAAACGATGGCTTTGGCCTGAGTCTATATGACCCTCAGGCCTGGTTGATTGACTTTATTTCTCTCTCCCAGGAGATACTTTGTAGACACTCAATACATATTAATTTACTTGGTAGACACTCAATAAAAATAAATTCCCATGAATCACTTGGTAGATACTCAATACATATTAATTTTCTTCTACTCACTCTTCAGAGAATGAATACCATTTGAGTGGAAAAGAATGTTTGTTCGGTGGGCTAGTGAAATAATATTCTTTTCCTTGTCCTCTACACATATAAGGTAGAGAAAATACTTCCAGTTGGGTGAGGCACACTTCTAGAAAGAATTGAGAAATTCTCAGACCGGTTGGCAAATCTGCAAGATTTAACCAGGTCACCACTGTTTCATAAATCAACGTAATCTTGTGCCCATGAAAAGGTTTTTATTTTCATATCCCAGAAGTTGTAATTTATGATTTTACTATATGGTAAAAGAAAGAATAATAAAAACCATTCAACCCTCAACCTCAGGATGAAGGCTTTGGTTGCCCTTTGTGTTAACTCTGCTATGAATAAAAGTCTGTCTTTGGGAGTGAATTGAAGTGGCAGGTAACCTAAACGCTCAACTCTCTTGTGATGAGAGAGGGTTTCTATAGAAGCATAAAATAGGATGAGGTCAGTGACCTTCACCACATATTCCACAGATGACATATGTGACAATTTCCACTGGCCCACAGACTAGCTCTACAAGGCAAATAGATATAAGGCCATTCTGTGTTTGCCCACACCCCCACCCACTCCCTACTCCCATCCATTCTCCACCCTTCCCTTCCCTGCTCTTTGTTGGGAGTCTGACCCTTGCTGACCAGAGCTCCTTGTAGCTGCTTCCTATTAGGTTTTGCCAATAGGGGCCACTGGTATTATTGCCCTTGACCCAGGCAATAGGGGCCAGCCCTGGGCCTGATACTTTAGAAAGCATCACATATCACACACACACATAGAAACAAAAGCTTATTAAAGGACATATGGGCACCTCTGTCACTTGAGAGAGAGCTTTACTGTCAGTGCAGACAATGCTTGGAGTGGGAGAATTTGAGGGCAGAGCCTTTATTTTTTTTATTTATTTATTTTTTTGTGGGGAAGACCAGCCCTGAGCTAACATCTGTTGCCAATCCTCCCCTTTTTGCTGAGGAAGACTGGCCCTGGGCTAACATTCCTGCCCATCTTCCTCCACTTTATATGGGACGCCGCCACGGCATGGCTGACAGGCAGTGCGTCAGCAGGCGCCCGGGATCCGAACTCGCGAACCCCGGGCTGCCAAGCGCGAACTGAACCGCTGCGCCACCGGGCAGCCCCCTGATGGCAGAGCCTTTAGATAAGAGAAAAGACACATTAATTAACTTGTTAAATCTTTCCCCTCTGCAGGAATGCAGTCGGTTTTTGAATAATGAAGTGTTGTTTTCTGGTAGTGCTTGGTATCCATTTTCTTGCTTCTCTTTCGATGTTCCAATTCATGCTCCAGAAGTACTCACAATTTAGTACGGTATTTACAACAGTTTCACGTGGCGCCTGAGTGTATTACAAGTCGTGTCTACTCAGTCTAGATGTCACTTGAGTGAAGCATGACGCCAATTCTTTACATTTAGCAATTGGATGGACATCAAATGCTAAAACTGCAAACAGATTCATGTTACAAAAAGGTTTTTAAAGGTTTTACTAAATTTAAAAAGTAAATACAAATGTGACCTTTTTGTAGTTTTAATTTCAATTTGAAATTAATAATTTATTTGAAAAATTTTAATACATTTTGAAGATCTTAAAACTTTTGAAGAATAAAATTCAACTGAGCAAATTTTAAAGATCTTATTGGCTTTATTCAGTGATTCATGAATCGCGCAGCATCCAATCTAACAGATAGAAAGCAGCTCCAAAGAGCTGTACAAGGCAAGAGCAAAGTGAGCAGGAACAGGAGGTTATACTGAGCATTTGCTGATTGGTTAGAGCAGGATTACTGTCCTTATATGGAGCAAAGAGAAGTTTTGGAGCCAGATCAGATAATTTGTGCTGAGCAGGCAAGTGGACTGGTTGATCTAGGCTTTCCTTTTCTGGGAGAGCTGAGCATAGAAACTGGATTAAGTTTTGGTTTGCTAACATGGGGCTTAGCATGAGCAACTCCATCTTGGGCCTAATCTGGTTACTTTAACAGAAGAAAAACAGTTTTTGAAGCAAAATATTAAAAATATTAAAAATTATTTATTTTTTGGTGAGAAAGATTAGCCCTGAGCTAACATCTGTTGCCAATCTTCCTCTTTTTGCTGAGGCAGATTGGCCCTGGGCTAACATCTGTGCTCATCTTCCTCTACTTTATATGTGGGACACCTGCCACAGCATGGCTTGATAAACGGTATGTAGGTCCGCACCTGGGATCCGAACCTGCAAACCCTGGGCCAACAAAGCGGAGTGTGCGAACTCAACCACTATGCCACCAGTCCAGCCCCTAAAATTTTTTATTTTTTACATTACTTTGCAAGTTTTATGATAACTTATTGTAATATTGAGTACTTTAAGTACAATTTTATTTTTATTTCTTCAATCTTTACTGTCAACAAAACATGAATTATGTGAAATCTAGATATAAAACATAGTGATTTTGCTGAAATTAAGACAAAAATTAATTTTATGGAATGTATGAATGGAATAGAATGTGTATATATATATGGAATAAATTTATAAATTTATTTTGTCTTCATTTTATTACTCATCCAAATCCTTCTGGACATACCCAAGACCAACCATATGTAGTAATTAAATTTAGTTGTCTTTAATATTTAGTTGGTTTTCAATTATATAAAAACCACAAGTTTACACATATTTTTCCATTTTGTGCTTATAGAGGTATATTTGCTGTTTGGGGGCAGGAGTTTGCAAACTTTTTTTGTTAAGAGCCAGATAATAAATATTTTGGGCATTGTGGGTCAGATAGTTTCTGTTGCAACTACTCAGCTCTTATTGAGTGGAGTGTGAAAGCAGCCATAGACAATACATAAATGAATGGGCATAGCTGTGTTCCAATAAAACTTTCCTTACAAAAATAGGCAGTGGCCTGGATTTGGCCTGCAGGTTACAGTTTGCTGACCCCTGTGTCAGGGGAAATAGACCCTGAAATGGAGATGCGTGCAGGAAGCTTACTGGGGAGTACCGTCAGGGGACAACTGTAGGGGAAGTAGAAGTGGGCAGAAAGAGAAGTTGAACTGGAATGCAGTCACAACAAACACCTCAGCAGATCCCACTGGGAGCTCAGTATCAGGGATGGCCCTTTGGTATTGTCCCAATTTGAGACAAAGGGTCCTGGCCTTTATACCTCAACACTCCCCCGGTGGGGAGGGCAGGGGTGTGATCTTGGTCAAAGCAGCTCACTTCAGCAGATGGCAGTGCCTGGAGAAGGACTCAGCTGTGAGCTGTCAGCACCTCAGCCTCCCAGTAGCAGAGGAACAAGGGCCTCCATCTTGAGGGACAAGATATTTAATTTTACGTGTCAACTTGGCTGGGCCATGGTATCCAGATATTTGGTCAACCATTGTTTTGGATATTTCTGTGAGGGTGTCTTGGGATGAGGTTAACATTTAAATCAGTGGACTTTGAGTAAAGCAGATTGTCCTCCGTAATGTGGGTGGGCCTCGTACCATTAGTTGAAGGCCTGAATAGAACAAAAACTGACTCCCTGGAGCAAGAGGGAATTCTGCCAGCAGGTCTTCAGACTTGAATTACAACATTGGTTCTTCCCTGGGTCTCCAGCTTGACAGCCCTCACTACGGGTTTTGAACTTGTGAGCCTCCATAATCACATGAACCAATTCCTTAAAATAAATCTCTCTGTATATGTATGCACACATCCTATTGGCTCTGTTTCTCTGGAGAATTCTGACTAATACAGGGGATCTAGGTGATGCACTATAATATTTACTATGATAATCAAAGTGAAAAGATAGAACATGCACAGCGAGTAATCTCGCTTTGTAACTTTTAAATATTTAGACATATGTGGGCCTCCATTTGCGCTCTCTCCCCAGTCCAGTGGTGTGCTGGAGCAGCACATACTGGATCTCGATAACTGATTGTATGCATCTCTTCCCAACTCCGTGTTCAGTGACATCCGACTGGTAGTTTGAAATTGTCATGGTGGGAGTATTTATAGCAGGGAAATCAGCAAACACACAAATCAGGGCTTTTTTTTTTTTTTTTTTTTTCCCAAATAGCTCGTTGTTAAACATTTACTGAATATGACGGCCTAGGTTCCACAAATGTTAGAATGAGGCTTGTCTCCATGCCAGCAGTTCCACCAGGCAGTCCCTGCTGTGTGGTTCCATCTCTCCCCAGCTCTTGTAACTCCATTTCCTCCCTGTAACCCTCCTCAATAGGGAGGTAATAGCTCCCCACTGGTGCTTTGCTCTGAGTGTTTTCCCCTCCCTTTGACTGTTCCCTGGTGAGCAGTCCCTGCAGTCCTCATTTGAACCATCTAGGATGAACTCTGTTTCCTGCTGGGATCTTGATACAAAAGGTGACTGGCAAATCTGTCTCTTATTCACTCTAAGATTCAATGACCATCTCCCTCTCCCCAACTCCAGTTTCCATGTTTAGGATCAACAGCTCATAAACTGTTTCATTTTCATCTTCTCTCCTTTCTACCCTGTTCATTCCTCCCTCTTTGCCAAAGATGCAGAAGAAAAGGGTTAGAATCTGTGCTGTGGCTTAAGCCTGGTACAGACTTCCAAGACACACTCCAAAGGGACGCCACCACAGCCAGTCATTTTGTTCTTTGGCCACCTTGGTTATTTAAAATCTGTGTCAGGGTTGCTTACTGAGGTTATTTTTGGAATCCCCAAACATGTAAAAGGAAGACAAAAGTCAACTGTCACAATTAATTGGAAACAATATGTTTAATTTTAGAAGGCAAAAGTAATAGAAATCACGTGGGACTGTTCATCTCTGTCTCATCTGTTTCAATTATTTCAACAATCAAAACCTCATTTGATCTCAGCCTATAATCTTATATCCCTGCATGTCTGACTTACACTTTCAGTAATCACTCCTAATAATGGGCCTGGGCTTAGGACAAGAGCATGGAGCTGCTGTAGGCTCCAGCACACTGTGTGGACCATGTGAGCTGTCTCATTGTCACACAATAGCTCTGGGGTTTGGGAATTTTTTCAAATTGCCTCTGCTTTCCTAAGCACCTCTGGTCACACTACTTCCCTGAGTTGCATTAGTGACTCTAGACACAACATAACTTTGGTGAGGTTTAATCAAGAACAAGAAAGAGGAACATCTCTGTTTTCTTTTTCATTGGTTTTGCTAACCAGTCATGCTTTTATGTTTCTTAGAGAAAGAAAGAGGGAGAGAAAGAGAAAAAGAGAGAAAGAAAGAAGGAAGGAAGGGAGGAAGGAGAGAGAGAAAGAAACGAAAAGAAAGAAGGAAAGAAAGAGAAAGAAAGAAAGACAAAGAAAAAGAAAGAAAGAAAGAAAAGAAAAGAAAGCAGTGTATATTGGATAGGTCTGTTCAGCTCCTCTGCCTTCTCCTTCTTCTGGAAATAGGCCAAACTCCACCCACCCTGCCCTCTGCCCCAACCAGCAAGGGGTAAGGTCCAAGAGAGTGGGGTAGATGGAATCATCTGACCCAAGCTGGACCAATCACGTTTTCTGTCCAAGGAAATTGCCACTTGAATAGAGTTGCCAAGAGGTAAGATAGTTATTTCTGAGACAACTAGAAGTGGCATCGTTGGGAGAAGGTCCCCAAGCTACTGTTGACTGAGATTCTTAGAGGTATCTGAGTCCTGTCATTTGGTAAGTTGTTTAGCTCTTCCTTTGAATCCATGAGCTGTGCATTATTCTGCCAATAAATCTCTTCATTTGCTTGCAACCCATGAACCTTAACTGACCCAGAAATGAGGCCAAGCTTTGCCCAAGGATGAGATGGAGGGAATCAGCATAATCTGAAGATAGAAGAAGGCCAGGAGAGCCTCTCTCAAGGAAGTCAAAGTGGAAAGACAGAAGATCTTAGATAAACCAATCAAAATAAGTCTTTGAAAAGGCCTTCCATCCACAGCAATCTGTCTTCCTGGCCCCCAGACCTCACCAGCCAAATTATGGATACCAAGAAGCTGGGGAAATCTACTTAAAAACATTTAAAAAATTTTTTAATGATGTCTTAATAGCTTATAACATTGTGAAGTTTTAGTTGTACATTATTGTTTGTCAGTCACCATATGAATGCATCCCTTCACCCTTTGTACTCACCCCCCCACCCCGCTTGCTGCTGGTAACCACCAAACAGTTCTCTCTGTCCATGTGTTAGTTTATATTCCACATATGATTGAGTCATACACTATTTGTCTTTCTCTCTCTGGCTTATTTCACTTAACATAATACCCTCTAGGTCCATCCATGTTGTTGCAAATGGAAAAATTTTGTCTTTTTTAATGGCTGAGTAGTATTCCATTGTGTATATATATACCACATCTTCTTTATCCAATCATCAGTCGACAGACACTTGGGTTGCTTCCACTTCTTGGCTATAGTGAATATCGCTGCAATAAACATAAGGGTGCATAGGCCTCTTTGGATGGTTGATTTCATGTCTGTTGGGTAGATGCACAATAGTGGGATTGCAGGATCATAAGGTACTTCTATTTTTAATTTTTTGAGGAATCTCCATACTCTTTTCCATAAAGGTTGTACCAGTTTGCATTCCCTCCAGCAGTGAATTAGTGTTCCTGTTTCTCCACAACCTCTCCAACGTTTGTTGTTTTTTGTCTTGGTGTTTATAGCCATTCTAACAAGTGTAAGGTGATATCATAGTGCAGTTTTGATTTGCATTTCCCTGATGATTAGTTATGTTGAGCATCTTTTCATGTGCCTGTTGGCCTTCTGTATATCTTCCTTGGAAAAATGTCTGTTCATATCCTCTGCCCATTTTTTGATTGGGTTGTTTGTTTTTTGTTGTTCAGTTGTGTAAGTTCTTTATATATTGTAGACATTAATCCCTTGTTGGATATATATTAGTGAATATTTTCTCCCAGCTGGTGGGTTGTCTATCCATTTTGATCCTGGTTTCATTTGCCTTGTAGAAGCTCTGTAGTCTGATGAAGTCCCACTCATTTATTTTTTCTTTTGTTTCCCTTGTCCAAGTAGACATGGAATCTGAAAGGATCCATTTATGAACGATGTCAGTTAGCATACTGCCTATATTTTCTTCCAGGAGTTTTATAGTTTCAGGTCTCACTTTCAGGTCTTTAATCCATTTTGAGTTAATTTTTGTGTACAGCAATAGAAGATGGTCTACTTTCATTCTTTTGCATGTGGTTTTCCAATTTTCCCAGCACCATTTATTGAAGAGACTTCCCTTACTCCATTGTATGTTCTTAGCTCCTTTGTCGAAGATTAGCTGTCCATAGATGTGTGGTTTTATTTCTGGGCTTTCAATTCTGTTCCATTGATCTGTGTGTCTGTTTTTGTACCAGTACCATGCTGTTTTGATTACTATAGCTTTGTAGCATATTTTGAAGTCAGGGATTGTGTTGCCTCCTGCTTTGTTCTTTTCTTCAGGATTGCTTTAGCTATTCGGGGTCTTTTTTTGCCCCATATGAATTTCAGTAGTTTTTGTTCTATTTCCATGAAGAACATCATTGGAATTCTAATTGGGATTGCATTGAATCTGTAGATTGCTTTAGGTAGTATGGACATTTTAACTATGTTTATTTTTTTAACTATGTTTATTTTTTATGCATGGGATATTTTTCCATTTCTTTATGTCTTTGTTGATTTCTTTCAATAGTGTCGTATAGTTTTCATTGTATAGATCTTTCACCTCCTTGGTTAGATTTACTCCCAGATATTTTATTCTTTTGGTTGCAATTGTAAATGGGATTGTATTTTTGAGTTCTCTTTCTTATAGTTCATTATTAGCATATAGAAATGCAACTGATTTGTGTAAGTTGATTTTATACCCTGCCACTTTGCTGTAGTTGTTGATCATTTCTAGTAGTTTTCCAATGGATTTTGGGGGGTTTTCTATGTATAAGATAGTGTCGTCTGCAAATAGTGAGAGTTTCACTTCTTCATTGCCTATTTGGAGTCCTTTTATTCCTTTTTCTTGCCTAATTGCTGTGGTCAAAACCTCCAGTACTATGTTGAATAAGAGCGGTGAGAGTGGGCACCTTTGTCTTGTTCTTGTCCTCAAAGGAATGGCTTTCAGTTTTTCCCCTTTGAGTAAGATGTTAGCTATGGGTTGTCACATATGGCCCTTATTCTGTTGAGGTACTTTCCTTCTATACCCATTTTGTTGAAAGTGAACCATGATACAGTCTACTGTCAGTGCAGTGCACATCTACTGGAGCTTCCCCCACTCTCTGTTTTAGAACCTGTTGAGAGGACGCTTCCTGGCTCCTGTTGACTATAGCTGATGCATGAGCATGGAACACAAGCTCGGCCTTAACCTTGGCCGATCCCATTGTCTGTCTGGAAATTTAGAGCTTAAACTAATTATGAAATAGTTTTTAAAATTAAATTAAAAATGATCTCAAACTTATAGAAAAGTTGCAAGACAGTACAAAGATATTTGTCCCTAAACCACGTGAGAGGAAGCCGCCAACATGACACCTCATCACCCTCAAACCATTTAGTATTTATTTCCTTCATACAAAGACATTTTCCTATATAACCAAAGTTCAGCCATCAAGATCAGGAAATTAACACTGATACATTGCTACCAGTTAATCCTCAGGCCATCCAAGTTCTACCACTGTTCCAATACTGTCCTGCATAGCAAACGGGTCCAGTTCAGAATCATTTTCACGTGTCTCTTTATTAGAGATTGGAGTATTTAAAGAAATTTTAAAGTGATATACAGTAAAACAGAGCCATGTACAAGGGTATGTAGGGAAAAGCAAGTCTCTCCTTTCTCATCCCCCAGAGGCAATCCCTGTCACCAGTTTCTAGTGCATACTTCCAGACAGTCTATCATACACAAGCATATGTGAGTACATTGTTGAAAAGACACATCCAAGTCTCACTTAGCTCAGGGAAAAATAAGATCAGGAGTTCCTCCTTTAAGAATGTTGAATATCTGTTAAGAACTTGCCATCCAAACAAAGGCTAGAGAAAAAAAGTTTCCAAGTGAATACATTTTTCCAGATTTTAACATGAAAGTCATTTTTCCCTTGGAGAAGATAAAAATTCTTCTTTTGCCAGTAGAGTTAATATTTTACTTCTCTTTTTACAGAAATTAAAGATCCTTTGTCATTTAGTTGTTTCAAATGCTTGGGACATCTTTTAGATTATTATCTAAGTCATAAAATAATAGTAAAAATTGTTCTTTAAATTGTACTGGTTGATATATTCACAGGTAATATACTAAGCTGTTCTTAATATTGCACTGTATACGATCATATAAATGCTTAATTTATCTTTATTTTAATGGTATCACAATGAAAAATCAAAATTCATTCCTGAATCTTAAATATAACAAGAACTTCTTTTTCAAATAACATTAAAAATGGGCCTGTAGCTTGAAATGCAGAAACTCTGATGAGGTCATCTTATTCTACTTGCCCATTGGACTAAAGAAAGAGGCCTGTTGGCAGCAATATGAGTAAAATAGATGAACGGAAGAAGTGAAGGAGAGTTTCTGAGAACACTCTAGTTCCCGTTCCCAGTCTCTTCCTGAGAACGGTTACTTTCTTGCCTTTGGATTCTGTGCTGTGAGATCCCACAGAGTCCTTATAATAAATATCCACTCTCAGGTCTTTTAAAATTTTTGCTTAAGCTAGTTTGAATTGGTTTATGTTACTTGCAACATTCCTAAGGCAATGGAAAGGTGAATTGAGGTTCACTTGAATCCAAAGAAATCTGAAGAAACACAACGATTTCTAGGTGGCTTCTGATACTGCTTGGGCTCTCCAAAAGAACCCTAAAATTGTCCTAGAACAAATCCAGGTAACAGATCCAAATAGAGGAACGTACACCATCAAATCATTGTTTTCAGAGTTTTTCTTTAGTCAAATAAAGAGCCACCGACAGATTAAACTTCTATCTTTTAGAGTTATTCCACTTCTAACTTAAAGGTCTTTCCTAACTAATTCTTAGTTTAGTTCAATAGTTTTTCCCAAATATTAAAAAAAAAAGAGTTAATTCATTTTATTGGCCATTTCCTGCCTTGCTTATCAGATGAACTTTTTGAATTGATAGCTATTATATATTATATATATATTTGAATTGATAAGCTATTTCTTACTGGTCTAAGAGAAAAGACTGCTAATTAATTTCAGATTTTAGTAAAAGGGGCTAAAAAAACTCATGACAGGCTATTCAAGACAAAAGTATGTGTAGTGATGAAGGATAATGACTCAATTTAATTTTAAAAATTCATGAAAACAGCTCATAACCCCAAAGCTGGCATTTCTAACAACTTTCCCTAACACAATATAATTTGTTAGTCTATTTGCTTTGGCACTGTCATACAGCATGGAGTTTTCATTTCCACATTTTGGCAAAATTTGGGTAACATGGAGCCCACATTTAAGGCTGAGCACAGACCCTCATTCATGCTTTTTCATTTTCCCATGGGCCTGATTCTGGCTTGCTCTTGGCAACTGCTCCTTCATAAACTTTTTGAGGAAGTGATAATGTGAACTCAGAGATGCTGAATATAGAGTTTGTAACTCTGATGTCAGTGGGGTTTGTAGAACAAAGGGTCCCAGTTGCCTCCTGGGGGGATTTGTCTTACTTCTCTTGACTCACGTCCATATCCAGAAATCTGGGAAACTTACTTTACTGAGCATCCTATGCTGGCACTTTCAAGTTGCAAGCACTCTGACCATAATGCAATATCAAGAGTTTCCTTAAGAATATGGAGAAATGATCTGCAATAGTCTCAAAATAGGGCAAAATAGTCTAGAAAGATTATAACCCAACACCACTATATTTGTTTTTGTATTAGTTAGGATATAGATAGAGGAGCAAGTAACAGACTTGAGAAAATAGTAGCCTAAACAACATAGTATTTTATTTTTCTGTCACATAGATGTCTCAGAAAAGACAATCCATGAATGATATGGTGGCTATGCTCCACAAAGTCCTCAGGGATCCTGGCTCCTTCCAGCTTACCATCCATCATCTCTAGATAATGGAATGTGGCTTTTGTCCTCAGGATCCAAGATGGCTTTTGGAACTTTAGCTACTACATCTGCATTCCAGGCAATAGAGTGAAAGAAGGGAAGAAGGGAAGAGGCAAAATTTGGTAATCTGATGACTTCAAAGGAAGATCCTTTGAATTGTTATTTGCTTCCACATCAGGCTGCAAAGGAGAATGGGTAAAATAGTCTTATTATAGAAAGCCCTATGTTCAACTAAAGGGTTTTGTTACTATGGAAGATGGAGAGGACAGATATTGGAGAACAACCATTGGTCTCACCCATGGTCACTTAAAGTTCCTTGGGGAGCATGCATAATCTTTCTCCTGGTCTGACCTACTTAATGATCCTATTTACTATGATCCAACTGCTGGTGGAGAGTTTTCTCTGCTGATCTGGGGTATGACTTATACCCTTACGGTTGCAAAGAATAAATATTCATTCAGGTGATCTCAAATAACGGAGCACTCACTGTAATTGTAATACACACTTTTTTAAAGGTGGGGGGTAGATTTTCGTTAAATGGGCTGTGTGACAAATCTCATTTTCCAAAAATGGCTGAAATAATATTTCTGGACATGCATACTGTTCCAGAACTTTGCCACCTCCCCCATTAAGGAGGTGGAGTTTATCTTCCCTCACCTGGGAAGAACTTTTTGACTGTCTCAACTAATAGTATGGATGGCAGAAATGGTACTGTGTGACATCTGAATCTAGATTATAAAAAGTTGTATAATCTCCATCTGGCTCATCTTTGGGACCCAGCCACCATACTCT
Organism: Tapirus indicus; assembly: GCA_031878705.1. NCBI lineage: Eukaryota > Metazoa > Chordata > Mammalia > Perissodactyla > Tapiridae > Tapirus > Tapirus indicus. The sequence continues at coordinate 80,505,712 of CM062929.1, forward strand.
CAGTCAACAACTAGCAGTAACTTGCAAGCCACATAAAGGAACCATCTTGGAAGCAAATCCTCCAGTCCTCATGGTAATCACTCCAGCTGATGCCATGTGGAGAATATGTGAGCCTTCACCACTGAACCCTATGCAAATTGACTATTTTTGAGAAAATAAATGATTGTGGTTGTTTTAAGCTGCAAAGTTTTGGGGTGGTTTGTTACAAAGCAATGGATAAGAACAGTCAGGGCTGAAGGAAAACTTCATGATCTGGAAGGGCAATACAGACAGGCCTCATGAGTACTGGAATATAGATTTAGGAATAGGAGGATCATTCAGGATCCAGTATGGCTCAGGTGAGCTGAATATCTTTGTGTCCTTGAGTATCAGTCAGAATCCAATCAGGAGACAGAAACAATAATTTGAACAAGGAAAGTTTAAATAATTTTTCATTGTAATAGGGTTTGAGAGTAACAGGATTGACAAATCAGGGGTAACTAAGGGGAAAAGAGAACTCTAACAAACACAGGAATTGTAAAAATAGGGAACAGCCCTATCCCTAGGGCTGAGGCAGAGCACTCAAATAAGGAGCAAATCTGGAAAAGAGTCTTCTTCCCTCAGTACTGAGGTCAAGATATCATTAGAGGAGGAGCAGCTCTGGCCTACTGAATGGTGGAGAAGTTTTCTGAGCTGCCACACTAAAGTGACTTTCTGGGAAACTGGCTTCTGAAGAGCCAGGGGAAGACTTCCACAAAGAGTTGGAAATGAAAAAACAATAGAGAAAAATGAACGAAATCAAAACCTGATTCTTTGAAAAGATCAATAAAATTGATAAACCTCTATCCATATTAACCAAAAATAAATGGCAAAGACACAAATCACCAATATTAAGAATGAAAAAGAGGATATCACTACAGACCCTTCAGACATTAAAAGAAGATAAGGGAATACTACAAAAATAATTATGCCTATAAATTCAACAACTTATATGATATGGACTAATTCCTTGAAAGACACAACCTACCAACATTCACTCAAGAAGAAATAAATCACTGGAATAGTCCTATATCTATCAAAGAAATTGAACTCATAGTTTAAAACCTGCCTACAAAGAGAACTGTAGGCCCAGATGGTTTCATTGGCAAATTCTACCAAACATTTAAGAAAGAAATAATACCAATTCTACACAACATTATCCAGAAAAAGAGAAGAGGAAGGAGAACTCATCTTATTTTATGAGGCTAGATTTACCCTGATACCCAAACCAGACAAAAATATTATAAGAAAACTACTGAGCAATATCCACAAATGTCTCAAAATCCTCAACAAAATATTAGCAAATCAAAATCAACAATATATAAAAAGGATAATACATCACAACAAGTGGAGTTTATTCCATGGAATACAAGGCTGGTTCAATATTTCGAAACCAATCAATGTAACTCACCATATTAACAGACCAAAGAAGAAAAACCACACATCAAGTTAATACATGCTGAAAAGGCATTTGAAAAAATTCAACATATTTTAATGATTAAAAACTCACATAAAACTAAGAATAGAAAATAACTTTCTTTATTAAGGGCATCTCCAGATAACATCATATTTAATGGTGAAAGACTGAATGAATACTCCCCTCCTAAGATGGAGAACAAAGCAACAAAGTTGTGCATCACCACCCCTGTGTGACATTGCACTGAAGTTCTAGCAAGTGTCCTAAAGCAAGAACAAGAAATGAAAGATACACAGATCAAAAAAGAGGAAATTAAACTCTTTATTCATAGATGACAAGATTGTGGAGAATAATCTCCATCCACAAAAGCTTCTAGAATTAATGAATAGAATGAGTTTAAGCAAAGTTGTAGGATACAAGACAAAAATCTGTTTTATTTCTATATTCTAGTAATAAACAACTGGAAATTGAAATTAAAAAGTACTATTTACAATAACCTACAAAATAATGAAATACTTAGGTATAAATCTAAAAGAACATGTGTAGGATTTGTATACTCCACAAATTTGAAAGTATACTATACTATTTGAAAACTATAAGACACTGATAAAAGAAATCAAAGACCTAAACAAATGGAGAGAGATGCCATGATTATGATTTGGAAAGATTCAGTATTATTAAGATGCCAATTCTTCACAGATTAATTCATCGACTCAGTACCATTCTAATCAAAATCCCAGCAGGATTTTTTGTAGGTATCAAGAAGCCAATTTTAAAATTTATATGGAAATGCAAAGGAACTAGAACAGCCAAAACAATTTTGAGAAAGAACAAAATTGGAAGAAGTTATACAATTATACAGTAATGAAGATAGTGTGGTGTTGGCAAGAGGATAGACACATAGATTAATGGAATAGAGAGTCCAGAAACAGACTAAAACAAAAATTGTCATTGATTTTTAATTAAATGTTTTATTTCAAGATAATTGTAGATTCACTTGCAGTTGTAAGAAATAGTGCAGAGATCCTGTGTATTTTTTACCCAGTTTCCCCTCAATGATAACATCTTATGAAACTATAGTACAATATCACAACCAGGATACTGACATTGATATAATCCATTTGATCTTATTATAGATTTCCTGTTTCACTTATACTCATCTGGTGTATTTAGTTCTATATAATTTTATCACACGTGTGGGTGCATATATCCACCACCAGTTATGATACAGAACATTTCCATCACCATAAGGATCCATTTCCATCACCATAAGGATCCCTCATGTTGCCCTTTTATAATCACATTCACTTTCTTTCACACCACTCCCTCCCTTAACCTCTGGCAACAACTAATCTGTCCTCCATTTCTATAATTCTGTCATTTCAAGAATGTTATATAAATGGAATTACATAATATGTGATCCTTTGGGATCACATTTGGCATTTTTCACTCAGCATTATTCTCTGGAGATTTATCCAAGTTGTTCCATATGTGAATACTTCAGCCCTTTTTATCACTCCATAGTACTCCATAGTATGGATATAACAGTTTATTCACTCATTGAAGGACATCTGAGTTATTTCCAGCTTTTTATGATTACAAATAAAACTGCTATGAACATACATGTACAAGTTTTTGAATGAATATACATTTCTGCTTCTCTAGAGTAAAATGCTCGAGTGAAATCCCTGAATTGTATGGTAATTGCTTGTTTAGTTTTATAAGAAACTGCCAAACAGTTTTCCAGAGTGGCTGTAACATTTTACATTTCCACCAGTGATCCTGCCAGTTTCTGATCCACCAGTTTCTCTGCCTTCTTGCCAGCATTTGGTGGTGGGTGTCACTTTTTTTTATTTTACACATTCTGATGGGTATCTAGTGATATCTCCTTATGATTTTAATTTGCATTTCCCTAATGGCTAATGAAGTTGAACATCTTTTCTCAAGCTTATTTGCCATCTGTATATTCTCTTTGGTGAAATATCTGTTCATGTCTTTTGCCTATTTTCTAATGAGACTTTTTTTTACTGTAGAGTTTTGAGAATTATTTGTATATTCTAGTTATTAATCCTCTATTGGATATGTGGTTTACAAATATCTTCTTTCAGTTTATAGCTTATCCTTTCATCCTCTAAAGAGGGCCTTTCACAGAGCAAAAACTTTTTTTCATGATTTATCAGTTTTTCCTTTTATCCATCATTGTTTTGGTGTCAAGTCAAAGAACTCTTTGCCTAACTCTAGATCCTGAAGAATTTCTCCTATGTTTTTTCTAGAAGTTTTATGGTTTTACATTTTACATTTGAGTCCATGATCCATTTTGAATTAATTTTTTTCATAAAGTGTGAGGTTTGGGCCAATATTAACTTTTTTTTGCTGGCTATATTTCCTCCATTAAATTGCTTTTGCACCTTTGTCAAAAATCAACTGGGCATATTTATGTTGGTCTATCTCTGCATTCTCTACTCAGTTCCACTAATCTGTTTCTGTCTCTCTGCCAATACCACACTGTCTGGATATAGTAGCTATATAGTAAGCCTTAATATAGGGTAGAGGGGTTCCTCCCACTTTATTCTTTGTTAAGATTGTTTTAACTATTGTAGGGCCTGTGCCTGTCATTACAAATTTTAGAATAGTTTGTCTGTCTACAAAAAACTTTGCTGAGATTTTGTTGAAATTCCATTACACCTATATACACCAACTGGGGGGAAAACTGACATCTTTACTATATTGAGTCTTCCAATCCATGAACATAGAATGTCTCACTTATTTGTCTTCTTTGATTTCTTTCATCAGCATTTTGTAATTTGCAGCACACAAATTCTATACGTTTTGCTGTTTTTACATAAGTATTTTATTTTCTTTGTAATAATTGTGTTTTTAATTTCAGTTTCCGCATGTTCATTGTTAGTATATAGAAACATAATCAATTCTTGTGTGCTGACATAGTATCTTGCTGAACTTACTGGTTTGAGTTTGGTTTTTTGTGTAGATTCCTTGGGATTTTCTATGTAGACAGTCATGTCATCTGCAAATAGTTTTCTTTCTTCCTTTCTGATCTGTATTTTTTTTAAATTTTTCTTGCTTTATTGCAGTGGCTAGAACTTCCAGTATTGTGTTGAATAAGAGTAGTAAGAGTAGACATTGTTTTAAGGGTAACTAGGATTTGTTTTAATCAGATATGGTAAGATATGCAGATGTGGAAATGACTGTCATGAAGGAAGTTTTTTATACTCACAGTTCCCTAGAAAGAGGAGGCATAGCATGCCACAGTGGGGGGCCACACAGGGAAGCAATGGGGTTGGTCAGGAAGCAGAGAGAGTAGAGGAAAATGTGGGCAAGTGGCTTTATTGTGGTTTCTTTTGAAAAAGATGGGCAAGGTGGGGTAAGCAGGTTTAGGATTGGCTAGTTTGAATTTCAATAGGCTCTAGGGTATTGGGGCTGTCCCTAGTTGTCTGGTGCCTGGCCTTAGGGTGTTTAGGGCTGGGGGATAGTGGCCCAGATTGTGAGAGTCCAATTAAGGAGGTGGTGGGGGTGTGGGCTCTAGATTTGTTGGTTTGCATTTGAAAGGTATGCCTGCCTGCAAGCCATTTACTGTCTCTAGGAATTGGCTAGCCCTGTGAGGGACAGTCTCTCTAGTGTCAGCAAGACCCTAGTGGTCAAAGAATCAGAATACAGAAAATAAAAAACATGGTTAAAACAGATGGCTTTGCCTTGTTCCCCCTCTTAGGAAGAAAGCATTCAGTCCCTCACTAGTATGTTAACTGTAGGTTACTACAGATGCTCTTTATCAAGTTAGGTATTTCTTCTCTATTCCAAACTTGTTTTTATCATGAATGTATGTTAGATTTTGTCAAATACTTTTTCTCATCAATTGATTTGATCATATAATTTTTCTTCTTTAGCCTGTTGATATAGAGGATTACATTGATTGATTCTAAATGAATCAGCTTTGCACACCTGGAATTAAACACCGTTGGTCATGGTGTTTAAATCTTTTTATACAATGTTGGATACAGTTTGCTAATATTTTGTTGACGATTTTTATGCCTGAATTTAATCACATTTCCCTATTACTAACAATGTGTGTTTTCTTTATTTGTACTGTCTTTGTCTGGTTTTGGTATCAAGATTACACTACTACCACTACCACCACCAAAAATCAAAATAAATGTAACCTTAACAGTCACCCAAACTACCCTCACATTGTTTGCTGAATTGTGAGAGTGGCCATTTTTTATCCCGAGTTTTACTACCAGCAATTATTTATTGAAAGCCTAACATTCTTGGTGTAGAATGTTTATTTAGTGCAGTACCCAATAATGTTATTCTCATTTTTTTCTACCTAAAATCATCAACTCTTTGCGAAAAGGTGCCAGAGCTGTACATAACTTACATGCTCAATTTATTTGTTATAATCAATTATGTGCCTGACTGTAAAATGAAATTTACAATAAAATAGTGACTTAAAAACAAAGGGCTCAAAAACAAAAATCTAAACAAAACCAATCAAAAAACCAAATGGGCTAAATTTCACAGGAATCTTAAAACAAACTCTGAGTAATCCCTATACTAGAATTAAACAGTTTAAAGGAAACAAGTTTTTCTCCTTGCATAAATGAAATATGAATAATTATACAACTGCTCATAGGCTATATTCATAAACATATAAAGATTCATGATCTTTCAGTGATGAGTAGATAAATACTGGGAAGTTCATAGATGGATCAATAGGAACACTGCTTTATTTGCCTGAATTACTAACAGTGTCAGTGCTAAAACAGTGTCAATGATAAAAACACAATTCCCTGCACTTTTCCCTGTTAGAATGAACAGTTTAAATGTCCTCTTTTTTCCTTCCCTTTTCAGAGACTGACTGTTGATACACCCTTATTATCTTGATATCATTGAGTTTCACATCCTTTTATTCTTGAAAAAATATACTACATTGCTAAACTTAAATTTTTCTACCAAAAATGTCAACTTTGCTATTAACCACAGACCTGGCCAAACTCCTACTGCCTTTCAGAAACTACCACATTTATCATTTGTTCCAAATGACCATTTTGGTTTTTATTTTCATTTATTTATACAGCACACCTAATTCTCTTCTCTAAGTGGTCAGTTAATGTAGTTTATAAAACCTAGATCAGATAAGATCCAGGAGTATTAAGATCTTGAAGGTGTGTTTTAATTGAATTTTAGAAAGAAGTAAGGTTCCTTAAACTCTAAAATAGCATATCCACCCTTTGAAGCATTCCAGAAATCTGAAGGGCAGACAGAACTTTGTTACTACAAATAGAAAAATCATTGCAATTCATGAACATTTCAAATACAGTTATGAGCAGTACAAACCTGAAACTGCCTCTTCATGAAATTGTCCTCTTAAAGAGTCAATTTTTCAGATATTTTTCCAGAGAGTAGTTTGAGGTGCATAAAATGAAATAAATCATTGCTATAAAAAATAATAAAAATATCTTGCACTTTTATTTACAAATCAATTTCAAAAACAAACTAATAAACATGACCAAACAACAAAGAAAGTTATTGGCTTCCATCCATTACGGCTAGAAAAATAAATTACTCTAATAGATATCTAAATCTGCCTCCTGCTTCCAGAGAAATTAAGATTGCATATACATATTTTCTAAATTTTATTCAGACAAGACTGGGCACTGCTCTATTTTTTACATAGAATTGTAAGGAGTCTTTAAAAAAAGCTAACAGAATAATTTTCTTACTAGTATGAACTGAATTTCATAAAATATAAAAATTTTATAAATCCTATAATTTGGATTAATTGAATTAATTATGATTAATCTGTGGAAATATACAGTACAAATCTGTCAATCATGCACAATTAGGTCTAACTGTTATAGATATATGGAGAGAAATTTTACAATAGTCAGAGTTAAGATTTTATTCTTATTCTTGAAAGGTAGCTTTGTTCCCAATAGTCCTTCTACCACTTCTGTATACTTTAGAACACATTCTCAATCCAAAAAGAAACAACATACAGCTATTTGACTTTTTGTTTTTTTCTTGCTTGAAACTGCTCTGTTTTGTTTTTTACAGATTTAATCAACATTGACAAGCCAGGATCAATGGACATCTTTTGTGATTCCTTTTGAATTTCACTCTCTTTTTTCTTTATTGCCTGAGTAAGTTCTTGTTCTTTTTGCTCTCTCTGCCGGGCTTTCTCCTCAAGGATTTTTTCCATAGCTTTTGTTTTCTTGAAATTAGGATCTGAAGGATCCAAATTGAACAAGTGAGAAGTATACAATGCTTGAAACCGTGTATCCTTAACATTTACCTGCAAATCCAAAAAGAAAACATAAATAAACTAAATCAGTAAACAAAAAGGCCCAGAAATGGGGCCAAATTTTCAGTCAGTGAGCTGTTGATTATATAAAATACAAATGTGAACATTTTGCCTTGATTCATTAGAAAATTGTTTTCCCACAGATCTTCCGAGAAGTTTTAAGGCCTACTCTTGGATCACAATGTGCAGGGGCCCAGTATTCTTATCACACAATGACAATGTCCTCGGAAGGGAACTACAGTGGTCTACATATAAAGTTGCCTGTAACTATGCTGGCTGCTTAGACTGAGTAACTGCAGGAGTGGTTCCCAAGGCAGGCTTCCCCATACTTCCAGTGTGAAATCTGTTTCTTGCTGGGATAATTAAGTCAGTGATGGTATCTCCTGCTGGAGTTTTATGCAAAGTCATTGCATTCTAAGTACATTAAAAAATTTTTCAACCTTGGTGCCAAAATGAGTAGCTACTGAGGGTGATTCATAGATCAAAAGATTTAAAGACCACTATAGGAAAGATGGGACCCATGACACCACGATCTGATTAGACACAAGCTCCAGATTTATCTTCTTTCGACAAAAACATTGTGGTTCCACATTTAAGAGTGTACCCTTACTCCAGCCAGGCTTTTGAGTGCTGCCAGGCACAGAAGTGACCAACAAGAAAGGCAGCATGACTCACGGCCACCTAGCATTCTCATCGGAAAGATGAGTCCACCTAGAGATCGACTTGGTTACTTAGTTATAGTAAGGACAACAGATGTGATACCACCACCACCACCACCAAAACTCTGATGAAAAACGTTTTCGTACATGATTATTAATGTGTGAAAACAGTTCTCATAATAGATTTGACTACAAATTATTCTTTGCTTTTAACTTTTCATAAGAAAACCAATTCACCAAAAAGTTCATTGGAACAGCAACACACATGGAACTGACTTATAGAAACTGGAGCTACAGAGTGGTCTCCCAGTCTTGCTGTGTGCTATTTAGAAGTTATCTGTAAGGGGCCGCCCGGTGGCGCAGCGGTTTAGTCCGCGCTTGGCAGCCCGGGGTTCGCCGGTTCGGATCCCAGGCGCCCGCCGACGCACTGCCTGTCAGCCATGCCGTGGCGGCGTCCCATATAAAGTGGAGGAAGATGGGCACGGATGTTAGCCCAGGGCCAGTCTTCCTCAGCAAAAAGGGGAGGATTGGCAACGGATGTTAGCTCAGGGCTGGTCTTCCCCACAAAAAAAAAAAAAAAAAAAAAAAAAAGAAGTTATCTGTATCCTCCTCTCCATTCTTTAAACAAATTCAAAATTTCCCCCATGTTCTTCTGGGTCTGTTCTTTCATGCTAACAGTTGGGAGTAATTAAGTAGCTCTTGATAGCTGTTTGTAGGTTTCCTATAGAGGAGTCAAACTCATGCAGAGGGACTTTGTGGCTATCAAGAGTATGTACTCAGCAAAAAGAGGGAAAAGAAGAAGTGATGGAAATGAGAAACACAGCAAATAAAAAAGCACATCCTATTGCACTGGCCATGGTACACAGTGAGAGTGTCAAACGATATGACATGAACCTGCTATTTCTCAGTCAGTCTTAATTATGCATATCTTTCTCAGTGTGAGCATCACACTGTATGTGATTCTAACTTAAAAGCTACATATTTTTAGTGAAACACAGCTACCAAAATACAAGCCAACTACTTCACCTGGTGCTCAACCAAAGAAACAGTGATTTGATCCACCTTGAGGATGAACTGGCTGTGCTGGATTAAAAGATGGTAGCTTTGTCTCCACCTTGGGCCCTTTCCTAAGACATTTCAAGGCTAACTTTGACTATGCTCATTTTTTATCTCCAGAGTTGACTCTGGAGTCAACACCAGCTTTAAGAGGCTAATGACTTTTGTCCCTGGTTACCTCAAAGTCATCCTCAAATAATTCCTTCTTTTTCATAAGCTGTTTTTTCTTCTTTTTGCTCAGATTCTGGTGCTCCACAATCTTGTTGTAATTGAAGTGTTTCTTACTCTCTTCCTCCTCATCCATCATGAGCAAAGTCATTTCAGCCTGTGGAGAGAAAAAAAAGTTGAAATATACAACAGTGTGTTTTTCCCCCAAAGAGGAGTATGGGAGGTATAGACAACCCCTTTAGGAAAGGAAAACCTAGTCACTAATGCTCCAGGATAACATCTGCCATCCATAAACTGATTGTGGATTACCGAACTCATAAAGAAACCCAGAGATCTTTGTACAGCAATAGGGTAAAATTTTTAGAAGCAACATCATCGAGAGCAGGAGAGGGGTGAAAGTGTGTACAGTCATGCACTGTATAACAACATTTTGGTCAACAACAGACCGCATATACGATGGTGGTTTCATATAGCCTACGTGAGTAGTAGGCTATACCATCTAAGTTTGTGTAAGTACACTCTATGATGTTTCCACAACGACGAAATGGACTAAGCGACACGTGACTGTATTTAAAAACCAGACCACATTTCACTTAGTGTAAGTGGTTAGTAGGCTGTAGGAACAAGAGTCTTCAAATCCCCCAAATAAAAATTTCTTGTTTTCAATTTGGTGTTTGTAAGCAATGACACTAAATTTAACAAAGATGTAGTATTTTGTGATACAAACTAGACCTTCCAAACATGTACTTTGACAATAAGGAACTTCTTTTTTCTTTTTCTGGCTTTACTTTTTTCAATATTGATACACTTCTGGGAAGGCAGGATCTTAATATTTGCTTCTGAAATCTAATAAAATATCGGTAGATATTTTCTACCGATCATGGGATTAAACGTGAACCCTCAAGAATCAATAAACAACCATATATACTAGAGAAAATACAGAGCAAGCTGCTAGACTTTTGTGAATCTTCCTATATTACCCGTTTAGACTGCTTGAATTTCCTTTCACTTCCATCACTGGCACCTGCAGTTGGCTTTTTTTAGAGCCATTTTCCACAACCGAAAGATTTTCTTTGTGTTCCTTAACTCTACGAGCATTATTGTATATGCAATAAATGGAGAACAGAAAAGATATATAATGATACAGAGTTTAGGTGACTAGTCAGGCTCACTCTCAGACAGTCATGTGAACATCAGCCACAGGGGTGTTGTGGACTCCAGTTCTTGCCTCAGCAAAAATACATATTACTCTGTGCCATGGACCCTTGGAGTCACTGAAGCATAAAGTTCACTGCATTTCCAACAAAGACTTTAATTTTATACACTGAATTTATGCTGTTTGCAATAATAAAAAGAGAGAAATTAGCATTTGACAAGCCACAAAAGCGAAGTCTGTATCACAGGATAGATTCAAATTGAATTAAAACTATGGCAATATTACTTTGAGGTTTTAATAGTAGTAATTTTCGTCTCAGTTATAGTAAGGGTTTTTAATAATGAGATATTTTCCTCTTAATCAAAAAGGGACATGTCTTGGGTTTGAGGTAAATTTTAACTTTGTACTAGTTGGAGAAATGTTTGATAAAAAGATGATATTTTAAAACTATGCTGCTAAAATATTTAATTATGTATTTTACAGTTTATAAATTTAGCAATTATCCACTAAGTAAGTAACAGTGATCAAGTTTTACCCTTTGTCTTTCTATTTCAGTGTCTTCCTCAGGAGATGTGCCATCTTTTGCAGATTTCATTGATTTTTTCTTTATACCTGGCACAATAAAGCAACATAGGAGGGTTAAAAATTACAAGACTATCATCAACAATCTATTTATACTAGGAACAACAATGCAAGATACCTAGGAGTAATCTTATCGATAAATGTACAGAAACTAAAGAAGTAAAAAAAATTTTACTGAGAGATGACTATGGTTATGAATGGAATAACTACAAAACATCTGGATGGGGTGACTGAATATTATAAGGAAGGAATTCCTTCTGAAAGTAATGAATAATTACATCATCAACTAAGAAAGAAAAACCATAAGATCATTTCAATAGACAAATAAGCATTTGATAAAATTCAACATCCATTCATGATAAAATACATATATTTAACGAAATTCTAAATAAAATTCCATTCAAGGAAATCTTTACAGAGATTAACAAGACAGATTTGATATATTAGTGATACAGTGTAGTAAAATGCACTACAAAGTGAAAATAACCAAAATATACTCTACCATATCATGAGAAAAACAGAACAGTATGGCTTGGTATATATAATAAATTGTAGCATCAAACATCACTGGAAAAAAGGGACTATTCAATAACTGGTATTGGGCAATTTATTTTATTCTAGGAAAAAAAATCAAGTTATAGCCTTGCCTCATAATGTACAAGAAAATAAAATGCAGATGGATTAAAGAGTTCAACATTAAGGGAAAAAAACCCTATGAGAAAATACAGGGGAATAGCTACCTGATCTCAAATAGAACAAATATTTTGTTAGCATAAGAACAGAAGAAATCACAAAGAAAAAAAAAACCCAAGTGATTTGAACATATAAACTCTTAAAACTCTGTATATAAAAAACTCATGTACAAAATGAACCATCTTTACAATTTAACAGTAAATACCTTCAAGCAAAAGTTTAACAAATCCTTTCCTCCTTCTCTAAAGACAAATCTAATCTTCAGTTAACTTTCTAGCTCTATTATAAGGGAAAACTACTTATAGTAAAAGTGGCTCCTGATTGGAAAACTGCGTGTATTTCCAGGGACTCAGAAACTTCTGGAGACCACAAAATGCTAGACAAGAAGTTCTCCTCCTGCATGAGAGGTAGTAATGCACAGCAGTTAATGGCACTTGCCTCTGGAGCAGTTGGCTTGGGTTTCAATTCTGGCTCTACCACATTCTAGCTGTGAGCGTATGCCTGCGTCCTTAAAATGCCTGTGCCTGTGTTTGTAAAATGGGGATTATAATAATAGCATCTACCTCATAGGGTTATTATGAGGACTAAGTAAATTAGTAAATGTGAAGAGTTTAGTTAATGCTTGGCACATGGTACTATAAAGTGTTTGCTATTACTGCTTTGATAGTCTGACTACAAAGATGCCCTGGGTTCCTTGGTGATCATGCTAATGCCTTCTTTTTTCTTCCTTTTTTGTTGTCTGTTGGAGTGGGAGGGATTCAAAGGGAGTTGGTGTCAGCGTGCTAAAGTATGAAAGACTAGTCTGAAGAGTAAGAAGGTGCAGAATCTACAAAGCCGTATTCTGTTACTCTAGAATGTTATTACACAATGTCAATCTTCTCTGAACTGTTGGACACTGTCTTTGGATAAGCTGTGTTCTGTCCTTCCAATGCAGAGAAACCAAAGGTCTCTAAAATAATAATGATTAATGCTTTCACAGCACTTGCTGTGTGTCAGGCAGTAGTATTGTTGTATTCACTTTATATGTATTAACTAATTTAATCCTCATAACAATGCTATGAGGTAGACTCTATTATTTTTTTATAATCTTCATTCTGTGGATGAGGAAACTGAAGCACACAGAGGTTAAATAATTTGTCTCAAGTTTAGTAAGTATAGGAACCATAATTCAAAGCCAAGCACTCCGGTAATTAAACACCACACTACACTACACTCCTTTGCTATGAAATGTCATTCTCTCTGTAATAGCCCTTCCCTTTTAAAATGCATTTTGTTGTGAAATAAGAAAGTAAAATTCACAGAACATATAATGATGGTTGAACAACCACAGCTAATGGGAGATAAGAGGAAAAGCAAAGCCTAAAGTTGAGAGAGGCTTTAGAAACTTCTTGCTGTGTATTAAGTCCCTGCTGCAGCGATGCAGCCAAGCCCAGCTGAGAAGCCGTCAGCACAAAGTGCTGCTAGGTTCACCCCTCTGTGCTACCAAGGCATCTGTTTGTACCTCCAAGAAGAAATATTATTGTATGCAGCCTTTCCCCCTAAAGTGAAAATCTTTATTGCTCTTATCTCAAATGTTTTTCAGGGAATGATAAATCCACTTTAAGATTATAACTTTTTCTCTGTTTTAAAGTATGTGTATGTATTTACATATATAAGAATCATCAAGGTTCCACTTTCTTAGGGTCTGACTCCCACACCCTAAATTTATTTCTGCTCCTATGCTCTCAAGGAAAGATCTCCTTTGGAAGTGAATGGACAAGTGACACATGCAGAAGACTGTTCTGTAGCAGGGGAAAGAAAATCAGGCTGCACATGATTAATACATAAAGGAGATAAAGATCTTCACATACATCTGTGGGAAATAATTTCAAAGAGCCCACAATGAACTGTTCCGGATTTTATAACAACCTGGTGAAAAGTCATAAAAATAAACTTGAAAGGAAGACTGCAACAAGGGAGAAAAAAAAGAATCTCCAAGATTGTCAGGGCTAAAAATGATATCTGATTTTAGTGTGATGAAAATTTCTTTGCTCACAAAGAATTTACTGTGTGCTAGACTGAACTGTTTAACCAAGAGAGAAATAATGTGCAGAGAGCCTTTCTGCACTGTTAACAAGATCATATTAAGAGGGCACATCTTAATTTATTTTTTTTTAAGTATTTTTTTCCCTTTGGAAAGTTTTCAGACCTAAGTTAGATGAAGAGCAGTAGGGAAATGAAAGTCCCTGTTCTGAAATGTTATCTTTATTTATCAATGAATCTTTTAGCAAGTAAGAAACCACATCTCCTGGGACTGCTGTAAAAAGTACATATGGGTTGATTCTAATACTAACAGAGACTCAAAATCAGATATTAGAGTTTGACAGTTAAAAAAAATAAATCTAAACAATCCTTACTAAGGTTACTATCCCTTGAAGCAAAAAAATGTAACAATACATCTACAGAAAAAGATGTGTTGCAAAAAGTTGATCTGTAACAGGAATATCTGTAAAGGAAATGTTGCTTTCCATTACTTGTAATGTCAGAGGAACTGTTCACATAAAAAACTTCATCCAGAGTGTTTAATTAAGCACTTCTTGTGAGAGAGCAGTTAAAATAATTCACTGGGGGGCAGACATGGCCTCAGTACTGACCAAACTGTCAGTAGTAAGTCCCTAGAGATTCACTCTTTTTTGCAGCATGTTCCTGCATCCAAGATCACTTGTCCATATCAGATGCAGTCTATTAATCTTCCTCTGGCCCTGGGCATTCTAGCTTTGCTTGTAAATCTAGCAATTCCTCATGTCCAGCTCTTATACATATGGGTCCTGGCTCTGGCTTTGGTCTTTACAACGTACTTGTAGAGTTACAAAAAGTAAAGGGAGCCCATTAAGATTCAGGTTCTACCATCTACCCCGGGCCCCTGTACAATTCAACGATGTTTTTTGAGCTTTAGTTACTCATCTATAAAGTGGAATGAAGTTTGAATTAGAGGACAGAATGCATATAAAAGCATTTGTAAATTGTAAAACAGTATACGAGCAGGAAACTAGTAAGCACTCAATATACTAAATCAATAGATGTACCATATTACTAAATTTTCATGGTGGTTTATCAAAAATCTAAAGTTGTCAAGACAAAAGGTACATTTTAATACGTTATATTTAGATGTGATGTACTTTATTTCACTCCTACTTCTTCAAAAACAAAGTCTTATTAAAGAGTTTATGCAATTAGATAGCAATAAGCAAATTTTTCCAATAATTCATTTCTAAAAGGAAAAAATAATTTATTCTAAAAGTAGATTATATTTTTAAAACTCTCATTTGATATCAAGTTTGCGGTTTAGAAAAAAACAGAAAAAAATTACAGCAAATTTACAGTGTGTAGGGGGAAAAAAACAGAAGGAAAAATTAGAAGAGATTTCTAGTACTCATTTGGCTCCTAACCTGAGCCAAACACCAGGTGTGGCATAAATCAATGAACTCAGATCCTCCATATATTGAAGACTGTGTTAAGCTGAACTCCATGGGATTGCCTGGGGCAAAGATGTTATAAATGTACCCAAGTCCATCTGGCTTAAAATGTCTCTGTCCTGCTCAAACACGGGACTTGAACTATACACCCTTCCAAACATTAATGCTTTTCCTGCTTTTGCACAGCTGCTCCTTCTCGGTTTCTTAAGCTTTCCCCCTGCCTTCCAGGTAGTACATTCTCCACTATTGCAGAGTAATAGTATCTTATGTAGGTTTTACCTGACCTCAGAGCTCAATCCTACATCCTCCTCTCGTAACAATGTTTTCTACCTCCAGTCCCATGGTTTGAAATACTATTTATATGCTACTGATTCCTAAGTCTATATTTGCACTATGACTCTCCAGCTGATCTCCCAGACTAATATCTAATTGACATCTCAAAGTGATTATATCCAAAATGGACTTATTGACCTTACATCCCACCTAAACCTATCATTCCTACATTCCTCCCTAACTTAGTAAATGGAAGAGCATTCTTCCAGAGACTCAAACCAAAAATCTAGGAGTTCTGATAAATTTCTTCCTTATTCAAATAAATCAGCAAGTCTACCTCCAAAATACATCTAGAATCCGATTCACTTTTCTCCTTCCAATTCCATTTGATGGCAAGCCATCTAAACCAACCATCATCTCTTGTCTAGACCTCTGCAAAAGCCTGGTCTCTTAGCTCTCATCAATGCCTTTCTTCAATTTGTTCTCTTCACAAGAACCAGAATAATATATTAAAATACATACCACATCATGTCACAACCTTGCTTTAAGACCCTTCATGGCTTCCCACTGTCAGTAGAGTAAAATCCAAATTTGTTGCCATGACAACAAGGCCATGCAGGATTGGTCCTGTGTCCCAGCCTGGCCTCATACCAAACTCCCTCTCTGACCATGCTCCAGCCACACTGGTGTCTTTCAATTTCTCCAATAGGATCAGTTTTCTCACCTCATAGCCTTTCTACCCCCTTTTCCCTCATTTGCAGTGCTCCTCCCCCAGCTCTTTATGCTGATTCCTTCCCATTCTTCAGGTCTCAGTTCAAGTGTCATCACCTCAGAGAAGTCTTCTTTGCTTACCCTATGTAAAGTAAGCTATTCTCCTTCCTCCCAGTTATATCCTTTATATTACGCTATTTATTTCCTTTAAAACACTGACCATATTCTCATAATATTCTTATTTATCTATTTAATATGTCTTTCCTAAATCCATAGATCCTCAAGGGATGTAACCTTGCTTGTATTATTACTGCCGTACCTCTAGCCTAGCAGAGTATCCAGTACCTGGTAGTCACTCAAGAATATTGATTGATTGAATGAATAAACAAACGTGGCAAGATACCATTTTTTGGTCCTAAATTTTATGTAAAAACAATTCTCAGACTTTCTGTTTCTATTTTTCCTTAAAAAAAAAAAAACTTAAGCCCAGATATAAATAATTATTCCCAGGAAGTATTCTGGAATCAGAAGAATATTGAAAGAAAGCAAATTTTATTTATACTTTCCCTTGGAACTTCTGATACTAACTTTAGAGAAAGCTTATTCACAATTGCAAAGTGCTGATTCCAAGAAACAAGTTACCAGAAGCCATCAAATCATTTAACTTATTCTTTGAATCCTACTCAGAATTCTGTAATCTGACCAGATTTCACATGCCAAATGAAGCACTTTGGAATGAGAACAAGGAAACTATAATGCTTTGCATTTCTCCATTATAAACTTGGTTTCCTGAAATCAGAGGATAGGGCTAAAATCCATCATCTTCTAGAAATGACTTCTCAGGTATGATAAAAAGCAGAATATGCTAAGTTTCCATTTCCCTTTCCAATTCCTAAAAATCTCACATCCTATAATAGACTTTATTCATCTTGATCTCCTTTTCATCAATAAAATGTCAGTGCTAAAGGGCTATAACAACCAGGAAATAATTTTGAGCAATTTTGACTTTCCTGTTGAGAACTATTCTGGCCCACAGTCACGAGGGACAAGAAGCAAGGAAACTTCATAAAACCCTTCTCTTTACAATGCCAGCTTGGGGCTGCTCCAGGAGCAAGCCTTTTGGGGTTCATGTGTGTGGTATTCAGATCAGAGGAAGGCAAAACGCATGAGAACAAATGGAAAATCCTTACAGCCGTCTTTGCACTGACTTGTCCAAGTATGGCCTGAACCTTACCACACACATTTACACATAACAGAAAGGTACGAGTGAAAGCATTCAGGAAAGAATGAGTGGTGCATATGCAATGGAAACAAGCCTCCCTGGATATAGGAAATCAGGTACCAGATAGTTGAGAGATTCAAGGAAAAAAGGGAGGAAGCTGGCTTTCAGCTATAATGAAGCAGGATAAATGAAAAAGAGATAAAATGAAACATAGATGCTTTTGTATATTTGAGCAGAAAAGCTTCTATACCACAAAACCATGTAAAAAAATTTTAAAAATGTATATGCACATACCCACATAAACATAAACAAATTTATTTCACTCTTTAATTTCTTCATAAGCTTTGCAGAGAAGACCTAGAGTGGATATGTTATAAAAAAGCAGTGAAAACACACAAGAAGGTGACTATTCCTTTTTCTCTCATCCTTTTATAGTAAATCTATGAGAATATTTCCTGGAAAAGAATCCACAGCAAACTGTTAAATTAATCATGTTACCAAAAGCCTCCTATAATGAAATTATTCCCTGTATGTACAGGAGCCATGCTGACTTTTCCTAATCTGATCAATGGTTATGCCCCACAGGACAAACCTGCGTATAAGCCACTAAGGGAGCTATACAAATTCTAGGAATTTTTTAAAAATGAGTAGTTTATATTGTTTCTACTCATGTCATGTTTTTTCTTTATATTCCATTGAAAACTACAAATATGGGCTGGCTTACCTATTTTTTTAACTTCTTCGGCAAAGTATGGGTCATTCAAATCAACATCAGAGGGAAGTTCATCTTCACTGTCCTCTTCAGCAAGAGCCTTAAAGTTAAATATAAAATACATACAGTTTATTACAAGGACCATAGATATGTATGTGAAAGAAAATCATATGATTTCACTTAAATCAAGTAGTTCACTCTAAAATAAAACTAGTTTTTAAAATGCGTCTATTTATAAAATGACTCCCATCTGAGTTATTCTTTTGTTTGTTCAACAAATATTTATGGAATACTTAATAAATGCAGAAAACTATGCAGAACTTTTGGGAGAAATGAAAATTATCACACAAGGTTTCTGTCTTCAAATCCAAAATTTTACAGTCTATTAAAGGAAGTTAGACACATAAACATATACATCTGTAATAATAATTCAAGAAAGAAAGTGCTGGAAGAGACATAAATACAGTGATATAGACATTCAAAGGAGAATACTTTTAGATGGGTGATCAGCAAAGAGAGGTGGCCTTATCTCTCACAAAATTGAGAAATGGCAGTGACTATCAACAGCTTGAAGTAGTGCATTGTGGACTATCCTTTAATTATTATTTAAAATAATTTAAATATTATTTTAATCAATTAAATTTATTTATTTAAATTATTTAAAATTAAATTTAAATGATTTAAATTAAATTTATTTTAATTATTAAATAAGTAATTCAATGAATTAAAGAAACAATTTTTAATGAAAATTCAAACATATACAAAAGCAGTAGGACAGCATTATGAACCCCCTGTTCTTATCACCCAATTTCAATAATTATTTTGTTTTATCTATAATCCACTCCTGAAAACTCTTGGGCTATTTTAAAGCAAATCTGTTAGTTAAATTTTCCCTAATCAAATTTGAACAGACTGTCTACTAACTTACTATATTTAAATTAAAAAATCAAGTCAATAAAATAAATAGTACATATATGAACTAAGATCAAATTAAACAAATTGAGTTTATCCCCAGGAATCTAAAACATCTCTAAGTCACTTCAACAAAAACATTTAGAATGCATATTGCTAAACATCATCCTGCAAGCTGAAGAAGACTCATCAAGCCCTAAAGAATATTTATTTTGATATTAATATATCCTTCTAAGAACAAGAACTAGACTCAGAGCACTGAGTCTAGAACAAACTGAGTGGTCAACCAATGTATTTTTAATGTTATTGATAAAATGAGTCCAGTCTTAGCCCAATGAAGGGAAAGAGTAAAAGCACAAGGTAAGCTCAAAGCATCTAGCAAATGAAAATCAGGGGCCACCCGGTGGCGCAGTGGTTTAGTTCGCGCTTGGCAGCCCAGGGTTCACCGGTTCAGATCCCGGGCGCCCGCCGACGCACTGCCTGTCAGCCATGCCGTGGCGGCGTCCCATATAAAGTGGAGGAAGATGGGCACGGATGTTAGCCCAGGGCCAGGCTTCCTCAGCAAGAAGAGGAGGATTAGCAATGGATGTTAGCTCAGGGCTGGTCTTCCTCACCAAAAAAAAAAAAAAAAAATGAAAATCAAAGAGAATAGCTGCTAAAGGTCTCAGAAATGAGTGACTACTTTATTGACCCCATAAAGACCCACTTGTAAGTCTTCCAATAAACTTATGGCTTAATCACTTGTAGAATTATTCCATTTAAAAGATATTTTGCTGCCTACCTAGTTTTAAATTTTAGAGAATAAGAAAGGTAGCATATCAATGGGGACAGGGCTCTTACTCCATTTCCTCATTTTACTATCCATTTCCAGAAGTACTGACTGTAATAGAAGTACAAAAATCACTCCACTGCATCATTCAACTTTGTAGCCCTCTATATTTACAAACACTGAAAGTCACAGCCATACCAAAAGCACAAGCTTACATAGTAGAGAGAGAAATAATATAGTACAGAAAGAAACTGGAGTGAGAGATGATGGATTCTGGTCTCAGTTTGGCCATTAACAAGCTGTGTATTCTCACACAAATCACTTACTTTTCTACAACTATAAAACACCAGGGTTGGACTAGAAATAATAATTTAAGATTCCTCAAGTTGTAAGATTCTGTGATTTGTGATGCCATCTTAAGGCAATGACTGTACTGGCAGAATGCTGCATTTCAGCGACAAGACAGAGTGTTTTTAGTGGCCAAAACCATTAAGTGGTCTCTGCTATTACTAAGGACTCTAACTCTGGAAAAGATGTTATCCCTGAATGGTGAGACTCAAACCAGATTTTTCATAGACAACATATTAGCACAGAGGAAATATTCTTTTTTTTTTTTTGTGGGGAAGACCAGCCCTGAGCTAACATCTGTTGCCAATCCTCCCCTTTTTGCTGAGGAAGACTGGCCCTGGGCTAACATCCGTGCCCATCTTCCTCCACTTTATATGGGACGCCACCACGGCATGGCTAACAGGCAGTGCGTCTGCGGGCGCCCGGGATCCGAACTTGCGAACTCCGGGCTGCCAAGCGTGGACTAAACCGCTGCGCCACCAGGCGGCCCCCCGGAAATATTCTTAATAAAGGGATTTAATGACAAGCTGTTAAAAGATCCACAAGATAATACTGAAAAGTGAAAAATGCACGGTGAGAAATAGGAATGTAATGAAAAAATTTCATTCATTTAAAAAACTTCTATATGTATACATCCTCAAGTAGAAAAGTCTGTGTGTAGCTCTCTTCCTCAAAAACACAGAATAGAATCAAACTATCTAGATAGCAACTGAACTATTTTACTTAGGTAGCGTGTAAATGTAAAATATTAGAGAACAATGGTTAAAGTAGCTCTGGGCTTTTACCAGGCTTTGTACATCATTATGTAATCTCGCAGAAAACACTTAACCTATTAGGTTCTCCCTTTCCTCTTTCTTAAAATTGCGATGATAAGAAGCCCTACTCCAGTGATTGGTTACATTATGAGATAATGCATGGCAAGCACTTGGAACCTTCTGATACATGGTTGTTGTTCAATAAATACTTGGTCATAATTATCACTGATACCTTCTGTTTCTTTTTCAGTCTTTTTTTCTCTTTCTTCTTCTCTAAAAATTGTTCCCAAGGGGTCAGTTTATCCTTTCCTTCCAATTTGTTTTTGACCATTTCTTCGGCACTTTCTTTAAGCCCTGAGGAAAAACACAGTTTAGTTTAAAATGTTTTATCTTTATTCACTTAAAAATGTAATTTACAAAAAAAGGGTAATTTATACATATTTAATAGAGTAACGATAAAATGCAGCACTGAATTTTGTAATACTCCAAGATCACACAGTAATGTAGAATCAACTTATATCAAAGCTATTTCCTAATAACAAACACCACCAATAAACCTAACCAAACCAAAATAAATAAACGAATCCAGCAACTTGTTATATAGTCAAGCCACTAAAGAAAAATCCTTTATTGGGGGCCGGCCCGGTGGCACAGCGGTTTAGTCCGTGCTTGGCAGCCTGGGGTTCGCCGGTTCGGATCCCGGGCGCCCGCCGACGCATCTGCCTGTCAGCCATGCCGTGGCGGCGTCCCATATAAAGTGGAGGAAGATGGGCACGATGTTAGCCCAGGGCCAGTCTTCCTCAGCAAAAAGGGGAAGATTGGCGACGGATGTTAGCTCAGGGCTGGTCTTCCCCACAAAAAAAAAAAAAGAAAAATCCTTTATTTAGGCTCAACCTTCATTTCCGTATACTTAATTTAATGGCTTTGAGCCTCTAAGAAAAATTCTGGGACAAAATCTTCTCAGGATAGAACTATTAACTAATTTTTGGTAGCAAAAGGTAAGTAGTCTGTAACATAATTATCTCTACTTGCTTCTGTTGCCCAAGGCTTTATTTCCTGGAAACTAGAAGTGACTAACAAAAACTGATTAGTAAGGCAATCCCTGTTGAAATATCCCAGAAGGAATGAATTCTCATAACCTCTTCTTAAGCACTCTGTGAGGCCACATTTTTAAGATCAAAAGGACCAACAAGTTCAGTTTCCACTTTGTATGGCTTAGCTCCTTCAGCTGTTATTTGCTCTTGTACTTTATCTCTAAAGGTCCTTGTTCCTTATATTCTGCAGTTTTCGATTCACGTTTCTATGTGGCTTGTGTAATAACTGGAGTAGGGTGAGAAGGGGAAAGAAAAAGTCCCAAGGCTGATCTATCAGTCCATGAAGACCCTTACTACTGCCAAAGGAAAGGGAATGTGACTACTGTGTTGGACCCTTTGATAATAAAGATATTTCTTTCATTCTGTAGTATTTTTTGGAGGTCATGGATGGGTTTAGGGATGAGGGGGCTTCAATATTTAGATAACAGAAAATCCATTAAAAAAAATTAACAGAATGATTTGAAATGCTTTTTAAGAGAGACATGATGGTCAGTCCAGATCATCTTCTCAGAAACATTCTAAATTCTAAGAAAGCGAAAACAATCCTAAGGACATAATAATTCCCTTTCTTCCTGACGAGTAAACTGAAAATATTCAACAACTTGCCTAAGAACACGCAGCTAGGGAGCTGCACAGCTGAAATTTGAGTTCCTGGGTATCCTCTATGCTATTACCAGGTACATCTAAAATGCTGGATTGACCTAGAATAAAGAAATGTATAGCTTATGAATAAAATCTAAAGCTTTGGGCCTCAGGTTCCCTTATCTAAGAAATAAGGTTGGTCTAGATCAGAAGCACGCAACTTCTCCCTCCCAAATACACTTTTCCCTCAAAGAAAATATTTGGTAGAAGTCCAAATATATAAAACAACTAAAAGTAGCGTTTTGGGTCTTGAGCCCCAAAGAATAGTATGAAACAGCTGGAACAGATGATCTCTAAGGTCCCTTCCTTAGTTTTTAAGGCAAGACTTAATCTCCAAATTTCTGTGACTTAGAAAAGTATTAAATTATATGCATACTCAAGGTTATATAGATTTGTTTTTTATGACAGGGTAGGATCTCTGATTTATTGGGATGCCAAATCAGAAACACAATCCTCAATTCAAAAATGTTTCTTATAAGAAAACCACAATTCACTTTACTAAACAGTTTTCAGCAGAAATGTGAACCGTATAAAACCATGTCCAGATCTCTGACTGAATCAACAAATACACAGCAGGTAGGAAATGTGAACTGGGATCCTCACCTGGGAGAAAGCAGCAAATTTTGACAAAACAACTTGATTTCAAATAACAAAAGAAAACAATTTATATTTTATGCCTGTGGGTCAGCACACAATCAGTCTAGTCTCTAATTTTAAATGCACAGTATTGTATTATTAGGTATGAAGTTTAAATAATAATATTTAAGGCATTCTACTATAATTTCCTTATACATCAAGAAAGATTTTATTAAGACTTCAAAATATTTAAATTAATATATTAAGATATAATTTTTTTTTTTACCAAAAAGTATTCTGATTAATTTTGATCCTTGAAACTTAAACTCAACTTCTAGCTCAGCATTACGCTAAGAAACGTTCTATGTTACTGTCTCTTTTAGGTGACTAGAACACTGGTTTGATGTGTCTCAGTCTATGCATTTCTACTCCACATGTAAGTGAGTCTTGACCTTTTTTGGGAACATGGATACCTTGAGAAGTTGATAAAAGTTATGGAATCTCTCCCTGAAACACTGTACCGGAAAAACTTACATACAATGTTCAGGGAGTTTATGAATAGCCAATGTTCATCACTATGTAAGGAGAGGTCTAGGGGAAGACCGAATTCCATCACCCCAAACTTCAAAACTGACCAGCACTGACATTTGTAGGTTCTACATCAGAGTTTCTCATTTCAGCATTATTGCCATTTTGGACCAGATAATTCTTTGTTGTGAAGGACTACTCTGCGCACTGTAGGATGTTTGGCAATAACTCTGGCCTACCCACTAGATGCTAGTAGCCCCAGTCATGAAAATCAAAAATGTCTTCAGACATTGCCAAATGTCCTCTTGGGGAGCAAAATCACCCCTAGTTGAGAACTGCTGTTCTAGACAATTATTAGAAGACATTTCTGAAAAGAAGGGCTATTTCATTATTTGTATCACATAAATGATGTGTTATTTTATTTGATACTTGATTATATGTCTTTTCTACTTTAAAAGTTTCATCTGAGTATGCCTTTTCTTCTAACTAGACCAAAGGCAGCTAAGGTCACCTTCTTTTGCATTTTATAATATTTATCATAGTGCCAGACACATAGCAAGTACTTAATAAACACTTAATTGATCTGTTTTGAAGGAGGGATTCTTATTTCAAGCCAACTGTTTGATCTTTCATGTTTGGAACATATTCTCTCCAAGAGAAAATGAATCAAAACTTTAGAATCTAAATAAATGGCCTTTATCCCCAAGTGGTTCATGTGTCTTTTTTTTTAAAGGACCTATAGCTCTAGAATAATTCATGAAATATTTATTCTCAGGAAATATTTTATATTTTTCTGGTTTTTAGTTTGTTTACAACAATAAAGAAACTGTATCTTCAGTTAAATACAGTCTGTAATTTTTTGCCTGGCTCTCACTTAATACACCAAAATAGTAGAATGACAAACACATTGCAATGAATTAACACACCACCACAATAACTTAAAAATGCTTTGTTCTCATTGTCATCATGAGGTCATTTAAATCTCTTGCCACAGATCATAGTTGTTTATGTTCTAAGTTCTTAAAAATATGCCCATCCCAGAAGCCTCTTGGCGTACATACAAGAACATTCTTCAGACAGTTTTAGTCTTACTTGAGAGCAGCCACTATGTGACTAAAAAACAACTTCATTATAACTGTTTTTAGTTTTGCACAAATTTTTTTTTAAAAATTTTAAGCATATAGCCAAGGACTGCCAAATTAAAAATAACATCAATAATTCCACAAATAACGAGTAAAAAAACTCTTTTAAAGCCAACCATGAACACAGATGACTCAATTATGACAATAATAATTTAAGCACAATCCACTCAGAATTATTTTGGCAGTTTGCATACTTATACGAAAATATTTTTAAACATCCTTTCAAAACCCACCAGAAAAAGAATATACATTCCTCCTGACCTTACTCATTTGAAATATTTGAAAACTCTTCAAGGGACAGGATATGAATAACTTAAAATAACTAGGTATTGGTTTTGTTTATAAAAACAAAATGAACATTTTAAGATTTCTGATATAGGCTGAAACAGGCATCTTTTATTTAAATGAGGACTTAGAATTCACTGAGAATATTTATGAACACTTATGGCTCAATCTTTATTTACGGTTGTATGTTTAAATCAGACTGTGTAACATCCAATTCCAAAAGTAGCTTTTAAAATGTAACTAACCCACCCCCCCAAACTCCCAACTTGGAATTTACTCTGGGTATAAAGGTTTTGAGAGGAAAACCACCAACCATGCCCTGAGGAACACTGACAACAAAGGCATCCCTTCAAATTGACTAGTTATCCCCAGTGGTGTGGGGAGAGGGAAGGACACAATTACTTATATAATAGAGGTCACAGGTATACTCGGTCCATATAAGCTATGTGGGTGACATTTTTTTCTCCATGGTGACCAAGTGATTATGTACACAGGGAATCCTTAGAACATATAAGCCAAACTATTAATCTTTGTAATGAGAAAGATGAAGCTCTGAAGTGTTTTGAACTTGGTTCCAAGACTTGTTCAGAATAAGAACCTGTTTAGAACAGTGTTCAGAATTCGGTGCATAATTTCTTATTTGAGCTTCTGTAAACCCCTGTCTCCTAAACTCTTAAAGCACCATATTCTTTTATTCTGTATCATTTATCACAGTTGTAACTTTGTATTTGTTTGCGTGATTTTAAAAAAATTATTATTAATGGCTATATCTCTCACTAGGTTGCAAGCTCCATGAGGGTAGAGGCCATAGCTTGTTTTTTTCTTTTCCACAAAGGTAACCCTAGTGGCTAGTGGAGGGCCTGGCATATAGTGCTTACCTAATAAATTGTTGAATGAAAATGCAAAGGAAGAGATAAATTAGTCAAATTTGTTCCCAATCTTATGAATAGGGAGCAACAATGCATGAAATTAAGAAGTAAAGTAACAACCAGCCTTGGGATCAATAGTAAACAGCAAAAATTACTAATCAGCCAGAACCAACAAATACTTTTGCACTTAATACTATTAGAATATTGTTATATCTACTAGATGGAAACAACACAGATAGTTATAATAAAGATAATAAGACTAAAGGGTTATAGGTAAGCTACTTAGACTGGGAACTACTTCTCACACAGCATTTAATTCTGTTATCTCCCAAAACATTCAATGAAGTATTCACAGAAGATACCCCCAAGTGTGGGCTGAATGAATAAAGGTTAATGCTTTTTGTTGTTGTTGATTGTCTAAAAGCTATTTCAGTAGGTAGCAACTGTTTTACATTTGTCTTGAATTTGAGCTTAATTCTAAACCTCTTCTAAATCTCCTCTTACTATCCTTAAAATGATGCCTTCCATTTTCAAGTATATTCAGTCTACTGTGAATCAAGCTTCTTAAAATCAAACGTTCTTAAAAAGCTGACTTCAAATACAAGACATTTGGGCCTCATTAGAGAGCTACTGTTTCCTATATTTGTCTGTATTTTTAAGTTTTCTTTACTTTATAATCACAATGTACATAGTATCAAGCTGTCCTAATAAAACAGACTAAAATTCTGGCCACGTCTGGTGGAGCCATTCTGGTATTTAATTTATGGCAAAGAAACTGAAGAGCTACTTGTTCTATTGTTATTTTTTACACATAATGTTTACAGACAAGGTAGAAAATAAATGAAAACTTTTAAATGAATGGCTAAGATGTAAGAAAACAAAGGGAATTTTTCAGAGTCCAGTCACAACAAGAAAGCACAAATAGAAATGTTAAACTAGCTCAGAAGCAGGGAGTGTGCCTTGGGGATATATACTAATCCATTATGGTCTAGTACGGATCTTGCATTTTAATGGGCTGCTAGCCAAGGAGACGGGGGATAAAGTTTGTAACCTAATGATGATGATAAGTCCCATCAGAGACCACTACCATGAAGCTAGGATCCTTAAGGGTGCCCTCAGTGGGTACTGCTCCTCCTCCAAAAACTCAGAGGGAATACATGCCTGTTTGGGTTTGGGCGATGGGCAGAACAAGGGAAGTAAAAATACATTTATCCAGAGAATTGATAACCACAGGTCCATAACTCCATGAGTTTGTGGCTGGAATTCACATTATCTGTGTGGCCCCGAACACCGCAATCCAAAAATTTGGTTACAATTGGTCTTGGATTAGAAGTACCCTTGGACACCTAGCAAATACTCTCTAAAAAGTGCACTTTTGACCCAGGCCTCTGGGAAGTCCACAGGTAAAAAAGATATCCAAGAAAATGAGATTATAATCGAAATGCAATATGAATCAGAGTAGGCAGAAACAAAATAATACATGTCAGACTATACAGACTATATAAAGACTATAGATTTTTGAATTGTCAGATACAGAATATAAAATCAACACATTTAAAAAACAAAAGAGGAAAATAAAAGATAAGATTATCAAAAGTATGAGACAGATTTGGAAAGAAAAACCTACTAAAATAAAACATGTCACTGAAATGAAAAAAGTCAATGAACAAGTTAAACAGCAGACTACACAGAGGTAAAGAAAAAATTAATGAACTGAAAGACAGAACTGAAGAAATTACCCAGCATGCTGCATAGATTCAAAGGTATGGAAAATATGAGTTATTAGATACGGAATGAGAAGGTACCACACATATCAAATAGGATTTCCATAAGGAGAAAATAGAGAAGATGAAGAAAAGGTAACATTTTAAGACAAAATGGCTGAGAAGTTTTCAGAACTGATCAAAGATACTTCAGGATTCTGGATATCCAATTAATTCTAAGCAAGATTAAAGCTAACAAGAAAAAAATGACCTAGACATAGTAAAACTCTAGAATGCTAAAGTATTTAAAATACCGGGGACAAAAGACAGCACTGTGGAGTAAGGCCAATTCTTTCCTGACAGGGTTCAAAACTGGGCCCCTGGGCGCTGGAATTAACATAGTGTGTTCTTTAGTTATGCTGGCTACCTCACATGTAACTCTATCAACAGAAGTCAAGGGGAAGACTCGTGAGCTCACAGCAAAATTTGCCTCTCCCCAGAAGCAGGTTAAGAGGGGGACTAGCTTGGCACATCCATGACGACAGCAGATACCCTTCCCTCCCTAATCCTCAACACTCACTGCCAAAATCTGCCTCAAACCTACCTCTTTGTGCTTTTTATCCCTATTCATTTTAATCACCACCAAAATGCTCCTCATCAGGATCCCCCTAGTCTCCCAGGTTCTAATCCTCAGAAGTTAACTGTATATCTACTCTTCTGCTACTATCTCCCTCCTCCTCCAACTCTCTACCACTAAATTCTCTGGAATTCACAGTACATCATCAGTAAAAACTTAATTATTATATCTCTGAATATTTTCTTCATCTTCTTGCTCGAACTGAATCCCGGCTCTCCCCTGAGGATACTGCACACCCCAGCCCTTTCAAGTAGTCTGTTGTTGGTGGGGTGGGGTTTGTTTTCTTCACAGAACCCACATACCAAATGGCCTGGCGGGGGGTAGGCATGTGTGTGTGGGTCATTATGCCCTTCGCCCAGTTTTAAGAAGTGGGATACTGGTACAGGGATAGGTAGACTAACTAACCAATAAAACAGAGAGCCAAGTAACAGATCCATGCAGTTTTGGAACTCTGGTACATGACAGAGGTGACATGCCAGATTACTGGGGGAAAGGAGAGATTATTCAATAAATGGAACAGGATAAAAAAGATTTTCCATGTAGAAGAAGATGAAACTGGATCCCTACCTTTTATCATACAAAAAAATCAACTCCTGATGGATCAAAGACTTAAATGTCAAAAATCTTAAACCTTTCTACCTTTAGTAGAAAATAAAGGTGGACATTGGTCTCATTCGTATAGAAAAGGATTTCTTAGATAAAACACAGAGAGGACTAACTTATAAAAGAAGATTAATTTGAAAATATTAAAATACATTTGTTCATTAGACAACATCTCCAAGAA
This sequence comes from Tapirus indicus, assembly GCA_031878705.1. Taxonomy (NCBI): domain Eukaryota; kingdom Metazoa; phylum Chordata; class Mammalia; order Perissodactyla; family Tapiridae; genus Tapirus; species Tapirus indicus. The sequence goes on from CM062929.1 coordinate 80,535,197, forward strand.
AGTGTGGGGGGGGGATAGAAGAAGATATTTACTATCCTATAAAAGACAAAGGACTAGTATCAAAGAGAAATAAAGAACTCCTAAAAGTCAGCAGAAAAAGCACAAACAAAATACAACACAAAAATGGCCAAAAGACATCTATGAGTATTTTACTGAGGAGGAAACATATACAGCCAATAAATATATGATGACATGTTCAATCTCATTAGTGATAAGAGAAACGCAAATCAAGCACTGCTGGTGGGAACGTAAACTAATATCACCATATGGGAAAAGAATTCAGTATTTCATTTTGTAAAGTTAAACATTCACATACCCTATGACCTACTAATTACACTCCTTGATAAATACCCAGAAAAACTTGAACACACACCAGGACAACATATAGAAATGTTCTTAACAGCATGATTCACCACAGTCAACACCTAAGAACAACCCAAATGTATATCCAACAGGAGAATGAGTATATAAACTGTGGTATATAGCAGTCAAATGAATGAGTCACAGCTACACAAAATATGGATAAATCTTAGCCATATAATGTTGAGTGAAAAAAAACAGTCCCAAAAGATTTAAGAATATCTAAAACAAACCCACTCACCCCCAACATTAACAAAGTTAACAGCTTTAATGAGATATAGTTTATATACCATACAATTCACCCATTTAAAGTATACAATTCAATGGTTTTTAGTATATTTACAGATACATGCAACCATCACCACAGTCAATTTTAGAATATTTTCATCTCCTCAAAAAGAAACCCTAACTCTCTCCCCCACAGGACACGCTGAAACATGCCCCCCCACTGCAACTGCCAATCTACTTCCTGTCTCTATAGATTTCCCTGTTCTGGATATTTCATATAAAATATGTGGTCTTTTCTAACTGGCTTCTTTCACTTAGCATAATATTTTCAAGGTTCATCCACTTTGTAGCATATATCAATACTTTCTTCCTTTTTTATACACCCACGCTTTTTAGGAATACTTATAAATGAGATGAAAATATATACAATGGAAAGCAAAAGAGTAAATACTGAAATCTGGATGATAGTTATCTCATGTACGGAGAAGCAGGGGAGACCAAATGGATAAATGTAAGTTATTGCACAGTTCTAGCTTTTGTAGTGGGTTCACTTTTTAGTTACTAAAAATAAATAAATGAAAGAGGGCCATGCTGGACCAATGATGAGAGAGTGTCCCAATTCAAGGATTACAATTAATCTAATTATGTGAACCAGAGGCACATAAGAATAAAAAGACAAGTTTAATAAATTTGACTATACCATTTTTGTTTTTCAGGAGACACTATAAAGAGAGTAAAAAGACAAATCACAAACTAGAAGATATCTGCAAAACATATGACTGATAAAAGACCAAGCCCAGAATATATGAAGAACTCCTATGAATCAGTAAAAGAAAGACAAAGAACATTACATAAAAATGGTCAGAAGACATGAATAGGCATTTCACAGATGAGGAAACACACAGAAATGTTCTTCCTCATTAGTAGTTAGGCAAACGCCTGAGCAACCTTTTGAAAACTTAAGTCAGGTCATATCACTCTCATTTCCCATTTAATTTAGAGTAAAAGCTAAAGTCTATCCAGAGGTCTACAAAACCCTTTGTGATTCGGGCACCTCCCTGCCCTCATCTTCTACTACTCTCCATTTCCTGGCTCATTCTGCTCCAGTCACATGCGCCTCCTTATTACTCCTGGACAAATCAGAAATGCTTCCCCCTCAGGACTTTTGCATTTATTGTTTCCTGTACTCGAAATGCTCTTTCCCAGGGTAACATATAGGGTGCACAATTCTTCCCACTAGGTCTTTGTGCAAATGTCACTTTCTCAATGAAGCCTTCCTTGACCATTCTATTTAAAGTGCTACCCACTCCTATCCCCCATCCAGGCTTTATCCTTTTGTTTACATAGCCCTTAATCACCACTTAATTATTTTACTCATTTGTTTACTAACTTCCTTTCTCTCCCCTTCTCCAACCCACATACTAAAATGTACGGCCCATGAAGGCCTGAACTTTTGTCCATTTTGATCAGTGCTAAATCTCCAGAGAAAAGAAGAGAGTCTGGCACACACAGAAGAATATTTGGGAAGAACACACAAAACCAAAATGAGATACCATTACTTATATACTCACTGGCAAAAACTGAAAAGCCTGACAATATTAATTAATGGTGAGGATAAAAAGCTATGGCAACTCACACTACTGTTAGAGGAATATAATACAAGCACCTGGGAAAACAATTCAGCATGACCTAGTCAAGGTAATTGTGAGCATGCTCCACAACCAAGAAATTCTACATATATCCAAGAAATTCTATATATACCTAGGTGACAAGTCCAAGAATATTCACAAAAGCATTGTTTATAATGGCAATAAACTACAATTAACTGGCAACAGAACAGATAAATTGTGATGTATCTCTAACTGAATTCCATGTAGCAGTGAAAATTAATGGACCATATCTTCACATATGGATATGGATAACTCTCAAAAATAGAATGTTAATAGCAAAAAGCAAGTGACAGGAGAATACACAGAGGATGCTTTAATAAAGTTCAAATTTAACAAAATTAGATACAGACTGTTTAGGGATATATGCATATATGGTAAAACTATTACAGTAGAAAAAGGGAACTATTAATAAGAAATGTAGTGTCATAGTTTGCTCTGATAGAGGAAGGAAGGGGGTGTAACTGGGGAGTCTCATAGAGGACTGTAGACATTAATAATGTTCTTTCTTAAACTGGGTACACAAGTGTTCATTTTATTATTGTTCCTTAAACTGCATATATATATTGTATTTACCTTTTGTATCTATTTTTCACCCCCACAATAGAATGTAAAAAAAAAGAAAGGGTAGTGAATGTTTACTCTTTGACAACTATGTGCTAAACTCACTTTCACCTGCCTTTTGTCAGTTAGCCTCCATCAAAATAACATGTACTTAACTGATTTTCTGATGCAAGCCTTCTATGCTCTTTCCATGATCACAGTAAACTATAAATACAATCCCAAATCTTATCATAAGCAGGTCCCAGTCTATATACTGTATTTGAAAAATCGACCTGAAACTAATTGTTTTCCTCCCTGGGAGAGTTTCTGACTACAGAAGCTATTAATACCTAAGGATATTTTGAGGCTGGGGTACAACCAAAACGGCATTTTTAAGTCAATTAAAGGAAAAAGCTTTTATAAAAATGAAAGGAAATGAAAAACGCTTCAACTCCCTATCATTTCAATATTTAACAACTTTTCAAACTAGATTTTTCTTGCTGCAATCTAAGTATTTTCTTCCCCATTTACTGAGGTGGGTTTATAGATAAGTAAGCTGTATATTCTGGCTATTTCTAAAAAGACTTCCAAAATAACTATTAGGAAAGCAGTGCCTTCTCAGCCCTTTTCATATTATGGTAGACATTAAAAATGATAATATCTATAGAGCACACCAGAGCAAATGGAGAAGGCAACCTGGAGGCTCTGGTTGGCCTAGAGGCTAAAGGGATCAACACTTTGGAAAATCTGTAATCCACTGGCAGCATATTGGTAGGTTATCTCCAAAATGGAGATCTCATTTAAGGTTTACTCTTTCAACTTTTCTAATATTTGTAATTAACTCAGAGTTTATTTCATTGGCAATGTCCTCTATTACAACATGTAAAAAAATTATAGAATGAGACTAGTGAAGAACAAAAGTAACATTAAAATCTAGAACTTCAGTATTTCCATGGCTTATCTCATAAACAAGCACTGTTTCTATTTTTAGGGATTGTCTGGAAACAAACTCTTATTAAGGAAATTTATGACAGGCCAAGCACTCTTTGGGTCCAAAAAGATAATCAGAATCTTGGAATACCAACTAATAACATGAACATCTACAAACCTGCAATGTTCAACAGAAAATAGTCAAAAGCCTTCCTTTGCCTTTGTTGTTTTTTTTTACATTTTTTATTGATGTCTTAATAGCTTATAACATTGTGAAATTTTAGTTGTACATTATTGTCAATCACCATATAAACACTTCCCTTCACCCCTTGTGCCCAACACCCCTCCCCCTTGCTTCTGGTAACCACCAAACAGTTATCTCTGACCATATGTTGTTAGTTTATATTCTACATGAGTGAAATCATGCAGTGTTTGTCTTTCTCTGTCTGGCTTATTTCACTTAACATAATACTCTCCAGGTCCATCCATGTTGTTGCAAATGGGAGAATTTTGTCTTTTTTATGGCTGAGTAGTATTCCATTGTATATATATACCACAGCTTCTTTATCCACTCATCTGTCGTAGGACACTTGGGTTGCTTCCACTTCTTGGCTATAGTGAATAATGCTGCAATAAACATAGGGGTGCATAAGCCTTTTTGGATGGCTGATTTCAGGTTCACTGGATAGATACCCAATAGTGGGATAGCTGGATCATAAGGTATTTCTATTTTTAATTTTTTGAGGAATCTCCACACTGTTTTCCATACAGGTTGCACCAGTTTGCATTCCCACCAGCAGTGGATTAGGGATCCCATTTCTCCACAACCTCTCCAAATTTGTTGTTTTTCGTCTTGGTGATTATGGCCAATCTAACAGGTGTAAGGTGAAATCTAAGTGTAGTTTTGATTTGCATTTCCCTGATGATTCGTGATGTTGAGCATCTTTTCATGTGCCCGTTGGTCTTCTGTATATCTTCCTTGGAAAAATGTCTCTTCATATCCTCTGCCCATTTTTTGGGGGGGTTGTTTTTTTGTTGTTCAGTTGTGTGAGTTCTTTATATATTATGGAGATAAACCCCTTGTCGGATATATGATTTGTAAATATTTTCTCCCAGCTAGTGGGTTGTCTATTCATTTTGATCCTGGATTCATGTGCCTTGTAGAAGCTCTGTAGGCTGATGAAGGCCCACTTGTTTATTTTCTATTTTGTTTCCCTTGTCCGAGTAGACATGGAATCCAAAAGGATCCCTTTATGACTGATGTCAAATAGTGTACTGCCTATATTCTCTTCCAGGAGTTTTATAGTTTCAAGTCTCACTTTCAGGTCTTTAATCCTTTTGAGCTAATTTTTGTGTATGGTGATAGAAAATGGTTTACTTTCATTCTTTTGCATGTGGCTGTCCAATTTTCCCAGCACCATTTATTGAAGAGACTTTCCTTTCTCCATTGTATGTACTTAGCTCCTTTGTCAAAGATAGGTTGTCTGTAGATATGTGGTTTTATTTCTGGGCTTTCAATTCTGTTCCATAGACCTGTGTGTTTATTTTAGCACCAGTATCATGCTGTTCTGAATCCTATGGCTTTGCAGTATATTTTGAAGTCAGGGATTGACATGCTCGGCTTTGTTCTTTTTTTTCAGGATTGCTTTAGCTATTCAGGGTCTTTTGTTACCCCATATGAATTTTAGTATTCTTTGTTCTATTTCTGTGAAGAATGTCATTGGGATTCTGACTGGCATTGCCTTGAATCTGTAGATTGCTTTAGGTAGTATGGACATTTTAACTATGTTTATTCTTCCACTCAATGTGCATGGGATATTTTTCCATTTCTCTATGGCTTCATCGATTTCTTTCAATAGTGTCTTATAGTTTTCATTATAGGTCTTTCACATCCTTGGTTAAATTTACTCCCAGATATTTTATTTTTTTTGTTGCGATTGTAAACGGAATTGTCTTTTTGAGTTCTCTTTCTGTTAGTTCGTTCTTGGCATGCAGAAATGCAATTGATTTTTGTAACCTGATTTTATACTCTACAACTCTGCTATAGTTTTTGATTATTTCTAATAGTTTTCCAATGGATTCTTTAGGGTTTTCCATATATAAGATCATGTCATCTGCAAATAGTGAAAGTTTCACCTCTTCGTTGCCTATTTGGAGTCCTTTTATTCCTTTTTCTTGCCTAATTGCTCTGGCCAAAACCTCCAGTACTATGGTGAATAAGAGTGGTAAGAGTGGGAACACTTGCCTTGTTCCTGTTCTCAGCGGAATTTGCCTTTGTTTTTAAACCTTCACAACAGCTTATTCATCAGAAGAGAAGTTTCTCAGACGTCACACATGTGACCCTTGCTGTAGAACAAAAATGTTCCCACACCCTGACAAGTCTATGACAGCACACATTGGGTCATCCTAGGTAAGCATTTATTTATTATTATTTTTTAAATAAAACTTCCTCCAATTCTCAAATAAAATTCACTGAGGGTCTTAGGTATCTTCATGCACACAAGAGTAAACACATGCAGATTGAGAAGAGCACTAAATGAAGAGGTTGGGCCCCAGATTTACTTAGCAATCCAGGGAATACTCTTCAAAATTTTTAATGGGTTGTGAAGTCAGACAGATCAAGATTTGATTACAGTTCTTCTACTTCCTAGCTTTGTGATCTTGAGCAAGTCTGTGCCTCAGTTTTCTCTTCTGCAAAATGGGGTAACAACCACTTTAAAGAATCACTGGAAGAATTTAATGTAATATTGTTTGTAAAGTACCTATCACAGTTCCTGATACATCATAGGCATTCAATAAGTGTAAACTTCCCCTTCTTCCTCTAAAGGATATTTTAAAATATAATTCTTTTGGATCGAAATTATGCATAGAAATAAATTACTTTCAAAAATATTTTAAAACCTCTCTATGCTTCTACAAAAAGAAGGAGCAATGGGAACCCAAAATGAAATATATTTTATGACAACGTCTAGGTAAAGCTGGTTAAGGCCTATGCAGACAGACTTCCCTAATTTACACAAGCCCATTCTTAGCAATTCATATGCCTTCAAAATATATGCTTCAATTTACCACTAAGGCACACTATTCCAAACACCAAAGGGAACTCACCGGAGTCCAATTATTGGCACTCATCTTTTGGTATATGTATGATCAGATTTTCAAGTTTATGCAAAATAATTTTACAGATAAAAGTTTTCCATGTCACTGAATGAGTAGATTAAGCTAAGAATATCTCTTGACAGCTCATTTGATGAAAGCTATCCCACCCACATTCAGTGAAGATTATCATAAGGAAGGAAAGTACCCTTACACTCTCTTCCCCTAGAAGATTAGATCAGGCAAACATTGTCAATATGCAATGAATAATACAGAGTCCTTCTCACCTGAAACCAGCAGATTCAGCCTGCCTAGCCACCAACTCAAGCCACAGACATTTTTAATGGCTTGACCTTGGACCTCAAAGCTGAAAATTATAATGGCATTATAGTCAGTAAGCGACTGTCTACAATGGTCTAACGAAAAAGGCCCTGAGAAAGGCTGGCAAATCTTTCAGAGCACAGAAATATGGCACATAGTCCCACAGTGGGATAAGTTTCGCATCAAGCCAAAGATCTACAGAAAGTACTGATGGCCCCATCCTTTATGTGGCTTCAAAACTTGAACCTACTGTAGAAACTAGGTCTGATTTTACGTATAATTTAATCAGCATTTCTGAGGAACTTTCATAAATTAAAAAATAAAAAGTTCCCCAGTTAGCAGCATGAATTAACAGAACTGTTTCAAGATATATGACAAGAGACATGAAGATGTTCCACTTTTAGGAATTCATCCCTAAGAAAATTCAATATAAGGTTATTATGTTACCTATAATAGCAAAAAATTAGGAAAAGCCTAAAACATTACATCAGGGAAGTAATTCATGACTTAAGAATCAGAAACACAATGGAATCTGACATAGACATTATGATGATAAAGATTATTTAGAAACATGTAAAAATAAGTATAAGGAATAAAACAAAAAAAGAAGAACACAAAATGGGGGTATAATATATTCAACTATGTGTACTTGTAGAAGATAACGTGTAAAAATGAATGTGTTATAGCCAAAACATGGAAGCAACCAAGTGTCCATCAATGGATAAGTGAATAAGCAAAATGTATTTATACGCACACACACCACACACAATGGAATACTATTCAGCCTTAAAAAAGAAGGAAATTCTGATATATGCTACAACATAGATGAACCTTGAGGACATAATGCTAACTGAAATAAGCCAGTCACAAAATGACAAATACTGTATGATTCCACTTATATGAAGTACTTCGTCAAAATCATAGAGGCAGAAAGTAGAATGGTGGTTGCCAGGGGCAGGGAAGAGGAGGAAGGAAGAGTTATTGTTTAATGGATATTGAGACTCAGTTTTGCAAAAATGCAAAGAGTTCTGGAGATGGACAGTGGTGATGGTTGTACAACAACATGAATGTACATAATATCACTGAACCGTACACTTAAAAATGGTTAAGATGGTAAATTTTATGTGTATTTTATCACAACAAAAAAAATCTGGAAAAAAATGAATGTATTATAGTAGTAAACTTAAGGTTATATGACTTTTCAGTTTTAGGGAAAAAAAGAAGAGCAATAATGAAACTGTTGAAAGTAAGTAGTCTGAGTGAATTCTGTCAAAATAACATATGTGAGAAAAACGACAGTTTGCTAGTCAGGCAGTTAGTAGACAGAATGATGACGTGGGACACCCACAAATAGAATGGCCAAAGTTCTGCTTTAAAGACCAAAGAGTTCACAACTTCAAACAAATCAGCATAGCTGTGGGCTGTGGGAAAACAATACATGAAACAAGCTCTGTCTTCTTGAACAGACTTCAGGCAGATTGTAAATCTAAGGCAAAGTAAAAAAAAGGACTACTGTCTGGAAATAGTGGCTACAGATGCAAACAGTACAACTGATATGATACATGTGCACAGAGGGAAGAACCACATTAACACAATGATCCTAGATGCTTGCAACCAGAGGCCCTTATCAATTTACATATTTAACTGGGATCCTAAAACAGCAGACCAATTAACCTGAAACTTCATAAAGTATGGAATTTTAACACTTTCTGAAACTACAAGTATAAAAAATCTCAGTTTTTGCTTTAGACCTTTTTTGAAAGCTTCTTGGAAAAAAATTTTTTTTTATAATCTTTAAAATAATCCAGGGAATTCTGAGAAATTTACTGGCAACTCTATGGAGAAAATGTGCTAGTAACATTTTTAGATAACCCTAGCTGCCTCTCATTTTTTTCTTTTTTTTTTTTTTTTTTGTGGGGAAGACCAGCCCTGAGCTAACATCCGTTGCCAATCCTCCCCTTTTTGCTGAGGAAGACTGGCCCTGGGCTAACATCGTGCCCATCTTCCTCCACTTTATATGGGACGCCGCCACCGCGTGACTGACAAGCAGCGCGTCTGCGGGTGCCCGGGATCCGAACTCGCGAACCCTGGGCTGCCAAGCGCGGACTAAACCGCTGCGCCACCGGGCGGCCCCATCATTTTTATTACACATTCCACAAATGTTCAAATATTTTTTTGCACAGTAAAGTTTCACCTTATTACTTTACAAAAGCCCTTGCTGTCAATCTGTTAACTAGATGATTCAAGGAAGGAGCACACAATTAAGTTTTAAAATTCTAGCCACTTACTAACAGTGTACAAGTTAAGACAAGGCATTGTGAGCTGCTTCCTCCCTGTCACCAAAATATGAAGCAAAATGCAAACTCTTTTAGCTTATTTTAAGTTCAGGTTTTCCATTTAATGGTCTCCTCTATACTCAACTAAAAATTTTAAACATCTGGTTATTTTAAAAGTTCTGACCAAAAAAACATGTTTGTGAATATATTTCAAATAATGGATACATTGGCAAAAAATGGAAAAAGAGATATAGCCAAAAGGAAAGAGTGAACAGGTTTTGAGATGTCTGAAAATTAAAATGTTTGAAACTGGGCTGCCTAGAAAAATGAACGCCCAACTGATTCAAAAACATTTAGTTCTGAATAAAGAATGAGTAATACAATGGCCATAGATAGTGTCATTGATGTCTCTGTGTTTAAGCTTCCCAGTGGGACACTTAACAGAGGAATGGAGATCAAACAAAAGTGGGAAAAAAGGAAGGACAAAGGCTAAAGAGCAGATACCAGAAAAAAAATAGAACACAACTGTGAAGAGTAAAGGAAAGAGTAAGTAGAGTAAGGAAGAGCTGCACCCCTACCTCCTGCCTGACAGTGGGAGTCAAAAAAGGACTCCTCTTTCAGAATAAGACAGCAAGAGGAGTCCCTGCTTCTTCTTCTCTGGCTTCCATGCCTCCTTCAAATAAGTATCCGATAGTTCTGGGTGTTTCTAACAACATCTCCCCCAAGACATTCAAAGTTTCACCCCTAATATAGCTTTAAGTTCTTCAGTACTAACCTTATTATGCACTTATCTCTATTTAAACCTGTCACCATAAGAAGTCTATAACTTCTAAATCATTCCTTTTTCCTAGAAAGGTGCTGAACATTCCCATTTCCCACCCTTCCTCAACAATGAACCCCTTCTACACATTAGTCAGTAATAATCAGTCATTAATAGTCATTAACAAAATCCTCTTTATCCATTCATCTGCTGATTTGAGTCTCACTGAAACCTGTTTCTCCTCTGGAGACACTGCTTCCCCCATATGCCTTTTAGGTGGCGAATTTTTCTCTCCCGAAGTCTGTCCTTCTTGCTACTCACTGCCAACTCCAGTCCACTGGCTGGCCCTCCTCCCCAAAGCCCCCAACTTGGAATATCATGTTATCAGACTATACCACCTACTAGCCCACCATTTCTACCCATTAGCCACTGTGACCATATTCTTTGCCTTCTTCTCTCCTGTTACAATGGATGAAATGTCCATGCACATCTAACAAAGGCCAATTCCTCTACTTGTGCAAAAATATTCCAACTCCTTCTGCCTATTTAGAACATAGTTCTCTACATCATCATTTTTTCTTGTCTCTGGTGGATCATTCCCAGAAGTATATAGCATGCTGTTTTCCTGTGTGAAAGAAAAATGCTCTCTTGATCTCACTTCCCCCTCCAGTTTCTTTCCCATTCCTCTGTGACCCATTATATGAAAAATCCTCAAGATTTGCCAATCCACAAGTCCACAGTAACTTTAAAAAGGGGTAAGGAGGGAGCTCTACTAGCATTAGTTAGAATGTTAACCAATAAATGTAGAAGGAATGATAGAAACAGAAAATCAGCATTTTGCAACCAACAGTATAATAACTGACTCAAGCAAGGATCATCAATGAATGCTAACATCACCAGGTAAAATGTTAGGGAATAGGATATTCACACACCTCACAAATTACTTACCAATTACAAGGAAAAAAAGGTGCTTTTACAATGGAAAAATCAGTTGGATACCATCTAAACTGAGTGAGCAAAGTTAACACCACAAATAATGGGACACCTTGACATTATGTGCCTCCTGATCCAGACTGGGGGTATTCTATAAGCCAACTAATATAGACACCTTAAAACTGATTGATCCTGGACCAAGAAAAACTATAAAGAATATTACTGGAACAAGTGAAAAATTTGACTATTATGATATCAATATTAAAATCCGTTAGTGTGATAATGGTATTGTGCATATGTAGAAGAACATCTTTGTTTTTGGAAGTTACATATTGAAGTATTTTTAGGGATGAAGTGTCATGATGCCCACAACTTTTCTAACAGTCAAATATTTTAGAAAAGGGAGTTGTCTGTACTTGCTGTCTTCAATTCCACTCCTCATTCTCTCTTGAACCCACATTAATCTCATCTTCCCCTTTCCACCAAAACTGTTCAATATCATTGATGATCTCCACATTGCCAAATCCAATGGCCATTCTTAATTTGTATTTTATTGACCCATCTTCTCATTGAAACGCTTTCTTCACTTGGCTGTCTGGATATCCTGCAACACTGAATTTCCTCCTGTGTTTCTGGTAGTTTCTTCCTAGTTGCCTTTGAATGGTCCCTGCTCACCTCCTCATCCTCTAAATGCTGGAGTGCTGCAGGGATCAGTTTCTGAACCTCTTTTCTTCTCTACCTATAGTCACTCTATTGGTGTTCCTCACTTTCAGAGATTTACGCAGTGAAGATGCCCAAATTTCTCTCTCCAGACCTGATCTCATCCCTAACTCTAAACTGTATAACCAACTGTCTCCTTGGCATGTCTATTTTGATATCTAATAGGCATCTTAAACTTATGTGACCAAAAGAGAATTTTTGAGGTTCTCTTGCAAACCTGTTTCACCCACAATCTTCATTATCTCAGGATTACAGCAATAGCCTCTCGACTGATCTCCCCAATTTTGTCCTTGCCTCCTACTTTAATCTGCTCTCAAGACAATAGCCAGAGTGATCCTGTTAAAAATAAGTCAGATCTTATTGCTCTTCAGCTCAAACTCTCCAATGGGTTCTCATCTCACTCAAAGAAGAAGTTAAAGTCCTTAAAGTGGCCTACAAGACCTTCATGATCTTGCCCAATGTTACCTCTCTGACCTCATCTATTATTCTTTTCTCCACTCACTCACACCAGTCACACTGTTCTCCTTGCTATTCTTTAAACACAATAGATTAAGCTCCAGTTTCAAGGCCACTCATTTGCTATTTCCTCTGCTCTCACACTCTTAGCTGCATAGCTCACTCCCTGACCTCTACTAGTCTCGACTCAAATATTTTTCTTACTAGAGACTCATCTGTCTCTCCTTCACCAGAATATAAGATTGATGAGGTCAAGAATTTGTATGTTTTGTTCACATGGTGTCTAGAATAGTTCCTGGCATATAGTCGGTGCTCAGTAAGTATTTGAAGGAAAGTTGGGGTACTGCAGGATGGTGAGTAGAAAAAAGACCAGATATCCTTTTCATCAGCATCTATTAAACCAGAGATAACTAAGAAAAAGAGGACCTTTATCTTATCTAATCTCTTTTAAGATTATAAACAAAGAAACATGTCACTTTTTGTTCATATTCTGGATGGAATTTCAAAGATATTATTTATATACAGCTTGCATTATCTGCAACAAAAATTATTACATAGATTGATTAAATTATTAATATAGGGGAGGTTTTTAAATATATGAGATAAAACTGATTATGCTTCATCTCTATGTATATTAAAAGATTCCCTAATAAGGTACATTCATTGATGAAGGCCCAATATGCTAATTACATGCATCACCTTATCTACTCTTCAAAGTGAGTTAGGCAGGATACCTTTTTAGCAACACCTTGAGATGGGAGATATTACTCCATCTACATCAAAATAATGAATTACAATTCTCTTTAAAAATCTCATAATTCAACATTTTTACTTATTTATAATCCTAATTAATAAGGTTGTATTAACATATTCCATAAGGAACTAGAATATCGATAGAAAGAGTAGCTCATTCTAGTTGTTACACCCAAGTACCTGTTATCTGTCTCCCTTAATACCTTACCCTTAAGGAATTAAACTCCTGATGTTACTATACTGTATAGTCCAATGTAAAATGATAGGAAGTTTAAATAGTCTAAACTAAAACTCCTTTAAAAACCAAATGAAACCAAACCATACTCCAACAAGTGTCAATGAGTAAGAGTACTTATTTTTCTGAAGAGCTTAATATTTTGGAAATTCAAGCCACAGAAAAACCAATGAATGACATAAAATAATCTCATACTGACCCTCTGTGGTTTACTGAAGTATAACATCACAAGAGTCCTGAGGTTCAGGGTAAGTTTTACTGGGAACACACATTTCTTAAGACACAAATCTACCTAAATACACATATGACATGAATAGTACTCTAGTTTATAAAGTACCTTTATAAATATCTCAAATTGAGCAAAAAAGGTATCATTATCTTTTTTATTACCCACTTTCTGAACAACTGAGGTCCTGAAAGATTAGCTCATTTATTTCATTTAACATATCTATCATGTAAAAGACCCTTTACATTTATATACACACACGTGTGCACTCACATGCACATACATACCAAAGATTCACAGGTAACCAATACCCCCATCTGAGGCCTTCAAAAACACTACAGTTAAAGACCTTTAAAAATGCATTATATATTAGAAAACCAATTTTCCTCCACTCAATTAACAGTAAAAAATATATCCTGATGTTGATGATAATTCCATAAATCTGCCACTTTTACTCATTGGTGAAGGCATTATAAGCTGGTCCAACCGTTTTGGAAAGCAATTTGGCAATAACCTCAAGACACAAAAACTGTTCGTGCCCTTTCCTAGTAATTCCATTTCTGGAAAGTTACCCTATAAAAATAATTTAAAATACAGAAAAAGCTATAGATTATTTATAATATCCTAGGATGCTTGGAATCTGAGATTTAACGTTTGAGGTTTTGACACTGGTAGTTTTTAACAGCTTGTAAGAGAACCACAGGTTGATCCATAGCATATGTAAAGTTGCTATGTGAATGAGGAAGTCACATAACTTGACTAGTGAATGAGCCTAACTGCCAGTATAAGCTTCTCTTTGTGGTCTAACAGCTCTCTACTAGTTCTTACAAGCATAGACACATGTCTAAAATGGACACATCTTCGTTAAAAACTGTTTTTAAAAGTAAAAGTTCCTAAAATGGCACGCCAATTACTTGGCTGGTGATGAAAGCAAAGAGATCTAAGAAAGTACTGATATTTGTGGGTTTGGGATCAGTAACGGTGTTAGGTCACATTTCTTTCCAATGTCATAGGTCTACTGTAGTGAAAGATCAGAAATATTAAATGTTCAACAACAGACATATGATAAATTAAACCACTATCTACCTAATCACTCAGCGGCTGAATTAGGGTAGTGGAATTACAGACGATAATTTTTCATTTTACATTTCTAAAATATTTTATGTTACATTAATATTACATCAACAAATTAAAAAGTCAAGATAAAAATGTACTGCTAAATAGAAGAGGGAGTAGTTTCAATTCACTTCATGAGGTCAGCATTACCCTGATACCAAAACCCAAAGATATTGCAAGAAACAAAAACTATAGACAAATACTCCTCATTAATACAGGTGCAAAAATCTTTAAAAAACATTATTGAGTCTAGGAATATATAAAAAGGATAATACACCATGACCAAGTGAGATTTACTCCAGGAAAACCGCACTGCTTAAATCTTCCAGTTACAGACACAAGTGTAAGTATCACTTTTTGGTATTTGCTCTACATAATTGTATTTAATGAAGACAAAGGTTAGATCTGGCCCACTCAATATAACTCTGAAATATCTGCTATAAACCTTCTCAATCAAGTTTAAATTTGCTTCTTCAGTCAACTGAATACCTCAATTTAAAATATGTTCATTCAAAATATCTTCATTCAATAAGCTCATTCTAAGACTAGAATTAAGCTA
This sequence comes from Tapirus indicus, assembly GCA_031878705.1. Classification (NCBI taxonomy): domain Eukaryota; kingdom Metazoa; phylum Chordata; class Mammalia; order Perissodactyla; family Tapiridae; genus Tapirus; species Tapirus indicus. Next base: position 80,550,376 of record CM062929.1, read on the forward strand.
CAATTACAACATATTTGACTTGATAAATAGAGGAATCATAAAGCCAACGACCTTAAGTAAAAAATTTCTTCACAAACATTCCCAAGTGGTATGGTTATATTGCCTTATTGTGAAACATACTAACAAAGAGGCTCAGCTTAAAGGAGGCTTTGTGCTCTTTTGCTGAACAATTCTAATATAGTTGAAAAGGTACATGTAAAAACAATATTGGTTGAAAATATACATGCTGATTTGCCCAGGATTGTTGGAAAAATGCATATGCTAGAAAACAATCCTCATTTATCCTAGCTTTTATCTGTTTAGCTTTGATAGGGTTTTAATTAGTATTGTACTACTATAAAAAAACCTGTTGAACCCTTCAAGGTAGTTATAAAAATCACTTACTAGTCTATACTTCTTTGACTATTCACAGCAAAATTGAGATGGAAAACTATGTATTACATATTTTGAGTTAGTAAAGCCTCACTAATTAAGGTCTAGTACGAGTTACGGGAGCAAAGTTCACTTATGAAGTACATATTTTGAAAAGTTTAATGATTTTAGAACACATGGTGCCTGGATTCAAGTTTCTACATCCGGAGAATTCTGGAATCAAACTTAGGAAAGGTTTACTTTCATAAATGGACAGGAATAATTTTTAGTTCGTAAATCAAAGAAACCAATCAAGAACAAGCTGGCAAGAGTCTACACACTAGTCCCTAAGTGAATTAAATGATGTGTGCAAATACCATGTTAACTTCCTCACCAAAACATTCCTGGAAAATAAGATATTTTAAGTTTATGTTTCCAAAAAAAGAGTTAATCTTCTTTTCCTTCATATCTAAAATGTACTCAATATCCCGAAATAAAGAAAAACAAGCAAACATTTCGTTAGTATCTAATTCTTACCTGGAACCCACTTAATTTCCATTTCCATATCATTTCCTTTGCCTTTCTTTTCCTTTTCTTGAATAACTTGCAAGAGCTGCCTGTATTTAGCAATTTGTTCTTCATCATCCTTCTGACTTTTCTTTGTTTTCCCATCTTCTTCTACACTGACTCCATCATTATCTAACAAAAAAATCAATTTCATTTAATACACAGAAATAATTCACTTCTAACTCTAGTATTTAAATCTCACAGTCACTACAGCACCCTTCTAAAAGGTGCTGTCAGACATAATGCAACAATAGTATATCAGAATCAGACAAACTTCTTAATTTCTCTTTTTATTATATTCATATTTCAAAATAATTCTGTAGTCACATAACACCCTTGACTCCTCTTCCCTATAAGAAAGCAGGGATGACATTTTACCCCTCTCTACACCCTCCATCATTCAGCTCAGTGGCTTTAAAATTTATGGTTCATAAAAGGAAGCTGAATTGCTGGCATGCATTTGGTACATGGATTTAGCTGTTTATGCTGAAGAGACAGATAAAGGAAGTTACTTAAAATCTGAAATGAAGAATAATGAATCTTTTCCATTTGATGGTGGGCACACATGCTTACTGTTAGGATCTCATTAAACAGTAAGAATAAAAATGAATAAATTAGAAGTTAAGGCAATTAATTTCCCTGTGTGGAAAAATATTCACATTTCCATTTCCTAATTTTATAAAAATAATTAAAATACAAAGGAACAAAATAAAATTCATGGGCAACAAATACCAAAGAAAATATGTGAAAAGTTTGTTTGCTTTTTATTTCCACTATAATTCTCCAAGTCAAAAACATAAAACAAGAACCTGGGTTTTAATGTAAAACACACAAACTTACTGAATTGACTAAATGTCCCCAGTAAAGGAAAATTTAGAAGCAGCATAATGAAGACCCTCTCTTCTATGAGCTATGGCTAACTGGTCACTAAAAATGTCTAATATTATTAAGCATTTAGCCATGAAACATCAATGTTAATAGATTGTCCTTACATCCTAAAAAAGGTGATATGGAAAAAAAATGGTTAAGTAAATGTTTTTATAGTTTTTTTCTTAAATGAATGAAAAACAGTCCAGGACATTCTTTCCATCCTATCACACTTTTACATTTTCATTCAAACAGCTGACATTCATTTTTTTCCTGTTTGTGCTTTGTGCCACAATAATAACGTTGGATGGAATTTTGTCATGTATCCCGTAATTCAATGGATAAAACATCAGGAACACATTAACAAAATGGCAATGTATTTCTTTCTATTAAAAGCTTACTTCTGAAAACATAATTAGAAGCAAGCTCCTTCCAGGTTGAAATTTTAGTGGTAAGTCTCTGACGGCCTACTTTAAATTGATTTTTTCCAGTACTAAAACTTTACTTTGTGAAGCTCTAAAATGTGGGATAACTCATGTAGGTCTGTTTTTTCCCAGTTCAAGGACAATACTTTGTGAAAGCTTTAATACTATATAAGGAGTGAAAAAAAATAATTGTAACAGTAAGAAGCCCTGCTATGATCTTTTAAAAATGACACCAGAAACATCTAGTAAATCTAAGGCATTCAAATATACTAATGTATCTATCAGAGGCATTATATTACAGATTAAAGTAAGCTTGCAACCAACTAAAATATTGAAGAAAAATGCACACTTTTAAAAACTTAACGAGTAGTATATTTCAAACAAAAGCCACTAATTCTTAAAGTTTTAGAAGTAAAAATATATAATATGAGGTAGTATGCCAACCACTTTACAAAATTATCTCAGTCTTTCTAACCAAGAGCCAGGTATTATTACGATCCTCATTTTATAGCTATGGAAAGAAAGGCATGGGGGCTAAGGAAACTTTACCTACGTAACTTCACTATGTCGTAAAATCAGGATTTGAACTAGGAGAGCCCAAGATCTTAACAACAATACATTGATAAATTAATACTTCTTTTTTCACAATATTAGCTGCCCAAATGCCAACAATGTCATTTAAAAATCTAGTTTAGTTCTCTAAAACCATTCAAAGAAACTTATTTGGAAAAACTTGTACTCAATCTTCACAAGTGTACATGGAATGCTCTCTTTTTTCCTTTATCTTAGAGCTGCTAGTGAAGAAAAACTAACTAGATTTTTTAGAAAAGTACTAAATGACCATATAGACATATGAATAAAAAGAAAACGTAGATAAATTAGTATATCTATGGCAGAAAAAGACGTAAAGGCTATCTGAAAAAGGACTCGACTGTTCTGTGTACACTAGAAATACAATGGTCACTCAATTGTTTGGAATGACAAAAAAATTAACAAGCAACAGCCACTGAGGCCTTAAAAAAATGTGAAGGCTTTTGTGCCCAACATAACTACCATTGCAAATCATACACTTTTTTCAAAGACTATTGAATACCTAAGAAATTATGTGGTTTTATTAATATTAGATGCCTGAACAAAGAAACTAGCATGATTAAACATGATTTTTTCCAATCCATGTGTGGAACACAGTTCAAGAGTAGTACTTTATGAAAAACTTAGAAAAACAAAGCAATATCTTTAGTAGTCTAAAAGAAATGGTGATAGGCCAACCATAGATCTAAGAGAGTTAAGGTTTAAAGGTCATTGATAAGACTGAAGAAACATTTAAGGATGTATTTAATTTGACATTTAGGTTATAAAAACAATACATAATCTAAGCTATAAATAAAAGTAAGAATATTCATTCCTGCTAATTTAAAATACTTATACCTGCATTTCACATTTATGGTTCTTCATTTGCTGTCAGCACTAAACCTCTTACTCACAATTTTGCATAATTGGGAATTCTTCTATTACATAAGAAGAATGAAGATGTGAAGATATCAGAGAGACAGTATCAACGAACAACTGGTAATAAATTACAATCAAGCAACCAAATTTCCAAATTGAGCCAGATCCAGTATAGGGGAAAAGGGAGTGTTTTGGCTCTCTTTAAAAAAAATAAGTTATTTTAAGCAAACAGCATATACAATTTTAAAATACACCATTGATCATTAAAATCAACAACAAAAAAATTTTCCTAAGTAAAGATAATCTGAGAACTTCTGGCTTCCATTAATAACAAGGTAAGTACTTCAGACCAATCCTTTCACTGAGGACATCAAGCTGGATGAAATATTTTAAAAATCTTTTAAAAAGCTTCAAAGGGGTTTTAAAAAGAAAAAAGAAAAGAAATTAGTGAAGAACTACCAAGTCAAAATCAAGAAGGACGTACCAGAGAGATGACTCCAGCATTCACGACCTATTTTGCCTTGAGAGCATTTATTGATCCACAGAACAAACAGCTGTGAGACTAAACTACAGTTTGGGCAGCTTGGTAGGGCCAAGAGGACAAAGTTAAGGAACTATGGGGGAGGATTTCATCTAGTACCTCCACATCAAGCAGGGACTCAGAGGAATATAGTCTCAGGGCAAGGGTCAAGCAGAAGTAAACCAACCCTTACACAGACTTGCATCACCCACACAGTCCAGGGAACCTCAAGCCTTAAAACTTAAAGTAATGTCGTCCCAGAATGACCAGAGTAAATGAAAGTTCTCTCTGATGAGATATTCTCACCTCAAATATCAAACCAGCACACAGAGTTAACCAGGCACACAAATAAACAAAAGAGAAATATCTTGTAAAGTAATAGAAATCAACCCTAAAAAAACCTGATATACCAAAATTATCACATAGACCACAAAAATATACTTATTACAGAAATAAAAGCATTGAAAATATCTGCAATGAGTAAAAAACTATAAAAAGCAATATTGGTGATTTGAAAAATAGCCAAACGGGACTTTTAGAAGTGAAAAATACTATAACAAAAATAAAAACTCAATGGATAGCTCTACCAGTAGATTCAACATTTCAAAGAGAATTAGTGACTGGAAGATAGGTCAAAAAAAAAAAATCCAGAATGCAGCACAGAGATAATAAAGGGGAAAAGAAATATTTGAACACATATTAGATGAAAATATTACAAAACTGATGAAAGATACCATGCTACAAATTCAAGAACCCCAAGAAACTCTGAACACAATAAGTAAAAGAAACCTACTCTTAGTTCACAGTAAAATTGCAGAAAGACAAAAAGAAGGAGAAAACTTCAAAAGCAGTCAAAGAAAAAAATCCAGACAACCTTTAAAAGACTGAAAAAAGTTAGAGATAGCTGATTTCTCAAAAACAACAATGAAGCCAGAAGCCAGCAGAATATTTTCATCAATGTGAGAGTGGTGAGGACTGTCCACCTAGAATTTTTTACCAGTGAAAATACCTTCACAAATGAAGGCAAAATAAGGACATTTTTAGACTAAACTAAAACTGAAGTAAATTTGACACCAGCAGATACTATCAGAAATTATCAAGGATATACTTAAGGCAAAAGGAAAATGATCCCAGACAGAAGTATGAGATTCATAAAAGAATCAGGAGCAAAAGAAGTGGGGAAAATGTGGGTAAATTTGAAGAAAAACAGTATAAAACAGTAATATTAACATCCTGTGGGACTTAAAAATAAATAGAATTACAAAACACAGGATAGCATATAGTTGTCTTAAGATTCCTTATATTGTCTAGGAAGGTAAAAATATTATCATTAGACTTTAATAAGTTAAGGACACAAGTCATAATTTCTAGGATAATCATTAAATGAACAGAAACAGAGTCTACTTTCTAAACTAGTCAAGGAGAAAAATGGAATGCAAAAAATATTCAATCAATCCAAAAGAAGCTCTTAGTTTAAAAAGGGCGGGGGCAATAAAGCATTTTACTAGTTTATTAAGACACTGCATAACTATGTAAATCACGACAAGTCTAAAAGGCCAGGCTTCTTTTGATAGGTCAGAGTTTTAAAGAAAATGTTTATGGTTAAAGAAATTCAGGCAAAGAAAATACTTTTGAAGAAAAAAATTTTAATTACTATCTACAGGTGTATATAATACTGTACATGTGAGTATGTCTTGCAGGTAGTTTTAAGAATTACTTTGATATTTCCTTTTAAGCTACTGCCGAAGACATATTTCCAATAACAAGTCTAGTTTAGGTATCTGAATGCTTACAATTGTAGAACACCAAAGATTAACAAGTACCTTGTAGCTCCTCTTCTATCTCCTCTTCATCTTCACTAGAGGAAGCTAAGTAGGCTTGAAAATCCATGTCCAAAAGCTCTTCCTTTTTAAACTTCCTATTGAGTGTTGTAATTCTTTCATGATCAGTCTCATCCCAAGTGATCTCCACCTTTCACCAACGAATAAGAAAAAAACAACGAATAAAAATGGAAATGTCGGGGCCGCCCGGTGGCCCAGCGGTTTAGTCCGTGCTTGGCAGCCCGGGGTTCGCGGGTTCAGATCCCGGGCGCCCGCCGACGCACTGCCTGTCAGCCATGCCAGGGCGGCGTCCCATATAAAGTAGAGGAAGATGGGCACGGATGTTAGCCCAGGGCCGGTCTTCCTCAGCAAAAAGGGGAGGATTGGAACAGATGTTAGCTCAGGGCTGGTCTTCCTCACAAAAAAAAAAAAAGGAAATGTCACCAACTCAAATTTGTTAAAGAATATTTAACTTGGATATTTAACAGTAAGCTAAAAAAGTTAAGACATGCTAAAACAAATAATAAATGACAGGCTTAATAAAAGTATTCTATTTGTGGGGGCCAGCCCAGTGGTGTAGTGGTTAAGTTCACATGCTCTGCTTTGGTGGCCCGGGGTTCGCGGGTTTGGATCCTGGGCACAGACCTACCCACCACTCATCAAGCCATGCTGTGGCAGCGTCCCACATACAAAACAGAGGAAGCTAGGCACAAATGGTAGCTCAGGGCCACTCTTCCTCAAGCAAAAAGAGGAGGATTGGCAACAGGTGTCAGCTCAGGGCCAATCTTCCTCACCAAAAAAAAAGTACTCTATTTGTGGAAAAAGAACCATTTCTATTAATCTGTACTTTCCTCCTCCTAACTCTCTACTATATGCAATGTATTCCATAATTGAGAGTAAAAATTTATCAGTGTGTGAATTAATTGTGGTGAAAAGAAATAAAACACACTAGTGAAAAAGCTAACATATTATGAATCAATGAAAACATGTCTTTCACCTGGAGTTCTAGGTATTTCAGGAGGTCTACAAAGTATGTGAAATCTCTTGATAAAGCTTTCAACACAATCTTAGTGGAGTCTATTTTCCAAAAAAGATTAAGAGCCACCGATGAGAAAGCATCCACTGGTTGGGAAGTACAGTAAACCCCATCATACAGGAATTCATCTGTAACATGACCGGTCTGGTGACTGGCCCCTGTCTTCTATGCAGCCCCCATTCTCAGATAGGGTCCTGTTAGAGGTTTTATCTTCATCACAGGGTGGGTCTCATATCCTTGTTTTTTTCCCTCAGGCTAATCTCCCCAGACTAGGACAACAAAACGAGCACGAATTAACCAAGGCATCCTTTAAATAGCTGCCATTGTCTTAGAAGTTTCAGCTAGTTACAGGATTCAGAACTATCCCTATTCTGATAATTAAGCCTGAGCTGATGACCACCATACCACTGCTAGAACTGAGACAGATGTGCATGATACAGCCAGATCCTAGGAACTTCAGATTGGCTGGACAGGCTTGCCCTAGTCATTTTTAGTCTTAAAAATAACATAACCCTATTACATTTTATGTGACTGAATCTTTTAGATTTCACTTATTGCATAATGGTGGGGTTTTATCATACTCGGTAACTAATCAAGGCCACACAGTGCCCAGATACAGCAGCTCTCTCTGCTACCAGCCTGTCCTCAGAAGAGCACAGTGGTTTGTCACAGGAAAGGCAGTGGGAAGCCTGCATGACTGCTGCGGAGTCCAGCTGTGGGGAGAAAGTTTATGGGAGGGAGGAGCAGGGAGAAGGTAGGGAGCTAAGTAACAAGCTAACTCAACAGAAATCTTTTGGCTGTTTGTTATTAAGCATTAATGTGACATCTAGTAGTCCTGGATTATTCTACTTCAATGGTTTTTACAATTTTGGATTATATCTGCAGAAAAAAATGTGTTCCTATTTTAAATTTTCCACTGGTTTTGTTTTAACTGGGATCTGAGGTAATGTTACCTACTTCCCCCTACTCCATAGGATATTAATAACTGACATATTACTTATTAAAGAATCTACTCAAATAAGAATGTATAAAAAAGAAAGAAGAGAAAAAAGAAACATTCGCAGGTAACTGACCCAGGCTTAAGGGCATAAGAAAAATCTGAAAATAGGTTCAAACATATGTGGTAAATAAAATGTAAATACACTTGTGTCTCATTTCTATTTGTACCTGTGCATTAAAATTTTGAATACTTTCCATTTCTAAAGATGCTATAAGTAAATAACCCACAAAAGGCTTTTCTTAAAGCAATAGAGTCCAGTGACACATTTTTAAAAGTTAAGAAATACCGTTGATGTTCCCATTGCGGCAGATGTGAAATATTTTGGCTTATACGCTGTTAAATCCACTTCTGAGGCTACGTCCTTGGGCTCATCATCAAAAGTAATATCATCTGGTATAAACCTAAGAAACAAAGAAAAAATAAATTTATTTAAACATACGCCACAGTGATAAACAACCAGAGCTTAGATTCTCTTCTAATTAGTTGTAGTTTATACATACATAACATAAAAGTTTCTAGAGAACACACATGTAGATGAAGTAAACAATGTTAGAAATAACCTTGGAACAAAATTTCTGAAATTCATAAGCTATAAATCTGTAATTCCATTAAATTTGAGTGAACTCTGTGTAGGTAGAAACCCTGCATTAAGAGTCACTTAATATGAGTCAGGTGCAAACACACATGGATCCCTCATGTTTCAAAAAGACCTGGACTCCTGATAGCACAGTCATTGGCTTGCTACATGATATTCTGAAGATCAAATAGAATTATTAGTGGGTGAGTGTTCTGATTATAAAGTATCATACACATGAGGTGTCACTGAAAATAAGGAAAAGCTTAAGGTTGATTGTCGAAGACTAAAAAAATCTTAATAATATCTTGCAATTTTTTTGACAAATAAATAGCTGTTAAATGTAAATTAGCCACTGTAATTGTTTGATAATTCTTAGGCATCAGGCTAAGGAATGGGGGAGGGATGTCAAGAGTTAAATAATCCATGATTATTATATTTAGGTTTGCAATTCATATAAAAGATTTTATTTCCACACACACAAAAAGCACATGCTGTATATTCTATCAAAAATGAATTCTGGGGGAAGGAATGGATAATTAAGCTTCAGTAGGTCTAAACAATATCCTCCTCCAGCTACACTTTTGCACAGACTTAGTAGAAGAAAAATAAATATCTGAGATCAATATTTTTAAATGTTATTAATATGTATGCTTTATATCTTGGGGCAGATGAAAAAAGTTTTCTCTAGAAAATTGGGTGGCAGCAGAAAAAACAATTTTCTTTTCTGATGTTGTGTATGACACAATAAAACAGGGAATGTAAATTTTTTCCATGGTCACTGATGTTATTTTCTACGCACTGCCAGAGCTTATTCTAACACCACATGGAAATGTCCCCAAGAAGAAACAGAAAGAACAATCCTGAAAAGAACATGTTAACACGAATTCATGACACCCAGAGAGACTGACATTCGAACAAATATTTGGTAACTACTATTTAAATATTCAAAACAAGCACCTCCTATTGAAGTTGTTAACAGAAAAGAAAAGGAAATAGCTTGTCTGGTGAGATATGCCCCTCTTGCTATATACTTAAGCATGCTAAAATCTTACCCCAAATTATCAATTCAAAAATTTTAATTTGTAATTTTCCACCAGTCAGAATGCCTTTGAAGTATGAAAGCCATATGATTATGAAATGTTTTCTTTCTGAAATATTTCATTTTGAGAACAAAGCCTCTAAAAAACCTGGATACAAAGAAGCGATATCTATTGAAAGTGTCACAGTAGAATGGTTTACTGGGTTCAAAAGGACTAGACTAATGAGAAAAAGGTATAGTAGTACAGCTTCCCATTTCCTTAGAACGGACATTCACAACCATCTAAAGTTTTTCAGCTCTGTGTCAGTAAAGCCTGAGCGTGTGGTGAAAATAATGCCCAAGTCTGAAGACAATGCCAGCAACACCATCCAATCACTGAACAGCACTGAGAGCAGCTGTCTAATAAAAATTTCTGTGATGATGGCAACGTTCCATATCTGCTCTGTCCAACATGTGGCCATTAAGTATCTGACATATGTCTAATGTGACTAAGCAAGAAGTTTAGGAAGTTTAAATTTTTAAAATTTTTAATTGAATGAATTTAACTGGCCAGATGTTACTAGTGGCTACCATAATGGACAGCACAGAGGTACCAGTTTAATAGCAAATTCCTTTGCCACCATCTCAATGCTTTTTTTTTAAAGTCACTTCACCTGGTTCCTAGTTCTAAAAGAGAGTTGCAAAGAAACATCATTACAAATAATGCGTCATCCTAAAAACACGGCCAATATATTTGAAGGGATATAAATGTGGGTGATTCACACATAATACTTTTAGCAATTTCTCATTCCAGTTTTCTTTCTTACGAGTGATGTTCCACAGGACACCCAAAAGCAAAAATATCTTCTTTTAGAATATGAAACAACAGAGAGCACTACCAGTTCAAATATTGTACTTCTTATAATCATGTTGTGCTACAAGATTAAATTGGTAAGACACACACTGGATTACCTTAAATCTATGAACGAACAACTACTTTCAAATTCCAGGCCATCACAATCCTCATAAATTTTACTGGCTGTTTCAGGAGAATCACAGTCCACTACTGCATAATAATACTTCAGTCGTTTGAATTGATAATCTCTCAATTTTTCTCTAGAGGTCCTAAAAGGGAAAAAAAACCTTACTTATCTGGGAACACAAATACCTATTTCCCTTTAAAAAACAAACGTAATTGTTTTAAGAAAAATATATTACAACCTGGCCTTCATTCTAATCCAACTTTCCTTCATGACTTTGCCTTTATGAACATTAAATACTTAAGCTCAATTTATTACTCTGACAAGGTACAGACTAGGTATTTTGATTGGAATTTTCTACCTAAAAAAGGAAAGTATAAGAATTACATGTGCTCTCCCATGATGTTAATTCTTAGAATTTTTTAATTTGTTTTGCTACCATATACAGCCTTCTCAAGTAAAACCGGGGGACAGCATCACTGTATTATAAAATAAGCTAGGAAAGCATTAGCTCTAATTACAAAGAAATTCTTGATCTTGGAAAACGTTTATTTCAAATTCATGTGTTGTCAAGTATAAATGGTAGTAAGTTTAATTTCACTTAAATACAACATATTCTTTGAGAATCTTCATTGGCTCTTTTCTACCACCTAGCTAATTCAACCATCATTTTTATTGAGTGCACATATAGCTCCACCTAGTGGCTTAAAAACCACCTTAAGTTTTTTTCTATACTACATTATGATGATAAAAAACTTTTTATCACTCTTTTATTTTTCTATTTCATCCTTAAATAAGAAAAATCACATAATTTGAAGGCAGATAGAATTTCAGTGCCACTTAACGGAAAGCAACATCTCAGAAAAAAAGTAAAACTTACTAATTCAGAGCAATATGGCTGAGAACTAAATCAGTTTCATCATGAAATGTTTTTCAAAACTACAATAATTATTTTCATGAATATAGAAATATACACACAACATGTTGTTCGAGTAGTGTACCACTCCTAACAGACTTTAATCTGCTTTGCAACCTGCTTTAACCATAAATGGCACAGCGTAAACTTTAGTCCTAATTATTAAAGTGACCAGGACTCTGAATTAGTGACATGAGGTTATGAGGTTTAGTTTTATTTTCTATAGTGACTTAATACCAGTCCTTTTCAGGGGCATCCTCAGGAATGCTTAATAACTCGACTGGTCCTTGAACTTGCTCTTCCTTCATCCTCTTCTTTCCAAACTCTGAAGGATATATCTAAACACAAAAAAAATAAGATCAATGTAACTTATACTCTCCTTTTCTTACAATATCCAGACTTGTCAAGGTCAGGAATTCTAAGAGTTACAACTGGACTCAATGAAAACAGTAGGGATGACTCACTTTCAAACCTACTATAGATAGGAAGCTAAAGCATCCTGAGGAATCTCCTTAAAAATAGCCATTTTGGCTGGAAAGTAACAGATGTGGAGCTTGGGAACAAAAGTAGAGTATCTCCTCTATACATCAACTGGGACAAGACGGTTCTGGGATCCAAGGGAAAAATTAAGAAAAGTGAAACAAGATTCTAAGCTCAAGGAACTCAATGTAAACACACAAATGAAAAATGACTGGATTAAATAGTTTACATGAAGTACACAAAAATGATTAAAGAAATATATAAAACATAAGTAACACAGAAAAGCAATTTTGTAATACCCAACTTATCCCTAAGGCATATCATTTATCCAATGCTTTATTTTAAAGAAATTCTTTAAACAGAAAAGAACTGATGATAACCTTATCACGTAGATTAGATATAGTCTTGGTATAAGAAAAGGGATTCACCCTCAATTTTGGTATTTTTCTATCTTGGCTACTTTTGAGAGTCAAAAAATATAACTATTGATTTGCACTGTCTTGATACTACTGGGCTTAATACACATTTGTTAACTAACACATGCTTTTTTCTCTGAAATACGCGTTCTATCAACGAGCAGATCCGAGTTTTCCTTACTAATTTGAGTTGCATATAACAGGTTTGGATGTAGAAGTTTGAAATATGTATGTAGTTATACCTGTTGATTCTTTATGGGGTTTTTTTTCTCTTTTTTAAGTCTAGAAATTCCTACTAACGCACCTATTTCCTGAAACACGAGATTTAACAAAAACAATTCTACTTTATTCTGTTTCTATGATTTGATTTTCAAATTTTTTTCTTTATTTCCTCTGAAGTTTATTTTGGGCTATTATGAGGTGAGAATATGAACTAATTTCCCTATACAAGAACTTGTGCATTTGTCCCAATACCATGTATTCAAGAAGCTTATTTTGATCTAAATTATCACATAAACTCTTCCATTTACCTATTCCATTCCATCAATTTGTCTCCTATTTTTACCCAAACCTGTTAACTCTAGTAGCATTATAAAAAGTTTAGACATTGTAACTGGTGGGGTGAACCCTATTAAACTGGTATGATTTCTCAAAAATTTATTAGTCATTCTCACTTGTTTATTCTTTTAGATGATTACTGGTATCCTTTTTCTTAACTTTCCCTCGAGCTGAGATTTTGATTGAAACTACACTAAAACTGCAGAATGACATCTTTAAATACTTGAACAGAAAAAAAATAATTTAGAGTTGTTTCAGGCATTGCACTGAATATTTAGTGTGAGCTCCTTTTCATTTAATCCTTACAACTACCCTAGGAAATACTACTGTTATATCCACTTGTCAGATGAGAAAACACATTTGAGAGATCAATAAAATGTTCAAGATCACATAGCATGTATCAGAATCAAGATTTGAACATAGGTCTGCCATACTGCAAAGCCTGGATTCTTAATCACTATGCTGGCTCTCTGGAAATAAGGTATCTCAAAATGTATTTAAGTTTTTCAAATTATTAAGTGTTACAGTTTATTTCATATAGGCTATATGTATATAAGGTAATTTCCAAGGATTTTATATGTTTCTGCTGCTAATAAAAATAGGATTTTTTTCTTAATTGGTTAATACTGGTAATGAAGAATGCAATTTTTTAAAAAATATTTATCTTATACCCTATCCCTTTACTAAGCTTATATTAAAATAGCTTTTCAATTGATTTCTTTGGGTTTTTAAATTACATATGATCATATAACACATTAATAACAATGATTTTACTACTTTCTTTATTTCATACCTGTTATATCAGTTTTGTGCTTAACTGCATTGGACAATTTCCAGATTATTTTCCTTAAAAGGAAAACTCTGACTTAAAAAAAATGAGATTTAACTGAAAATGCTTAGAAAGATTAACTTCAAAATGAAATCAATTCTTACCTTTACAGAAAATATAACACCTCCTTTAGGTTTAAATGAATTGAACAGAGCCAGCAAATCTTTTGCCTTTAATCTATCCCAGTCCATGTTGCAAACTGCTAATCGACGTGTAACCTAAGAAATGAGAAAAATTAAATATTACATGATCATATCATTCCCACTGCTTGCAAAATAAAGACACCAAAAATGTAATGCCTTCTTCCCCCTAAATTCTGAAATCATCAATATAGTATTTATCTAAGTAGTTTCAATATGTAAAAGAGAACTTCAGATGAGTCACACAATAATAAAACTGTCAACAGATAAGCACTTTCTCTTAGGTTCTTAGTTCTTAAATCAGAACATGATGATGAGCTGATGTTTTTAATTACCAAGTTTGTTAAGCTATTCTGCCATCCATGCATGAATACAGAAGTTGAGTATGTTACCCTGTAGCATTTCTAATAGGTGCAAAAGGAACTGAAATATAAACTACTAGCTAAAGCAAGTATTTTCTAAAAATTTGATGTGACTTTTAATTATTTAATTATTCCTTATCTGCTTAGACAGACATCTAATTTATATAGATATATTCCATATCAAGAAGTTTTTAACCAGAATCATCATTAAGAATACTATTCACCAGTAAAGCTTTCCCCACTTAATCGAATAACATCAATCATGCCATCCATAAAAGCTACTTGTACCATGCTCTACACAAATAATCTTATTTATTCAAAAGGTCACCTCATCAGCCCGAGGAGCATCTTTATCTAACTCTCTCCAAGCATGCACAAAACCAGATTCCTCTGGGAGTAAATCTGCCATATCTTCTTCATCTTCGGAACTAGTTTCTATATTTCCTTTGCCCCTTGCAAGATCTGGGCCACTGTCACTTTCATCATCATCCTCACTATCTTCATCCTCCTCCTCCTCATTTTCATTTCCATCATCACTGTCATTGTCGTCATCATCATCAGCTGAAGCTATATCAACGCCTGTAATTCCATCTTCAGATTCTTCATCACCTCCTATTTCACTAGCACTTTCTGAATCTTCCTCCAGAGAGTCTTTGTCAAACATTTTACCACCCGTTGAGTTTTCATAACTGTCTCTTGCCATTATGAGTGGAACCACTGCAAAAAGGTTACAAGAGGGAGAAACAGTCATACACTGACCAAATATTTATTGAGTATCTACTATATACAAAGCACTGAGCTGGGGAAAGGGAAAAGAAGATGATTTGTAACATGATTCCACGCTCTTAATGGGTTCAAAAACAAAAAGAAATTGTTTACTGACTTATGAAGCTATGTTCTAACGCACCAGAGAGAGAAACATCTAAATTTGCCTGCAGAGAGATATTTATATGATAAGGAAGGCTTCACAAAGATGCCATTTGATGTGAAACTGTATGAAAAAGAGTTTTGTTAGCAGGAAAAGTAGGGAATGGGCTTTTATTTTAGTACCACAAGAGAGTGGCAAGTAATAAAAAATAGTTAGCTAGTAGATATGAAAAAGCCAAGAAAAAGGCATTATCGTAAGTTCTGTATATGGGATCAGAAAAACACCATTGCAATAGTGAAAGAAAGCTACTATGAGGTAAGAATCAGAATTCACTTTATGCAACACGCTCTGAAATAACACCTTGGGTACCTAGCTTTATCAAGCATTGCAATATTTCCCATGCATGAGTCATTATCATACCATTTTCATGATTTTTGCATATCACTGATATTTTTCATTAAATTGAACTCTTTTTGAATTAAAGAAATTAGCTTTGTTCTAAATAATACCCCTGAAGTCACAGATGTGATGTGATGGTTACATTTTTTTCTAAGATGTTGAAATTTATACATAACTACTTTTCTGTTCGTGTGTGAGGAAGATTAGCCCTGAGCTATGGCAATATCCATTGCCAATCCGCCTGTTTTTGCTGAGGAAGACTGGCCCTGGGCTATCATCCGTGTCCATCTTCCTCTAGTTTATATGGGACACCGCCACAGCATGGCTTGACAAGTGGTGCGTCAGTCTGCACCCGGGATCGAACCTGCAAACCCTGGGCTGCCGAAGCAGAGCACGTGAACTTAACCACTACGCCACTGGGCCAGCCCAATATACATAACTATTAATATAAAGAAGTTTGAGTATCACCTCACATATGACAGTGGTATACATATCATACTTTGGGTTGTATAATAAATTGATACATGGGAGATTTAAAGAGATCTAGTATTTTAATATTTTTGACATCAATGAATAAATATTAGAGTATTTATTCATTCAGTAAATATGTTCTCAGAACCCACCATGCACAAAGCCATATGCTAGATAATTTGGGTTATCTCTATTCCAAGATGGTACTGCTCTAGTAGTACTTGTAAAAACTACTACTTATCCAGCTACTTAAAAAAAATGCTTTTTCATTTTCCCCCTAATTATAAAAGTAGTGAATGTTCATTGCAAAAAAATTAAGAAAATATGGTTTAGTGAAGAAAATAAAGATGACTAGAAATTTTTTATTCTGAGATAACTGGATGGTTATTTTGGTACATAACTACCTAAATCTCTCTTCTATGATATACCTACTAATTTTTTCAAGTGGCTAGTCATACGATTTATGCTATTTTGCAACCTATTTTTAAAACTTCACATATCATAGACATGTTTGGATATATCATAAGTTAGTCAATCCTCTAATGATTTATGTTGCCTTTTTTTAAACTTTCAAAAACAATGCTACAATGCATATTCTTTGCACACATGTCCAATTATTTACTTAAAATAAGCTCTTAGGAGTGCAAGTGCTGGGCATCAACATTTAAAAATGACACATAATACTAAACGGCAACTCCTCACATCACTTTACCTTATAGCACTTAAAAAGTTTCTTGTACACAGTAGTTGATGGAATGATAACTGATGAACGAATAATGAACAAAAGATGGTTGCATATGGAGTCACTTAATCCTTACTTATAGATAATGCCTTTTCTAGACTATGAAACCAATGTACATTACTGCAAGCAACATGGTGGGACAGAAAGATTCAAAGAGTTACAGGCCCAGTTCTGTGTGTCCACACTTAAATCACTTTAACCTTGATTCCTGACTAATACATCCTAATTTCTTGAGGTTACTGAGAAAATTAAATGAAAAAAAGATATGTAAAAAGGTTCTGTAAAATCAATCCAAAGGATTACATGGATATGTTATATTAATCTAGTGCCCTAAATCAAGTGAAATTTAAAAGATGCTAGACTAACTTACCTCACAAACTCAGCATCAAACCAACCTTGCTGCTATTCCCATTCTGATCTTACTCTTCAATTTCAGTAACCAGACTTCTATCCTTTCTCCCTATACCTTAGTTTGCTGTCTGGTTCCACTACAAATGGAATGGGACCCTACCCCTGACCTCCTCATCCCTGCTATCTAGAATTCTGTCCACTGCCTGATACCTTCTACCTTCTCAATATGATCTCGGCCTGTCAAGACCTCTCTCTCCCTTTCCTGATGCCTACCCTCACTGGGTCCTGTAATCACAGCCAGCCTTTGCCTGGTTTATCTGAACAACACCAATTTTCAGTTACAACATCAAGGATCAGCAACACCAACACTCAAAATTTCCTGCAGCCAGAGGTAACACAAAATTTTAATAAGCTTAGTAAACATGTACACATGAACTAGAATTAGATGTTTCTTACTTAGTTCCAAATAATCATTTCTAGCTCTATTATCCACTTACTCCTTCGGAGACCTTATTATCTAATCAAACGGGAATACTGATCTCTTCTGAACATACCCACCATATCTTTGCTCAAAAAGTTCTTTCCATATAAAATGCTAGGTCCCCAAATTTAATTTTTCCAAACCCCAACCAAAACAGTGCTTTACCTATGAATTTTCCTCTAATTACTATATCTCGAGTAACCTCTTCCTCCTCTGAATTCTCACAGCCCTCTGCTAAACAACTTTTATGGTACTTACTATTATTCGACTTTGTATTACGGTTCTGACTAATTTCTTCCACTTTAGATTTGCACTGTCCAATATGGTAGCCGGCAGCTACATGCGGCAACTGAGCACTTGAAATGTGGCTCCTCCAATTTGAGATTAGTATGAAAGTAGAATGTAAGATATCCCATTAAATTTTTTATGTTGATTACATATTGAAATTTTTTTGATATTTGGATTAAATGGAATGTATTAATAAAATTAATTTCATCTGTTACTTTTTACTTTTTTAATGTCTCTACTAGAAAATTCAAAATTATATATTTCTGTTGGACAGTGCTGCTTTACACCAGTGCCTCTGCAGAGAGTTTAGCAGACTTTTACCCACAAAAGAGGATATGCAAGAGGGGCAAGACAGGTTGAAATCAAGGCCAAACTCCACTCACCAAGCCAGGTACCCTGTAGGGGCCTGTGTCTGCTCAGGGGAAAAGAACCTGTTGCTTCACTGAAAGGTGCTGTTGCTCACCAAACTGTGAGCTCTGGGAGCTCTGCGCGTCCAGAGGGGCACACCTTTTTCTAATTTGCAGAGGCACCATATAAGCTAGCAGTAGCTCTAACATGGTGGACCAGGTCTTATTTATGTTCCATCTGCCACACATCAGTTACTAAAAGTAGTTGAATGAATGAAGGAATGAATGAGTACCCAACTCTACTTACCTTCTTCAAACATATCTCTTCTTATCATGTGATGAGAACATATAACTATTTATCTGGTTAGAGAATACAGCTCTCATGAGTGCCCACCACAAATCAAAAGCATCGTTTAGCCTCAAGACTCAAGGTTTTATTTGTTTCTCTTCTAGCCATTATAGCACCAAGTCAAAAATTAATAATTATACGGTATTTTTTCTTTCATAGCTTTATACTTCCAAATAAGCATTTGACCATTCCTACTATCCTATGAAAATACTTATACATGTTTACTTTTTTAAAAGATCAGTATAAAAATAATGTAATACCAAAGAATCCCCAATTCTTTCAACCAACCTGATTGCGTTTCTCTTCTTGTTTCAGAATACTTGACCTTGGGAGATTTCACAATTTCAGAAGTGCCCGAGTCTACTGTCCTTACTTTTCCTTTGGGACATGAGTCTGTACTATGTTGAACAATGTTTTTTTTCCCTTTTGTACTTTTTTGTGTAAATTCTTTATCTTTCTTAGGACTTATTTTTGAATCTATCTCCTTAGATTTGCATGAGTTTTTCATTTTCTGAATTCTGTCAGAGTTATCTAAATCATTTTCATTTCCAGAATCCTTTCGATTAATTTTTTTGGTTTCTTTCTTTTTCTCTTCAATGAGATTTTTTGATTCTATTTCGTTTTTAGTTTGGGGTTTTTTCTTCTGTATTTTCTTTTGGTTCAATGCTTTGTTATCTTCATCAGATAGATCTGAATCAGAATCTGAAAGGTCATAAAAACGTTTCAAGTCCTCTGTAGTGCTGTGGTTGATGGGGCGTCCTCTTTTATCCACAGCATAATTCAACTTGAACTTTTTGTCATGAAACATTGCTCGAAATCTCTTGTCAATTTTGACTTTCCGATCCTTTTCTGGCATTTCCCAAAATCTTGGGTCCTTTGTAACCCGCCTAAACCGCTGATCACTCATTATTTCTTGTTTGGATGCCATTTTTAAATGTCTGACTGGACAACTGCTCCAAGAAACCAAATACTAAAAA
Source organism: Tapirus indicus (assembly GCA_031878705.1). Lineage (NCBI taxonomy): Eukaryota > Metazoa > Chordata > Mammalia > Perissodactyla > Tapiridae > Tapirus > Tapirus indicus. Next base: position 80,569,960 of record CM062929.1, read on the forward strand.
ACAAAACAAATGTTACAATAATGAAGGGCTGGTAATATAATAAGATGCTTCAGGATAAAATATTAAGTCACAATATATTGTAAATTAAACGTAAATAAAGGTAACAAGTCTAATTTCATTTTCCAAACTTGTTCTGAGCCACATGCAGAAAAACAAAAACTATCAGAATCTCCTCTTTTGATTACAGAACATTTGGAAAAATAAATTTAAGTCAAAACCAAACAGAATTTCGGGGCTTTATGGAGGGGGCAAATGCTTACTAGCCAATTGCACTCACTTAGAATTTCTATATTTCTATTTGTATACAAGTTAAAAGCTGATGTAATCAAAAGATTCCCAGGCCTCAGTTGGTCTCATTTGTCTCTTCACATTCTGGCCCCATTCCCTCTGTTAATCTTACCTCATGCTACTTTAAACAGCCTTTAGTTCTACAAGGCTAGTCTCCTAACTAAACAGACCCAAATCTCACATTTAGCTCAAAAGTTCCACTTTTAAATGACCGTCCTTCAAGAACCAGGTAAAGTCTCACTCTTTTTAATAAATATCATTTCTTTCTATAACTTCTTATTCTAGCAGTGTCTAAAGCCCAAATGGGCTGATTCTGGAACCCGAAAACATATCAGAATATGTATGCGTGTGCATAATTAGTATCGTTCCCTTGAAAATAGTCACTAACGGTTTAGCGTCTCTAGGTTTGACTTTTGCAAAGAACCAAAAGTCATTGATTACTAAGAGCAAAAAGGAACTGACCAGAGGTGCTTTGTCTCAAAAAAAAAAGTATTGATTATAAACTTATATTTTTTCCTTAAATTTGAAAACAACTTTTTATACACCAAGAAATATCAAAGGTTTCAGCAATCCACTTACACACTTAAAAAATATTAGTATGAACAACGGCGAGCTCTTACTAAGTGCCGGGTACTGTTCTGAGTTTTAGATGTATTAAAGCATTTAACCCTGTGAACAGTCTTACGAAGTAGGAACCGTCTCATCCAACTATAAGAGGTAATGCAAATAAATGTTTAGAAGAAAAGCACTGGACAAACATCAGCTATTCGGAGAACGGAAGGTGACCTGACCGCATCTCCAAAGTCCGCCCTCATCTCCGAAGCCTCCCTTCCCCTTCTACCCACCCCCTAACGCGGGGCACACGAGAGTAATTCCCGGAACGACGGTCTCCTTCCCAATACCCAACCTCGGGGCGCGGCTATCTGACTGAGGGACACTAGGAGGACAAAGGAAGTCTGAAGAATGCAGCCGGAAAGGCAAGGAGGAATGGCGCAGCCTCTGGAACCTGAAGGACAAGCTGTCGAGACCAGTTCCATCCCCCCCTCAGTCCTTCTTAAACCCAAACCCACTCACCTCCTAGGAGCCCTCTCGGAGCCTCACGTGGAATCCACACCCACAATCCTCCGCGCGACGCTCCGCCGTAATGGCACGCGAACTGGGCCAAACTACTCCTTTCCCTCTAAGAGCTCTAGAGTAGTCGCCAAAGCCGCGGCGGCGCATGCGCAAGACAAGCGCGCCGGCGAGTGGCGTAGCCTCTGGCGATGCTGCGGCTGACCCGGCTCTGGCTCCTGTGGCCGCGACCTCCGGCGTCGGGGCTCCTGGCCAAGAACGTCGGCCTCAGGAAGGTCGCTTCTGGTGTCTCTCCACCGGGCAGCGCCCCGCCTCGAACCCTAAATATCTTCGACCGGAATTTGAAGAGGAAGCAGAAGAACTGGGCGGCCCGGCAGCCCGAGCCGACGAAGTTTGACTACCTGAAGGAGGAGGTGAGTCCGCCGGGCAGCGGGGGAGGGCGGCGCCGGCCTTGGCTTAGGGTCCGGCAGCTCTGGCCGGGTCCCGACCGACCCCACCTCGCCTTGTGACCTTGAGCAGCCGTCCTGGCTCTTTGGGCTTCTACTATAATCACTGAAGGGCTGGGCTCGGATATTTCTAAAGTGCTGTTCATTCACTCCCTCACTCAGCAGGTATTGCTTGAGTTACAGGTATGTCCAGAGCAAAGTAAGACCGCTGCGCTCATGAGGTTTCATTCTTGCAGGGGGCGAGACAGTGAACAAGAAAGGTAATTTCAGCTAAAGAAGTAAAGTGAGGTAATAAAGTGAAGTCGTGTAGTGACTGCGGTGATCAGGGAAGGCCGCTTCGGCAGACGACGAGATGAGGAATTGGCCAAGCCGAGATCTGGGGGAAAAAGCCTTATAGGTAAAGGGAAGGACAAATGCAGAGCTCCTGAGGCCTCCAGTGAAGGAAAGAGTGGGGCACACGAGGGTAACCCCCGGGACGACAGGGGTTTACCGAACGACCCTTGCTGGGTCAGGGAGGACCCAGGTTATTAGGGCCTTAAAGAGTAAGGACTTGGATTTTCTTCTCTGAGTCGTCCATTCAGCACGGAGATCTCTGGCCACATGTGGCTGTTGAGCACTTGAAATGTGGCTAGTCCAATTGAGATGCGCTGTAAGTGTAAAATACACTGGATTTCAGTGACTTAGTATGAAAAAAGGATGTAAAATATTTCATTAATAATTTTTATCTTGATTACATGTTGAAATTATATTTTTGATATGTTGGGTTAAATACAACGTTAAAATTAATTTCTACTGTTTCTTTTTACTTTTTTAAAGTGGCTGTTAGAAAATTTAAAATTACACAGATGGCTCTCATTGTTTTTCTGTTGGCCAGCGCTGCTCTAGAGGAAGGTGGAGCCGTTGAATGGTTTTAGGCAGTGGCGTGATAGGATCTGGTTTATGTTTTAGGAAGATTAATTAAGATTAATTAAGATCTCTGATTTGTGCTGGTTTGAAAGAACTCTTCCTTTCTGCCCAGGTGGAGTAGAGACTGAGGGTTTCTACTCTTTGGACATGCGGCAGGGAGCTCAGGCCTAAGTAAATGTTTCTTCAGGGATGGAGCAATATTGAAGTTGAATATAATGAGCTCTTTCAAGCCAATGCAACAGACATTTATTGAGCTCCTTTGGGCAGATCTCTTTGCAAACCCTAGCCTGATCAGATGATTGATTTTGTTTATTCTCAGGGTTCATAATGGCATGTACTTAGAAGGTGTGTGTTTCTAGCCACTCCTCTCCCAGAAACGCTCCTAGATTACAACTTGACTGAGGCCTCACCAGTGTGCAGGATTGGAATAAATGAGATAAAGTATTTGAAAGTTCTTTTTATAATAAAAGATATTCATATTAGAAATGATGCACAAAGTGGACTCCTCTGGGAAAAGACTTCTGCTGTACCTCTTCCCTTGCTCCCTCCCCCAAAAAGCAAATACACATGGTCTAAACTTTCAGGTCCTAATAGAAACTCTGGGGTGTTTATCAGGGAATAAATGGAATGTGGGGAATATTCAGCTACCCCATCTTTATTCCTGCCAAATGAAGCTAGCCCAGCAAAAAGAGGCACCTGCCTTATGACATCTTTTAGATTGGAATGGGATTGGGGAGGGGAGGCAGGAAGTGCGGTTTCTTCAGATTTGGCTGACTTTTTCTAATTTGCAAATGTTGCTCAGAAAAATTGTTTACTCATTTAGGAGTTCCACAAAATTTGTTAGTAGTCATCAAATAATAGAATATTTATTAAGTGACAACTTATACATTCATCTGTAATAAACCCCAGCTAGTTAAATAATTTTTCACTTTCATATACCTCATGGTAATATCTGTGGACAGTAATTTGCCTTTTATGCTCCTGTTGCTTTTCATCCTTGCGATCTTACAGCACATGGAATGTAAAGGCCAAAAAATATATGCATATAAAGAATGGTTAGTCTTGAATTCATTAAATTGACTTCTAAAGTAATATGCCTCAATTTGTTTCCTAGGATATTTTAATTTGTTACGTTTTTATCCACGATTTGAAAAGAAAGTTGCTGTGATCAAATTGAAACAGGGATAAAGGGAAGTACTTATCATCATGTTGAAACATAACCGATGGATTGTTGAATACTGGAAAAAGAGTGTTACTTCTCTGTTAAACCTACTCATCTTAACGTGTGTCCATCATTGCTTCCTGTAATCCTTCAGGTTGGAAGTCGGATCGCAGACCGTGTATATGACATAGCCAGGTAAGTGATGATTATCATAATAAAGTATAATTCACTTTTGACTGGAGACTTGAGAGATTGAATGCTGAAAGCTTGATATCTGGAATGGCAGAATTTGGAGGAATTTATTATCAGGATTAGTGATTTTATTCACTCTCTAGGTTTCTGCTTTTTTATATCTGGGAGAGCAAGTGTTCTTTTCTTTATTGTTGCCTAAAAAAAGAATGAATAGAAACACAACTTATAGCTTCTCTCTGAGCCTGAATGACTGATCCACTTGATTTGGCCAAAAGCCAGTAATGGAAAGATTGCTCCAGAAATGGAAATAAAGAATTGACTACATATGAATTTCGAAGATTTACTAAACCTAGCTTTAAAAGTTCAACTAAAATTTGGGCTGGTGCGGTGGCGTAGTGGTCAAGTTCATGTGCTCTGCTTTGGTGGCCCGGGATTCACAGGTTTGGATGCTGGGTGCAGACCTACGCACTGCTTATCAAGCCATGCTGTAGCAGGTGTCCCACATATAAAGTAGAGGAAGATGGGCATGGATGTTAGCCCAGGGTCAATCTTCCTCAGCAAAAAGAGGAGAATTGGCAATAGATGTTAGCTCAGGGCTAACCTTCCTCACCAAAAAAAAAAAAAAGTTTAAAATTAACAGAATCTTTTACCATCTAAATGAAGGAGAGTCTACCTAGATTTGTTCCCCAATCAGGTTATATGAGACTTTGGCCATATTATCATAAATATTGTTAATGGCAATGAGAGTTCTCTGACAATTACATAGAGGCATAATTGAGAAAAGAACACTTTCATCAAGTATTATTAAAACCTTGATGGATTTGTTGCTTTATATTAAGCATGACAAAAGCTTTACAGATTCAAGTTTATAGCTATATGGCAGGAACCACAGTTAAATAATAAGTTTCCCATGGAATTGCTCTATTTTGTTAGCAGATCACTTTTTGTGCTCTTTTGTCTGAAAGACATACATTAAATTAGACCAACATGGGGTGACTTTATTACATTTGTCAATAAAAAAGGGAATTTTTTAAAATCAAAAACTCACACATATTTTAGATATATCCTTGCTACTTAAAAGAGTCTTGGGATGAATTAATTTCATAAGGTAAAAAAAAAAATCCTTCATTGTTGCAAATAATCACCCCATTTCATCTGTTTCATTAGTTCCATTACTTTAAAGATCTGAAAAATAGCTAATTCTCTATACTATAGTCATTCATTTGCTTGGATTTTAGGCCATTTTCAATTTTAAAAATGAAACATTAAATTTTCCATATCAGTTTGGATTTTATAATCTTTTTATGTCATAGTACTGAGCAAAACACACATCTATAGAGAGACCTGTGATTATGGCTAAAATCATGTCCTAAACTAACATTAACTCTTTGGAATTAAATTATTAAAAATACCAGTCTAAATGTTCTTGCACTGATGTTCTATTATTAGAAAGAGCAGTTTATGTTGTCAACGCTGATCTTTTGTTGATTTTTAAAAACTAACCCCACAGATGATTAAATGTCTTATTTGTGGTATCTGAGACTCACCTAACACTGTTACAATCAGTGATAATAACAACTCTTAAACTAACTTTTGTTGAGTGTTTGTACTGTGCTAAATACTTTACATGCATTATTTCATAAAGTTCAACAACCCTGAGGGAGGTAATAACTTTTCCATTTTATAGATGGGGAAACTGGGATCCAGTAAGATTAAATCACTGTTTATGGTCACAGAGCCGGTAAATTGTAGGCCCAGAGTTCTAATTCATGTCTTTCTGATTCCAAAGCCTGTGTACTTCACCGTGTCACACTGCCTGTGTTCACAATCAAGATAGAGGGCAGGTAAATAAGTGGTTGTTTCTCACCAGCTGTTCTCCAGCTGTGTGCTGGTGTTGTACAGTTTTTTTTTTTTGTGGGGAAGACCAGCCCTGAGCTAACATCCGTTCCCAATCCTCCTCTTTTTGCTGAGGAAGACTGGCCCTGGGCTAACATCCGTGCCCATCCTCCTCTACTTTATGTGGGACGCCGCCACGGCATGGCTGACAGGCAGTGCGTCTGCGGGCGCCCGGGATCCGAACTCACGAACCCAGGGCTGCCAAGCGCGGACTGAACCGCTGCGCCACCGGGCGGCCCCTGGTGTTGTATACTTTTGACAAAGGTTTTTAACGGAAATTGAAAAGGGATTCTTGGTTTCAGTAGGAAAAATGTTATTAGTGGATAAAATTTTAAATTTTCTTGTTACAAGTTTTTCTTAAATCTATAGCCTACAGTTAGATGTATGTACTGATTTAGTTTGGCTAATGATATCTTAATGATATATTAAGAGGAGACAGCCTAGCATAGCGATAATAGTTCTGGTTTAGAATTCAAACTGGCTAAATTCAGGTTCTGACTGCCAGTTATTGGTTGAGTGACGTTGGGTTGACCTACTTTAGTCTGAACACGTAGCACACTGCTTTGAACCTGGTAAGATTTCAGTAAAAGTTAGCTGTTATTTAATTGGCGTTTTGTTTTATTTTTAGCTTAACATATTAATATTTCATGGTATTTCACATGATGATTTCTAAGTCATCTGCTGCATCTTAAATTTGAGAAATAGGGGTAATTAGTAAGTTCCTGGTAAGTATAATGAATATTTTCATGTTAATTTACATTAGCTTCTTTTCGTTCTTTATCTAGATATATTATCAAATTAAAATAGTCCCACTAAATCTGTGCTTTGAATTCATGTCATGGAGTAATTTCATGGAAAGCTGGTTGACTATGAGGTCTTGTGAATGGCTGGACACGAGGCAGACTTGCTGTGTCTGGTATGTTCTCTGGTAGATACAGCTTATAAGATGAGGCAGAAAACACAGATGATATAACTTTTTGAAAGTTGTGTTCACTAAAATGTTGTCACTTAAAAAAGTTAGTTCTTAATAATTATATTTTGGACTGTATTATTACAGACAAAACATAACTTCTGTGTGTATTTTTTAGAGATTTCCCCCTTGCTTTGGATGTTGGTTGTGGAAGAGGTTACATAGCACAACATTTGAATAAGGTATATTTATTCAATGACTTAATTTACTTTGAGAAGTAAAATTGGCTAATTTTAAGGAAAGACTTTCTTAATTCAGTTTGTATCACATTTAGATTTTGATTATATAAGAATTGTTAAGTTTTTTTTTAAGTGGTTGAACCAATGGTTGTTTTGTGTCCTCTCTTAAATATTTTTTCCTTAAAGTGATTTTTCTTTCCTTTGAATCCATATTATACAGTGGTTCCTACTGATAGTTTCTTTAAATCTGTATAAGATATGTGGCTCTTAATTCCCACTTTGTTCAAATGTTTTTGATAATTCACAATAAAATCAGATTGGCATTCATCTGGAAAATGTGATTAAGCTAATTTTTTAGCTAGGAAAAATATTAATTTCATCAGTTGGTTAGAAATCTTTCTGATTAAAAATAACTAACCTTTATTAATGCTTAGACCATTTTATTTTGCATATTCTAATTCAGACCATAAAGACTATTTATTGTTTTAGTCCCTATGTATACTACACTGTGATGAACACAGATTAAAGTGGGCTTTCTGTTTAAAATCTACTTAGAAAAAACATACACTTGGGCCAGGGCAGGGGGAGAAAGGATGTGTAAGGATGTGTGAGTCTCCTAAAAGACTGTTATTGATAATAGTAAGTGCCACAGAAATGGTACAGTTATTAAACTGCAACAGGAGTTAAGGGAAAGGAAAAATCAGTAGGGGTTCATGTGGTCAAAGGCTTCTGAAAGGGCACATAATCTGACCTGAGATTTGAAAGAAACTGGCTTGGTGTTTCATAGGCATTGGAAGTAAGGGGATGGCAGGAGGAAAGGCACAGAGGTAGAATGCTGTAGGGTGTGATATAGTGATGTTGAAGGAAGATTAATTTGGGGGTAGTATGCAAGAAAGATTGAAGAATAGAGAAGATAAAAATACAGACCAGTTAGGAGGCTATGTTAAAGGTGGTGCAGGCATGAGAGATAAAGGCCTGCCACCCATGTGGAAGCAGCAGGATATAAAGAACGGGGTGTATGAAAGAGACCTAGAAGAATCCATAGAACTTGATGACTGATCAGATATGGTGGGCAGAGCAAATCTGTTCTTGTGGTTGCTTAGGCCAAAAAACGTATTCATTGGTTCCTCTGTGTCTTCCCCTCCCATATCAAATCCATTAGCAAATCTTATTTGGATTTCAAAATATATCCAAAATTCTACCAGTTCTTACCACTTTCACTATTACCATATTGGTCCATATTGCAGTAGGCTCTTTATGGTCTCGCTACTTCTATTCTTGCCCCTGACAGTTCATTCTCACGGCAGTGTAATCCTTTTAAAACATGTCAATTCATTCACACATCAGTCCTCTGCTCAGAACTGTTGGCTTCTCATCTAATAATAATCCAGAGTCCTAATCCATAAGGCCCTTGGTGATCTGGCTCCCCATGATGTCTCTGACCTTATCTCCTTCCCTTCATTCCCTGCTTTTCAGCAACCCTGGCCTCCTTGCTGTCTCTCAGACTCACCGGGGCTTTGCATTGCACTTGTTTTCTATGCTCTTCCCCAAGATATCTGTGTGGCTTACTGCCTCACCTCTCAGATTTTTGCTTAAATGACCCCTCATCAAAGATCCCTTCCCTGACTGTTCTATAAAATAGGGCCCCCATTCTTGACTGGCTAGTTGCTTTATTTGTTTCCATAGCACTTATTAGCACCTGCTGTATGTTTGTTTATTTGGTGTCTGTCTTCTCTTACTGGAATAAGCCTCCATAGACTTGCTCATTTTTGTTCACCACTAAATTCCCAGTACCTAGAACACACAATGAAGATTTATTAAATGAGTATTGCAAGAATAAAGGCATGATAACTTTGAAGTTATTACTTCAGTGACTGAAAAAAGTCAGGGGATGTGGTGGGGCAAGGAGCAAGGGGTGTTCCTATTTTAGACATGTTGAGTTTGAGGTGACAGTGGAATATATTACCATTAATGTCTGGCAGGTAGTTGGAAATGTGGGACTAGAATTGGGCTATTGAGGTTAAGAGCATTGACTAAAGTTGGACAGATAGGGATTCAGAATTCAGCTCTGCCACTTGCTGTCTCTTTTGGACCAGTTACCCAACTTCTACAGAACTCAGTTTCTGTAAAATGTGAGCAGTAATACCTATCTCCAAAGGTTGGCAAGAGGATTAAGCGAGAGAAGATAAGTCTGGCAAGTGGAAGCTATTGTTATTTGGAAGCCTCTGTCAGAGATGACAGCTAAAGCCGTGAGAATAGGTAAGCTGTCTGGGGCAAGAATATAGAAAAGAATCTTCCACAGTTGTATTTAGGGGTGGAAGAATGAGGAGGAGCCAACAAAGATGCTGGAAATAGTAAGCAAGATGGCAAGTGCCTTAGTATGGTATCTTTTGATTGTAAGAAGCAGAAATCCACTGAAGCCAATTTAAATACATGGACATTTATTACTTAGATGCTCTTATGTTACTCAAGGATCTGGAAGTACAGCCAGGCCTCACAAGGAATGGGGACTTCGAAACATCAGAATGAAGGCCCTCCTGTTCACCAACTCTCTGGGATTACATAGATGCTGTGTGGTAGTGTTCTTTCTTTTTTCTCTCTGCCGACTATCCCAGGTATTCATCAGTGTGTGGCCCCAATATCAGTACCCTACACCCAGTGGTGTGCTAAGGCTAGCTCATATCAGCTCATAAAAGCTGATTGTTAGTATCTCTTCTCAAACTCTGTGTTCAGTGATGTCATGTTGATAACTTGAAATCAGCCATGGTGGAATATTTACAACATGGGAATTGACAAATGCTACAAAGTAGTCCCCCACCAAGAGCCAGCTATTAAACATTTACCAGCACACCACTGCCTACACCCCAAAGTCTACATGCTCTTCCAACTCCAGGAACCTCTGTCCCTGTCGCTCAGTCTCTTATTTAAATTTTCAAGTGACAGACAGGAATAGATAGTCTGGATTGGCCTATTTTTCACCCCTCCCACTGGTATGCTGGAGCTGGCTCATGAGAGCCAATTGTGCACATCTCTTCCCAACTCTACATTTAGCAACATCATGTTGGTGGCATGAAATCTGCCATTGTTGGAGTGGTTACACCATGGAAATTGGCAAACACTACAACTCAGGGCACCTTTTTTTGAGAGCCTGTAGTTAACATTTACCTGCACACCAATTGCCCTCAGGTAATCAGCAGTGTCCAGGTAATGGTAGGGTACCCAGGTAATGGTATGGTACCCTTTCTGAGTTGTGGGCAGGGAAGTTCTTTAAGAAGGAGGTGTGGGTGAAGTGGAAAGGAATGGTTTCTCTAACAGAGAAGGTACTGAAAGAAAGTACTGAAGAAGTTTCTAGGAGACCATCAACAGTGCTGTGCTTCAAAGAGGTCAAGTGACGTAGGACTGAGAGCAGACAGACTGTTGTGGTTTGTGATTAGTTTATTAGTAATCTTTATAAATAGTTTTAGTAGAGCAGTGGAAGTGGAAATAGATTACCAAGAATTGGGGAGAAAGACATTATTGAGAAGTAGAGTTGTGGATTGCAAACAAAACAACTAGAAGATGGTTAGAGGTGAGGAGATTTTTCAAAATTGGGAGGCTTATGCCTGTTTTGAGGTGAGAGGGAAAGAGACACAGAAGATAGAGATTGAAGATAGGTAGAGATGGTGATGAAGGGAGCAGGATCCTGGATAAGAGAGAGCATATTGGAAGGTGTTAACCTGGGAAAGAAATAGCACAGTACTTTCCTCTTGGAAGGAAGAGAGAATAGGTGAAACAGGGAAAATGAAACCAGTTAGGCCCCCCATAAGTAACTGTGTTTATTAAGTCTTTCTTTATTCTTTGTAAACTCTTTGAATGAACAACTAAAAGGCGGGAAAACCATTCCAGGTCTTTTGTGGCACAAGAGTGGGGACTAGCTCTCAGCATATTATGTCATGGAAAAGTTAACATGTAAGCCTTAACCCAGTGAAGTAAATTAAGAATGTTGATTATTCACACCTGTGTTCTCTATTTTATTAACTATATTAAATATAGTTAATTGTATATATTTAAATCTGTGTAACTTAATATGTGTTATTAAAAGTAATTGCGTACCATACTGATTTTATGCAGAAAAATGCCCTTACCAAACTGAAAATTAATTTATAATTATCACTTTCTCCTTTAACAATTTCAACAGTCATTTTGTTTTATTTGTTAGTGGGTTTTTGTAATATCTGATCAACTTTATTTCATTGCAGGAAACTGTTGGAAAGTTTTTCCAAGCAGACATTGCAGAAAATGCTTTGGTAGGTAGCTTTTTTAACACTTTTGGTTTCTGATCTCCCGGTTTGATTTTTAGTTCTTTATTTCCTTCAAAATGGAGATAGCTTTATTGTTTGTTTTTTTCCCTGATCATAAATATAACAAATATAAAGAAGAATTAAACAATATAGGAAATAGAAATGAGAAAGAAAATATCACCCCGAGGCCCATCACTCAGAGGCAGCCACTGGTGACATTTTGGTCTTCACCTTTGCAGACGTATAACTATCTCCCCAACACACAATTTTATATAAATGGTATTACGTTAACATGCCATGTTTTTCACAGAACATCATTCTTTTATATCAATGAATGATATATATACACATGCATACCATCTTTTTAAAGGGCTATATAGTATTCTAATATATGAATATTCCATGGTTTTATGGCTAAATTTCTATCAAAGAACAGTTACATTTCTAGTTTCTCAATAACCAACACTGTGATGAACATCCTTATATAAAGCAACTCTGCATGTTTGATTTATTTTTCTCCCTGGAAATAAATTCCTAGTTGTGGAAGTTATGGATTCATTGACGTTCTTTAATTTTTGATATACATCTCCAGACTACCCTTAGGAAGACTGGACAACAATATTACACGAAAGCGCCTTTTTCTCCTTCTCTTTGGCTCTTTGGTTTGTAAGAGCATGTTTTTTAGGGATATTAATCTTTCATCATATGTTACAAATATTTTCCCCAGTTTGTTGTTTGTATTGTTTATTGCTTTTTAGAAGTTTTTGATTAGTTTTTCATTAAGTATATCAGTTTTTTCCTTTACAATTTCTGGCTTTTAAGTCATGTTTACTTAGGTAAACATTTAAGAGTATAAAAAGTATTTAAGAGTATGAAAATGTTCACCCATATTTTCATCTAGTACTTTTATGGCTTCAATTATTCCACTGAAACTTTCAGCCTTTTGAGATGTGTTTTGGTGTGAGATAGGGCTCCTGTGTATGTTTTTCCAACCAACTAACTAGTTTTTCTGGCTGGTCTTTAGTGTGATTTCAGAAATGTTTTTTGAGCTTCTATGTGGCTCCTTTTTTGTTTGTTTTTTTGAAGGGATAGAAACTGCCAAGTAAATATAACATTGACTTAAATTTAACAATGAATGCTGCATTAGTAATTGAGACTCTGTATAAATGTGTTTTTGAACTTTATTTTTTAACCCTTAGAAAAATACCTTAGAAACAGAAATTCCTACTGTCAGTGTTTTAGCTGATGAAGAATTCCTTCCCTTCCGAGAAAATACATTTGACCTGGTGGTTAGCAGTTTAAGGTTGGTAACCTATTTGTACTTTCAAATATATGTTATAAATAGATAATTTATGCTATAAAGTTTTGATGTTATAAGGTAAAGAAAATAGATAATGAAGTAAATTCTTAACTTTTTTTTTAAGTTACAAACCCAGTTATCTTGATTTATAAGTTTTGAGATTTCTCTGCTAAAGAATTTTGGATTATATGTTCCCTAGTGGAGATAATATGATATAGTACCTCAACTTTTTATTCCCTGACTTGCCTCTATTTGCTAAAGCTCATCTGTGATAGAACGGTTTTCCTCCCTGGTGTAACTTAGTATCCTGGAATTGATATTGATGGGGGCAGGAGTTTGAAAGAGTGTACTGGCTCTAATATTCAAATGTTAGAGCACCCTTGTAAACTCGTTCTGCCAAATAAAGAAAAGCTAGTATTTCTTTCAACTTTAATTCTTTTTCTACCCAGAAATGTAGTCCTCAAAGTTACTTTGTGCTTCCTACCATGTCCCTCCACATTTGTACCCAAACATGTGTTATAAATATTTATTGGATAGATTATAATATGCAAGGCACTGAACTAGATGCTTTGGGGGAGTACAAAAATGAATTCAGACAGGGATCTTGTCCTCAAAGAACTCAGCATCTAATAGATAAAATAAATATTCTATATAGTACCTTATTTCTTCTGTCTTATTATTATAGTCAGATAAATTTTCTTTCAAAGATTTAATGTGCTCTCCAAGTCAGTACAACTCTTTTGATAGCTGTTTTAGGGATGACCAGTCATCATGGTTTGCCCAAGACTTTGCTGACATTAGCAATGAAAGGCCTGTCTCCCAGGAAACCTCTCAGTCCCAGGCAAACTGGGAGAGTTAGTCACCCTTGCTGCTTTCTTCAGTGAGTTTGTAATTTCTTCCCTGCTTTTTGAGGTGTGCTGAACAAAATTAGAAAAGTATTCAGATTCTGTCATGAAATGAAAAAGATTTCAGAGCCTTGGTCTAAGGGAAAGAGCTCTGGGCAGGGAGTCAGAACCTGAGTTTTAACTTTAGCTCATCTGCTTGCTGTTTGCAAGTAACTAATTCTATTGCTTTCAGTTTCTCCATAAGTATGATAGAGTTTATAATATGACCTCCTTAATTTTTTTTTTTTTTTTAGAGTTTTAAATGCATTTACCATTTTTATTTTGCTATGCAGAAACATACATTCACCACGGGCTGTGTGATGTAGTCGACAGTGTAATGGAGAATATATCTTTTTGAAGGCTATTTATAACTAAACACTAAATACTTTAATTACAGCAGAAATTCTGTACAGTGTAAGGCTTGGCTCTGAACTAGATTGTAAATATAGACCAGATTTAGAAATAAAGCCTTTTTTCAAGTAAAAGAAGAAGAATCAATTTAAAAATACAAGGAAGAAGAAATGAAGAAAGAAAAAAAATCAACAGAAACCCAACAGGTTTTTCTGGAGTGAAACTTCATAATATTGTAAACTAACAAAAATACAGGTTTTCTTCCCAAAATAATGACAATTTATATATTTAGGACTTGTTAGGGAACTCTGGGAAGCTTTCCAGATTGAACACAGACCAAAGCAGACAAGGAAAAAATCACATTAATATGCTAAAATCAGTACTACCTTATAACGCATTAAATTAGATATACAAAGCTGGATTGTAAGCATTAAATATTTCCAGTGGATCAGAGAGTCATCACTGTTCATGAGTGAGAGTAGTAAAACCAGATGAAACAAGGACAAGATTCAAGTTGTTTACTGAATAAACTCGGTTATTGGCACATCTAATCTGGAATAAACCTGACACACTGGACCTAGACAGCTTCTGGCATTTCAGGGTAATCTTCATTTATCTGTAAACAAAAGAGCTGTCACCTAAGAGATTGCAATTTTGTTTAGACTTTAATAGTAACGAACTGTGAAAGGCAGGAACTGTTTATGTTACATGAGATCATAGCGTATATTGTCGGTTATGAACGTGCAGGTATAAGCTGAAAACTTAGACACTTTGTGAAAATTAAAAATGCTGCTCTTTTGTAATTTTATCATTGCTTCATGCAATATCAGTTTAGTGATGCCAATTTGGATTGTTTTGTTAAGGGAAGATCTCTCTGCCAGTGTCTTTATTAATGGTCAAGGTCAGTTCTTCTGGACAGAAATCTTCCACAGGCAGATACAAGTCAGCTGGGTTTGAGGAAGAGTCCGCAAAGGCTCTGGCTTTCCTAGCAGGTGGCGTGCCTGGGTTTGTGTGCAGGCTGAGCTATTCCTGGGGTCAGTCCTCTCCTTAATTTTTAAAGTGTCTAATAATTGTTAGAAAGCATTATGAAAGATAAATTTGAGCTTAACACAGTATGTCTTGAAATGGGTATTCAGTGCTGTCCTGGAAGTCAGCATTAGAGGATGCCAACTCTACCAGGAAAGTGTGAGCAGACTCTATAGAGACTGAGAATATGATTTTTGCCATCTAATTCTTGCATATCACCATGCACTGGGACAGGATCATTAGGGTCAAAAGACAATGCAAGAACTTCTTTAAATTAAATTTTAAGTATATGGAGCTTTTGTTTTTTGTTTTCTGCTAAGGAAGATTCACCATGAGCTAACATCTGTTGCCAATCTTCCTCTTTTTGCTTGAGGAAGATTCACCCTGAACTAACATCTGTGCCAGTGGCTGCCAACAAGTGGTGTAGGTCCACGCCCAGTAATTGAACCCGGGCTGCCGAAGCGGAGTGAGCCGAACTTAACCACTAGGCCATGTGGCTCGCCCCATGGGTTTTTTTTTTTTTAATGATCCTGAAAAATATGGGATGTTATTTGTCAGAAAACTCATTGAGTTAATTTTTTGATGAATAATACTGTTTGCCTTGGGAAAATTATAGGACTGCTGATGAATTTTATTTTTTTCCAGGAAAGTAGGACTTAAATACTAGTATATATCTCTAGCTTAATTGTTTGATTTAATTAATGGGTTTCTTTGAACATATCAGGTGCCTATTTTTACTACTTTCTTTGAATAAAGTCTCAGAATAGCACTGTTTACCTGAGATGTCAGATAGGAGTGACTTTTACTTTATTTTTTTTCCCCAGCTTTATTGAGATATTATTGATATATAGCATATGTAAGTTTAAGATGTACAATGTGATGATTATATACATGTATATATTGCGAAATGATTACCACAGTAAGGTTAGTTAATATCTCCATCCCTTCACTAATTGCAAGTTTTTATATATATGTATGATGGTAACATTTAAGGCCTACTCTTTTAAAAACTTTCAAGTATATGATACAGTATTTTTAATTATAGTCATCATGCCTTGCATTAGATCCCCAAATCTTATTTATCTTACAGCTGGGAGTTTGTATTCTTTGACCAACATCTCACCATTTCCCACCCCCAGCCCCTGGCAACCACCATTCTACTCTCTATTTCTATGAATTCAGCTTTTTTAGATTTTGCAAATAAGTGAGAACATACTGTATTTGTCTTTCTTTGTCTGACTTCTTTCACATAGCATGATGCCCTCACGGTCCATCCATGTTGTCACAAAAGGCAGGATTTCCTTCTTTTTTTATGACTAAATGATATTCCATTGTAGATATATACCACATCTTCTTTATCCATTCATCCATTGATAGACACTTAGGTTGTTTCCATGTCTTGGCTATTGTGAATAATGCTGCAGTGAACATGGGGATGTAGCTATCTCTTTGAGATAGTGTTTTCATTCCCTTTGGATATGTACCCAGAAGTGGGATTGCTGGATCAAATGGTAGGTCAATTTTTAGTTTTTTGAGGAACCTCTATGCAGTTTTCCATAGTGGCTTTAACAGTTTATATGCCCATCAACAGTGCACAAGGGATCCCTTTTCTCCACATCCTCACCAGCATTCATCTCCCCTTTTTTTGATATTAGATATCCTAATAGGTATAAGGTGATATCTCATTGTGGTTTTGGTTTGCATTTCCCTAATGATTAGTGATGTTGAGCATCTTTCATGTACCAATTGGCCATTTGTATATCTTCTTTGTAAAAACTGACTTTTAGTTTATTCAATGAAGAATAATTGGACAGATAATTATATCAGCAAAGTAATATACTGTCACATTTTGTAGTGTGACAGAAGGAAGGTTTTCACCTAGGATTATTTTTTATTTTAAAACTTGTATGAATATAATCAGTGAATTTTGATATGTAATTTCAGGCTTCAAAATTAACACCTTTTTTGTAGCTTGTCATTATGCTAGTGGTAATTATAGTAATTGATTAAACGAATTAAGCTAAAACGAATATGTGTTTTCATATTTTAGTTTGCACTGGGTGAATGACCTTCCTAGAGCACTTGAACAGGTAAGAAACTTAATATTGATTCTGATAGCCTGTGTTATTTTATTTGTTATTAGAAACTTAATAGAATTTGTTTTTTGGGGGGTTTTTTTGTGAGGAAGACCAGCCCTGAGCTAACATCCATTGCCAATCCTCGTCTTTTTGCTGAGGAAGACTGGCCCTGGGCTAACATCCGTGACCATCTTCCTCTACTTTTTATGGGATGCCGCCACGGTATGGCTGACAAGCAGTGCATCGGCAGGCGCCCGGGATCTGAACCTGCGAACCCCGGGCTGCCAGGCGCGAACTAAACTGCTGCGCCACTGGGCCGGCCCCCTTGTTTCAGTTTTTACACAGAAAGTTATACATGTTTCTGTTTTATAGTTCTGACCATAGAAAATGGAAGCAAATCAAGTATTTATTATCTTCTGAGGGCCAGGTACACTTGGTGCCCTTTGGTATATTAGGAAGTATGATGAGTGACTCCCCACTTCCTGGGAATTCAAGAAATCTAACTTTTTAAATATTTATGAAAACTTTAGTGGCTCATACAAAATAATATTAATATCGTGACATTTTCTATATGTGTTTTTTTCTTCTTTAATTGCCTCTACATTTTTTGTGGGTAAGAACTTACTTATTTATATTTGTATCTTCCCCATGCCTTATACTTAGAGAGTGCTAGGTAAATGTTCATTGGTTGACTTTTATCAGGTGATAAGACAGCTGAAGGGTAGGTAAAAAAGCATTGTGTTCAGAGGAGGGGATGAGATCACTGTGGCTTGGAGTGGCCTAGGAAAGCTTCAAGAGGAAGGAATTACTTGAACAGGGCCTTAGAGAGCGGGTCAGATTTGGAGTGGGAAGGCATTCCAGGAAGGCAGAATCACAGGATAGGTGGGGAGGTACAAGAGCCTCATGAGTATGAAAGGACAAAGAGGAAGCCTGTTGGAGAATTAGCATAGTGCTGGGAGATGAGGTATATTGGGACCAGGTTTAGGAGGACTTGGGTTACAGATAAAGGAATTCAGAGTTTATTCTTGATGCAATTCAGAGCCACTAGAGAATTTTGAAGAGGAAAGTGACATCATTAAAAAGCTAGTGGGCAGGATAATAACTACCATATCTTAAGATCATACTATTTGCCAATCACTGTGCTTTGTTTTATATATGTGTTAAATAATCCTGCAAGATATCTTCATTTTGCTGATTAGAAAACTGATTCCAGGAGTAGTTAAATTGAAGAGAGACTGTTTTCAGTGGTCCCGGCATGAGATAAACTAAACCTAGGTGGCAATGATAGGAGTTAAAAGGAAGAGAGAGGTAGTTAGGACTCTGCAAAGGAAGAATCAACAGTTTGGTAGCTGGTTAGATCTGAAGATCAAAGAGAGGGAGGAGTCAAAGCTCACCTTAACGTTTTGAGTCTGGATGCCTGGAAGAATAATTAGTAAAAGTAGAAGAAAGAATGGTAAAGTGAATAGAAAATGGTAGTTAACAAATATAGCAATTGGAAAGAGGAGTTGGTTTGAGAATAAGTGTTGTGTGTGCGTTGGATGTGTTGGGGGCTGAATTTGCCAAGAGACAAATGTCCATGACATAGGCAGTTGAAGATGAGTTTCGTGTTCTGGGAAGATGTCCAGGCTAAAGATAGAGATTGGAAAGTTATCCTTGTGAAATCCAGGGGAATCTATAAGCTCTCTGAGGTAGAGAGAAGCTGCAGAGAGTTGAGGACTAAATCTTAGGTACTTACTATATTAGAGTTTGATGACAAGAGAAGGAAGTAACACTGGAGGGGCAGAAGGGAAGAAACCAAAGATTTTACAGTTGATTTGCTTATATACTGTTTTGTAATTGCTTCATAATATATTAAATGTAAGTTCAAGATGGATACTTTGATTAGACGAGCCTGCTGTGATTTGGGTTCTGGTTTACTTTAGAATCCGCCTCTTCCTGTAACTTTTCTCGTTGTTGAGAATAGTCAGAGTCAAACTAGTTATAGAGTGTAGTCTAAGAGAGTCAGTGAACAAGCATTTGTGGTTCTAGAATTCATTCTGGCCACTATTTTGCTAAAGTTATCTATTAAAAATTGGTTTTGTTGTAAAGCTGGAAAATGTTAGTTACTTCTCCTTAAAGAAAACTAATGTGTTACTGGGTTAATGTTGTGAATTATAATGGTTTCTCTATAAATCAGCTTTTTCTGCATAATAAGCCACCCCAACTTAGTGGTTTAAAATAACAATTTACTTAGCTCACAATTTTATGGTTGGGAATTTGGGCAGGACTTAGGAAATTCTTCTGGGTCTGGCTTGGCTCACCCATGTGCTGTGATCCGCTGCTAGGTTGTCTTGGAGCTGGCTGGTCAAGGATGGCGTCAGCTGGGATGCCTGGCTGATTTCTGCTCCTCATGTCCCTCATCCTCCACCAGGCTAGCTCAGGCTTGTTCACAACATGGTGGCCTGACAGGGCTCCAGGAGCGGAGGTGGAAGCATGCAAGGCTATTTGAGACCTTGATTTGACACTGACCCACTGCCATTTGCACTGCGTCCTTTTGGCCAAAGCAAGTCACAAGTCTAGCCCAGATTCAAGGAGAGGGGAAGTAGACACCATCCCTTATTGGGAGTTGCTACAAAGTGACATTTCAGAGGGCACAGATAACAGAGAAGATTATGATTTTTGCAGTCTACCATACTTTAAAATTTTTTCTTGCAATATTTTTCTGATTATAAGAGTTCTGTCTATTATTAGAAAATTTGAAAATGTACAACATATTTTATAGATATTAATACTATCAGTGGATGTATTGTATCTTTACAATAATATTATATTGCATCAACTTTCTCATAGTTTGTTGCCTTAGAACATCTAAGGCAATCAGATAAAATAAATTGTCTGATTATTAATTTGACAAAATAAGAATGGTAATCATAAAATATTGATTGAGACACCATGTATTTGTTCTTTTAACATTTTTATATATAAAATTTTGAATACTTTTGTTGTCTTGTATTTATTACAGATTCATTATGTTTTAAAACCAGATGGAGTATTTATTGGCGCAATGTTTGGAGGCGACACACTCTATGAACTTCGGTGTTCATTACAGTTAGCAGAAACGGAAAGAGAAGGAGGATTTTCTCCACATGTTTCTCCTTTCACTGCTGTCAATGACCTAGGACATTTGCTTGGGAGAGCTGGCTTTAATACACTGACTGTGGTAACTATCAAGAAAATCGAGTAACCCATTAGTTACACAGTTCAGAAACAACTTCTCAGATAGAAAACTCTGTGTATTGATGGTATTATGGAAAGGTTTTGGCACTTTCTCTCTCTTTTTTAATTTAGTTTGTATAAACACATCTTGATTGACACAAGCTAGGAATGTAAAATTTTTCGTTGTTACCTGAATAAGTAACCCCCACAAAAAATGGGCCTCAGTTATCAAGGAGGCTATTTTGTTACCTGAATAAGTAACCCCCACAAAAAATGGGCCTCAGTTATCAAGGAGGCTATTTTCTAAGACATAGTACTCCATCAGAATCTTGAAATCCAGAGTTAGGTGTAATATGAGAGTTAGAACATTCCAGATGATAGGGAAACACAGATGTGCAGGAGCATTTACAGCACTATCTCTACCTCCAGCCCTCAATTGAAATAGTGCCATATGAGGCAGAAATGAGAGAATATGCATTTGTGAGGCCTAGGGTTAGATCAAGGTTAGAGAAGGTAGGACAGGGGGCTACACTCCATTAGAGCTGGAGAGATCTGGAAGGAGGACCTATGGGCCATCAGGGCAGCAGAGGAAACATGGAGTCAGCATGGTGCAGTGATGGTACAGGGCATTGGTATCTGACCGGTATAATGTGGATGCTTACCTTGCCCCTTTGCTAGCTAGGGGGATTTGGGGGATATTCTTCATGTCTCTGAGCGTTCATTTAAAAAATAATATAAATGTCACTCACCTCAGGTGGCTGTTAGTATTAACTAAGATAAAGCGTGTGAAGTGCCTGGACAATGATAGATGCTTAATGAATATTAACTTCTGCCTTCCTCTCACCCTCTCCCTCTGTCTTAGCCCTTTGCAGGCCAAGGCTTCCAACAGGAAGAGATAATGATTGCCCTCTTCCAACTCCCTTCAGTAGTAAAGTCATTACTGCCTTCACAGATCGGTTGAGTCAACTTGCTATGATTTTCCAAACCCCTCAGGCCTAGAAACATCTCTAAACCTGATTAGAGGAAATAGAAATTTCTTGATGAAGAAAGCTTCTCATTGCATAATTAGAGATAATAGTCTTTAAATTAAAATAACTGTTTAGGGTGATTTAGTATGAATATACTTTATAAAATCAACCAACCAAAAATGGATTGTTGTATCCTTTCATGTTTTGATAGAAAGCAAAGGGCATTGACCCCCAGGGCTCTTAAAGTTGGAAAGGGGTTTCCAGGGAAGAGAAGAGAGACAGTAGGCTAGGAACTGGTGATAACCTTTAAGATTTCACAAATGTGTCTAGGGTTGACCTTTTGTAAACTTTTAAATGGCCCGAGTCAATAGAAACTGCATTCTGAGATGTTGGGCAGCTAGAAATGGGAGAAATCTGTTTCACATGGTGGTCTCCTTTAAACACTATTAATATAGGCAATTGTATGTTGAGGGATCACTGTATATTCTTAATATATTTTAATTATAAAAGTAATTACACAGATATATTTTTATTGTAAACATTAAACCATACAGATAAAGTGAAAGTTTGTCATTCCCCCATAATCCCAAAAGTCTTAGCTCTCTCCTGAGAGCAACAGTTCTCAAAACTTTGGTCTCAGGACCCCTCTATACACTTAAAATTATTGAAGATCTTAAAGGGCTTTTGTTTATATGGTTTATATCTATCAATATTAACCGTATTATAAATTAAAACTGAATTTTAGTGTTCCTTTAAAACTAACAATAATATACCTATCACGTTAACATAAATAACCTATTTTTTGTGAAAACTGTTTTCAAAAAAGAAATAGAAGAATGTCATTGCTTTACACTTTTACAGATTTCTTTAGTATGTGGCCTAATAAAAGAGAGCTAGATTCTCATGTCTGCTTCTGTGCTCACATATATTGCAATATCACAGATCATGTTACTTATGAAAAATCCCATTGTATACTCATGGGAGAATGAGAGGTGAAAAAGTCAAAAAACATAGTTTTGACTTTGCAGATCCCCAAAAGGGTCCCAGGGACCCCAGGACTCTCCAGACCACACTTTGAGAACTGCTACCCTAGAGGTAGCTACTGTTATCACTCTGGTGTGTAATGTTCCAGATTTTTTTAAAACAAGAAATACTTTACCATACTATATATAGACATGCATACATATGTGTGTATTTCAGAAACTTATTTTTCATTCTTAACAGTATTTAGAGAGTTTCCTAAATCAGTGTGGATATAGTTGCCTTTCTTCTTAATTTCTGCATATTATTTCCTAGTATGAATGTACCACAGTTTTATTTAACTATTTCCTTCATGAACAACATTTAGGTTTGTTCCAGGTTTTTTTTGCCAATAGAAACAATGCTGAAACAAATATCCTTCTATTCTGTTTTCATTTATTTATTCAATCTTACAACCAGCATTTATTGAGTACCTTCTGTGTGCCAGGCACTAGTCTAGATATTTGGGATATAGCAGTGAACAGACAGACAAAAATCCTTGCCTGATGGTCTTGGATTTATAGAGGACCTGTCAGTAGTCTGTGGAGAGTCCAGTGACATTGGGACATTGTATGCAAACTTGGTTTTTGTTTTGTGTATGTGGAGGAAAGGGCCCATAGTTTTCATCAGATCTTGAGAGAGGACTATGACTGAAAACGGATCAGAAACCACTGGTTTAAAGCATTAATCTCTAATATTTATTTCACTTATACTAAGGAAAAGTTTACCTTTACAATCCACCCTCCTAAGAACTGTCTCCCATGTTGCTACGTTACAAACCAAAGTGAAAAAAAAGAGAATTTCTGATTGAGAATGTAAAGCCGCTAAAAAGTGTAGGAGGGGATGTAGGGGACACGAGTGACACAGAGAAGTGTAGTACAAATGTTCATGGGGTGATGTTTAAAGAATTTGTGCCAGATCATACAGGTTAGTCAACAATATTAGGGAACTGAAAAGTTGTTGCCCATTAGGAAAAAAGATGGGACTTCTATCCTGAGTCATCAAAAGAAAGTTAAATTATGTTAACCACGTGTGGTTTTTTACCGTTGTAAAGTGGGTTGTGCATTTTAGAAAGATTTCTACTAAAAACGTTTAACCTGACATTATAGTATTAAAAGCCTACATTTGTGTTAATTGGGAAATCTGTTAATTCAGAATACCTTCCATATTCTTCTCCAAAAATGAGCCGAATGACTCAAACATTAATATAATACAAAAATATTGATGTAGAATCTCCCTTATAGTGTATAAAATTAGAGTTGCTGATTTAATAACAAATCTATATGAATTTGTTCCTTGAGACATATACACTCTCTCAAGTGCTGTATTAACATTGTGTCCTAATTCATTTTCTAAAAATCTCATCCAAAAAAGCTTTTATATAATCAATTATATAGGTTTATGTTGCATACAACATTATACTACAATGGATTTTTAAAGTGAAATCAAGTCAAATTAATATCATAAAGTTATATTTACATTTATATGACCCTCTTAGTGAATTGTTTTCAGTTAGTTGGCATTCTAAATGAAGCTCATTTCTTTTGCAATAGAGCTGCCAGTCTAGTATATTAGGAGAAAATGGCAGATATGGTTCATCTTAATTTGAATAAGGCTTTTGACAAAGCTTCTCTGGTAATTTTTCTTTTTTTTACCATTTTTTTTATTGATGTCTTAATAGTTTATAACACTGTGGGGTTTTAGTTGTACATTTTTGTTTGTCCGTCACCTTGTGGATGTAACCCTTCACCCCTTGTGCCCCCCCACCCCCCTTCCCCTTGGTAACCACCAATCAGTTCTCTCTGTCCGTGTGTTCACTTATATTCCATATATGAGTGAGTTCATGCAGTGTCTGTCCTTCTCTCTCTGGCTTATTTCACTTAACATAATACCCTGTAGGTCCTTCCATGTTGTTGCAAATGGGACAATTGTGTCTTTTCTTATGGCTGAGTAGTATTCCATTGTATGTATATACCACATCTTCTTTAACCAGTCATCAGTCGAGGGACACTTGGGTTGCTTCCACTTCTTGGCTATAGTGAATAATGCTGCAATGAACATAGGGGTGCATACGCCTCTTGTGATGGTTGATTTCATGTCCATTGGGTAGATGCCCAAGAGTGGGATTGCTGGATCATACGGTATTTCTATTTTTAATTTTTTGAGGACTCCCCATACTGTTTTCCCTAGAGGCTGCACCAGTTTGCATTCCCACCAGCAGTGAATGAGGGTCCCCATTTCTCCACAACCTCTCCAGCATTTGTTGTTATTTGTCTTTGTGATTATAGCCATTCTAACCGGTGTAAGGTGATATCTTAGTGTAGTTTTGATTTGCATTTCCCTGATGATTAGTGATGTTGAACATCTTTTCATGTGTCTATTGGCCATCTGTATCTCTTCCTTGGAAAAATGTCTGTTCATATCCTCTGCCCATTTTTTGATCGGGTTGTTTGTTTTTTGGTTGTTCAGTTGTATGAGATCTTTATATATTACTGAGATTAATCCCTTCTTGGACAAACGATTTGCAAATATTTTCTCCCAGCTGGTGGGTTGTTTATTCATTTTGTTCCTGGTTTCATTTGCCTTGTAGAAGCTCTTTAGTCTGATGAGGTCCCACTTGTTTATTTTTTCTTTTGTTTCCCTTGTCTGGGTAGACATGGAATCTGAAAGGATCCCTTTATGTTCAATCTCAATTAGTGTACTGCCTATATTTTCTTCCAGGAGTTTTATAGTTTCAGGTCTCACTTTCAGGTCATTGATCCATTTTGAATTGATTTTTGTATATGGCGATAGGAGATGGTCTACTTTCATTCTTTTGCATGTTGCTGTCCAATTTTCCTAGCACCATTTATTGAAGAGACTTCCCTCTCTCCATTGTGTCTTCTTTGCTCCTTTGTCGAAGATTAGCTGTCCATAGGTGTCTGGTTTTATTTCTGGGCTTTCAATTCTGTTCCATTGATCTGTGTGTCTATTCTTGTACCAGTACCATGCTGTTTTGATTACTGTAGCTTTATAGTATATTTTGAAATCAGGGATTGTGATACCTCCAGCTTTCTTCTTTCTTTTCAGAATTGCTTTAGCTATTCGGGCTCTTTTGTTGCCCCGTACGAATTTCAGTAGTTTTTGTTCTATTACCGTGAAGAATGATATTGGGATTCTGATTGGGATTGCATTGAATCTGTAGATTGCTTTAGGTAGAATGGACATTTTAACTATATTTATTCTTCCAATCCATGTGCATGGAATATTTTTCCATTTCTTTATGTCCTCCTCGATTTCTTTCAATAGTGTCTTATGGTTTTCATTGTATAGGTCTTTTACCTCCTTGGTTAAATTTATTCCCAGATATTTTATTCTCTTTGTTGCAATTGTAAATGGGATTGTCTTTTTGAGTTCTCTTTCTGTTGTTTCATCGTTAGTGTATAGAAATGCAATTGATTTTTGTAAGTTGATTTTATACCCTGCCACTTTACTGTAGTTGTTGATTGTTTCTAGTAGTTTTCCAATGGAATTTTTTGGGTTTTCTATGTATAAGATCATGTCGTCTGCAAATAGTGAGAGGTTCACTTCTTCATTGCCTATTTGGAGTCCTTTTATTCCTTTTTCTTGCCTAATTGCTCTGGCCAGAACTTCCAGTACTATGTTGAATAAGAGCGGTGAGAGTGGGCACCCTTGTCTTGTTCCCGTCCTCAAAGGAATGGCTTTCAGTTTTTCCCCGTTGAGTAGGATGTTTGCTGTAGGTTTGTCATATATGGCCCTTATTATGTTGAGGTATTTTCCTTCTATACCCATTTTGTTGAGAGTTTTTATCATAAATGGATGCTGGATCTTGTCGAATGCCTTCTCTGCATCGATTGAGATGATCGTGTGGTTTTTATTCTTCATTTTGTTAATGTGGTGTATCACGTTGATTGATTTGCGGATGTTGAACCATCCCTGTGTCCCTGGTATAAATCCCACTTGATCGTGGTGTATGATCTTTTGGATGTATTGCTGTATTCAGTTTGCCAATATTTTGTTGAGGATTTTTGCGTCTATGTTCATCAGTGATATTGGCCTGTAGTTTTCCTTCTTTGTATTGTCCTTGTCTGGCTTTGGTATCAGCATGATGTCGGCCTCATAGAATGTGTTGGGAAGTATTCCATCTTCCTCTATTTTTTGGAATAG
Source organism: Tapirus indicus (assembly GCA_031878705.1). Taxonomy (NCBI): domain Eukaryota; kingdom Metazoa; phylum Chordata; class Mammalia; order Perissodactyla; family Tapiridae; genus Tapirus; species Tapirus indicus. The sequence goes on from CM062929.1 coordinate 80,596,339, forward strand.
TTTCAGAAGGATAGGTGCTAAATCTTCTTTGAACGTTTGATAAAATTCTCCAGGGAAGCCATCTGGTCCTGGGCTTTTATTTTTTGGGAGGTTTTTGATTACTGTTTCAATCTCTTTACTTGTGATTTGTCTGTTCAGATTCTCTATTTCTTCTTGATTCAGTTTTGGGAGGTTGTACGCTTCCAAGAATTTGTCCATTTCCTTTAGGTTGTCCAATTTGTTGGCGTAAAGTTTTTCATAGTATTCCCTAATAATCCCTTGTATTTCTGTGGTGTCTGTTGTAATTTCTCCTCTTTCATTTCTAATTTTATTTATTTGAGTCTTCTCCCTTTTTTTCTTAGTGAGTCTGGCTAAGGGTTTGTCAATTTTATTTATCTTCTCAAAGAACCAGCTCTTTGTTTCATTGATCCTTTCTACTGTTTTTTTGGTTTCAATTTCATTTATTTCTGCTCTGATTTTTATTATTTCCTTCCTTCTGCTGATTCGGGGCTTTGTCTGTTCTTCTTTTTTCAATTCTGTTAGGTGCAATTTAAGGTTATTTATTTGGGATTTTTCTTGTTTGTTAAGGTGAGCTTGTATTGCTATGAATTTCCCTCTCAGGACTGCTTTTGCTGCATCCCATATGAGTTGGTATGGTGTATTTTCCTTTTCATTTGTCTCCAGATAGCTTTTGATTTCTCCTTTAATTTCATCAACGACCCATTGGTTGTTCAGTAGCATGTTGTTTAGTCTCCACATCTTTGTCCCTTTCCTAGTTTTTTCCTTGCAGTTGATTTCTAGTTTTACAGCATTATGATCAGAAAAGATGCTTGTAATGATTTCAATCTTCTTAAATTTGTAGAGCTTTGCCTTGTTTCCTAATATATGGTCTATCCTTGAGAATGTCCCATGTGCACTTGAGAAGAATGTGTACTCTGCTCTTTTTGGGTGGAGTGCTCTGTATATATCTATTAAGTCCATTGTGTCTAGTTTTTCATTTAAGTCCATTATTTCCTTATTGAGTTTTTGTCTGGATGATCTATCTATTGATGTAAGGGGGATGTTAAGATCCCCTACTATTATTGTGTTATTGTTAATATCTCCTTTAAGGTTTTTTAGCAGTTGTTTTATGTACTTTGGTGCTCCTGTGTTGGGTGCATAGATATTTATAAGTGTTATGTCTTCTTGGTGAAGTGTCCCTTTTATCATTATATATTGCCCTTCTTTGTCTCTCATTACCTTTTTTATCTTGAAGTCTACTTTGTCTGATATAAGTATGGCTACTCCTGCTTTCTTTTGTTTGCCATTAGCTTGGAGTATTGTTTTCCATCCTTTTATTTTGAGTCTGTGTTTGTCTTTAGAGCTGAGATGTGTTTCCTGAGGCGGCAGATTGTTGGATCTTGGTTTTTAATCCATCCTGCCACTCTGTGTCTTTTGACTGGAGAATTCAATCCATTTATATTTAGAGTGATTATTGATATATGAGGGTTTAATGTTGCTATTTTATTGTTCATCTTCTGGTTCTTTTGCATTTCCTTCGTTTCTTGTCCCTTGTGTTTCGGACTGCAAATTCAATTTGGTATTTCTGCATGCTCATTCTCTTGGTTTTCTCTTTATTTGTCATGTGTGGTTCTCTTCTGGTTATTTTTTTAGTGGTTACCGTGAGGTTTATATAAGCGATCTCCTGGATAAGAAAGTACATTTTCGGATGCCTCCTTTTTCCTGAGGCTGGGTCGATTCAGTCCCTTACCTCTTCCCCTCCTTATTTGTTATCTCTTTATTCCAGATTGTGTCATGAATGTGTGTTTCCAGTGATGAGCTTGAATTAATTTTTGATGTTATCCAACTGTAGTTTGTTCTGGTTTAGTCTCCTTGCTTTTCTCCTTGCTGAAATCTTTGTATCCCCTTTCTCATTTGTTTTTTTTCAGGCCTAAGGGCCTTCTTGAGCATTTCTTGTAGTGGGGGTCTTGTGGTGACGAACTTTCTTAGCTTTTGTTTATCAGGGAGAGTTGTTATTTCTCCATCGTATTTGAAGGATATTTTTGCTGGATAAAGTATTCTCGGTTGAAGGTTTTTGTCTTTCATGATTTTGAATCTATCATTCCAGTCTCTCCTAGCCTGTAGAGTTTCTGTCGAGAAATCAGCTGAGAGCCTGATGGGGTTTCCTTTGTATGTTATTTTGTGTTTTTGTTTAGCTGCCTTCAATATTATTTCCTTGTCACGGGTATTTTTCAAGTTTGCTACTATGTGGCAAGATGATTTTTTATTCCTGTTTATGTATTTAGGTGATCTATTGATTTCATTCACTGTTATTTCCCTCTCGTTCCCTAGGTTGAGGAAGTTCTCAGCTATTATTTCTTTGAACAAACTCTCTGCTCCTTTTTCTCTTTCTTCTCCTTCTGGAATACCTATTATCCTTATGTTGCTTTTCCTCATTGAGTCTGATATTTCTCGAAGAATTTCTTTCTTTCTTTTTAGTCTTAGCTCTCTCTCCTCCTCTATCTGGAGCATTTCTGCGTGGCTATCCTCAATAGTGCTAATTCGTTCCTCCATATTGTCAGTTCTGCTCTTTAAAGACTCCATTTTTTCCACTATCTCGTTGATTTTGTTTTTCACCTCCAATAATTCTGATTGGTTTTTCTTTATGGTTTCAATCTCTTTTGTGACGAAATCCCTGAATTTGTTGATTTGTTTCTGTGTGTTCTCTTGTATTTCGTTGAGTTTGTTTATGATAGCTATTTTGAATTCTCTCTCATTCAGGTTATCAAATTCTGTGCCTTCAGGGTTGGTTTCTGGGTGTTTGTCATTTTCCTTTTGGTCTGTAGCCCTGACAAATTGTCGCAAGGATCTGACGGGGACAGCTTTATTTTTTCCCCTCATGATAAAGTTGGTCCTGCAGTTTCCCCCTGCTGCCACTGGATGGAGATCACGAGCAGTTTGCTCTGAGGCGGCTGCAGCCCCCGGAGGGATTATGCTGAAACGCCGGGTGTGTGGGGAGAGGGGTCCTCTCTTTCTCCTGCTTGACCCGGGGGTTTCCTTTCTGGCTCTCTTAGGGTGTTTGCTACACCCCCTAAACAGTCTGTCGTCGCTTCCCAGTGGGGATTTCGCGACAGTCTATGAGAGCACCTGGATGGCGATAGTTTTCCCCCCTGTGGGCCGCCCCTCCCCCCTCTGTCTGCGAACCGCGCTCCCTTTGCCGATCGGTTGGGGAGGGGGAGTACAACTTCTTACCTCTCCTCCCGTCCTTTTGGGCTTCCTGCACCTCCACTGTCCGATGTATGGCAGCAGGGGTTTCTTAGAAGTCCTTCGTAGTGTTTGATTGAGCTCTGTTGGAATGTGAATGATGTTTTCGTTGTGTCGTAGGGGGCAGGATTCAAAGAGGGAATCTCACTCCGCCATGATGCTGACGTCATTTGTGGTACTTTTTTGATTGAGATGTGCTTTTAGTTGGTTTCATTGAAGAATTTTTTTAAAGGATATTGCTTAATGACTGATTAAGCCATGACTTATTGTTTTTAATGACTGATTGTTTTTAATCTTAAGATCTCTTTTAAAAATAGTTTCTTAATGTAGGAAAATATGTGGAAGAAATGGACTGCCTAGAGATGATCTTATTAAAAAGTCCACACACAACCTGATCTATGTATATATTTTTTTAAAAGAAGGAAATAAAAAAAGGATAGAGAGAATGAGATAAATAGAGCAGGTCTAAAGTGAAAGAAGTCTCCTCCTCCTGACTTCTGACACCCTGCCCCTCTCCCCACAGATGACCTTTGTTAACTGTCTTGTACCTCCTTTCACAACAATTTTTCCTCATAGACCAGAATACAGTTATATCATCTAAATCTACATATGCAATAATAGATACACTTTTTTGGTTTTCTATATGCACTCTTGGGTTTTTTTAGTCAATAATATATCTTGGAACTCTTCCCCTCCATTTATCTACCACATTCTTTTTCAACAGCTTTATAGTATTTCATTGAATAGATATACTTTATTTAACCAGTTATCTATTAATGGACATTTAGATAGTTTCCAAACTATTTTTTGTTTTTTTCACTCTTTCAAACAATGCTGCAGTGAATTTCTTTTCACATAATCTTGGCACATCTGTCTGGCCAATTTCTAGCAATGGAATTGCTGGGTCAAAGAATCTATGCATTTCAAATTTTTATGATAAAGTCAAATTACCCTCCAAAAGGTAGCATCAGTTTACATGCCCCATCAACAGTGTATGAGAGTTCCTGCTTATACTTTGTTTTGTATCACTAAGGTTAAAAAAACGGCAACTAGTCATTTTGTTTTGCATTTCTTTAGGAATTAGATTGGGTGTTTTTGATAAGTGTTTTCTTGGGCTTTGTACTTGATTTTGTGCAACATTAAAGTCTAAAACTGGGAGGAATAGTTAATACATTAGATAAAGTTACAGAACATAAAATGATCTAGACACTTCAAAAGTGGTTAGTGTGGAGAAGATGAAGTTTGAGATGCATGCAGTTTTTTGGTAGCAAACTTGAAAAAGAAAAGTAGGTGCCCTGTATTTAGGGATAGTTTCCAATATAAACAAACTCCTACATCTTAGTGCTTAACACAAAATTTTATCGTTTCACAGCCCCACGCTGGTTGGGTAGCCCATCTCCATCTTGTAGTTGTGCCACCTGGCCTTTGCATCCTCTCAGGTCACCACAGCAGAAGAGACAGCCAGGAAAAGCCTCACTAGCTCTTTACTACCTTGTTCTCCCTACCCCTTTTCTTTGGCCAGCAGTAATGTTTGTTTGGGGCTGGGAAGTGTCAAGGAGCAACTGGATATTTGGAAAGCATCAGTGGTCTCTGCCACTGTACCCACAGTAAATTCCTGTATCAAGCTTCAAAAGAGATGGGACATCATTGCCCAATAGTTTGTTTGAGAAATAAACTGTGTATGTGCCAGCGGTGTGCCCACCTCCTAAATGAGCCAATGCAGTATTGCCCCATTACTAGAAGTAGAATGAAAACATCTTGGGAGATGACCCTGTTTGGCTTGATTCTGGGTGCCACATTTTTAAGAGAGATTGTTATTGACAATGTATAGAGAAATGTAGTCACAACATGTAAAGATCTATAAATTTTGTCTAGAAATTAACCCCTCTCCCTAGAAAAATTATGGTGTTCTTGAAGAGTTTTCAAAGATTTGAAGAATAGGGTAATGGTTTGCAGAGTACAGAATAGACTTACTCTATATTGTTCCCAAGGAGAAAACTAGAACCAGTTGATGGAGTTTTAGGAAGATTTCTCTTAGAATGGCGAATATTTATTCTGCGATTTGAAATCTTCATAAGTCAAGCAAAGCCAGATGACATCTATGAAGAATATTGTAAAGAAGTTTCCTTTACCATGAGAGATTGGTTTAGTAATCTCTATGACCTCTTTTCAAATCTAGATTTTTTTGTGATGATTTGTCAAATGAGTATTCCCTTTTCTTTGTAAATAGGACACTGATGAAATTCAAGTTAACTATCCTGGAATATTTGAATTGATGGAAGATTTACAAGGTAAGGCACTTTAAAGGATTTTTAGACTCCATTTGAGAGTCATATTTTGAGAGCTGACTCTGGCAGGCACTGGGGCTCAGCACTAGGGATTCACCGGGTAAGGAGAAAGCACTGTCTGTGGAGTTTCTAATATAAAATGTGCGAGGCAGACATCAGGCAGCTGCCACAAAGACAAATGTTAAATCAGAATTGTGGTGAGAGCTGTGAAGTAGAGGTACGTGGTGCTATGACTGTCTATAAAAGGATGGCAGGACTCTCCCGAAGGGTGCATTTGAAGATGGTCAAACTCATCAGTGACTTCCTCCAGCAACAGTTGGCAGCTCAGGTCCAGGCACAAGAAAGCAGGTAGTGGAGTTAGTTTAGGATTGAGGTTTGTCAAGGGGATAGGTCCTGGTCTGAGAGAGTCAATGAAGTCTTGTCTGAGGAAGTGATGACTGTGCTCTAAAAAAATGAAGTGAGGTACCTAGGTGAAGAGAGGAGGGAAGTGAGTCCCAGGCAGGAGAGCAGCTTGTGCAAAGGCCCTGTTGCAAGAAAGAGCATGGCAGAAAGTGAAAGAACGGCATTTTGGCCAGACTACAAGGAGTAAAAAGAAGAGTTAAGTTATTAAATTGGTAGGTAAATGGGGGCTAGAGATCATGCAATAGAGTAGTATAGTCCTTGTTAAGACTGTTTGTCTTTATCTTAAATGCCCTTTAAGACATTTTAATGGAGAGACAGAAGGGGATTCAGATATCAGATTTGTATTTTGAAAAGAATGGATTGGCAGATAAACTAGTAGGGAGACTTATTGCAGTAAAGCTCTGTGAGAAATGATGGTGGTTTGGACTAAGGTGATGGCAATGGAGATGGAGAGAAGTGAATGTATTCGAGGGATATTTAGAAGGTACGTTTGACAGTTCTTGTGATAGATTACATGTGGGCTGATGCAAGAGAGAGACATTTCAGACATAACTGCTGAGTTTCTAGTTCACACAACCAGATAGATGGTGCCCTTCATTGATGAGGAAACAGTAGAAGAAGACCAAGTATGGGCAGAGATAGCTCTTGATTTCATATTTGGGTATGTTGGGTTTGAAGTGCTTTTGAAATATCTAAGAGGAGAGACATCAAGTGCGCGGTTGGGTATGTGGGTATGTAGCTTAGAGGAGTCAAGTGGCCTGGTTAAAAAATTGTGACTCACTTGTGAATAGGTGGTATTTGAAGTAATTGCCTAGAGTGAGAGAATGGAGTGAGAAGAGAAAGTGCCCTGGTATTGAGCCTTTAGGAACCTAACATATAGTGACTGCATAAAAGAAAGATGAGCTTGCAAAGAGACTGAGAAAGAATAGACAGCAAGGTATTGAAGAGAAACAAACAAGAAGTATAGAATTGCCTAAACCAAAGGAAAGATTTAAAAAAAAGGGAACCTAAAAAGTTCAAAGCAAAGAAGCATCAAATGCTGCTGAGAAGCGAGATACTTACTGAAAAGAAAGTCCATTAGGTTTAGGAACAAGAAGATTATTGGTGACTATGGTGACAGCTCTTTTGTTGGAGTTATGGCAGTAGAAGTAATGGGAGTAGGGTGAGGACTAGGTAGAAGGTGAGGGACTGGAGACAGCAAATATCTACTCTTCTCTCAAGAAGTTTGACTGTGAAGAGGTGAGAGATGGAAAGGTTACAGGTGTCAGAGGGGAGGAAAGGAATAGGAGATGGGATGAGGTTTTTATTTTGTTTTGTCTGAAGACTTGAATTGATTTAACTGCTGATTGGAAGAATCCAAGTGCTTCCATATAAGTGACTCTAGAAGGGAGAGAAGAGATAATTGATGATGTCAAATACCTGAGAAGGTGGAAGGGGATGAGATACAAAGACCTGGGGAAGGGATTGACCTTGGATAAAGGGAGGGCAGACTTATAGAAGGAAGGAAGAAGGGATAGTGCTGATGGATGTAGGTGTTTATGTTTCATAGCAGGAAGTTCCCATCTAGTGGATCTATTTTCTTTGTCAAAGAGAAAGTAGTATCATATCCTGAGAATGAAAAGGTCAGAGGTTAATAAATGGAGTGGAGACTATTTGAAATGGTCACTGTAGAGAATAGAAAGGTGAATTGATCAGGGAAAGTTACAGAATTTGAAAGGTGCATTTGAAGTTGATCAAACACATCTGTGACTTTCTCCAACGACAGTTGGCAACTCAAGACCAGGCACAGAACAGATACTTGGGTTAGTTTGGCTTGGGGCTTTGCTAGTTGAGAGTGACAGACAAAGGCAACAGATAATTCCAAGAGTATAATTGAAATAATAGTCCAAAAAATCTAAGCTGGAAGAAAGGGAAGTAGGAAAAAAAAAAAAACAAGAACGAGCTAATGGATTGGGAGAAAGTAGAGGCAACGCGCACAAGCAATCCCAAGGTGGTCAGAGAATGATCATGGTTAAAGTACCTAAACACAGTCTAAGGAGAGGAGGGATCAGAAAATGGGACGTTTGAATTGATGATTTTGGAAGTGAAGAGGTTACAGGTGATAACTTGGTCCAGGACATGTTACCAGTTATAGCAGAGGTGGAGTGATGGAGAAGTCCATTAGCGGTGAGAAGACAAAAAAATCTTAGAAGCTGTGGTACTTGATGGTTATTAACATTGAAGTTATCCAGGGTGGTGGCAGGACTTGGGGTACAGAGGGAAACTGAGCCAGGTACCAAACCCTTGATGAATGAGAGGAGGGACTGGGAGCCTCATGTCTGCAGCAAGCAGGAGAGAGAGGGGGTTACAGCTAAATGGTATGGGTCTCAGCAGGGCAAGGGTTCTTTGCAGAGTAAGAAGTAATGTCCTGGAAGAGGCTTTGAGGTGCAACAAAGACACAGACCCTACCTCCCATCCCTGAAAGAGGTGACATATGCAAAAATAAACATCTACCACTGAGAAGGCTACTGGAGAAGTGGTTTTTCTTAAAGGAGAGCCTCAACTTACCTCATGAGAATTTGTGCGGTTTATTTTTTTATTACACAAATGGCATAGACAGTTTTGATGAATGGGGGAAGCTGAATGGATAAAAGTTATGTTCTATGAAACCAGAACTACACTTACCTAGGGGAGCCTTAATCTAGATCCTAAAAAACTTATAAGATGATTTAAAGCAGGAGATTATAAAAATAAATACTTTGTGTTTGTTTACAGATTTATAGTTTTTCATGAGCATTGTTGCACTTGCTTCTCTCAATAGTCCTCTGGTAACTACTTTATCCCTGTATTACAAGTGAGAAGAATTAGGCCCAGTCTGTTAGTGGAAGAATCAGATGCCAAACTCTTGCCTTCTTGACTCCTGCTCTGGCACTCTCTTAACTGGCCCTGCTGCTTCTTATAGCTACTCATTTGTGGCAGGTCCATTTTACCCATCGTCCAGCCTCCTCTGAGTACAGTGCTTCTGTCACCTTTGCAAGGGGAGAGATGTGTAGCTGAAAACTTACTACTGTAGTTACTCTTCATTCATTATCATTTGATACAGGGATTGGGAGCCTTAGCATGCATGCCCAAGATGACAGGGGACCAATAATAAATCACATACTCCCTCCCTAGCACTGCCCTGAGCACTTGGCTCCCCCTGATATAATCACGGAGCCCCTTTACCTGAAGGCTTGAGACACGGTGGTAGGCTGGTGATATGTCATTCAGATTCTAGTGATAAAAATATTTTTCAAATACAGCATTTATTCGTTCTACTGTAAAATAAGTGTTGTGCTCATGATTCATTTCAAGAAGGAAAAGAGAAAGAGACTAGAAATTAGACCTATAGTTGGAAAAGGTTACTGCCTACTGATTTAAAAATGTTCTGGTACTTACTCTGTGCCAGGTGCAACTCTGTGAGGTTTTCTAATACCCTAATTTTATAGATGAGCAAATTGTAACATCGAGAAGTTAAGTATCTAGTCCATGGTCACACTAAATCTGGAGTTATGATTTGAATCCAGAGTCTTATACTGCATACTTGATCTGTCTGTGTTTTTTACACTAAAGTTAGCATAGCTGTTCCGTAAAATGCACTAATCTTAAGTGTACAGCTGCTTGTATTGGTTTTTTTTCTTTTTGTGAGGAAGACCAGCCCTGAGCTAACATCCATTGCTAATCTTCCTCTTTTTGCTGAGGAAGACTGGCCCTGGCCTAACATCCGTGCCCATCTTCCTCTACTTTATATGGGACGCCACCACAGCATGGCTGACAAGCAGTGTGTCAGCGGGCACCTGGGATCCAAACCAGCTAACCCTGGACTGCCCAGCGTGAACTAAACTGCTGCACCACTGGGCCAGCCCCTGCAGCTGCTTGTATTTTTAACCACTATCCGAACCGAAGTATAGAACAGTTCCAGCCCCCAGAAAGTTGCCTCATGCCCCTTCCCAGTTGATAACCCCCCATTTCCTCTAAGGGTTTCAAATAGGTCATTATTTTGAGGAACAGTTGCCTAATATTTACCTTTAAGAGGCTTTGCCAGTGCCTCTCTTAAATTTTTACTGTAAAGCCTTTTACACAAATCATGCATTTTAGTCTTTGATGTTTCTTATCCTTAGGAGGATTAAGAGGAATTATCTAAAGATAATTTGTAAAAGTGGTATTTAACTAAGTAGATATAAACCTTAACTGGTTGATTTTATATTAATTCACTTACCATTTATTGAGCATCATGTGCCAAGCACTGAGCCAGTGATGGAAATATATAGTTCCTGATCTCAGGGTACTTATGCTCTAGTAGAGATAAAGAGACACACAGAGAGAGACATACATTTAATGGTAAAATGAGATCATTGCTTTATAAGCACAGGGAGAAACACAAGAGAAAAAGCCCCTAAATCTGCTTAGGGAGTCAGGGATGCTTTTGCAGAAGAGGCAGCACCTAAGCTAAAATGAGTTTGCCAGGAGAATGAAGGGGTGGGTGCAGGTTTGGGGGCGGGTGGGACATTGCATTCCAGGCCAAGGAAATGGCCTGTGTAAAATAATAGAGATGTAAGAGGATACACATTTCCTTCACTTTCCTAATTAAGGACTGTACAGTAATTCAGTATTGCTTGAACATGTAGATTGGGGAGCTAATGGAAATTGATGCAGGATAGTCCATCATAGGCTTCTAGATTTTATCAGGTGAACCTTGTAGGGTCTTAGAAGAGTTTTGCGCAGAAAAGAGGCAATCAGATTAGTGTGTTAGAGAGTTCATCCTCCAGCAATGTTTATGAGGCATATTTTATGAGGAAGGTAAGACTAGAGCTAGCATGGTTAACCTCTCTTGTTATGCATGAGGAAATTGGGGCACAGAAAGAAGTAACTTGCCCACGGTGGTGTATTTAGAAAGTGGTAGAGCCAGGATTTAAGCCTAGTGTAGCAGCCTGACTCATATCCTGAAATCTTAACCGTTCTACTGTGAAAAGGTTACAGGCAGCTAAGATGGGAAGAAGAATGGTCGGGACCTAATGGAGGAGGGGAGGAGCTTGGGAGACTTCCAGGTGTGGTGTTTTGCAGATCGGAAGATGGTCTTATCTTCAGATTGGTTTTGGTATTTCACATTCTGTTACATTTTTTTCTTGATGGTTGTGGTGTTTCTCATTTAAGCTGCCGTTATTAATTCACAGAAAAAAGTCCAGAATGTTGACCTAATTTTACAAAACAAGTTACATGTCAGCCGATGAATGCATGAAAAGTTTTGGAGGCTTTCACAGTAGTTTTAAGGTAAGTTCAGTTATTTTTTTTAGACAATACTCAGTATTGTTCCTAGTAAACCATAATAAATTAGACTTCTTGATAAGCATTTGAACTTAACCTTAAAAGCACTGTGAGAGTCTTGAAGCTGCTTCCCAGATTTTTCTGTTATCCCAAAGCCCAGAGCTGATCAGAAGTCCCCGAATGTGTTGCCCACGTGGTCTTCAGTAAAGCCTACAATGATACATTACAAAGTAGTATCATTCTGTTTTGAAGATGATAAAACTGAGTTAAATGACTTTGCAGGTTACGTAAGGATCAGAACTGGGATTATGATCCCAAAGTCTAGACTCTTTGCACCACATTACACTGCTTCCTTCTTCAAGGAGAAAGGAAGTTCGATATGCTTTGTGCTTCTCTTGCTCTCCCTAGCAGCAGTTACTAACTATGCTATACAGTAGTGCTCTTGAATTTCTGTATCAGAAAGAGCATTATGCCTAGGTCAGACCTTCGGTAAGAGCATTATGCCTAAAAATCTTAATTAGTATATCCTAATACAAGTTATTTAGAAGGTATTTTAAAATTTCTAGTGTATTAAGTATTTACATTAGAAAAAATTAAACCTGTTTTCCACCGGTGTTGCCTCTAATATATAAGTCAGTCACGGCAAGAGAAGTTAAGCACAAATGAAAGCACCACAGCCATCATCAGCAGTAGACTCTTCCAATATGAGTCCCAGTCTATCTCTGGTCTCTTCATATAGTTGGTACTCACTATGTAGGAGAATGTTTTTAAATTAGATTATGTAATGAGTCTAAGATGTTAGCATTAGAAGCCTTTAGAGATCATCTAGTCTGGCCACCTTACAGACCCAGGGTGATTAGTCTAAGATCATCTAGCTACCTTGACAGCAAGAATAAGATCCTCCTTTTTCTTCATGATGATTAATCTACTAGCTTGTATGTCTATTGTTCTTCATGAACTGGGGCTGTTATAGGATGTGAGACATTACTTTTAGTATCAGAGATTCATTATTTTAGGGCATAGTAGGAGCCTTTTGGGATTGGAGAGAAGAAAAAGGTTTACTTATTACAGCTAATTTGTTGATTGTTTTTAATAAGGCCATTAAAAACTTGGGAGATTATTATTTTTAAACTACTAAAGACACTGATTTGGGGAAGTTTATCTGTTTCTTTTATGAAAGTAGAAAAACAAAACTAAGAAACCGATTTTTGATCATGTAGTATATAAAGAATAAATAAAAAAAGATTTTACTTCAGAAATTCTTTTAATTTTGCAGACTAGTTTAATGTGTGGCCTTTCAAAGTAATTTTAAGTATATGTATATAAATATATATATTTTAAGTATATATATATAAATATATATTTTTTTCTTTAAGTATAAAGAAAAATCAAATATATAACACTAATTTTTAATGAACAATAGAATAAAATTAACCTAGCTTTTAGCTATCAGCTTGAAGGAAAGAAATCTAAACATAAATTTTAAAACATTAAGAAAATGTCCCTGAAAAGAATGCACATAATTCTTTCCTAATCTGGGATTTGCAAAATCTGGCACATATCATAGTTTTGGTACTATCTAATGAGTCTCAAAGCCCTCTTCCAAATTTCACAATCATGCTTACACTTATGGCTTAGAAGGAGTGAGACATTGTAGCAGTGTTCTGTCTTCCTTCAAAGTGCAGCTAAAAGGGGCATAAAATGTGGCATCCTTGGAAAGTAAGTTGCCATCTCCTGATGACTCACTCCCCTGGAGGGCCAGTCGCTTTGCTTTTATTCAACTGACTTCCTAATTTAGACCATTGCTGGCAAGTAGAGTGTGCTTATGGGGCTCGCCTCTTGAAATTTGACTTCTTCACTTGTGTTAATATCCAGAAGCTTCATGTAATTTTACCTTAGAATCACTAAGAAGCATAGCTACAATCTGAGAGTGAAATGAGATTATTTAGGTTATTTTACATGCCTATTAGAGAATAGGGACAGGTATACTGTTGGGTGAGATGAGTTAAATCTGTAATATTGAGCTGCTCAGGGTATTTGCTGAATTATCTGAAACTGCCTGTAGTGTATTTTTAGGTATGGGGGAGAGTAACTGTGCTTGGAATAGAAAAGCCCTGCTGCACAGAGACACGATGCTGGCGGCCGCAGCGGTGTACAGAGGTAAGGGAGCTGCCTCTTCTCTCCACCCCAGCCTCACTCAGGAACTTGTGCCCCATCATGTTTATCCCTTCAAATTGCTAGTGCTTTTTCCCTTTCTATTAAGGCACCGTCAGATTTCTTGTCCTTCCTTTCAAAACACATATCCTGGTGGCTGGCCCGGTGGCTGTGGTTAAGTTCACGCACTCCACTTCAGTGGCCCGGGGTTCGCAGGTTCAGATCCCGTGCACAGACCAATGCACCACTTGTCAAGCCATGCTGTGGCTGCGTCCCACATAAAGAAGAGGAAGGTGGGCACGGATGTTAGCCCAGGGCCAGTCTTCCTCAGCAACAAAGCAAACAAACAAACAAAAACCCCCCCAAAACATAGATCTTGTAGCTCCACATCCTTTTCCCAAATAGCCCTGACTATTTCTTGACTCATTTTCTCAGTGTTGAGGATTTGTCATGTGAGGCATTCTCAGGATCCTACAAGTATCCTAATATCCAATTCTCTTTGGAGGAGATGACTTTTATTGAGCAGGTTTTTTTCCTACTTGCATTTTTTCAGACTTTCACCATTATTTGTCCTTATAGAAATGTACAGAAATGAGGATGGTTCAGTACCTGCCACATACCAGATCTATTACATGATAGGATGGAAATACCATGATTCACAGGTAACATTATTAAGACACATCACCTTTCTTAGTGGGCTCATGTTCCATTTACTTTTTATTGTTTATTTACTTAGGGTGGGGGATTTTTTGTTAATATAAGACAGCATTAAGGGGTTTAATTAAAGCTGTATATTTACTTATTTCTAATATCTTTAATCTTTATCATTTTTAGGCAAGACCAGCTGAAAGAGGTTCAGCAACTGTGTCATTTGGAGAGCTAGGAAAAATAAGCAACCTTATGTCACAGGAGAAAAAATCACAATAAATATTTTATTCAATGTTAATGTAGTCCAGAATTTTCATCGGAGATGGGTAACTTTCACATGTAAACTTATATTTTGAAGCAAGAAGCTTATATAAGCTATTTACTAGCAGACTTTTCTAATAATTAGAATAACCTAATACTACATTTATATTTAGTAACCACTTCAGTGTCACACAGTTTCTACTTTCAATGGATACTGTTATCTACTGATTTGAGTGCCTTATTTGCAGATTCAGCCCAAAAGCAAGATGTTTCTCTGAAAAATACACAAATTTGTTCACATATATAAATGCGTAAGTGGATGGAAATACATTACTCATGCTAACATTTTGTGCCTTTTTCTCCATCTGATCTTTTGTTATTTCTGTGAGAGGACCATAGACATGGAGATGAGGACAAGTTGGTAGATTCTCTAGAGTTCTGGCTCATTTAGAATAAAAACATAGACTTATTATGATTACTTTAAGATACTTAAGCCAAAATTATTTGTCACACTGTCATCTTTGTCATGAAGAGACAGAGGATTATGTACCTCCCCAGAGCTATTATGTAGTTTTGTACTTTAGAGAATGGCTCTTTATTGAATCTTTCCTCACCTTTTTTTTTAAAGCACATGAATTCTAATCTTATTTCTTTTTTACCTCCACAGTCTGGGTGGGACCCCTGTGGTTTTATATTCCTTCTCTACCTTAGGTAGGAAGAAAACATTTTAAAGAATTACAGAGGCAAAATCACATGTAAAGGTATCTGCACAATGATGAAAAGTGCTGTTTGTTGTTTGGCTTTTCGGGCCTTTGGCACTGTTATTCTAATCCAAGTCCACTGTCCCATTGTCATCTAATAGTGATCAAAATTATTTGGAAGCAGTCAAGCTCAGACTGCTTAGAACAGGTGGGAAGAAGGTGGTGATGAGGAAGTAGGGAGGAAGCTGGGAAGCACACAAGAGTGAGTGCCAGGTCCTTTTTCACCAGTCATTGGCCAGCTATTTGCTGCCCTTTTCATTTAACCAGGCATAGCCCCAGCCTCCTCTTCAGCCTTAAGTAAGTTGTTATTGTATTTGCTTCTCTCTCTCCCATCTACCTTCCCTCCCTCTACCCTATGAGCACCAAACTCTTCCTGGGTAGGGGCTGTGTCTACCCTATACATAGCATAGTACTTTGCACATAGTAGATATTAGGTTACATTTTGAATTGAATTAAACTATGTGAAAAACATACCCTTTGAAAGGCTAAGTTACAGTTAAAAAACCAAGTTTTATAGGAGAAAAAGAAATTGCTACTCTTGTTCTCTTCAGTTAGGAAATTAATATTAGAAATTGAGATACTCTTGGTATCTTTTTGTTTTTAACACAAAGGAAAAGAATACTTAGGAAACAGAATTTGGGAAAGTGTTTTTTAGCTTAATTTTCAGAATTTGAAGGGAGAAGAGAACAACACCAAAAAAATTATATATTAGAGTGTAAGCTGGTGACTGAGGAACGGATAAATTCCATGATGTCTATGTTTCTTAAAGGACACGTGTTTATATGCATTAATTGGTTTTGAAGAATGCATACAAAATTGTTAAGTGGTTATTGCTCGGGAAAGGGACTGAGGAACTGGGCGTATCTGCATCTGTCATCGTGTTTGAATGTCTATCAGGGTTGCAGGAGGTGGGCAGAAACTAGGAGGGAGACTTGTACTTTTCATTTTTTATCTTTCTGTAAATTTTGAAGTTTTTTTACTAAGGATGTTACTTTTGTTTATTTCATGCCAACAGTGAATATGTGGATGATTGGGTGGGGCTGGGCTATCTCAAAAATATGCTCCATTGGTTTAAAAAAATAAAGGAGGGGCCAGCCCAGTGGTGCAGTGGTTGAGTTCACGCGCTCTGCTTTGGCAGCCCAGGGTTCACAGGTTTGGATCCCGGGCATGGACCTACGTACTGCTTATTGAGCCATGCTGTGGCAGGTGTCCCATATATAAAGTAGAGGAAGATGGGCATGGATGTTAGCCCAGGGCCAATCTTCCTCAGCAAAAAGAAGAAGATTGGTAACAGATGTTAGGTCAAGGCTAATCTTCCTCACCAAAAAAATAAAAAAGAAAAATTAACACAACTAATTGAGGACAGTTATTGTTTAATACGTGTGACAGTAGTTAAATTATTTATTTTAATATGAGTGACAGTAATAAAATTATTTTTTTAGTTAATAACTGTTTGAAATATCTATCAGGCTTTAATTGTTTGGAACCCTCAGGAAATTCATTTTTCTGAATAACTGTGTTTTCCAAATGATTAAGAACTCATTCTTTAAAGCAACAAAATTTTTAAAAATGTCTTATCAACAGTATTTTTTAAATATGTTACATTCTTAAACAGTGTACGGAACATACCCATTTCTTTATAATCCCACAGTTATTGTCATAAACTCAAGTTGTCCTGCATTGGTTGTTCCTCCACTGATTGGTCCCAAGAATGATGTGGTTTGTTTTGTGTCTCTTCCAACACTTCTGTTATTTGCTGTCAGTTGTCAGTCTCAACGGCTTGACCAAAATGAACTTCCTTGAGTCAGTTCTTCTTGCCCCTTGTGATCTGCTGTAAGATTAGAATTCAGATTGGAAACATTCTAGGACTAGTGTATAAGGTAGGAAAGAGGAATGAAGTTCTGGGAGAAGGACTCTCCTTTGGAGTGAAATGCATGGACTTTACTGGTTCCCTTCACAAATCCTCATTGAGGTCCATGTGCCAGGCTTCCAGTTCTTCTCTGATCTTAGTTGGCAGTCTAACAGAGCTTCAATGTGTGGACACTGGGACATCTGTTGCTGCTGGGAGACTTTTTGGATTATTTTCTGTTTCTTAGCAGTATTCTAGGTTGTTGGCCTGGAGAATTCCAGAGGTGGCAGGATATATGAAAATTTATATTTATAAAACAAAGACTGTTTGCTTTATAAAAAGAATTTCTGCAGGATTTGTTGAGATGGAAGCCACCCATAGGCATCAAGTATGTGATATGATTGTGCAAAGGTACACGTACAGAATGTGTAACTCAAATTATCTATGATGCAAATTTTTTTTAAATCCTTTTAGTACCATTTTTATCCACTAGGTGGAAACAATTACAGTATGGCCTATATTGAAGACATGTACAGTTTTTATACTCAGTATATATCCCTTAAGTAAGGATGGAATAAAAGTATTTTACCATGGATTGGCTTCTGTGTGGGAAAGAAAATGAATATTAATAGATATTTGGGAAAAAGAAGGGTACTTGGTGAAGTGATTATTATTTTATTGCTTTATAAGTTATTATTTTAGCCTCTCTTGCCTAAGAAGAAAGGTTTTGAGCTTTTTTTTTGGCAGGGGGTTAGAGGGGTGTTTTATTATTCTTGTTGTCATTAATAACGTGAAGTTTATCTTCAGGAAACTTATTGTAAGTGGACCTGCCCTTCTAGAAATTGGGATACTTTAAATCTCTGCCTGGATACTTGATAGATATTTATCTTGCTGGTTAAAAAAATTAGTTTGAAAATAGTGGAAGGTACAGTGGGCACTGGTAAGTTGTTAAATAAGGAAATAATGCTCTGGTATTTGTGGTGGTTTTAAAATCTATCCACAAATTCCTTGATGTACTTCTTTCTAAGAGGTGGAGTGTCATTCCCCTTCCTTTGAGTATGGGCTGAATTTAGTGATTCCCTTCCAACAAATAGAATATAGAAGTGATGGTGTGGTCACTTCTGAGAGAATGCGAAAAAAGGCATTGCTTCCTCCCTGCTCTGTCTGGATCGCTGTGTGGGATCACTCGCTCTGAGAAAGCTAGCTGCCATATCATGAGGGAGGAACTGCCAGCAGCCGTGTGAGGGAACCATCTTGGAAGCAGATCCTCCAACCCCAGTCTCGCTTTCAGATGAATGCAGTTCCGGCTGACACCTTGACAGCAACCTCATGAGAGACCCTGAGCCAGAACCACCCAGTTAAGCCACTGCCAAATTTCTGACCCACAGAAACTCTGAGATAATATGTTTGTCATTTAGGCCACCATGTTTGGAGTAATTTGTTAACATAGCAATAGATAACTAAATCTCTTTGGGAAAAGTTCGGTGCCCAGGGTATGCTGAGTTGTTACTTTAAGTCTAGAACATAGCCTGTTTATTTGAAATTATGTAAAGTCAACATAAACTACCATATTACATTTTTTCTCAGGGAAAACTGGACCTGAGATACTCTTACCTTGAGGTTTGAGTCCATGGTATCTTGAAATAGAATGGACCTCTCAAGGTACATTTAGTAGGCCTTAAAGTTTCATTTCCTAGGAATATTAGAATCCATTTTCTGGAAGCCGGACTGGAGCTAGTTCAAAATGAAACCAGAGAATTTGAGAAGACTGACCTTGAGAATTCAGTGAGCTAAACAACTATGTATGGTTTCCTCAGTCAGTTGCCTTCTGCCTTTAGTTGTTGAGTTGCTGACGACTCATTATCGGGATGGACTGGTGACACTGGGTGCTTGTTCCTAGGCTCTCAGATGAACACAATGCTGTGGAAATAGTTAAGGGCTTTTTAAAAGCCAGGGTTAATCCTGTCTTGCTATTCATTGCTAAAACCGGGCAAAGGTCAACTGCCTACACTTTCAAAGTGGCGAGAGGAGTCTGGCCAGGGTCTGAATTCCTTGTGCAAGAATCTTATGCATGTGCTCAGGATGCCCATTGCTAGCTCTGTCAGAGCCAGCCCTGCGGAAGAATAATCAGCAGTTCCAGGTCTAAATGTTAGAGGAGTTTGTACTTAGATTAGGAATGGGAGACTGGGGGAGGAGAATTCCAAAGGAGGACTTGCCAGCCCTTGCCAAAAGGAAATTAAGTGGAGGGAAGAGCAGGGACTGGGAGTCAGATGATCTGGGTTCAGTCCTGGCCCTGTTGGTTCCTAACACTCGGCAAACTCCATCTCTCTGACCTCAGGATTTCCATCTGTAAAATTACAGGTTTGGTACTCAGTGAGTCTCAAGGAGGCCACAGGCCTGCCTTCCAGGTTCCTGAGGGGCTTTTTCCCATTGGTTGAAAATCATGGCCATAGGGAACCCCTGTCACTGAGGGGAGCACGGGACATCCCTCCACCATGTTATGGTGGGAAAAGAGCTGTGAGCATTGGGCAGGAGGATCTCAGGAGCCTTCAGCCTGACCCTAGGACCTGGGTCCCAAGACAGAAGTGTACAGAATTGCCCTCCCATCCTTACAATTTCTCAGACTCCATGTTGATGTTTGGGAACTTCTTTTTTTTTTTTCAAGTTAACTTGGATTTCATTTGAGGATAAGGTTCGAGACGGCATTCACAGGGTGATTTGCCTTGAGTTCTCTAGTCTTAAAAGTAGTCTAGAATGTATTATTGCTGTAAGTTTCTGGGCCACAAAGGAGGGCTCTAGACCCTTACATATTCAGCATGGACTGTCTGCTACATTTTCCATGGAAGATGACATTTTCTCATAGTCATCAAGAAATCAGCATTTGGAAAGTGTTCCCAAATCTTGCAGAAAGATGCCAATTATTTGTCCAGGTGAGAAGGTCCTGGGTACAAGTCACACCAGAACAGGAAATACTCAGGCTTCAAGTGGCAGCACTCTGGAGGACCACGTGAAGGAATAGATATGAAATAGATTATTTACGATCTCTAGGTCAGATTGTCTGCATCATTTCCTGAGAAGCCAGCTGAACTTCTCAACGAAGGCAGCTTCATTTAATCTGTACTAAGGTGTAATGGATTGGTAAAGCCCTCCTTTTAAAGCTCAGTGTGTATTTTCGTTCTTGCCAGACAGTGTGCTAAGCCTTTGATATGCATTCTTAATTCTCATTTCATCCTCACAGCTCCCTAAGAGGTAGATAGTGGTACTATTGTCCCCATTTTTTAGATGAAGAAACAGACTTAGGGGGGTTGTGACTTCTCCAAGGTCACATAAATGACAGAGCCAGTATGTGACTTCAGTGTCATACATGACAAAGCTAATACAATTAACAATTTTATTATGCTACCTTCTTTTGGAGGTCAAAGCCTTCTATGAGCTAATACCCTTTCCCTCCATGTCCCCGCTCCAGCATAATTGTTTACATCCCAACCAGCATATTGGAACCAGGCAGGTGACTCCATCCACTGTCTCCAACACATGCTCAGCTCTGTGCTTGACTCTGTCCCTGCGGAGCTGCCTGCCCTCCAAACTCTTCTGGGCCCCTTCCACTCAAAGCTCAGTCATCTTTTAAATCTAGCTCACGTTCATCCTGCTTTCTTATCCCATCTTGAACTTTTGTTAGTTCCATCTCCTTTAGCACTTTATACGTTGTTTTCTGTCCATGAGTTCTGCCTCTTCAGCTAAATGTTCAGCTCCTCGAGGATTGGCACTGCTGTAACCAGGGTTCCATCAGCCATAGGGAAAGCCCAGATGGAGTCACTGCCAGGCAGACAATGGCACACACAATCCCTGTGAGCATGACAAACTGCAGGAAACTGGAAAGACAGGCAGTTGGCATTGGGCACATTCAGCTGAAAATTCTAAGGACCAGCCACTTGATTGGGATTCAAGGCTAGACTTATTCTAGTGGAATCTAGGTATCAAGCAAAGCAGTTGGACATGGATAAGAGGAGGTAGGAATACAATTGCTGGGACTGGGAGACAGGGAAGGACTTGGCCCTACAGAATAAGACTAAACCATGATGTGAGGTCAAAGCAGGGCCTGCAGCAGAGCTGACTAGATGTTACACTGTGGAATGGTAGGTCTCAAGTCCGGGCAAGATGTGCAGGTGTCATTTAGATACCACAGTGGCCTGGTAGAGTGATTAGCGTGAGTTCTGAAATCAGACCTGCCCATTGAATGCCCTTTCCACCACTAACAAGCTTACCTTTTGTAAGTTACTCAACAGCTGTGAAATGAGCCATTCTTAGAAGCATTAGTTCAATGCCCAGCAGAGAATAAGCATCACACTTATTATTTCTTAGGCTTAGAAAGCCAAGCTCATAAGATGCTTTACATGTCTGGTGCAATAGCTCAACGTACAGAATGTTAATAGGTGTTGCGAAAGAAGGTGGCGGTTGGAACAGGGAGAGAGGAAGAGTTTCCAGAGGTAAATATGGTTGGAAAAGCTGGATCAAACAAAATTAAATGGCTGTCTTTCCTGTAAGACTTCTCAGAACCTTTAATATGCTCATGTGGTGGTTAATCTCCTAGAGGAGCCTATATATTATGGCATCTTCCAGGCTTAATGACCTGATAACCCTTTTATCAAGGAGCACCTTGCAAGACCTTGAACCTGTTTTGGGAAACGTTAGCCCAGCACAATGCTATGCATTGTAGAGCCTTGGTAAATAATTTGAATAGTTCCAGGAAAACCTCCATTCAATTATCAGAATCTACTCACCTGCACAAATGTTTATGAACTTTCTCAAGGCAGTCCAGTGCAGTGGTTAAAAGCATGGACTCTGGACCTGGTCATCCTGGCTGTGTGGCCTTGGACAAGTTATTTGACTCCAGTTTCCTTTTCTGTAAAAGAGGGATGATTATACAGTATCCTCCCAGGAAGGTAGTTGTGAAGCTCAAATGAGTTAACAATGCGTTTGGTTAGAACAGTACCTGGCATATAATAAGCATGATATGTTAGGTTTTATTATTCTAGACAATTTTAGAGATGCTTTCAAGAATAAATTATTGACTGCTGTTGTGATGCTAGCTTACCATTTGTCCTACGTAAAATTCCCTCTTGCTCACACAAGAAGATTTATTAATAGACAGATACTGCTTAAAGTTACTGTCCCTTTTTTAAGAAAGAATAAATCACATGACCTCAGACAGCTGTTTTGCCTCTATGGCAAAATCCAAATAGATCTCAAATATAAGAGATTCGTTCTCATACTCTATTAGGGGAAGACTGACCATTTCTTTTTTTAGAGGTACTTTATCTTTACCTAGAAATTATTTTTTGATTAATGAAATACAAGCTAGGTTAATTCATTTTACACAAGCACACACCATGAAAAGTATTTCCATATCAAAACATAGGCACAGATGCTGGATGAAATAATTGGGTGGCAAAAAAAAAATAGCTAAGAATTAAATCTCATAACCTAAAAAAAAATTCTATTCTTGCTACACCTGGAAAGCTTTGAAAACATTTTTCTCTATAGGTCTTAACTTTTCACCTGACAGGCTATATTGTAATTTAAAAGCTTTTGAACTATAAGACATTAGAGAAATCTTCCTTGTTTTGCAGTTGAGGAAACTGAGTCCCATAGAGTGACTGATTTGCCTGAGGTCATTAGCTGGTCATGGAGAGACAGGCTTGGAACGCAGATGTTCCAGTCTTGTCCAGTGACCTGTGGCAGGTTTGACGTCATTCACGAAACCCCTGCGGAGCAAAGGCCCAGCTGCCACACCTCCCCTACATAGGAGGTAGAGTCCTGAAAGGTGTGGCAAGCATGTTGTCGAGGACCCTGGGTGCAGCTCTCCATTCCAAGGGTCTTCAGTACTGAGTCCTTTGCAAACCCCAGAGTCACCCCTTACAGTGAATTTGTTTCAACAAATTTCTGTGTTGCGGGTTCAGTAGACCTCAACCTGGGCTGCACGATGAAAACTGAAAAAAATACCACCGCCTGACTCCCACCCCTAGAGATTCTGGTTTAATTTAGCATCAGGAGTTTTAAAAGCTATAGACCCTGCTCCAGAGCCCCAGCCTTCCTGAGGAGGGAAAACTATGAATCGTAGGTCCCCATTTTAACCTCCCTTCTGTTGTAGTTGGGAATTTTGAAGGACTTCTGCAGCTGTGTTGCTTATAAAAACATGAGTCATCGTGTACTTCATGATGTGCTTGTGTTGGAGAGGGAGAGTGTGTCAGACTGGGTTGGGGGTGAAGAAAGGTGGGTGTGGACAAGTTCATCATTCAGGACCTATTGAGCACGGTAGGTAGATATACGATGCACTGGATAAGTAGAGATGAGAAGGACCTCATCACTGCCCTCACAGAGCACCCAGCTGGGCTGACTGGAGACCACTATGAAGCTGACATTGTGTGTTTTCTTGAAACCAAAGCACTTTGAGACACTTTTGTGAAGGCACTGTACAAAATGGTCCATGGTGATCCTCAGATAAATAAGGCAGGGACCCTGCCTTCATTTCAGTGGTGTAGAGTAACACAGGCACTCGACTATAGTTCAAGGTAGAATATGAGAAATGCCAGAAAAGAGGTCTGACCAGAGTGCCTTGGGAGTTCAAGAGAGAGATGGCGTAGTCCATGTGTGGTGGGGGTAGGGGGATCAGGGAAAGCTTGTTCATTTTTTCTTTCATTCCACCAATTCACTGAGCACCTGCTAGGTCTCAGGCACTATGCCAGGTGCTGGGGTGTAAGGATGAAGGAGCTCCAGCCATTAAGGGGCCTCCAGTCGAGTGGAGTAGAACAAAACAAATACAGAATTTCTTTAATTCTAAGTGCCGTTTGTTGTGAATTGTATCCTGATTTTGGAGTTGTTAAAATTTACAAAAAGATGTATTTTAGAATTAATGAAATAAGGTAGTAGTAGATAACCCAGAGTGCTTACTCTGGACCAGGCAATGTCCTAAGTGCTTACACATCGACATTTTTACTTATTGAATAAAGGGCAATTATATGCAGTGACAAGTGGCTTGCACTGAGTAAGCTCTTGGGAAACATATGGTAAATAAATGAAGAAATGAATGAATGAATGAGTGCTAGAAGGATAAACCTTCTGCCCTCCACCCTTACACCATCTGGGGAAGAGAGTTCTTTGTCTAAGAACTTAGACCTATACTAATTTCAAAACTTTAGTGTTATTGAGGAAATGGTCACAAAGAGATAGATGGCTCAGTAGTGGTCCCATTTCTTATTTCTAACAGTCCAAAGAGGCAGGATTTTAAAGGGGGAGCCCGAGGGTGGGGGGTGGTGAAGAAAGGAGATACAAAGAAACAAAAAAACTGTTACCCTTTTAAATTATTGCCCAGAGTGCTAATTTTATTTCGCAGTTGGTTAGAGTTGCAAATTGTGGGTACCTTAGGAAAAGAGGATCCATGCGTTGCATGTAGAGTTTGAAAATAGGATCTGCAGATCCAGACAGTTGGAATTCTTGTGGTGGGACCCAGGAAATCTTTTTGTAAGAACAGCTGTCTGGGTAATTGTTATGCACATTAAAATTTGAGAATCACTCCTTTAGACTTGGTCTCTGAAAATAAAGAGGCATGTTTGCCACAGACACTAGTGGAGAGACCTAAATGGGGTCTGGGGTTTGAGGGCCAAAGACCTGCCCAAACTGCTTTGCTGAGTGTGGTGTGTGGAAAGCCACTCTGGAATGGCCTGTGAGTTGGACTTGAACTGGGAGAAATGTCCTGTTGGCTGATGGATCCTGAGAAAAGCCAGTCTCTGCGGGAAGCAGCTGCAGCCACTAAAGGGCTCAGTGGGCCCAGTGTGACACATGGCAGCTTAAAGAAGAGGCTCTTTCTTGGAGGAGGGTAGACGTGTGGACTGGGAAACAGGGTTAGGAACCAGGCTGTGTCCACAACGGGACCCCCTCATCCTTGGGAAGGATTTCACTTGCGTGCTTTTTCATTGCATCATATTTAAGTGCACAGATTTCTTTCCTATGTTCTAGTTCCCTTTTACTTACCCCCACTCTTCAGTACAATACAGTGTTGTTGGCAGTGATGCTGTGGAGACTCCCAGGCAGGACAGCAAAGAGAATGACTGGCCCACATTTATCATAATCCCTCTGGCAGTGTCCTGTGGAAGGGCCTGTCTGGGAATCCCAGGCAGTACTCACAGGAGAGGCATCTAATCCAGGCTTGGAAGTTAGAAAGGTCTTTCTGGACTTGGAAGCTGAGGACTGGAAATCAAGTTGTATTAGATGGGGGGAGGGGGGGACAGGGTAAAGAGTACTTGGCAGAGGGCACAGCATATGCAAAAGCCCAGGTGACAAATAAGATCATAGGACTTTTAGGGACCTGCAGATCGTTCTGGAGCCTAGAATGTGGAATGGGGAGTGTGCGGGGCTGCTGCTTCCGGTTAGGCAGGTTGTTGATTGCACAAGGATGCCGTGCTAATGCTAAGAGCTGGTGAGTCCAGGTGAGAGGTGGAGGCAGCCTGGACAGGGATGCAGGCGATGGGTGTGGATTGAAATGGAAGAATGAGAGAGATCTAAAAGGTGCTAATCAATAGGGCTTCATGTTTGATTGATTGGCTTGGCAGTTGGGGAGAGGATTGGGAATGCTGGATGAAATTACTCAGGAAGAATGTAAAGAGAGAAGAAAACAATGTACAGGGAGAGGCCTTCCTGCCCATTTGAGCTGGCCCTTGAAAGATGGCTAGACTTTAGAAAACATTTTTCCTAATTACCCCCTACCATCATTATAAAGGTTATACATGTTCAATGTGGAAATTTGGGGAAATAATTCTTAAAACCCTGTAACCCTATCAATCACCATTAAAATCTCAATATACATCACTCCAGTAATTTACTAACTACTAGCTACCTAGGTAATAAAAATGAAATCATACTGTATATCACTTGGCATCCTGCCTTTTTCACATATTACACTGACAGCATTCTCTTGTTATTCTTTCAAAAAGCGTAATATTTAATGGCAACGTAATATTTCATCATGTGAAAGTACCATACATTTTTCAAAGATTTCTATTTGTAGGACTGTCTTTTCCAACTTCTTTTCCCTATTATGGATAACTATATGATGAAAGAATAAATTACTGGGAGTGGAATTGCTAGATTTAAATGTATGAACATGTTTGGGGTTCTTGATAATTATTGCAAAATTGCACCCTAGAAAAGCTGTACCGATGTACGTATTCTAGCTTCCAGGAGGGAGGGGTTTTGGTCATTGTTTTGCTCATTGTTGTATCCCCAGAACCTGGAAAGTACCCGACTCCTAGCAGGTCTTCAATAACTACTGAACATTCAAAAATTACAAATGAATGAAGAGTGAGTGAACGAATGTCTTGTCACACCTTCGCTATATTGGTTGTAATTATTTTTTAGACCCTTGCGAATTTGATAAGTGAATAATAATATATCATTGTTGTTTTCCTTAATGTTGCTTTGATTATTAAGTATGAGCTCACATGGTTTCCTGTGGAAGGGTAGTGGCTTGCCTTGGCATTTGATAAGATCCAAGTTCACATACACTTACTACCTGTGATTTTGAGTTTTGCAAAATGCTTTACTTGCCTCAGTTACCTCGTTTTTAAATGGACATGATAATAGTACCTCCTTTATAGGATCACTGTAAGGATGAATGACATAATGTATAACGTATAGTGCCGGCAAATAGTAGCACAAATAAATGTTGGTTATGTTTTAAATTGATTATTTGCATTTTCACATCCTTTGCCCGTTTTTTCTATTTCATATTTATTTTAAACATTAAGGGCCTTAACTCTCTGACACATTTATTGCAGACATTTTTCCATATTTCTATCATTTTATATATGGTGACTTTCTTAATGTATCAGAATATTATTTTCTATATATATATATACAGCTTTTCCTTTGCGATAACTTTCATTGCTCTGGTGCTTAAAAATTATTTCCTCATGCTGCAATCTTAAACATTATTTTTTTAGATTGTTTTTACTTTTTCTAGGCTATTTTTGTGTGTGGGGGGGGGAAGACCAGCCCTGAGCTAACATCCGTTGCCAATCCTCCTCTTTTTTGCTGAGGAAGACTGGCCCTGGGCTAACATCTGTGCCCATCTCCCTCTACTTTATATGGGACGCCGCCACAGCATGGCTGACAAGCAGTGCAATGGCGGGCGCCCGGGATCTGAACCCTCAAACCCCGGGCTGCCAAAGCGTGAACTAAACTGCTGCGCCACCAGGTGGCCCCCATCTAGGCTATTTTTTAATAGTTTTATACAAATGGTTTAATCTGTCTGTTATTTATTTTAGTTAGACTAGTCTAAGCTAGGCAGCAGTTACAAATAAACTCTGAAATACCAGTGGCTTGCACAACAAAAGTTTATTTCTCATTCAGGCCAAATCTGTTGGATTGGGGAAGAGAGCCTCTATCCAGTGACTCAGGGATCCATGCTCCCACCATCTTGTGCTTTTGATTGCCTCAGCCTAGAATTGACAGATATTATATCTCTTCACAGTTCATTGGCCAGAACTAGTCACATGAGCTCATCATAGCCACCAGGGCAGCTGGGAAATTTAGGAGAGCACATGAAACATTTATTGATGAGGACCAACTGCCTATGCTAGATGGTGGGAGGGAATAACCTATTTTTTTTCCCTAAATAGTTAGTCAATTGTTCCTGCATCCCTTTTCTTTTAATTTAGGGATATTTATAAGTTACAGTAAAGTTTAAAGAATAAAATAACATTCATATCCCCAAACCTCACCTTAACAACTGTTAAGATTTCATCATATTTGTGTCCGTTTATTTATTTTTATAACAGCTTTATTGAGTTATTCATAAACCATAAAATTTGCCCTTTTAAAGTGAGCAATTCAGTGGTTTTTAGTATTTTCACAGAGTTGTATAACCATTACCAATATCTAATGTTAGAACATTTTCATCATCTCCAAAAGAAACACTGTACTCATCAGCAGTCACCCCCCAGTCTCTCTGTCTCCCCAGGCCTGGCAATAACTAATCTACTTTCTGTCTTTATGAATTTGCCTATTCTGGATATTTCATATAAATGGAATCATACAATATGTGGCCATTTGTGACTGGCTCCTTTCACTTAGCGTACTGCTTTGAAGCTTCATCTATGTTGTTGCAGTCCTTAGTACTTTGTTCCTTTTTACTGCTGAATAATGTTTCACTGTATGAGTATAGCGTATTTTCTTAATCCAGTCATAGTTGATGGACATTTGTGTTGTTTCCACTTTTTGGCTATTAAGGATAATGCTGCTATGAACATTTGTATACAAGTATTTGTGTAAATATGTTTTCAGTTCTCTTTGGTATATACTAAGAAGTGGATTCGCTAGGTCATATAGTAACTATGTTTAACTTTTTGAGAAACAACCATACTGTTTAGCACACAATGAATTCTGATGTTGCTGGGTGAAATGTTCTGTGGATATCTGTTAGGTCTAGTTGGTTTATAATATTGTTCAAGTCTTCTATTTCCTTGTGATCTTCTACCTAGTTATTCTATCTGCTAAGTGAACGACTTTTATTGTTGAATTTTCTATTTCTCCCTTCAATTTTGTCAGTTTTTACTTCATGTATTTTGGGATTCTATTGTTAGGTGCATATATTTTTATGATTGTTTTGTCTTCCTGGTAAATTGGCCCTTTTTTCATTATAAAATGTCCTTATTTGTCTCTAATAACAATTTTTGTCTTAAAGTTTATTTTGTCTGATATTAGTATAGCCACTCTCACTCTCTTTTGGTTACTGTTTGCATGATATATCTTCTTCCAACCTTTTACTTGAAACCTATTTGTATCTTTGAATCTAAGGTGTGTTTCTTGTAGGCAGCGTATAGTTGGATCACGTTTTAAAATCATCTGTTCTGCCAATCCCTTCACAGAGATAATCACTGTTAACATCCATTTTTATGTATGCTCTTGCAGAATTTGCTAATATATTACATTATATAAATACATACTTCTCATTTCTTACAAAATGGGACCAAACTTTACAAACTATTTTGAAATTTTTTTTCCACATCACAACAGAACATATTTCTATGTCAATAAATATTCATATATGGCATCATTTGAAATCACTTTGTTGTCTTGCCTAGACACATGACAATTTATTTAACCAGTCCTCTTGGTAGTTTCCAAGTCTTTGTCATTATTAGTAACACTATGGAAAAAAGCATCCTTATAACTAATTTTATGAATATATTTAGTTATTATTTTGTATAAATGTCAAGAGGTGGAATTGATATAGATTCCCAAACCACCCACTCCAGCTTCAGCATATGAAAGTGTCAGTTTTCCCACACTTTGGTTATTTTTGTCAGATCATTTTTAAATAATGCAAATGTAATGGTGCAGCCTTGACTGTGGGGGAATGTTTGCCATGATGGTCAGTACCTGGTGGCTTAATAATTTAGCCACCTCCTTTCTTAGTCAAATTAATGAAGTTTCAATTTAATGGCATCCTTTATAGACTAAAATAGTGAATAGGCCATTACAGGGAGAAGCGAAAAACAAAGCCAGAAGGTTGTCACTGGTCTTTTGAGAAACCTTTAGAAGCTCTTATGTTAAGATGTCTTCCAGGAAACACCTTCCCTGGGCTAACTAAGTCTACAGGCTCAAGTACAGATAAAGCTTTGCTTTTGCTTCTTTCATTTTTTGAGGACTCTAGTTCTCTAGCAAGGGCAGAAATTCTCAGCACTGTGCCCATTTCCTCTGAGTCCTGATACATAGCATATCAGGAAGATGAGTTGGCCTCAGTCTGCTCTTCCCAGAGCTAAGGAATCCATGGTTCCAAAGCAAGAGACCTTTAGCAGAACTTAGATGAGCTGTGTGTGAGTACTTGTCCAACCATATCAAAATGGGACTTCCCTTTCTAGATTGTAAGAGCAAAAAAACAAACAAACGCCCACGTTTTCTTCTAGTACTTTTATCGGTTCATTTACTACATTTAAACCTTTGCCTGTCTGGGATTTATTTTCACATAAGTTATGAGGTAGGGATTTGGATTTTTTTTTTTCCTATGGGCTGTCCTATATTACATACAATTCCAAATAATCTATCATTTCTACATTGATTTGAATTGCCACTTTATGTATTTGAGTCATTTCTGGATGCTCTATTCTGTTGTGTCTTATTCAAATGGCTTAATTATCATAGCTTTATATTTTATTGACTAGTATAGCTACTTCTCCCTCATTCTCTCTCCTTTTCCGGAATTGTCCTTGATATTCATCTATGTTTATTTTTCCTTATGAATTTTGGAAGTAACTTGCCTAGTTCAAAGAGCATTCTGTTGATATTTTTATTAAGAATGTGTTATATTTAAAGATTAATTTAGGGAAAATTAACATTTCTGTATTTTGGCATCTTCCTATTCAAACAGAAGATATATGTTTCCATTTATTCAAATCGTATAGATGATTGTTTAATTATTACATCAGTTTAAATTTCTCTTTTATAATTCCAGTCCTTTCTTTGGCATTAATTAGTATAACTTGTCATCTTAAAGTCTGAAGAACCTTAGGAGAGAGCTAGGAATTCTCATCCATTTGTTCATTCATTCATTCATTTAAAAAGTATTTGAGACCAGTTATGTGCAGGCATGGTGCTAGGTGCTGAAGATATAATGGTGACCAAATCAAAAGATGGTCCCTGCTCCCAGAGTGTACAATCTAGTGGGTATATAAATAGATATTGATTTTATTCCCAGCTTGGTTACCATTTCTGTGTCTTCTGGTATTTTTAACATGATCTTTCCTTAGACTCTTTCTTGGTGTGGATTCCCCCAAAAGCACACCCTGAGATAAACATTTGAGTGCAAGTAGTTTATTTGGAGAGGGAGTGGGAAGGTAAGGGAGTAGAAAGTGGAAGGGAGGAAAGCCAATAAAAAATATGTCGATGAGCAGGCACTACAGTGGACAGGTGGGGCTCAATCCTGCTGGACACTTTCTGAGAGCCTCTACAGCAGATACTCCACATCAGCCCACTAAGGGGCGAGGAAACTAGAGGACTCCTGGGTTTGCTAGGAGGTTTGCTAGAAGGTTGCTAGAACCTTTGCTAGAAGGTTGCTCCTGGGACAGTTAACTCCCTGGCACTTCTGGCCTGCCCTGTGTATAGTGAAGAATGCTCCTGCAGCCAGAGGGCCTCCTCAGGCAGAGAAATGCAGGAGTTTATGGTAGGAAGCTGTAGATGGAAGGGGACTGCCCATAGAAGAGGCAGGTGATCTCAGAACTGGGCTGAGGGGACATGGGTGGGGCACTGATGATATCTACTACAGACACTGTCCATCTGGAAAAGGGAGCAATCTTTGGAAAGCATATTTACATAGAGTGGGGAAGGGGGAGATAATGAGAGAGAAGATCAGTGTGGAAAGTCGGTGTAGCTCAGAGAACAGTCACAATAGTATTGGTCTATAGTATTAATTGATCACAATCAAGATTTCACATTCCATTTTGAGTTGTCAGTGAATCACACGGCAAGATTGATGATGCTTTTCGGATTTTTGTATGTTGGCAAAGTTTTCCTTATGATGCTTTTGAAACATGATAGAAAAAAGGATTTTTCAAAAGAAGCTTATAAATTTTAACTTTTGTCTACTTGAATATTTTTAATGGGAAAAATAATAGATATCACATTGAAAGCTATATTTGACAATAAGATAACATGAGAGGAAGGATAGAATGGAAGAAAGAGCACTTGCTTTGGGGTTGGCTCTAAGTTTGAATCTTAAATCTTTCCCTTAACTGGCAGTGTGACCTTGGGCAAGTTGTTTATCTGCTCTCTGAGCCAGGATGTCCTTCTCTGGGAAATGTGCCAATAGCTTCTTCAGACTGTTTTAGTTTGGGTTCCCCCAGAAGCAGACCCTGAGAAGAGAAGCTTTTGGAACTCAGGAGTTTGAGGGACCTTTAAAGCTTCAGGTATATTGTACCTCTGGAAATGCATATTCAGTACATGACTATTTTCTCTCAAGTTAGCTCTAGTAGAATCACTGTTTTTAGTTTTATGATTTTTTTCTTGTTAATAACAAGCTGTTAGAATGGCACATCTATTGTTGCTGTGGGTTTGTACCTTTTCTTATAAAAAGGATGTGTCTTAGAGGAGGAGAATAGTTTTTTATATTAATCATCTGCAAGCAAAATACTCCATGGGAGAAAGAATTAGTTCTGGCAGAGTAAGGACTGAAGGGAAGACAGTGTGGGGGATCAGAATTGGCCACCTCAAGATGTGTCTCTCTCTACCTTGCTCTGAAGGACATTTGACCCCCACCCCCACCCCCACTCCTGTCCTAGTTGTCTAAAGGAATTTGGGATGGGCCCAAGGACAGGCCTCACCTTGGAAGACTCTGTGTATTGATAAACCAGGAGAGTCTTTGCTACACCCATTCTTATCAAAGTTCTGTTTACCATACATTTACATTTGTAAGGGAAATCTCCAGTTGTAAAGATACCTCCTCTGTAGGGGGAGGAGAGGTGGATGACCTTATCTCTAGAAACTGGTCAGTGTGGAAGGAGAGGCTTTAAATCTGTATAATAACTTTATTGTGCTTTTGTTGTAATTCCTCGTGGCTGACACTCCCAAGTCCCCCCCCAGAATCCTCATTTGTCTATATAAGAGGAGAATCTCCACCATTTTGTCGAGAAACACTCCCTGGTCTCTCTCATGTACATGTTTTATAAAGCTTTGTTTGATTTTCTCCTGCTATTTGGCCTCATGTCAATTTAATTTGTAACCCAGCCAGAAAGGACCCAGAGTGGGTAGAGAATGCTCTTTCTCCCCATCAACAGAAATGGTGGGAAAACCTGTAGCCCCACATGGAACAAAGTTCAATGTGAAATCCAAGTCTCATGTCTCCATCTCTCCCTCACTTCTCTTTTTTGGTAATGGTTCTAAATTTTTAAAAAATTAAGTTCCCTTTCTGATGCCCTAGGTGTTTTTTTGTGGCTGTGATATAGAGTTGGCAAACACTATTTTTATGAACCCATTATAAACATACACTATAGACCTTTAGCCAGGGCACAAACATCAGTTCCTGGCTGTAGGAGCCTTTCTGTCTAACCTACCACAGGCAGGGCTCCCATCTTAGCTCTGAAGTTGCACCTGTGCACAACACTGACACCACTGACAGTTTGGTGGCTTTGGATTTGTAGACTCATCCAATCCTCTCATTTTCCTGAGAAGGAAACTGGCAAAGCCAGAGAGGTGAAGTAAGTTGACTGAGGCCACAGCATTAGTTCCTAGCACATCTAGGGCTGGAGCTGTTCACTTCTTCCCAGCCCAGAGCACACTTCTCAATAATGAAATTGTCAGGGATTTCTGGGTGGTAAAACAGTACTCTTTGTGCCTAGACTTGTGCTGAGAATTAACAAAAGGAGCCAGATATTTAAACCAAGGGGCTGGATGTCCTGAGTTGGACTTGCAAAGGGATGAGGGTGGGGCCTGGGGTATTTAAGGGTTGAAGTAGGAAGGTGGAGGCAAAATTTTCCTGCAGGGAGTTTTCTGATTGATGTTGCATTTCCTGTGGGGGAGTGAAAGAGGAAGCTCCTCTCAATTTCAACTACAGAAGAGGGTCTCCAAGGGAGCCTCTTGGAGAACTTGCTCTGTGGCCCCTGGAGTTTGGGGGACACATGCCTAATGGGGAGAGGCTGCAGCTACCTGCCTGAGGAGAGAAAGAATGAGAGCAGAATGATGCCAGCCCTGATATCAGTCCCCCTACATTAAACCCAGCATATATGGGGTTAAAACCAAAAGCATTCCTCCCCTTTCCCTGCTTCTCTGTTACATTCATGTGTAAATATTGGTTTTTTTAAACCTTTGTATCCCTGAGCTTCACGAGGCAAACTGAAGTTGCAAATTGTTAAAAGCCCAGGTGGCCTCACACTGGGCTCTCACTGAAGTTTAGGCTAGTTATGGGTTCTTTGAAGTTTTATTACTGGGAAATTGATGTCCAGAGAATATCAAGAAGCTGAAGCTTCTCAGACCCCAACTTCTCGGCTTCCTGGCCCCAGAATCCACCATCTACCACAGAGGCAGACAATCAAGGGCACTCACCTGTGGATTCCCTTGTCTAGCCATCCTCCTCCCTGCAAGCAGCCTCACAAGGCTAAATGCAGGCTGGCAGGAAAGCACCAACCAGCAAGGCCACAGGCTCCCCCTCCCTACAAGCAGCTGCATTCCTCAAAATCTTTGAAACCCCTTGCCTCCCATCTTTCAGGGAGATGAGATGAATTTGAGGGCTGACTCTGGTCTCCTGGCTGACATCACCCAAAATAAAAACACTTTCCTTGCCATAAGCCTGGTGTTCCAGTTTTATTTGGCCCCTCTTGTGTGGCGAGTAAAGAACCTGTGTATGTGGCCAGTAACAAAGAGAGAGCAAGAGAAAGTTGGCTACCCTCAGAGCTGGGTGCAGTTCCACCAAGAGCAGGGGCAAGAATGTGTGTTTCTCAGGGCCCAAATAAAGGACACCAAGAAAGGAGCCAGCCTAGAGCTACCCAGAGAGAGGGTGCTGTATTAGTTTCCTAGAACTACTGTAAAAAATACCACAAAATTGATGGCTTAAAACAACAGGTATTTATTCCCTCACAGTTCTGGAGGCCAGAAGTCTGAAATCAAGGTGTTGGCTGGACCACACTCCCTTTGTAGGCTCTGGGGAGAATCCATCCCTTGCTTCTTCCAGCTCCTGGTGGCTACTGACATTCCTTGGCTTGTGGCCGTATCACTCCAATCTCTGCCTCCATGATCACATTGCCTCCTCCGCTTTGGTCTGTGTCAGATCTGTCCTCTGTCTGTCTCATATAAGGACACTTGTGGTTGCATTTAAGGCCCGCCTGGATAATTCAAGACAATCTCCTCATCTCAAGATCCTTAACTGAATCACTTCTTCAAAGTCTTTTTTGGACATATAAGGTACCATTCACATGTTCCAGGGATTAGGACATGGATATCTTTGGGGGCCATTATTCAGCCTGCCACAGGTAGGGAATCCCACCAGAGAGTCTGTTGGATGGAGTGATGGATGGCCAGGGCCTTGGGGCTCAGGAGGCCTCACTCATGAAGCGGATGGTTTTGCTGCTCACTTCTGATTTCACTTGCAGCTGTGGAGGACCCTTCCCTGCAACCTCAGACTCCTGCTAACTACTCAACTTTAAGGTAAGGCCCAGGTCTTTTTTCAGCCTCAGAGACTTCCCCAAAGCCTCTGAGAAGCAGCCTACAAGGGGTGAAGGGATAGTTAATGCACCCTGGGGCAATTCTCAAATAATGGAAAAGGTTAGCTGGTGGGCAAGTGCCCCAGCCTCTCATCTTTCAGAAAGACAATTCTTGTAAACTTTTCAGAGAATATTGGTAGAGTAGAACCCCCTTTGCTTATAGTAGCGACCTCAGTAATGCACCTTTTTTATGGCTTTTCATCCTTCTCACTCCCTCACTTCTGAGTCCTGGGATCACCTACCGAATGAACTACCTATACCCAAATCCTTCAGGCTCTGCTTTCAGGAGACCCCAAGCAAATACAGAAGGTTCCCGGCAAGGGACTCCCCAAGAAAGCCACAAAAGTACTCCATGGGAGTTGACATGGTAAACTTCCGTGCTCAGCGGGCATCTTTGCAGGATTACTTCTGTACTAGTTTAGTAAAATCTTTCCTATTCCTTAAGCCACACCTCTTGCCATCCCCCATCCTTCAAGTATGGAGAATTCAGAGGCAGACAGAATGGTGAAAGGGGAAGAAACAGCAGAAGCTGACCATTTCCCACACTCTCTTCCCCTTTACTCAGGGGTCCCAGGCTGAAGTGGGCAGGCAGGCCACAGCCTACTGACTGCATTCAATTCTTTCAACATACTGCTTCAATCCATTTACTCTCTTAGCATCTGCATTTCTTTTAGAGACAAAAACTGTTCATCAGCTAGAATCATAACACTATGATTCTACTTTTAAATATCCTCTGTTAATGGTTATACTATTCTGATGAAGTAATCAGGTCATTGCACAGTGTGTCTATAAAATGGAAGAAGAATCCCATCTCAGTGTCTGGGAGGATGAAGTGAGCTAATTGTAGGAAAATGCCTGAGTGCCCTAATGATGGGGTCTTCTCTCCTCTGCACTACACTTTGCAAGCTTCCTGAGAGCAGAGACCATGTAGGTCTCCTTTCTATATCTCAGTTTCTTGGCAGAGTGCTTGGGACATTGTAAGTGCTCAGAATCTTGTAGAATGGAAGGGTGGGAGGGTCCAGAAAGCAGCTCCTAATCACCACAGCAGGTGCTGTTGGTACCCTGCCCCCATCCCCTCAGGCTTTACTATTGTTGGCAAGCAAGGCTGCTAACTCCCAGCACTTGGTTTTCTCTGCAGCCTCCACCTGCCTCTGTGGAGGGTTGGAAGTGCAGAGAGTTAATGCCCCCCTTAAAGCACCCCTCAACCAGTGACTGCTGGGAGTTGTGAGTAAATACCCAGGTCCCTTGTCCCTTGGGTGGAACAACTATGAGGTGCACGCTGTGCACAGGCTGCCTAGCTCGCCAGCGGGACTGAGCTCCAGAGGCTTGATAACCACCCTGCACTGGCTTCCTTCCCTGCCCTGTCTCACTTCCTCACTCCCTACCTATGCTTCCTGAGATCCCTACCAAATAAACTACTTACACTCAAATTCTTGTCTCATGGGCCGCTCCGGGGGAACCTAAACTGAGACAATCATGTCCCTTAGACTTGAAACCTATGTGGGCCTTTGTGAAGCTGGGCCCTTTCCTTCCCATAGCATCGATCCCCTTTCTCCTTGGTTTCAGATCTTTGTATAATGTGTAAATTACTTGGCCCAACTCAAATTCATCCTGGGGCCTGTATGCTTGTCAAGTCAGAGCTGCCTCTGCTGGCTGGGACAGTCATCTAATCCAGTCGGGAGGTTTGCTGAGGCCAGGCCTCACAGTGGCCCCACAGCTGTTGCAGGAACACAAGTCTTCCTGTTTTCTTAACATGAAGATGACCTCAGATTGCTCAGGAGCCATTGTCCTGGTCCAAATTGCCTGTTACTGTGAAGATGGGGACAGAATATTGTTAAAGCCCATCTCTGCTTTCCCTAACCTTTCTCTTTGCTTCTATTAGAAGTAAATCTATTTGGAGACTCTCAGTGTACTTGCTGTAGGTCAATGTATTCTCTTTGTTAAATGATGCAGGAAACAGTACAAAGTGCAGGAAGAACTTGGAGGAGTTTTCAGGTAAAGCTCGTTGAGGTTACTGAACATAGAACAAAGTAAAGATAGTATTCTTGGCCAGATAATTTGTGAAGTTGTATGGAAAAATGGGACTTCTGGGTTTTGTAATCATATATTTTAAAATAGGATAAAAAATAATGTAAAATTAAATTAAAAACCATTGATTTTTCTAGACCAAAAGTCTCCAATAAGTGACTCTTGGAGCCTGACCTGAATAGTAGGATGGTTTGGAAGGGTTTTCCCCACACTTCGTTACCAGAGCCTGGCACCTCCCAATGCTAACATAATAGGAGGGCGACTTTGATATTAGAGCTGGAAAGGAGCAGATACACTTTTTGCATAATAAGGTTTAGGAGATAACATTAGCAGAAGAATGACCATCATAGTGCAAAAGAGATGTCTGACTTTTTAATACATTCCAATCTAGAGGCCAGTCCACAGTGAAGGCTGCTTTCCCCAGTCCCGATCCAAGGATGTGAGGTTTTCTGTTTCCTCCCGTCTAGCAGCAGAACTGTAGGACAGAGGATGCTGACACAACCCAGGCTGAAGGCCGTGTCTCAACAGGAGGACTA
Source organism: Tapirus indicus (assembly GCA_031878705.1). Taxonomy (NCBI): domain Eukaryota; kingdom Metazoa; phylum Chordata; class Mammalia; order Perissodactyla; family Tapiridae; genus Tapirus; species Tapirus indicus. Next base: position 80,634,016 of record CM062929.1, read on the forward strand.
GTTCCAGAGGGTGAGGCAGAGGAGTTGGGTTTATAGGGACTTGGGTTTGAGAAGGGAAAATGAATGAGGATGGGCAGGAGCATAGAGGGTTTGGGGTACGTCTCTTGCCTGATGAGTGCATGTCCTCATCAGTTGTGAGTCCTGAGACACAGGGTGGAGCCTGCACCTACCGTGCTCCAGGGGACAGTCCTGATCATCCTGGGACTCTGCCCTTGTTAGCACATGTCACTTGAGCTCAGAGCAGAGAAGGAATTGAGCATTTTTCTACTGTGTGTGTGTGTGTGTGTGTGTGTGTGCGCGCGCGCGCGCGCGCGCACTTGGCTGAGGAAGAGAGGAGGACATCTTTTCCTCCCTCCAATTACCATCAGATACCTCTGGATTTCCTCGGTCTGAAAGATGGGACGACAAAGAGAGCAAGGACAAAGAGAGGCAAGACAGAGACCTAGTCTGTCCAGTCCTTGTTTTCCAAAATAAGCAGTTCAATGTCTGGGCTGCATTTTTCTCCTGCCAATTTCTGTACTGGAAATTATGTAACCCTTGGTAAATTTTTCAACAGTGTATTTGTAGTTGGTTAAATATGGCTTCAAATTCTTTGCTACTCTTTCCATGAGAGGTGTGGTCTATGCTTGACCAATAGACTGTGGCAGAAGTAATATTCTAGAACTTTCTAGGCTAGGTCTTAGGAAACCTGTGGCCTCTGTCTGGGTCTCTGTGAACACTCTTTCTGGGGGTCCTGAGCTGCTGTGTAAAAAGTCCCTCTACTCTGTCTGCCATGTTAAAGTAGTCATATGTGACATGTAGACATTCTGGTCAACACTCATAGCTGAGCCCAGCCTTTCAGCCATCATGCCAGAATGTGAATATAACTGTCTTGGACTCTCTAGAACAGCCTGTCCACCAGCTGAACGCCAACAAGTGACCTCTGTCGATGCCATGTGGAACAGAAGAATCACACAGCCACACCCTGCTCAAACTCCTGAGATATAATAAAATGATTGTTGTTTTAAGCCACTAAAGTTTGGAGTAGTTTCTTAAGCAGAAGGAGATAACTGGAACAGCAATATAGAGGAAAGAATGTATTTTGGAGTCAGATCTGGACTCAAATTCTAGCTTCATTATTTATTATTATGGGATCACATTATTATGTGATCTTTTCTTAACAAGTTACTAGCTTCTCCTAGCCTCAGTTTCCTCCTGTGTGAAATAGAGATAGTTATATCTACCTCCTGGCCTCATCATGAAGATGGAATTAGAAAAAAACGTCTGGCACATGGTAGATGTTCCATAGTGTTCCTTTCTCCTCTTCTCAGCCTCACCACACCATCTTCTCTGTGGCTTTCTGGGATTCCCATACAGGCCATACCTGTTAAAATCCACCTTTTAAGACTTTGGGGAAAATCATAGAATTCCAAAAGCATGTTCCTCATAAAATGACTGTAGCCCCTGCTCTAGAAAAATAAATTATTTACTTGATTTGACTTTCAAAAAACCTATTGACTTGAGCAGCTACTCCACTTTAATAAAGAATCAGGGAAGGAAATACAGAGGGAAAAGGGAGTTACAAAGAGAATTAGATTTTTTTTTAAAGCTGCCTTATAGTCCACAGGCTATCAATTTTTATTTAAAGCTATCAGAAGCAGGAAAAAGAATAGGGGCCCTCTGTGCCCATGGAGGGGTGGAACTGTCATAACCAGAAAGTCACAGTGGGGAGGCTCTTTCTCCCTTGGTCAGTCATCACAAAGCTGCCCAGGCCAGCAGGTACCTATCCATGCACCGTGGTTCTGGGAACTGCTATGGTGGCCGCTCCAGAGAAGAGGCCCAGACACGGACATTTGAATGATTCACGCACCCCAAACCACCCCAAATGCTTTCAAAGCCTTTGCTCACCTTTACTTGGAACAGTTAGCTGAAGTGTGAAATTTATGAGCAAATGCTGCCCTTTCTCCCATATTTCAGGCAGTGTTCTACTCTAGACAGCAAGCCACAAAAAGAGTCTCCCTTTCTTCCCTGCCTGCAGTGATTTTCACAAACTTTACCTCTAGGGAGCTCATTTTCCATCCAGACTTGGAGCCCGGACTCACTGCTTTGCCTTCCATACTCCCCTCTTTGCCCTTATCCAGGTCTCTGATGTGCTCACGTTCCAGATACCTGTGAGATGTAACTGCACGTCCAGCCTGTCCATTAGGCCTTGACCTGAGGTTTTTGGACGCCTGCTCATTCCTTGTACATTTGTATAAATTAGGCTGGATCCTTTGGAAATGGAACTATCTAGTAAGTCAGGAACCATGTCCAGGAAATTCTGAACACTCGGACCTCAGACAGGCCTGGATCAGTTCATGCCCGTGTAAGTGACCGTGGCTACTATGTGTATGTGCAATGTCTATAAAGCACTTTTGAAGTTAGGCTTATTTAAACCTCACAATTCTCCAGTGAGGTAGGAATTGATCCCATTTCATGGAGGAGAAACTGAGATTTGGAGAAATTATGCTGAAAGTCATAGAGCTACTAAGGGACAGGGCTGGACCTCAAATTCAGATTGTTTGGTTCCAAATCCAGTGCTCCCCACCATTTCATTCTGCTTTCTGATTATGATCAATATTATTAATTAACTCTTTTCCTGTCCCTAGGTTGGATGTTCAAATAGGCAAGCATGATCTTTTCCTACAAAAACACCCAGCATTTTGACTGGAGAACTGACTGCAGGGCACTAAAACCACACAGATTGTTATCAACTTAGCTCTCCCCATATTCCAAGAGTTTTAAAAAAAGGTATTAAGAGTTACCATTTATGGAATTCATTCTAGATGCCATGCCCTGTGCTAGTCTCTTTACATACATTATCCCATTTAATCCTCATACCAGCTCTCTCAAATAGATATTATTCTTCACGTTGTGCAGATCAGGAAACTGAGGTTTAGAGAGATTGAATACCTAAAGAGTTGTGAAGCTGGAATTCAAGCTGGCTCTTGACATAAGTCATGGGCCTCCTGCACTCCCCTCACCCACCCCTGGCCCCCCAGCCCGGGGTCCCTGCTTTCCCTGTCAGGGAAGACAGAACGGGACCCTTTGGCTTCTGTCCCAGGAGACTGGTACCGTCTCTTTCTATGTGTACTCTAAAGAGGATTCCCTAGGTAGAACAGTGTTCCAATGAGGGATGGAAGAGAGGAGTACAGTGCTGATCAGACCCCAAATGGCATTGTTCACTACACAGCTACTAAAGGAGCTTTGATAGAAGGCCCCTGGATGAGGAGTCCAAGTCACTCTGGCACAGCATACCACAAGGAACTTCTGCTCGTTAGCACTATCATGTGGTTCAAAGGAGCATTTCCACAAGAGGAAGTCTATTTGTAATTTGTGTCATTGGATTCTGAGGGATCTGTGTTCTTGCCTTCCCAAAACTCCCCCTTCCTACCTCAATATGTCTGTAAGAGCCAAGAAATCCGTTTATCCTTTGGAAAGGGGAAAGTTTGTTGCAACAACATGAAAATGGGTAGTCTTTATCTCTAATTCAAAACCAAGATGACAGGTTTGTAAGGAAGTCTCAGATGACCAGACTCCAGTATCCCACCCCCCCCATCCGAGTGGTCACCTCAACTAAGTAGAAAATCTGAAATGGTTTCTCAGAGGATAGGTCTCAAGATTTGTCCATTTTCCATCACAGGCCTGTGTGGGAAATCTGCAGCAGACTCTTAAGTTTGACGAGGAAGTTCTTTATTTAGTGAGGATACCTTGGAGTGAACTGGTTTTCCTATGATCCAGATCCTACCGGTAGCGATTTCTAAGCAAGAAGATCAGCATAGCAACAATTAGGCCAATCACAAATAAATCCCAGTATGGTCCAAGGGTGTTGTCCAATTTCATCCATTTCCATCTCTTTGTAAACTGCTGGCAAGAGAAATTCTGTCAAAAAAAAAATCTAAGCATCCCACTCCATTCAGGACCATCATCTCCCTCCATCCTACCGCCCAAGAGTTGCTCATTGGAGTTTTCAGAGATTTGGGACTTATTTGAGACAAACTTACATTAAAAAACAGGATATCTTGGAGCAAATGCGTAGTTTCCAGTTTCATGAGGGCAAAGAACACAGGTATGTGAGCATCTGCACTTGTTTGAGCAGCCATATCATATAATCTCCTGGCCAAGTGAATGTCCTAGAAATAGAACAGCCCATACTCATTAGGTACAGATTCTTTAGGAGTAAGTAAACAAATGCCATTGTTTGAAATCTCATAATTTATCTTTGGTAGGCAGAATGGCCCCCCCAAAGATGTTCATGTCCTAATCCTTGGAACCTGTGAATATGTTATGTTACATGGCAAAGGGGACTTTGCAAATGTAATTAAGGTTACAGACCTTAAAATAGGGAGATTATCCTGGATTATCTGGGTAGACTCCACATAATCCCAGGAGCCCTTAACCACAGAGTTTTCTCAGAGCTGAGGGTAGAAGAGAATAAAGTCAGAGAGATGCGGCAGAAGAAGAAGTCAGAGATTCTAAGCATGGGAGGGACTCAACTCGCCATTGCTGGAGGGGCCATGTGGAAAGAATGGGAAGGAATTGCTGACAGCTAGCAAGGAAATTAGGCCCTTAGTACTACAAGGACAAGAAACTGAATCTGGCCAACAACCTGAATGAATTTGAAAGCGAATTCTTCTCCAGAGCCCCCAGTAAGGAACAAAGCCTGTGTTTCAGCCTGTGAGACCCACACAGAGGACTCAGTCAAGCTCATCCAGATTTCTGACCTACAGAAACTGTGAGATAATAAATGTGTGTTGTTTTAAGCCACTAAATTTGTGGTAATTTGTTGCTGCAGCCACAGAAAACTAACACAATCTCCAAAAAGCTTTCTTGGATACTGTTGGACCAGATCTTAGGTAGGATTCCAATTAAAGGGGCGGGAGAAAACTAGACACTACTAGTACAGCTCCCAAACCAATATAATACAGATAGTAACAAGCATTTAAAATTCCTAGTTTTCTTCATAGTCCTTATCATATTTGAAGTCACAGAATTTGTTTATTCATCTGTCTGTCTCCAGGTTCTTGAAAACAAGGACTTGGACTACCTGTTCACCCCTAACTTCCCAGTGTTCATGAAATCCCCAGTACACAGTGAGTCTTTGATAATCTTTGAAGAATGGATGAATAAACTATTTTGGTTCTCTGGTTGGAACTTGATTCCTCAAATGACACACTGTATTTTGGGGGACTTTTTTTTCCATTAAATTATGCCATGGCACATAAATATTTTTTCTTTCCTTTTCACCTACTTATAGCTTGTTTTTGTTTGCTTTATTTTCGCTTTGTTTTTCCAAACAGAGCAATGAAAAGGCTGACTAGAGTTGCTTTTAAAAGTTGAAATGCCCTGGGCCAGTCCCAGAATCGTCCTTTGCTCGGGCACCTGTGGATTATTTTCAAAAGAAGGGGAAAAAGACAGACTTTTTCACAAATTGTGGTCATCCAGTATGTCTTTGTCTTTCTTTGCCATCTCCCAGACCCCTGTTACACAGAGTGCAATAGTTATGAATCCTTGAGGCCTCTGCTAAACCCTTTTCTTGGGTGGTGTCCTCTCTCAGCCATGTTCTGCTTGTCATTTCTTAAAATTTCCCAAACCTTTGTGGTCTGGTAAATTGATTTGTTGGAGAAAGAGGAATGTTCTTGCTTAAAATACTTAAAATTTAGGAGACTATTCCGAACAAATTTTCTTGGCAACAGAGAAAATGGATGTTGTAAAAATTCTAATTTGTGTCTCTAATTCCAACAAATTCAATGGGTGTTCATCTGAAAGCACCCTGAAGATTATAACGGCTATGTCACCCCCTCACAGGAAAGGCATGCTGACTTGACTTGGACATTCAGGGAAAGCCAGTCTTTGTCAGTATCTCAGGCATTCATTCTTATTTGAGGCTGGCAATAGTTACTAATTTATTTCTTGAGGCAAAAACATCACAATTCAGTCACTTAGTTTATAAATAAAAATAGCAAGAAGTACCATTAAAGTGGGATGAGATGAGCTCACTCCATGCCCAGGTGGCCTCACAATTCAAGGTGGGGATGGGATCGGATAGGAAAGTCTTTCGCTAAAACTCACAGAGAAAGAAATTCCTGAACTCTTTTGGCTAATTAGGGCAACTCATAGAGAAGAAATTTTATTACTAGACTCTAGAAAAGACTTCTTGTTCTTTGATCCTATTTAGCAAAAAATCCAAATTGTTCAAACAAAAAATTTCCTCTTGATAAATAGTGTCTTGTTGATGGCCAGGGTTCATTACATAAATCCATCGCACAACTAATCCACTTACATTTAACTTTTCTGTGTGCATTTGAGTTTATTTTGCTTTCAATTCAGTGATTTAGGAGATTGCGTAAACTGATCTGCAGACTATTCTTAAATAGTATGTTTTTCACTAAAATGTCAGGTATGCCAAAGTCCTGCCTAATGTTCACATGTTCAAAATAGTTTCTTAAATTCAGAGATACAGAATTACCCAGCAATAAAGTATCTGGTTTATTAAAATTGTTCAATCACATGATGCAGTTTTCCAGCCCTAAAATCTTTGGGTGTCTTCAAAAATTTCTTATAATGGGACAGAGGTAGTTTTTAAAAATAATTTATTCCTGTTTTCTTATTATTAATATGCTATATGTTAATTAGAGAAAATTTTGAAAATATAGAGCTGCACAAGTAAGAAAAAAAAACCCATAATCTCACTGTACGGAGATAACTACTGATAATATTTTATACACATCCTTCCAGCATTTCAGCATTTTTATATTCATATATATACATACTTTTAATTTAGGAATTTTTCACTCGGCATGATATTTGTCTTCTGCTTTCTTAACCTAACAATGTTTTTCAAACAATATACCATGTCCTAAGATATTCCTTTGGTCTACAATATTTTTATTTTTAATGATTTCATAGTATTTTATAATAGTAACTAATACTTATTAAATATTTACTGTGAACCAGTCACCACTTTCATTTATTTAAACCTCATGGCAATTCTATAGAGCAGATAATGTTATTAACTTCATTTTAAAGATAAAGAAACTGAGGCACAGAGATGTTAAGTCACTTACTCAAATTCATATGACTTGTAAGTGGTGGAGCTGGAATTTAAATCCAGATAGTCTGTTTCTAGCCTGCTCACTAAACCACTAGGCCATGTAATACATAATGGAATAGTATACCACCACACAATAGATTATATAACATGTCTTCTATTTTGGAGCATTTTGGTTGTTTGTAGAGGATTCTTTTCTGTAATAAATAATGCTATACACATACAAATTTTTTGCACATTTCTGATTATTTCATTAGGTACTAGACATTTATTTCAAGAAAGGTTATGACCATTTCTAAGGAGTGTGTATTCGGTCCTGTCACATTTATGAGAGGGCCATTTTAAATATCTAACTTTAACTTGTCCTTTCCAGAAAATAACTCTATTCTTGTGTTTAAAGCTTCAGCTCTAACACTCTATAGGTGGTCAGACCAGACAAATAAGAAATAAAAATGGTTTGTGCCATAATTACTTTTATTTTTGACAGATCTATTTATAATTTATGCAGTGGATGTGGTTTTGTTTTTCCTGCAGGATCCAAAAAATGTGCTATCTAGTAGGTCTAACTATATATATATTTGAAACTCATCTCTAAGGATAATTCCCCCCCCTTCTGTCTTAATTTAGGATAGATTTCCTAGTCATTATCTTAAAACATCCATGCTTTCTTCCATTTAAAAAGATTGTCATGTGTTTCTTATACTCCACGTTACAAAAACATTTTAGAACAGGACCCCACAGTACTGATTCCTCCACCAGAATTAATTGTTTCCTCTTTAACATGTTTTAGTACTTTATTTGTGTGTGTGTGCATGCATGCCATGTTGGGCTTTCACTATAGCTATGGACATGTCTCTTCCATAGTAGACTGCGAGCTATTTGAAGGCTATCTTGTTCTTCTTGTATCCCCAGAACCAAGCACAGTGCTTCCTGATACAAAACAGGCACTTGATAAATATTTGAGTGAATAAATGAATAAATAAAAAGCAAGGCATAGTATCGTGGTAGTTTAGAGGGAGATATCTTTTAAATCTGGAGGTTCATTGAAGGGTTCGTAGAGGAGATAATATTGGACCTATTCTTTGAAAAATGGACTGGTCTTCCCTGGGCAAAAATGTGGGAGAAGATCATTCCAGCAAATGGGATGATCTGACCAAAAGTCAGGAGGGTTCAGTTCAAGGTCTGAGGGGTAAGGAAAAGTAGCCCAGAAGATATATAGGGAAATAGTGGCATATCTAGCCATTGTTATCAAGGTAGGTTAGGTTAAGGAGGGTTTTCAATGCCAGGATAGGAAGTCTGGACTTCATTAGACAGTAGAAAGTCAATAATTGTTTTTTATTTGTGTGTTTGCTTGTTTGTAATTTGTGTGTCTGTGTGTGCGTGTGTGTGTTTGGGGGGGTAAGGTGGAGGAGTAACAGTATGATAAATAAATGGCAAGCAAGAGGATATATTGGAGTATATGAGGAAGCCATTTGGTGTAAAACTAATTCAGCCTGACCTTGTTTTTCCAAAAGGGCCTGACATGGCCGTTGAGTATGCATTGTATATCTGCTTTAAGCATTTACTATGTCCCAAAGACAAGAACAAATGCGCTTAAGATAAAGATGTACCTTCCCCCACATTGGCGTTTTCTTAAGGATCGCATTTTCTTAAGGCATTTTCCTCCCTAGGCTAGGAATTGATTGCTGTGCTAATCCTGTGACCACCCAACTCGAGACAACAGACCTGCTACCTGCTATGCCCATCAGTGGCTGTGCCGACAGGGCAATGTCATGACTATTGTAACAGAGACATTCCAATTATATGTGATACATGCTCTTTGACTATATATAACTTCTTTGGAGTGCTCCATTCCTTTGTGAAAGGACTCTCCCAGGCTATATGGTCTTCAGATCTGACTCATAATAAACTCATCCCAATTTTGATTTATAGACTGGTTATGAATTATTTGCATCAACAAGTACTAGAGTTACACTTTATCAGGAATAATCTGGTAGTGCTTTGTTAGATGGATTATGTATTAACTAAGATAATGCTAACATCTGAAACAAATAAACTCCCAAATCTCAGTGGCTTAGCACATTCAACATTCCAATGTGGGTGTTCCTGGTTGGTGGTGAATTTTCTTCACATGGTAATTGAGGGACCCAAACTTCTTCTACCATGTGGTTCTGCCATCCCCTAGAGCCTCTGTGTCTTCTGCATTCAGCCAATGGAAGGGGAAAGGGACTAGGGAAAAGCTCCTACTTCTTAGGTGCCTTAGCCCAGAAATGGCACCCTTCACTTTTACTTCCATTCCTTTGGTGAGAACTAGTCATATGGATGCAAAGGAAGCTGGGAAATGTAATCTCTGACTAGGAGACTCATCCCAGCAACAAGTCCTCCCTGTGGACTGGGGATTACAAATCGTTGGTGGACAGAGCTATCTCTGCCTCAGATTTAAAGGAAGAACACTGGGATGAGATACCCCTGAGAATTCTTTACAACAAGCCTACGTGAGTAGAAATTTAGGCCTGTACCAGGACACCATAGAAGGAATAGGCAGGAGGGGATGGGTAACAGGTTTTGTTCCTGGTTAAATGTCTAAAGCACTTCTAAATCAAGTATGAATTGAGAAACAGTTTCATAACAACTTGTGAGCTGAGTGCTTATATTTCTAAATTAGTTCAGGTTCTCCCAGGTATTATTTTGTGTTCCCAGAACAACAGTGCAGTCAGTCCTGGACCACAGTTTAAGTCAAGGAGCCCATTGAGCTTAATTTGAAGTCAGAAATTGGGGAATGAGATGCTTCTCTGTCAAGCTTTTTAGGATAACTCACCTACATCACACTAGTCTAAATGTCCTTTCCTAAGAAGAGATGAGAACAACTGATTTTTTACATTGATTTACCAAGAGTTGATGAATACCTTACTTCCTTCTCCCAGAGGGCTTAAATACAGAGTTTACAAAACCTGATTCCACACCACACCTTTTTTGATTCTCAGAGAAATCCTAGTAATGATATGATACTCGTCTTTCCTACTGGTTGGCACAAGGATTGACTAATAAAGAGGATTGTGAAGTGCCTTGCTGAAGAAATGCTTACTTATTCAATGACTTCAGTGCTGTGAAAGCCTGTTCTCCTAATTACTTTGCTTTCATTAACCATCACTGGAACAAGCTTTGGGCTTTTAATTATCGGCATATTCATTTTAAGAATTAGAAAATGTGGTATTTCCTTGTTAGTTTGACTATGAGATGGCAAGATTACTAAACTTGGCCCCTGGGTGCTTGGTTATTATTCTTCTAATTGCTAAACAGAGAAATTAATAAAGACAAAGAGCAAAGGCCCTTCATTAACTAAATCTAAAATTCCCATATCCAGGCCTAAGGTTAAGTGCAGCCCCCCCCCACCCCTTTTTAAATGTTGGGACTTTCTGTAGGAAAAAATATACCTGTGACTGAGAGACTGATCAAAATGAATTACCCATGATTTGGTAGGAACGCTGACAGAAAAGAACAGAAATGTGGCCAAAGAGAAACTTCAAAGTTTTTCTACGTGGATGAAATGTAAGTTTTTACAACTGCTATTTGACATTGTGATGAAAGTGCCTAAGAGAGAGATCAGCGGTGACTCCAAGGAGGAAAACCAAACCCTCTGACACAGTGGGCCAGCTGGGCACCAGCAGGCAGTGTCCTCTCCTGTACACTGACTGTGTGTCCTGAGAGAATGCCCCTCCCTGCCCACCCCCGGACTCAGGCAAAATGGCCTCACTGTGGTGAAGATGAGGCTGTCAGGGGGACCAAGTCAGGGTGCAAGAGATAACTTGAATTTAACCCACTGGGCGGGCTTGCTTTTATCCTTTATACAGACAGTGCTTCTCTCACCATTATTATGTTTTGCACGGGGAACAAGGGACAAAAGCTTTAATCTTGTTAAAGCCTTACTTAGCAGTCACTCAAATTCTCTTCTGATCTGACTAACAGTCATTCTACACAGTTGACTACAAAGCCCTTTCACACAGGCTTATTCGTTTTATCCTCAAAGCCTGGGGCAGGGCAGGTATCATTGTTCTGTTTTGTAGACATGGGTAACAGTATGAGAGGAGTGAAGTGTGGCTAAATGACATCCAAAGAATCATCCAATTTAGCTTTTGGATCCAGTCCCAACCCCCCACCAATTTTATAAACACAGGAAGCTTGCACCCACTAGGAATGGGGAAAACAGACTGGATTTGGATTTGACATTCTTTCTACTGCTTAGGGTGCCAGGGCTGATGAAAAGTGATCAGCCAAAAGGCAGGCTACAGGAGAGCACACGAAGGTAGGGATTTCTACCACTGGATTGTCAGTACCTGAATGAGAAGCCCTTGGTTGCAGTGTGCACCATTAGCAGCTGTCAGACAGGAAATTCCCCACCAAAAATTATCAATTACTACCACAACTAGAAGAAAGGAGAGAGTATAGAAATGCCGATAAACTCTTCATTATTTGGATCTTGAAATGCAGCCAGGAATATAAACACTGAAGTGAGATATATTTGAGCACTAAGAATGACTCAATGCAGGGCCCACTCTTTCCCCCCCAAAATATGGGGTCAGACAGGCCTGGGTTCAAATTCTGGCTCCACCACTGAAGAGCTCTGCAAACTTGGCCATGTGACAACTTCTTTGCACTTCAGTTTCCTCATGCCTACGTTGAGTACAATAACAGGGCTTATCTCATTGAGTGGTTGTGTGATTTAAATGACATGGTATATATAACACACTGATGCCTAGCTATTATTATCATTAATGATATTTAATACACTTTTCTCACCCTGTCAGACCCAACACCATCTTCTGCCTTAATTACACTTACTGCCTAATGAATTTACCCAATATCTCCTTGTAGTGTTAGCTCTTTCTCTTAATGAATATGCTTCATTTCCTCAAGTCAAGCAGTCTTTGAAGAATGGAGATCTATTTTCTAGGGCCTCTCTAGAGGGCTCAGCACTGTATCATGTACACAGTGGGTGAGTCATAAGACATTTCTGGATTATTGCCACCTTGCTATCCAGCTCTGACCTTATTCCCACTTTGTCTTTGTTATGAGAAGTTTGAGAGTCAATGGAAAAGACCTGGAGGTAGAAGGGAGTGGGGGCAGGGCCCACTAGTATTGCTGGAAAAAGCACGAATTTACAAATCAAACTGGCCTTAGACTAGATTTATTCTACTCATTAGTTATGTCATTGGGCATAAATGGAGAAAATAATTTCTACCTCACAGAGTTCATGCTATAGTAAGTAATATGTGTTGGCACGTGGGAGGGACTCAACAAATGTTAAGTCTTTTCTTTCCTTCCTCTACATTGATGACATCAATGAAATGCAAAACATTTATAAATTTTCCCTTCCCATACAGCTGCCATTACTAGGTCGGGATTATTACCAACACAATTACCTTTGAGATACCTAAACCGTGTTCATACATATAGGCCAGATTGAACATGGCTTGTGCGCTGTGGTATTTGTCCGCTGCAATGCTGTAATGTGTGGCTGCCGTTTGATAGTCTTTCTTAGTCCCGTAGCCATAGTAATGGTAATCTCCAATTTTTACTCTAGCGAATGCATTGCCTGATAGAAATATTAGAAAGAGAAGAATCATAACTCAAATGATTCATGTATAGTTCTTAGTAACTCAACCTAATGATAATATATATAAAAATGAAAAAAAAAAACACTCAGAATCTCAGAATCAGGATTATATATTTTATGGAATACAAAACATAACTCTCAGTGCTAGTGTTTTCATTGTTGGATAACTCCATGGCAGAGTATAAATGTTCTTAAAGAAAAAAAAAATTATGAATTTTACCTTTTGAATTCATTTTTTAAAGGTAGATCAACTTTTGGGAAACTGGATCCACCCCTCCTGTTCTCAGACTTCACTCCTGAAACTCTACTTTCCTGCATCACCAGTTTCTCCCTCTTTCCTAGATCAATCCCATCAGTCATTCAAACACACTTTGGTATCTTCTATGAGCAAAAACAAACCCTTTCTTTATCCCATGGTGTCTCCTTATAACTACTCCCCATTTCTCTGTTCCCTTCACATTCAGCCTTTTAAAAAGTGTATTCTACACTCACTGTCTCCAAGGTTCACCTCTCACATAGTCTTCAACCCACTCCAATCTGGCTTCTGCCCCCATCCTCCATGAAACTGTTACTTTCAAGGTGGTCAGTAACTCCCATGCAGCCAAATCCATTGTCCACTTCTCTGTCCTCATCTCTCCACAGAGATGAGCAACACTGGAGTCATTGGACCTATCTGCCCAAGCACTTTCCTCTCTTGACATCAATGACATTGTATTCTCATGATTTCCCTCCTGCCTCATAGGCCTCTCCTTTCAGCCTCTTGCCTGACTCCTCCTCTACCGAACTTCTAAGTTTTGGAAGATCAAAGGCTTGTTATTCAACTCCTTTTCCCCCTTTCTTCACTCACTTCTTTTCTCTTCTCTCTCCTCCTTTCCCCTCCTCTTTCCACCACTCTCCTCTATCTCAGCTCTTTTACTAGGTGATCTCATCTAGTTCCATGGCTACTTTTATGTTTAGTATTGCTGAATTTATACCTATAGTCCTGTCTCTCCCCAAGCCCCAGATTCTTATAATTGCCTCCTTGACTTCCCTACTTGGATCGCAAACTTAAGTCATCCAACAGAGATTCCTAACACCTTGCTACCCCCTCCCCCAAATCATCAGTTTCTTCCCTATGTCGGTGCCAGCACCATTACTCAGGCCATAAATCTAGGGTAATTATTCCAAGTTCTTTTCCCCTCACTTCCATCATCGAATCCATCAAGAAGTCCTGTTGGTTCCACCTCTACAACACACCTGTTTCTCACCATCTCCTCTACCAACTAGTCCAAGCTTGGAACACTACAATGGCCTCCAAACTGTTCATTTATCTCCACTTTTCAATCTATTCTCCATACAACCACCAAGATGATCTTTTTATCATGTGAAATCAAATCATGTTATTCCTCTATGTTAAATCCCTCAAGTGCTTCATTTTGCACTTGGAACAATATCTAGACTCCTTACCTGACCTACAAGTCATGCTTTATCGGTCCTCTGCCTCCCTGACTAGAGTTATTGCATGCCACTTTCTTGATATGCTCTAGCCTACTTAACATTTCTTAATATTCCTTCAACACACTGAGCTCATTCTTGCCTTGGGATCCCTGAATTATCAAGTCCCTCTGCCTGGCATGTTTTCCTCTGACTCTTCATGTGGCTGGTTTCTCATCATTCAGGTCTCACCACAAATGTCACTTCCCTCCTAGAGGCCTTCTCTGACTACCTTGTCTAAAGCATCCCCTCAGCCCCCCAAACAGGAGTTATTTATCTCATCTCCATGTTTTATGTCCTTTACAGCACATATCACTATCTTATTTTTTCACTAGTTTATTTTCTCTCTCTTCCATGAGGGCAGGAACTTTGAAGTTCTTGATCACGGATAAAGTCCCAGGACTAGAATGGTACTTGATAAATATTTATGGAATGAATGGGTAGACATGTTAGAAAATGGTTTCCCCAGATGTCATGTATTTTAGAATCTTACTTTCCAACCAGCTTGGATATATTCAGGAATAGAAACAATTCACGTGACTTTTTAAGATATGAGACTTCAGACTTTTGAAGGCCACTTAGGAATGAATTCTAAGGGTCTCTTTGGGGTCCATGCTTTCATTCACTAGGACAATAATGATTGAAAAGATGAGGGAATGCTCACCTAGGACATCCATCTTAGCTGTGGCCAACCCCTCTAGCACAGTCTAGTTTACTCGGAAAAGGAGGAAGCACCCTGCATGGTATGGTCTGAGGTGTATCATTAAGGGCTATAGGAATCCTTCCAAATTTTTCTCCCCACTTCACCTACTGCAATGCCTAAAATCCTTTGGAACTGATTCCTTTGGGTGCTGAAGTTCTTTTAATTGTCTAGAATTCTCCACTAAAATGTAATACCATGAGCCATCTTTAGTTCTCTCTGAGTAGAGGTAACATCATAAAATTCTTAAGCTGCCAAAGACATTAGTTATCAGGGCTTACTTCCCAGGTGATTCAAAATGTACAGGTGACTGGGGGCAAGACCTTATAGAAATGATGCCCAGGAGAGGAGCCTGGAGGAGCCCTAAAGAGAAACCCATTCCTTCTCTAATTTTGCCCAAATTTACTTTCCATTGACCCCAAGATTCCTTCTGGGTCATAACCACAAAAGGACAGGACTTCTGTGTATTATCAAGCTTTACAAGCAGTAAGCAGGACCCCTGTCTGAGAATGGAAGGCAGTGAACAAGCAGGTTCTCCAGAGGATTCAGCTCCACCCTAATTAGGGGACCAATGGGGGGTACATGGCAGTCCTGACAGGCTCCCAGGGGGTCGCTTGAAGGTGGGAGGGATTCCCCCTTCAATCTCACCGTCACAGGGTGGTGACTGAGTCCTGATGGTTCAGCACCCTTCTCACATGCAGCACTGCTGAAAGAAGCACCACCAGTGACTGGCCGGAAACTTTCATTATTAGGTTTCCTAACCTCAAGTGAGCAGCTCAGCAGCCACATCTTCGGAGACACTCATGCCTGACCTCTCTTGTGACACATAATTATTTCTAGTGGCCTGACATTTTTATATTGGTGAATTCTGTTTAATATTAATGTCCCCTCATTTTCAATGTCTCTTTTCCTTGAAGCAATTTCCACACCATTTCCTAGCTTGGAATAAACCTGTATTTGTTGCAATTGAGCTGATCTGCCATAGCTGAGAGGTTGCTGGTGGTGTTTCCCCACTCCAAATGAGGTCTTTATTGCATTTTAGAAAACATAGACTTTTCTTTTTTAGGGAGTTTCTCACTAAAACCGCATGGATGGCTTGCTGCTGCGTTACCAGTTCATCTGGATCTGTGAAGGCACTACTGTGACTTTTTCCTCTGCCTCATATTAGCATCAGCTGAGAATCATTTTTTATCCCATTCACTTTTTGTAGAAAAGGGATGATTCGGCCTTAGCATTAGATGATTTTGAGAAACTTAATTGGAAGTGAAATTGCTCTCTTACTGCAACAGGATTCCTCACATATCCAAATACCAATAGTGACAGCTTTGCAGTATCTCTCTGCTTTTAGTAATATAATTTTAGGGAAAAAATGGAACAAGACATAGTGATGCAAATGCCACCTGCCAATACTTTCTCACCAATGCTATCCTACATTCCTCATCCCATGTGATCCCTACAAGCAGGGGACTCCAAGAAAGGGGAGAGGATGTTGCCAATTACCTTTGGGTTGTTTTTTTTTTTCCTAATGCTAACATGCTGATGGTTACAATAAAGATCTGAAGTTTGTGGTAATTATCAATGTGATATTTTGAAAAAGAAATCAAACAAGTCTTAGACCCATAAGTAATTTCATGTATAAACTCATTGAGACATAGGTCACATCTCTGATTTCAGAAAAAACTCAGCAAATGAGTGACTAAAACTAGACCAAAAAAATTGGTTTCTTGAGTAAAATTATCATGTTTCAAACAATTGTTCTGGTGCCATGGAGACAGAGCCATAGAAAAATTTCTGTGGTTTGCTAAACCAGGGACCTTGAGAATAACAAAGAAAAGAAATTCCTGGAAATGACCTCTAAGTGAAGACTGACCCTAACATCAGTACAGTTTGAAATACCACCACTTGATGTTCTGCACCTTTCTGCCTATGTGCCCAAGAACTCAGCTGGAGCAAATCACATGAATAATAGTGGATGGGGATCAGGAGTGTGCTCATTTTTATCTAGCTTTTATACCTTGAATGGCAGCTCGATTCCATAGGAGAAGTGCCATTGGATACATCTTCTCTTTTTCAAGAATTTTAGCCTTTTCTAAAAAGAGGAAACATTTTATTAGGAAAGCTTAAAATGCCCCTGCAGTAAAGTCATACATGCATATGTATGATTGGGGAATTGCAGAGAATTTTAACTTATCTTACTAGATTCCAAAATGAATGCTGAATTGCTTTGAGCAACTTCATACCCCATTTCTGCAAGTAGCGCATACTGAACAAGAGAAGAATCTATATCACCATCCTTATAGGCAAAGTATGCTGTCAGGAATTTCTCAGCCCAGTGGCCTAGTTCACAGACACCTTTATAAAGCTGTATATGGGAAGAGAAATCAAGCAGACTATAGTTAGCCAATATACTTCGTTCCAGGTAAATGGTAAACAACAACAGTCTCCAGCTTAAGCTGGCTGGTCAGGCAAGGTTCAGGTCTAAAGCATGGCTTTTGCAAATTATTTAGGGTGAAGTTAATATTTTTCCTAGGCACAGAGATTACAAGTGTGTATTTTTTTGTTTTGAGCTGAAACTTCCTGAGGTTTATATTATATTTGCATAATAAACTTTCCTGACTTGAAGGCTACTTGGCAGGACAAGAATATACTGACTTCTGTTCTTAAAAAAAGGAACTTTCTGGGCACGGCTGCTCTGCGAGGGCGAGTTATAAGGCCACAGCTGATGTAGAAAGGAGAGAATGAAGGGAAGACAGTGCTGGAGGGTGTAGGTGACATAACCGTGAGGGAGGTGTGCAGAGCTCAGTGGGGACAAACAGCAACCTAGCTGAATAGCCCTTATGTAACCAAAAGAGGTTAGCCATACATAATTCATTAGGAATTTGGCAAAGGAACAAATCTAAAGATAGATGATTAGCTGGTAGCTTTTGAAGTGAGTTTCAGAGGGGCCAGATTGCAACATAGAGGTATTTATATTGGCGCAGCGGAAGTGTTTAATAAGTCAATGAAGGGCATTAAGGTCCTAAAAGCATTCTTTTGAAAAGCACATCCCTGGCTCAGGCTGAAAGAATTCATTTTCTCAGTGTCATCCAAATCATCAGAAACCTAAGGATCTTGCTTTCTGGGAAGAAGTGGGCTATATTTTCGAGGCTAAATCAAGCCTTTCATTTCCCAAGTCGCAACTTTCAATCCCACTAGAAGTGCCAAATTGCCCTGGTGATTTGATTGAAGGCTGAAACAGAGCTCCTTAACTGAACTCTGAGGTGAGCTCTGAACTCGATGAAAAGGCAAAGGCAAGAGAGGAGGGATCATTTCTCTTCCTCCCTTTCCCAGTCAGAGTTACATCACTGCTTTTCCTCCCTGGCAAATGTCAGTGTTCACATTGTCAGCTGGAAGAAAAGAGGTAATATCTATAAACTCAAAGGCACCAATAATTTAAGGACAGTATCACCTCCTCTGTATGATAAATGAAAAGTACTTGAAAAACAGCCCAGTATTTACCTCCACAGCAGTTCTGCATGATCTTAATACTCCTGTTCCTGTTGCATACATCTCGGCCAGATAATAAATAGCGAGGGGCTGCCCACTCTGAGATGCCAAATAAAAGTACTTGAAGGCAAGTTTATAATCCTTCCATACTCCAGAGCCAGCTGAAAATTAAAATTATTTTGAGCCACCCCTTATTTATTTTACTTTTTACATTATAATCTATGGATATAATGGTCAAAGTGATGCCTGCTGTTTTAAACAGGATGGGAAAAGCCAACCAAAAGTCAAGCTATTCTAGATCCACTATTTGGGGGGAAAAAGTTAAGTTCAATTATAAGTAAGAATGTGGAAATTTATGTTCTTGACCCATTCAGAAACTGAAGGAGAAGGACAATTTAATCTCTTGAAAATATCTCCTCAGTATGGCGTAACTAAAGTTAATGAAAAGGAGACCAAATGGTGGCCTCTGAGGACCAGAAGCCCCACCATGATGTGTTTCACCATCCTTGTCATCCTTCCACACCAGGAGGCCAATCCAGCTCCTCCCAGCCATAACTATGGAGTTTGGCAAATCCCAGCTCTAGGAAGCCCAGCTCAGACTCAACCCACGCCTGGAGCAAGGAGAGGTATTGGAGTAGGGTGGAAAAATCAGCATACTCTCAGCAGCTGGGATGCTTGTCCTGGCTCACCTATTGCTCCTTTTGTGAGTTGGGCACCTCTAGGCACTTCATTTGCAAAAGGAGGGGCTTTCACTAGATGGTCCTTAAATTGCCTTCCAGCTGTAACATTTCTTAGCCTTTAGAAGCAGTGCCTTGTTGCAACTAAGAGCAAAGGTTCTGGAGGCAGATCACTGGGGTTTGAATCCCAGCTCCACTAACTGTGTGATCGTGGGCAAGATGTTTGACCTCAATAAGGCTCAGTTTGCTCATCTACAAACTGTAGGATACCCTCTAGATATGTTGAGAGGACTAAATGAGTAAATACATATAAAAACTTAATAAACATTAGCCATTACTATTACTCTCATTCTAGAAGCTTGAGGAATCTGATAGATCCTGGGCCTAGGACTTGGAATGAACTAGAAGAATAAGGCCAACTTAGGCAACAGTACCAAACAGTACAGAACAAGCTCTCCCTCTAGACTACTGTAGAAAATGCCAGCTGACCTCTTGGCCAGTTCTGTCCTCCTTGATGATGTAGTCTGCTGCTGCCCTAGCTCTACCTCTGACAGGAAGGATTTAGCAGGGATACTCAGGTATGTTCAGATCTCCTGGTAGTTGACTTGGCCACTCCCTCTCTCAGTCCCCACAGAGAATACCTGCACCACCCTTTACTCCCTCTCTCCAGTCTTTGAGGGTGATAAATCGCTCCACTTTATGAAGGCTAATGAGGCCTCCACTTACTTGCGCCCAATCAGATCCTAATGCCACCCAACTTTTTCCAGAATCTCTTCATCAATTATTTTATCCTTTCCATGACACAATAACCATCTCCATTGGCTGGCTCTCTTTTTTCTGCCAAAAATTATACTCAGGTTTCTCACATCTTAAAAACAACTCTCTCTTGGTTCTTAGTCCCCCTCATGCTACCATTCCATCTTTCTCCTTCCATTTAAAGGCACACTACTTTCAAGAATATTTTTACTCATCTACTTGCTCACCTTCCATTCACAACTCAACCCATCGTATCTGGCTTCCACCCCAACCAGTCCAAAGACCTCGCAAACATCCTTCATATTGACAAGTCCATGGGTACTCAGTCCTTCTTACTCTCTTTTGAAATTGAGAACGAGGATTCTCACTGCATTTCACAGGGCTGCTCATTCATTTTTTCTTTCTTGAAAGTTCTATTCCTTGGCTTCCTTAAGATCACCTTTTTTTCTATTCCTCTGCCATGCCTTTTCAGTCTTCTCGTGACCACTCTTTCTCTGCCCATATTTTCAATACAGCACCAAGGACCACCAGATTCCTGACCATGGCCCAGTGCGCCTTCCTCTCACACTCTCTCTCTTTTCCCTTTGCAGTCTCAGCTGCTCTTAACTAACACCTGTATGTTGATGCCTCCCAAATCTTTCTCCTCAAGTTTGACTTTTCTTGTGAGTTTCATACTTTGCTTCTGGGGGTGTGTGCATTGGATATCACAAGGCATCTCAAACTTGACCTTTTCAAAGGTGAGCTTCCTGATTGCACCTCCATGTCTCCTCCCCCAACTGGTGTCCTTTCCTTCTATCTTCTTCAAATTACTCCTTAAACTGCTGTCTGAATGTTTTATCTAAACCACTCACACCAACCCTCTGATTTTTGTTAAGAAAGGAGCAGACTTAATAACATATTTTTCTTTCTAAGTAAAGCAGCCATATTTGTAGCACTTACAGTAGTACATGAAGCCTAACTGAAACTGTGCATTAGGCCATCCTTTTTCTGCAGCTTTCTGAAAGTATTTAAGTGCTTCAGCATAGTTCTGTA
This sequence comes from Tapirus indicus, assembly GCA_031878705.1. Taxonomy (NCBI): domain Eukaryota; kingdom Metazoa; phylum Chordata; class Mammalia; order Perissodactyla; family Tapiridae; genus Tapirus; species Tapirus indicus. The sequence continues at coordinate 80,654,823 of CM062929.1, forward strand.
AGATAATTACACTCTATTACTCAAAGGTACATTATAACTCCATGGTAACAATTGCCTTCCACTTTTTTTTTAAGAGTATAGAGAGTGCCCTATTGATTTAGGCTAATTAAAATAGTATCAGAAGTATTATACATCTTATATCATTATTGTATTGGATTCTATTAGGAAATAATTATCTCATTTTCACTGTAAATTACATCTTTTCCTACATTAACAGTAGGTTTTGTTAGATATTGGGGGAAGGTCTCTCAAAAGACAGAGGTTAAACTAAGAAAAATTTCTCTATCAAAAAATCCCCAAGTGTTAGATGATTTCTAAGGTTACTTAGAAGCTATGATTCTAGGATACAATTAGGATTGTTATTCTTATCACAAGCTTGTTCTTTATCTCTTTGCAAATATTTCACTGGATTACTTTATTCTCTATTACCAGATATGATTGTTTGGCAAACCAGGTAATAGAGATTAATTCCCTTAAAATAATCAATGATCATGAATTTTACCCTATAAATTGCTAGAAGCATGTTGAAAATATAATGAAATTATTTAACTTACCACAGGAACTCCTTTCCCATGAAAGTAAAGAAGACCAAGCCCATGAAGACCAATTGCATTGCCCTAGAACAGTTTTAAAAATCCAAGTAAAGTCCCAGAAGAATTTATGATAAGGAAAATTACTGCAAAATCATTCAAAGTATTTGAGATGCACCCAGTAGGAGCTTAGTCAAGGCAAGTTAATCAGGCAGTTGGCAAGTTATTCTGACCATCTCTAGTTTTTCCTTTCACACCTTCCTAACCCCCTCTGACTGAGAAAGGGAAGAGGGATATGACAGTCAAATCTTTCCTCCATGCTTCATTCAACATTTATTTAGTGCTTGCTTTGTGTGTGACTCCATAACAGGCACTGGGCACAGGCAGGAGGTGAAAAGTAAAAGATGAATAAACCATGATCCCTGTCTTAGAGAGTTCACAGGCTAATGGGCCCTGACCCATTAGGTAGGACCTCTTAAAGAAATCATGTCAAATGTAGCAAATCCTACAGTAGAAACAGATTGAGAGTGTTGTGACCACCTAGAAGAGGGACACTCAATGGCCTGGTTGAGGCTAGGGACTGAGGGGATTCTGTCGTCAGAGGTGGTGACATTTGAACTGGGTCTTGAAGGAAGTATAGGAGTTTTCCAGGAGAGAAAAATCTATCTAGACACTTGTTACCTGCTTTGGTCAAAAAAGATAGATATAAATGACCAAATAACATTTAGAAACTCTGTGAATTTCAATCTAGCCATTATGGATGGTAAGGCATTGTTGGTATATGTCTCTTTATTCAAATTCGACTGCTTATAACATCACCAATGTTTCCTTTTCCACTTGATGCTAAATTAATTACCATTTCTTTTTCTGATTAGTATTCTGAATAGCATAGGGAAGGGAATATTTAGCACATTTAGCATTTAGCACATGTTCAAATATATTGATATTTAGCATGTCAATCCTGGATGAAGATTGAATCTTGAAAGGTTCCAACCAGAAATCTCACTTTTTCTTTCTATCTCCCCTCATGCATTTTACTCGTTGTTGACTAAGGTAAGCCACCCTTGGCTGCATGACTTTCATTCAGCCAATCTGTAGGTTTGTTTTACAGATTTATAGAACTTAAGTTCTGATAGAAAAGTCTTCTTCTTGCCACCTAAATTTAGTTATTGTGGATGCAGCCACAGTACCCTTCAGTGATACAGGAATAGCATATAACTAGAGAAGGCATAGTTGAAAAACAATTTCAAGACTCCAAAATTTGAGCCTATGCATACCAAAGGGCCAGTTACTGTAAGAATTCTTGAGGACAATCCATCTGTATTTAAAAGAGTGGAATACCTCTGTTCCTTACTTCCCTCTTCTCTCCTGACTACATCTACCTGTGGTCCTAGGAGTCTTGGGATAGTCTGGTCTGGGGGTAGGAAGGCCTGATGTGGAGGATGTGGTAAAGTCTAGCAAGTATGGTTTCTTCTAACTATCCTCATTTAGGTGTTGAGAAAAATGGAAGGGAAGGGAAATGAGAGGAGAGAAGGAAGAAGGGAGAGAAGAAGGAGAAATGTTAGAATAGTGGGGACACAGTACTTTTCTTCTCTAAGAGAGTCACTGGGAAACCAGCGGTTTATTGGATGACTCACCAACTGTTTAAGGCCCAGAGCACCTGTTTAGAACTTTCAGGTCAGGAGTAGCCAACTCAGATCCCTCTGGGAGCCATGCAGGTGATATAAGAAGTGCATTAGGCCAGTGATGGAGGGAGTGGTGGAGACTGAGCAAACAGAGAGTACTTGCCCTATCTAAAGGCAGCAGCAGCTCCTCAGCTCTCTGCTCCAGCCAGTTGTTGCCACGTGGATTGGCAGCCTCATATGGTCAGCTTTTCCCATTTTTAAGAAAAGGTGGATTTCCAGGTTTTGATATGAAATTTCCTTATTTTTAAAACACTTTCTGGGCCAAACAAAACATATGTGTAGGCAATCACCCCTTACATAACTTCTACTTTAGGGCTCAATGCTTTTGCTTAGGTTAACTGACATGAACTTAGGGAGCAGATGGTCATTTATTTGGCAAATATTTAACAACCCCACACTGTGTTATAAAACTCTTGCCCTCCTCTAGTTGAGGAGACATGGCCTTCAGATAGTAGGAGAGAAGGCACAAGGTAGAAGCAGTACAGTTCCAGCAGTACATAGAGTGAATGCAGGGCAAGTTCAGAAGAAGGAAAAGATTATGTGAGCCAAGGAGAGGTGGCTTTGTGGAGGGAGAGGGGACTGAGCTCTGTGCTGGGGGATGGGTAGGATTCAGACTGGGGGATTCTGGGAAGGGAGGCGGTGTGACAAGACTGGAGATAGGGATGGGCCTGCTGTGTTCAGAGGTGTGAGAGAGAAAACCAGAAGAAAATGGTCCAATATGGGCTCAACATCACATAGGATAACTGTTTGTGTTTCTGAATAAATGAGATAAAAGAGGTCATAAAGTCTGTAGCTTTGCATCTTGTACTGATATGACTTAAAAACAAATTTAAAAAACAATAGTTCTTTAAAAAGTAATAAAAGAAGAGGATGGGTGTGCAGAGTAGAAGATAGAAATCCTTTACTTCGATAGTGACCCCAGGTGACAAATCTAATAAACTGTCCAGGTGATGATAAAGGAATATATGGTCATGTCCCCCTGATGCCATTCAGAATAATTACCTTAAATACAATTTCAGATTTCCTCTGTAAAGAGAGGTAGCTCTGGTCTACAACACAAATATCTCAGATCACTGCTGGTTACGCAGACCCGAATAGCTTGGAAGCTGGGTTAATTTACACACTCAACTTCCTCTCATTATTCCTTCGGGCTGACAAATCAGTGTTATTTGCCAGATTACAAGAGATCTTCCTCTGTTCCATTACCCCACCTCTTTTTCAGTCTGTTCTCCCTTGTCATCCTAATCTAATGGTACTCCAGATAACCATCTTGCTGAGCAACAATTTCATATAAATTATAAGGGAGAAGAGCCGAGTACCAGCCTTCTCAGTAATTTACACAATAGCAGCAGCTCTGGGGTGCTAGTCATTTATAAATAGGCTCCTAAAGCAGCGTGTGGGCTTTTAAAAACTGAAAGCAGTTGAAAATATTCCCCGATTTGAGCACATCTTTACTGCCAGTGTTGCAGTATGATATTGTAAGACAACAAAATGCTTCCAGCTGTGCAGGGATAGGAAGTTTATCAAGGCCATTCACCAACATTAGGCTGATGTGTGTTGTGATGAGGATGTTCTTCATGCACTAAAGGGATTCAGTGTAGTCTCCTATGGTTTATCTGACAGATACCAGCCTCACTGAGCCTGGGAACCAAGGCAAACACTTCAATGGCAGGAGCCATAGTATACCATTTCTATATTCCCTCGCAGATCCAATCCATCCTGCCTCAGATATGCTTTGAAGTTCACGCTACCTCACTGGCCCCAGACTGCAAAAGACACCAGCTGACACATTGCACTTACTGCTGTAAGTACTATACAATATGAGGCACATAAATATTAACTCATTACATCCTGACAGCAACAATATGAGGCAAATCTTATATTCCCATTTTACAAATGGGCAAATTGAGGCACAGAGGGGTTAAGTAACTTGCCCATGGTCACACAGCTAGTAAGTTGCAGGGCTAGCGTTCAAACCGGGGATTCTGCCTCCAGAGCCATACTCTCAAGAATCTCTTTGTGGCTGCCTCTCTGACAACCTTCTGCCTGGCCCAGTGGGATTTCTGGCCTTTGAGTAAGATCGAACTGGAGAAAACTGGGCAGCATTTCTTGGCTGTCTTTGTCCTGAACTTACTGTGGTTATTGATTGAGTTTTCCCTTCCTCTGCCCTCGTCTCATTTATCTCCTGTTTCCTGAGCTAGATGGCCTCATCTACTGCCCGGGGAGGGGGAAGTTGAGCTTCTGTCTGGCTTCCTGCTAGGGCAGCATAAGTCTCTGTCATTTTCCACCTACCAAGAAGACAAGACATGTCTGCCCCTTCCCCAACCCCTTTTATTGTCAGCAATGTTCTCCTCCGGGACACGGAACTCGGCCTGGGCCCGTCAGCCGGTTGTGGGGCTTCGGAGTCAACTCTTCGGCACCCATCTGTGTGATAAAAGCCGAGGGCTTTTACGTGTTTACAGAAATGAGCTGAGTACATACCTTATTGGCTGCCATGGAAAAGTATTTGAAGGCAGTAGCATTATTTTGTGGTGCTGCAGCATTACCCTCTAAATACATCTGAAAAAAAAGAAAAACCAGAATGTAAAAAACTAAGGAATTTGAGGGTGATGACAATGTTTTAGAACTACACAGAGGTAACGGTTGCACAACACTGTGAATGTGGTAAATGCCACTGAATTGTACACCGTCAAATGATTAATTTTATGTTATTTGAATTTCACCTCAATTAAAAAAAGAGGAAAAACTGAGGTAACAATCTACTACATACATTCTGGAGTGACCTTGCCTGAGGCAAAGAAATAGACCCTATTTGTGTGTTCCCATGTTTCCTTGCATCTAATTTTACTGTATGTAGCACTTCTGGAAGCAGGGCACTTGTCCCCATGGTTACTAATGCAAATTGGCCACAAGGAGCCAAGGGCAGCACTTGGCCAGCTAAGTGAGTGGCCTTTAAAGGAGAGAAGAACATGCCTCTAGAAAAACCCTCCACAAAGGCTGCCCAGCAGGCATTGGGGTCAGAGGTGGCCCAAGGATGGACTTCGGTCAAACTGGAGCTGGTTCTCATTCCAGGGTGGAGGAAGGAGGCACCTCATTGGGCCAAGGCCTGTATCAGTTTGATGCACAACTAGCCCAGCCCTCCTGTTACATGCCGGTGTGGCCCGGCGGGGGGCTGCTCTGAGCTACACTCAGCCGAGGAGCCCTGGGCCAGGTGCATTTTCAAGGCTGCTTTTGGTGCCTTCCTAGATAAAGGCTGCTGTTGTGTGGGGCTGCTTCCCAAACTGTCACCTCAAGAATACCATGCTCAGTCTGTAGCAGAATGCCCCATTCAGCTGCTTCCATGAAAGAGGCCTGTAGCCCTGTCGCCATATACTGGGTTCAATTAGCTGGTACCATTAATTTCTTAGGCTTTTAAGAAATGAAAAATATTGATCAAGATGAAGCATGTACCTTTCCTATAAATGCCATAGCATTTGCACTCCCGGCCTTTGCTGCCTTTAAGAAGTAATATAATGCTTTCTGGAGAGAAAAGGAACAGTATTATTGATAGTTACGAACATAGCCTACAAAATGGCTTTTCGAACCAAACTTTATTTCATTCAACATGCATTCGAAAAATATCTATGAAATGACCATTTTGTTCAAGGCAGTACTCCAAGTGCTATTTCAACCATAAATCTGAAGAGTGGGGGTTATATATAGCTCATATGTATAATTTTAGAATGCGAAGACTTGCTTCTCACATTTGGAAAGGCATTATGGGCATTTATGGAGGACAGATGAATCCCAGTTGTAGAACTAAATAGTACATTCTTTTGAAAAAGTACGCTTCTATGTTGACACTATGTACTTATTTAATAAGACAGTTTGTACAACTGGCAGAATTGGATATGCTGTGACCTAATGTTTATAAGGCAGAATAAGACCAGACACACCTGGCTGCCTGCTGAGACCAGGTCATTCCACAGAAGTGAACTTCAGGCTAATTCTTTCTAAATCAAATTGAAGGGGACCAGCAAAGCCTCTGATTCTCTCTAGGTTATAACATTAAATGAAATGTTCAGGCTAGAATGCATAAGGGCTGACTTGTCCCTTGCTGCCCCATTCCCTAGGCCTCATCCTGACCTTCCAGAAGTTCTTCTCAGAAACCACATGGAGTATTAAAAGAAATTAGACCCAGGTATGAGAAATGAAAACACTCTCCGAAGTGTCTTATTAGGACGCTACTCTCCTGCTTTTTAAAAAGCCTTGACTATGTTGATGCACAAGGATCTGCTCTTTCTCAAAGAGGAGAGAATGTTTAAGGAAGAAATATGAGTAGTTCTTTTATATGTAAATTTGCTCTAGAAAGATTGCCAACTTTTGAGAACCACACCCTTGTTACTAAAGTCAGTCTGCCTTGTAGACATAAGTAAAAACAATTGCCACCAGCGCTGGACCTCATCACATCATGCATTCATTCATCCATCCATCTTTTCTATTCTTCATCTATCCTTTCAAAAACTTGATTGAAACGTGCTATATGTACTTCTGGTAGTATGTTAAATATTATACGTGATTCATGATGAACAAAAAACACTGTCCATACATTTGCTTCCTAACAATACTGCTGAGAAGAAAGGCATAATTGTAAACAGCAATAAGACAGTAGGTGATAGATGGGAGAAAAGGAACACAAAAAGAATGAGAAGGTATAGAGTAACAGAAATTGTACCTACTTCTGTGATAAGTGTTTTACAAGCTTTTTCTTACCTAACCTTCACAACAGCACTATAAAAATGTATTATTAATATCTGAGCCTATATAGTGACACTCAAGAGTCAATCAGCCGGTATTGGAGTTCCGCTAGCAGGCTGAATCCAATTCCCATGTACTTGGCACTCTGCCTTCATGGTATCAGGAGGGAGGGCTTAAATTATAAAGGTCTCACAAAAGATGGAGAGGATTCACCAGAGCAGAGGACATCATAGGCTGGGGGAGTAATAGGAGTAAGGAATGCAGATGGGAATGTCCAAGGTGTGTCCAGGAAATAGTAATTACTTCAGTATGACTGAAGTAGAATACCCCAAAGCTAAGACTTACAAAAATATGATAGGGCCATATTGTGAACAGTCTTGACTACCAGGTTAAGGACTTTTATTTTATTTGGTATAAGACAGAAGCCATTGGAGAGTTATGAGCATGAGGGGATCTTGAAACAAATGCTGTCTAAAATGTCTGCAATATCCTATGTGTCAATTGGATAGGAGAGAGTTGTAGCAATGTATGATTTACCAATCATTTATTGGTGAATAAATCAAATGTATGATAAATGTTTGATTTACCAATCACATTTATCAGAGTATATAAATTTAAAAAATAAAGGTATTTTTTATGAATGTCTCTACTGAGCCAAGACCCAAATATACCCCTAGGTAACTATCATAGTATGCATCCTTGATTTAATTGCTTGCTTAATTTTCTGTCTCCCCCATTGTTGAATCCTCTGTACTTAGCACAGTGTCTACTGTATGTCAGGCACTCAGGAAATATTTCTGGAATGAATGAATGAAAGGCTAAGTTTATAAATCTCTAAAACAAGAGAACTGGATTTTAATCTTTATGGTCACTTACAGCTCTAGTATTATGATTCTATGAAATCATTTTCAAAGTCTGGTTTCAGAATTTGGCTCTCAAATATTTGGCAATAGAAAGTTCATGGAAAAAAAATACACTCTAGGAAACTAGATTTGAACTCTTAAAAGAGAATAACCTATTCCTCCAAAGCAAATAAGAATCCTGGAGTTTTTCCCCATCCATCAATATAACAATCTCATAAAGACCAAAGGAATTGAGGCTCTCTCTAATTCCCCCTTTCACACCCCTCCACTCTCATGGCTTACTTGGCATTTCAGTGCTCTTCTCTTTGTCTTTAAATTAACCTGCCCTTAATGCTATTGCTTCAGTGGTATAAACATTTATTAAACACTGTGTGAAAGTATCATGCAAGCTACTTTGATAGATATACATGAGCCAATCTGAGTTCTTGCTCTCAAAGAGTTAAGATCAAGTATCCATCCATCCAATCATCTGCTGTGGTCTGCACATTTGTGTCATCTCAAAATTCATATGTTGAAAACCTAATGCCCAAGGCAATGGTATTAGGAGATGAGGCCTTTGGGAGGTGATTGGCAGAGCTCTCATGAATGGGATTAGTGCCCTTATAAAAGAGGCCCCAGAGAGCTAGCTTGCCCCTTCTGCTATGTGAGGATACAACAAGAAGTTTGCAGACTGGAAGAGGGTCCTCACCCAACCATGCTGACACTCTGATCTCAAATTTCCAGCCTTCAGAACTGTGAGAAATAAACTTATATTGTTTATAAGCCACCCAGTCTATGGTATTTTTGTTATAGCGGCTTGAACAGACTAAGACACCATCCATCCATCCTTCAAATATTTAGTGAGCACCTACTATCATATTTTACTAATTCTAAGATGTACATCTCCCCTCTCCCATTTTAACCAGGACACTTCTTAACTATCAATAGCATCATATATTGGCAGTGTTTTTTCCTCAGTAGAACATAAAGTATTTTATAATTGATGGTATCTTAGATAGGATGAAATATAGTATGTCCCAGGCATTTATGCTAACTGAAGTTTTATTATTTGAATGGACATCTCTTTTTTTAAAAAATGAGCATGATATTTCATTGGTTCTAGGAAAATCCCTAGTTTAATCAGTTTGTAACATTTCCCCTAGAATGAAACACCAAGAAAATGTACTGTTCTAAAAACATTTATGAACAATTCTTTCATCCCAGGCTCTGTAAATCATCCTGAAAAGGATGATATTAGCTCTTTCTTTTTAATGGGTGGTGGGGCAGACAAATCAGTTGCCCATACATATTTGAGATTATTCCTCTGCTAGGTTTAATTTAATTATGCCTTATCCACTTTAATATTATGTACCAAAAGACCCAGCTTTTTTAATCCAATTCATTCTGAGCCGGTATATATTTAGAAATGCAAATAACGCTAAAATGTATGTGCAGAAATCTAAGATAATGTAATCAAGACTTGCACATACAATACTTTTCAATAACTAAGATTTGATGGCGGGAGAAGAGGTGAAAATGTTGCCTGTGGTGACAACCCACGAGAGGGATTAATTCAAACTGTGGAGGAAAAAAAAGGTAAGCTAGTTATTTCCAGGTATTTTTATATTTAATTTGCTGGGCAGTAAACTGGGCATCACTTACATCTGTAAAGAGCTTTACACTAATAATTTTCTTTGGTGAACTCAAGCCGAGTATTAGCATACTGACTTAAGTGATGATTGTTAGGCTGATGAGCAACATATAATGCTTAGGATGCTGTCATTCATTCATTCAATAAATACTAAGTAACTAATATGTACCAGGTACTAATCTGAGTACAGGATACATAGCAGTGACCAAGACAGACAAGAACTTACATTCCATTGTGGGGAGACAAACAGTAAACAAATCAAGATCAATATAATTCAGGGAGTGATTTGAGTTAGAGGAAAATAAACAGAGTGTTGGGATAAGGGATGGAGGAGTAGAAACGATCAAGAAAATCCTCTCTGAGGAGGTGAGACTTGAAGGATGAGCTGTAGTAACAGCCTTTCAAGAAATTGAGTTTATCCTTTTATCTTCTCTCTCCCCTTTGTATCTCCCCTGCCACTCCAAATTGATTTTGGTGCAACTAAGCTGTGGTAAGTAGCAAAAATGACCACGATACTTTGCAATTCTGCCTACTAAAAGGAGAAGTCCTTTTTCTTACCCCTTCCATGCTGGCTGGCCTTGTGACTTGCTTTGGCCAAAAGCATGTGGCAGAAGTGATTTGTGAGTTCTGACCCTAGTTCTGACTTCTGCTCATGTGTTCTTAAAACCCTTGACTGCCATGTGAAAAGCTTGAACCAGTTGGTTGGAGGATGAGAGCATGTGGCGAAAGACCCTAGTCATCCTAGCTGTCACAGATGAGGCCATGATAAACCACCCAGCCCTGGCCAATACTGTAGCTAGCTACAGATGCATGAGCAAGCCCAACCAAGATCAGATGAGCCTGGCCCAGACCAGAAGAATTACTCAGTTGAACCCAGCCAAAACTGCTGACCTGCCAAAATCATGAATTAAATAAATGGTTGTTATTTTAAGCCACCTAAATTTGGGAGTGGTTTGTTATAGGGCCTAATCTAACTGATGCTTAAGCCAATCAGTCTTGAGGTTTGAGACCTTGACTGGAGCCCTCCACACAAGTTCAGGTTTATTAGGCTGAGGAAAGCAGGAAGAACCAGCCTGTGCTTGCCTCAGAATGTGCCTGAACCACTGGGCCAGTTCTGGAATTAAACCAGCCTTTTTGAAATGTCTGAATGGGAAGCATGAGATCCAACCCACCATCAGAAAGTTAGAGCTGAAGCAACTTGAGAGTTTATCTCGTTCCTTCTTCTTGCTTTATAAGTGAGGAAACTGGATTTTAGAATCTGTATTTTTCCCCCAGGTCAAAAGGAAGTAAGGTTTAATGGAAAGAGCACAGGCTTTGTATGCTGAAGCCCTGAGTTCAAATTCTAATTAACAACCTTACTACCCAGCTGTGAGACTTGAAGCAATTTACTTCATCTCTCCAGCCTCAGCTTCTCGTCTGCAAAATAGAGATAATAAAACCTCTGTGAATGAGCCCACAGAAGAGCTTGATTGGGCTCCTGGGTGATGCCCAACTCCCTGACTGTTGCCACTACAGCACTGGAATCCTTCAGTGCCAGCCGTGGGATTGCACTTCGTCCTCATCTGGAGGCAGCTATAGCTCCCATCTTATGTTCAGAGTGGCTGGAGCTGACCGGAAGTACTTAGCCTTGCGGTTTTATGTACTCTGCAAAGACTGGTGAACATTCCCTATGGCTGAAGTTTGGGTGCCTTCACACTCAATCAAATTTCATGTTTATGGGAAATGGGGAATTCTTCCCAGTTATACATCCTGGAGTTAATATGAGAAACTCATTGCAGTCTGAAATCCAACATTGGAGTAATATTGTAAATCCACAACTTCTCATCTAAGAAGCTAAAACCTTGGTTATAACGAGGATTAATAAAATCTGAAGACCTGCAATTGAGCTGTCTTGGGGTGCATATGCTTATTTCAATTGCTACCTATTCACATTTTATGAAATTAACTTTGACATTTAGCTAATGTGTACTGTATCTCATAAAAAACACAAACTATATTACCAAAGACTCATTCATAAAATAACAATACAATGTGAAATGGAAAGTAATAACAGATCATTCTTTTATGTAACTGTCTTATAAACTAGTTATTTTTATTGCTTAGTCATTGGGACTATGTTGAAATAGGGTATGTGTTCCTTTGAGACAATGAGCACATGGCTCCTATAAAATGACAAGGGCTGAAAAATCATCTTTTAAAAAGAAATCCAGTTACTTCCCCAAATCTGTGGGTATCTAGGGCCTTGAAACCACAATCAAGAGCTAGACAAGACCTCATCCCAGGGCTCTGGCATCTTACTGAAGAGGATCCTGTGTAAGTCAAGTTTATTTGCTTTTTTCTCCTCTATAAATTTGGCTTGTTAATTATCTTCTAACCTTACTAGGATAAGATAATGTTAAGCAAAATGATTGAAAGGAGCTTTGCAAATTCATAAAGATGCTTAATAATATTCTCATTACACTGAAAGCAGTCTGTCTTCTGATCTAGCCAAATGCAGCTGAGGCTGGTCCTCAAGCTCCTTAGCAGGAAACTCCCAGGTGAACTTTCCACAGCTGGCCTTTGGGGAGCAGGCATGTCCAAGGCCAGCAGGTGAGGGTATTTGCCTCATCTAACCCCAGTCCAACAGTGAGTTTGGTTACCCAAAGGCTAGGTTCAGTGGGAGCACGGAAACTTCCCTGCCCCAACTGCTCCGTCAGAAGCCTCTAGCGTTTTGTATTTGGAAGCAGGTAGGAAAAGTGCTCCCTCTGGTGAACTTTGTTTTTCCTCAAAACCAGGAAGCAGATCTGACCAAAGAAGCAGCAGTGGGCTTTCCCTGGAACTCTTCCACCCTCTCCCCACTTCACTGCCCCACCCGTCTCCCTAACCACTGTCTTCCCCGCCTCATATGACTGAATCTTGAGGTTGACTTACGTAGTAATCCTGATCTAGACCTTTCCTCCCAATTAGATGTAATTGTCCAAGAGATACCTAGGAACAATGAGTTTTGAAATTATTTTAGCAGTGGTATTAATTTAAATAAAGAAAAGAAAAAAATTTACTTGGTGATTTTACTATAGTATGTGATCCAGTTTGATGCAGTTGGCATGTCTTTAAAAAGAAGCAGGAAAACATTCCAGACTCTATCTTTTTTTGGGTAATTGGTTGGTGCCGGGCATATGGCTTCCTCAGTGGCAGGAAGCTTGCCTGCTAGTATATAGCAACACGTGGCTAGATAAACCGAGGGGCCTAAACTCTTGGCTCTCAAAATTCACACAAATGCTGTCCCATTCCCATTCCCAAAGACAGAACACTTCTAGATCCTGGTAAGAGTTCATTCATATTAAAATCAACATTGGATGGTCTTTTTTTCCTATAATTAATATCTTAATTTAAATTGAATTTTTTTAAATTGAATTTTTTAGGAGTAAATGCAAAAATATACATATCATTACTATGGCAACTGGCTCTCCCATAGGCCTTAGGAACTGTAAGTGGCAAGGGACAAAAAAGGAGGAGGGCAAAGAGGATGGGGTGTCTCTTGCCTTCCCCATTTAGGATGGGGCACTGTTAACCCCTCTAGGACTCAGAGAGAACCAAGCGGCTTGTAATTTGCGTGTTCTAAAAATTCAAGCTTGTCTGTATACATTACTTGTAGCTGAACATCTCCTCTTTCTGCCAAAAATTTATAGTATTGGTATATGTCCCAATCCAAAATCTCACTGTTAGAACTCAGATTTTCAGGTCTGTCAGTTAGTCTCACTTTTTCCACTGGAATACCTTCACTTTTTTCCAATTTGTCAGCAACTGTGAATAGAAATAAGCCAGAGAATAGCCAAAATACACAAGGTTGCAAGAGATAAGAGTCAACTTAGAAAAAAAACACGGTTAGGTCTATTCTTAGACTGTGCAGAAATCTGGTCTGCTAACAGAAAGGAAATATCCTTGGGAGATAGAAATTTGCTGATTTTTATTTATTTGCTTCTGAGAAAAGTGCAAGAAACCTAGATACTCTTTGCAACCCGTATAAATATTGTACGAACATATATCAGACCCTACTGAAGATCTTGGCCAAGCAGGCTCAAGGAAAGAAGACAGACTTTAGGAGAAGGTAACTTACTCCCTCTCCCACTGATTTTTTCCAGAACTGAAACTACAATATAAGAGCAATAGCTGCTCCTTAATAACTTCCTATGAATAGTCTGAAAATAAATATAAAGATAAATATGCTTGAATAAACCTAACAAAGTGTGCAGTTTAAAAAATATATATATAGTAATTCCAGTTTCATTAAGCATATGAAACACTCATGTTATATATAGCTTCTTAAATTCAAAAGTAGCTTTTTTTCCTCCTTCTTTCTTTTCTCAGATCCTAATAATGCCAAAGGTGTATATTTAAATGTTATTCTGATTACAGAGACTAACCAAATGGACTTTACCTTATTCACTTGTTGGAAGATTTCTATTTAAAACTCCATTATGTAGTCTGGCTCGGTGATGTTGCAAGATGAAATGTTACATACAACTTTGAAAATCATTCTAGGAACATATATTAAACTCATGTTCTATTTTTTGTAGGCAAAGATTAGGGTAATAGAATAATGATTGCTTGAATTGTTGTCAAGTGCAGTGATAGAGATCACCAATGTACATACCTTACATCCATTTCTTTGGGAATTTTTAACAAGTCATCCCATATTCTAAATGTTAGAATTAGGGAAACTGCTTAATATTTATTGATGTTACATTCAAATTCTCCGTTTAAGGAAAGAACATCACAAGAACAAGTAAAACACAATTGTTTGGGGGCATGTACTAACAAAAATAAAAAATGAGTACTTAATACTTTCATAAATAAGTCAACTGGAATTGATTTATTTTTCTAATTGCTTGGCAAGTCTGTTTATCTTAAAATAAATTATGTGGATTACTCACTATAATCTGCCACTTTCTTGTAATGATTTAAGGCAACTTCACAATTCTGTAGAACATTGATTCCTGACAAATATCTGTACCCCTAAAACACAAGCATATATATTCTTAATATTCTGACCATGCTGTATTTAGAACACACTTATTTTGGCCCAAGAATATTTAAATTACAAACCAAAATCATCTGGGACATCATGCTTCCTCCAACACTTGCAAAAGTGTAATATATCAGTGCCTAAAGTAAAAAAAAAAAAAATATATATATGTCATCTAAATTTAGAATTCAAACCAATCATTGCTTTTTTTATTCCTAGACCAGCAATGAACCTTGAACTACTACAAAATAAGTTCCAAATTTCATGCTCTTCCTCTGTAAATATGGCTGCCATTTGGGGGAGTGCTTACTGGGCTCTAGAGTCTGTGAAAAGGGCATTGTACATGGTATTTCATTTAATTATCACAAAATCCCTGTGAGGTAGATATTGTCTACATTTAATGAAGAACTTGAAATATGAGACATTAAGAACCTTATGATATTTTAACCCTAAACTTCTTTGACTACTGAGCTGGTGCTTTTAACCACCACACTAGAGTGAGCTCCCTTACCTAAAAAGTAGATTCTCTATTCAATGTCCCCTTTTAAAAAAATCAGTTTTGTTCCAGAAAAAATAGAATGACCTTACCTTGGCCTGATTGTATTCCATTCCTATTCCATAAGAAGACAGAAATCCTAATGCCTAAAGCCCAAAAGAAAAAGAAAAACTCAATAGATCCATTTATTTCACAATTATTCTTATCTGCATTGGTAAGGGATATTTAAAATGTCTGCTCCATAATAATTTGTATTGCGAATTTATTTTTTATACTATAACAAAGTGCCTTTTTACACTTCTGCTAAGACTGCAAGAATTTGGAAAAGGTCACAATCATGGGAGCTTTGTATAGTACATGTGAAAATTGGCTAATACTGAACTTTAGTATAAATTATAATAATAAAACGTTATAAACCAATGTTCTTTATGTGCTTGCCTTTCTTGGCAATGAAAAAACTTTTATCCTTCAATATTTTTGAATTTGAATTTGGGTATTTTTCTTCATAGTTTTAAAATGAAATGTGATGATATAAAAAATTAAAACAGGAAGAACTATATCGAATAAAAAGTGAAAGTCTGATTACAGAGCAAGATGGTGGAAGAGAAAGCCCCAGACTTTGTTCCCCTACAGAGACACCAACTTAGCAACAATATACAGTCCAAAAGCCTTTATGAGAACTCCAGAAATCAGTTAAGAAATCATAGTAACCCAGGCAAACTCAAAGCAAAGTACAGCTCACTGAAATAGGTAGGAAAAGCCATTTTATTTAATCTGCAATTGCCCCTCCCCCAAGCCAGCACAGGTCAGTGTGATCGGGAGAAAAAGCCCAACTCAGGGCTTCTCTTTTGGGAGGGAAATAGAAGAGTGGAACTTAGGTCCAATGTTCCAACTTTCAGGGGGACTGCCTGAGGGACTGTTTTCTCTTGCCTTACTCAGAGCACTGATGGGGAACCAGCATACTTTGGATTCCTGGGGGGCTGCTAAGAACAAAAGATTGCTCAACAACATGTTACAGCATCAGAGAATTTGCAGTATACAGCAGAGGGAAGCCCGCACAACTTGGCATAATCAGAAGAAAGTGCCCAGCTCATGGCTTCTCCCTTGGGAAGGAAAAAGAATGAAATGGGAGTCCAATGTTTCAGCTTTTTAGGGGGCTGCTTGAAGAACTGGTTTCTATCTCATCAGACTTGGAACACTGACAGAACTGGCATACTTTAGATGCTGGGGGACACTAAGAACAAAAGAGAACTTAGTAGCTTGTTCCAACACCAGAGAATGAACATGCAGTATAACATACAGATACCAGAGGGAGCAAGACATTACATGTTCCTGAAAAAGAAACTGGCAAACCTCCCTAATTAGGAAATTACAAACACAGAGAAGACACATCCCAGAAAAGATATGTGAGGCCCCCAGAATCTTGAGCCATGCTGAACAGTGAAGGTCTTCCCTTGTATAAATCCAGTCCGTAAAGACAAGGAGAGGTGGCTGTTTTTCCAAATGCATATATCACAGCAAAAAATAACAAGGCACACAAAGAAACAGGGAAATGTGGTCCAATGAAAGGAACAAAACAAATCTCAAAAAAAAAAAAAAATACCTTAAAGAAAAGGAGATCTATAAATTACCAAAGAATTCAAAATAATCATCTAAAACTCAAAGTGCTACAAGAGAACACATATAAACAACTAAATGAAATCAGGAAAACAATGCATGAACAAAATAAGAATATCAACAAAGAGATAGAAACTATAAAAAAGAACTTTAAAGAAATTCTGGAGCTGAAGAATACAATAACAGAACTGAAAAATTCACTAGAGGAGTTCAACATTAGAGTTGGTCAAGCAAAAGAAAGAATCAGTGAACTCTATGCAGGTCATTTGAAATAATCTATTCAGAGAAACAAAAAGAAAAAATAATGAAGAAAAGTGAAGAAAGCCTCAGGGACTTAAAGGGACACCAAAAAACAGACGTATGTGTATATTATGACAGTCACAGAAAAAGAAGAGTGAGAGAAAAAGGGACAGAGAGCTTATTTTAAGAAATAAAGGCTGGGGGCCTCCCAGTGGCGCAGTGGTTTAATCTGTGCTTGGCAGCCCGGGGTTTGCAGGTTCGGATCCCAGGTGCCTGCCGATGCACTGCTCGTCAGCCATGCCGTGGCAGCGTCCCCTATAAAGTGGAGGAAAGATGGGCACGGATGTTAGCCCAGGGCCAGTCTTCCTCAGCAAAAAGAGGTGGATTGGCGATGGATGTTAGCTCAGGGCTGGTCTTCCTCACAAAAAAAAAAAAAGAAATAAAGGCTGAAAACTTCCCAAATCTGAGGAAGGAAATGAGCATCCAAATTCAAGAAGCTCAAAAAATCCAACTAGGATGAACCCAAAGAAGACCACACCAAGACACAATATAAGCAAACTGTCAAAAGTCAGGACAAAGAGAGAATCTTGAAAGCAGCAAGAGAAAAAACACTCATTACATCCAAGGAAGTTCCCATAAGATTATGAGCAGGTATCTAAGCAGAAAAGTAACAGGCCAGAAGGGAGTGGGATGATGTATTCAAAATGCTGAAAGAAAAAAGCTGTCAACCAAGAATACTATATCTGGAAAAACTGACCTTCAGAAATGGAGGAGAAATAAAGACCTTCTCAGATAAACAAAAGTTAATGGAGTTCATTACCACTAGACCTGCCTCATAAGAGTTGCTAAAGGGAATTCTTCAAACTGAAACAAAAGAATGCTAGACAACAACACAAAAGCATAGAAAAATATAAAGACAAATACAGAATACACACACACAAATACAGAATCCTGTAATTCTATAATGGTGGTGCATAAATCACTTTTAATTCTGGTATAGAATTTAAAATATAAAACCATAAAAGATAACTATAACTAAAACTATGTTAATGGATACAAAATATAGAAAGATGTAAATTGTCATTGATAACATAAACTGGGGAGAGGACAGAGTGCATGTAATTGAAGTTAAGTTAGTATCAATTTAAAAGTTTGTTATAACTATGTTTTATGTAATCTCCATAGTAACTACAAGGAAAATACCTAAGGAAGATGCACAAAAGAGAATGAAAAGGGAATCAAAGCATGCCACTACAAAAAAAATAATAAAAATAAATAAATAAATGAAAAGCAAAGGAAGGCATCAAGAGAGGAAAAGAGGGACAAAATAACTACAAGACAAAAAAAAAAAACAATTAAAATGGCAATAGTAAGTCTTTCCCTATCAGTAATTAGTTTAAATGTAAAAGGATTACATTCCCCCCATCAAAAGACACAGAGTGGCTGAATGGATAAAAAATAAGATCCAACTATATGCTGTCTACAAGAGACTCACTTTAGATATGACACACCTAGGCATAAAGATAGACATATAGACCAATGGAAAACAGTAGAAAGCCCAGAAATAAGTCCTCACATATATGGTCAAATGATTTTCAACACGGATGCCAAGGCTACACAATGGGGAAAAGATAGTCTCTTCAACAAATGGTGCTGGAAAAACTGGATATCTACATAAAAAAGAATGAAGTTAATTTCTTACCTTACACCATATACAAAAGTTAACTCAAAATGAACTAAGGACCAAACATAAGGCCTGAAACAAAAAAACTCCTAGAAGAAAACATAGTGGAAAAGCTTCCTGATATTGGATTTGGTAATGATTTCTTGAATATGACACTAAAAGTACAGGCAACAAAAATAAAAATAAATAAATCAGACTATAGCAAAACAAACTTCTGTTTTGCATCAACAGACACTATAAACAGATTGAGAAAACAACCCCCAAAATGGGAGAAAATATTTGCAAATCATATATATGATAAAAGATTAATATCTAGAATATATAAAGAGTTCCTACAACTCAACAACAAAAAAACCAAACAACCCAATTAAAAAATGGGCAAAGGACTTGAATAGACATTTCTCCAAAGAATATTTACAAATGGCCAACAATCACAAGAAAAGATGCTCAACATCACTAACCATTAGAGAAATATATATCAAAACTACAATGAGATACCACTTCACACCCATTAGGATGGCTACTGTAAAAAAACAAAAACAGAAAATAACAAGTATTGGCAAGTTTATGGAGAAAGTGGAACCCTGTGCACTGTTGGTGGGAATCTAAAATGGTGAAGCCACTGTGGAAAACATGATGGTTCCTTAAAAATTAAATAGAATTACCACAAAATCTAGTAATTCCACTTTTGGGTACGTACCCAAAAGAATTGAAAGCAGGGTCTTGAAGAGATATTTGTACACTCATGTCCATAGCAGCATTATTCACAATAGCTAGAAGTTGTAAGCAACCCAAGTGTCCATCAGTGGATGAATGAATAAACAAAATGTGATATATACACACAATGGAATATTATTCACTCTTGAAGAAAATTCTGACCCATGCTACAATATGGATGAACCGTTAGGACATTATGCTAAGTAAAATAAGCCAGTCACAAAAAGAGAAATACTGCATGAATCCACTTATACGATGTCTCTGAAGTAGTCAAACTCTTAGAAACAAAGTAGAATGAAGGTTGGCAAGGGCTGGAGAGAGGGGGAAAAGGAGAATTGTTGTTTAATGGGTAACAGGTTTCAGATATGCAAGATGAGAAAGTTCTGGGGATCTGTTGCACAATGTGCATGTACTTAACGCCACTGTACTGTACACTAAAAATGCTTAAGATGGTAAATTTTGTTACTTTTTTTATCACAATAAAAAAAGTGAAAGTCTTCCTTCATTGCCAAATCCCCATGCCTGATAATAGTTTGTGTTTCCGCAGACCACTTTCTAAGCATTCACATACATATATGTGTAGTTTTTTCTTAAACCCCACTCCTTACTAATATGACCATATGATCCATCAATTGCACTCTTTGGTATTTATCCAAATGAGATAAAAACTTATGTCCACAGAAAAACTTGCATATGGATGTTTATAGCAGCTTTATTTCACAATTGCCAAAACTTGGTAGCAACCAAGAAAAGATGTCCTTCAGTAGCTGAATGGGTAAATAAACTATGTTACATCTAGACAATGGAATATTATTCAGTACTAAAGAGAAATGAGCTATCAAGCCATGAAAATACATGGAGGAAACTAAATGCATATTACTAAGTGAAAGAAGTCAATCTGAAAAGGCTACATATCGAACGATTCCAACTATATGACATTCTGGAAAAGGCAAAACTGCAGACAGTAAAAAGATCAGTGGTTGCCAGGGGTTGAGGGTAGGGAGGAATGAATAGGTGGAACCACCCTCCCCACTCAAATTTAACAGTGGGGAAAACTACAATTCTGTTTTGTTTAAGTCACTGTTACTTTGGGTCTCAGTCATACCCAGCTAAACTTATATCCTAACTCTGTCGTTCTCAAAGTATAGTCCGTGGATAACTTGGAACACGAAGACCTTTCAGCAGGTCTGCAAGGTCAAAACTATTTTCATAATAATGCAAAGATGTAATTTGCATTTTTCATCATGGTGACACTTGCATTGATGGTGCAAAGCGGGGGTAGGTAAAATTGCTGGCATGTTAGTATGAATCAAGGAAGTGCACCAAACTCTCATGTATATTGTTATTGTATTCCTCATACCATACTCTCACAGTAAAAGTAAAAATGCAATTTTCACTTATGAATGTCCTGGATGAAGCAGTAAAAGCATTACTTTTATTATCTGATCCCTTGAGTATGTCTTTCTAATATTGTATGTGAAAAGATGGAAAGTAGGTATAAAGCACTTCTCTGTATAGTGAAATATGTTGCTTGTTTCAACGAAATGCACTGTTTGAGCTGCAAGCTGAACTAGCCACTTTTTTCCACAGAATATCATCTTTACTTGAAGGATCAAAGGACAGACTATGTTCTTTTAGATTGGCAGACATTTTCTTGAAAAATTGATGGAGCAAGCCTGTCACTTCAAGAAAAACAATTGAAAGTATTTGTTGCCAATGATAAATTCAAGCTTTTAAGCAAAAATTAGAATTTTGGAAAACTTATATGTGCTACCATGAGCTTGACATCCTAATACCTAAAGACTTTTGATGAGATCAATTGTGATATTAACAAATGAGATTTTTTTGATATTGTATAATGAAATATGTCAAATTTGGAAGATTTGCATAACTCAGTGAACCAACATTTTCTAAATGACCAATGCATGATGTTATAAAATCATGTATGGGTAAAAAATTACACTCAAAATTCAAGATAGACCAGTCAGTTTTAATGTAACAGGAATAGGAAAAGTTCATTGATCTGATTTTAGATTCCACATTGCAACTAACCTTTAAGAAGTTATCACTTGAGTTTTGGTGTAGAAACAAAAAAGAATATCTACAATTATCTGAAAAAACTGTTAAAATACTCTCCCCTTTTCTACCTTTATTTTGTTTTGCTGTTTTTTCTTCTAGCTTTTTGAGATATGTGCTTAAGTTTCTTGTTTATTAAAACATTTAAAGCTGTACATTTTCCTCTGCATGTGGCCTTAGCTATATTCTATAACTTTTGATATGTAATGTTATCATCATTATTGAATTCTTAATATGTAATTTCAGTTTCTACTTTATCTTTGATATTTGCTAAAAATTAGGAGACTCAAAATTTTATAAGGAGGTAAATTTTAAGCTATCTTTTTGTCATTAATTTTTAGTTTTATTGCTTCTAGTCAAAGAATATAGTATCATTTCTATTTTTTACAATAAATTAGAATTTTTCTTTGTGTGATCGTTTTTTGAAAATAGTTTTGCAAATCTTTTGTTTTTAATTTTGTTTAGGATGCTTTTTATATAAAATCTTAATTTTGCATATAGATGTAGTCATTTTTTGTCTGCCTGGATTCTCTTTGTGAAATCACCTTTCTTCCGTTCTTAGTTCATTTGGTTCAACAGGACTCCTCACCCCTTTCTGAATCTAGGGGATCACATGACACAGCCACAACTAATCAGATTATTCTCCTCCAGGATGCAGTGCTTGATTGAGAGTGGGCTTGTGGTCTAACCCAGTGCTTTTGCTGAAATCACTGGTAAAGAATCTGGCTTCTTTCACAGAGACTTCTGGATACAAGGGCTAAGGATACCTAGGTTGTTGGTGGCCATCTTTGCCTCCACATGGGGTCAACCTGCTCAAAATAAAGTCATCATTGAAAAAGTAAACAGAAGAGACCAAGAAAGTGTGTCCATGTCTTCATTCTAGCCTCTGTATCCAGATTATCTAAAGGCAGCTGTAACTTGGACTTCACAGCTACATTCCACTTTTGCTTAAGCCAGTTAGATTGTATTTTCTGTACTTGAAACTCAGAGAATCCTAACCAATACAAGTGGACCTCTCTGTTGATGGGAAATTCATTAAGTTAATAGGTACACAGGGAACCAAAATTAATCTCTGTATAGTAGTTGCTGCCTTAGTACTTAGTTGCCATAAACTGTATAGTAGTTTGGTGCTCAAAAAATCAATTCCTTCTTGCAACACTTTCTACCTTTTAGACATTTGAGGGCAACAATCTGGTACCTCGATTGTTCTCTTTTACAAAGATTCCTGATTCTGCCTTCCTCGTGTGATATATTTTAGTGATTTTCACCATCTTGCGTGCTTTCTAAATCTGATCTACATCATGGATGCCATATTTCTGTCATGGCCTTGTCAAAACAAAGTAGTTACATGTTCCTAAAAAAGGGAAGATATCCCAAAGTAGATAAAACTGTGTTAATTTTTGTTACTAAATTATGTGGAAAAGGATTGCCTGTCACAAGCCAAGCTATACAACTGAAGGCAGGAGAAATTGCCAAATCCCTAGGAATAGATGAAAAAGTAATGAACAATGAGAGGCTGTTGTGACCAATTTATATATTACAAAGGATTATGATTAAGGTGTTCAACATCAGCATCATCAGAATCTTCTTGCTGACTTTGAACTTCCAGCAACATGTGATTCAAGTAAAGAAAAAAGTAAAAGTATGAATTTAGTCAAACAAGAAAGTGTCAGCATTAATAGTTGCAGAATGGTCAATAGTTTCGAAGAATATCCTGGAGGTAGTTGCAGAACACTCTCTTAAGTAATGTTGCACCACTGATATTATTAATGTCATAGAGAATGATGCCATGTTGGACAAAGACAGATATCAATCAGCTCAGTTTTCTAAGTTGAAAACCGATTCAGTTGGACTCTGAATGAGATGAATTTTAGGGACACCTTAATTTATTTAATTTATATTTTTACCTTCCTTAGATGGAAGACTCAATGTCTGGGGGCTGAAATCGTCTGAAGGCTTGTTCATTCACATGTCTGGCAGTGAATGCTAGCTGTTGGTTGAGATCTTAGCGAGGTTAATGGCCACAACACCTACATGTGGCCTCACCTGTTGTATGGGCTTCCTCATAGCATGGTGGCTGGATTCCAAGAGTGAGCATCCTGAGAGAGAGAGCTAGGCAGAGCTGTATCCTTTTTATGACTTAACTTTGGAAGTGATGTAGCATTGCTTCCATCATTTCTATTGTTTGAAGTAGTCAAGAGAACCAGAATAGTGTGGAGATCTCCCACTTCCTCTTAGTTATTAATCTGTAGGTCTAACCCTTATTCCATCTAATTTTTTTATTATAGAGTATTTCAAACATATAAAAGTGAACAGAGTAATATAACAAACCCCATGGTATCCATCACCCAATTTCATTATCTATTATCAACTTGGCCAATCTTGCTTCATTTGTACCCACACCCATTTTCCCCAGCCATTCAGTTTATTTTGAAGCAAATCTTAGACAATATATTTCGTCTGTAAATGTACCTCTAAAAGAAAAGGGCTTTAGAAAACATAACCATAATACCATTATCCACCTAAAAACACCAACAGTAATTTGTTAATATCATCAGTCAGCATCTATACCTGTCCAATGGGCTTATAAGTTTTCTTTTTATTTTTTTCCCTTTTTTTTAGTTTATTTGAATTGGGATCCAAATATGATCAATACAATGCAATTGAGTGGCATGTCTCAAGTTTTTTTTTAATCTATAAGTTTCTTATCCATCTCTTTTCACCTTGTATTTATTGTTGTTTTTATTGAAAAAAAACCAGGTCATTTATCTTGAAAAGTTACACTTAGTCTGGCTTTTGCTAATTACAACACAGTATTTTCTGTAAATTGGTAGTTGGATTTAGAAGCTTGATCAAATTTGTTTGGCAAGGTGTAATTTGTTTGGCAAGACTAACTCATAGAAAGTGTTACGTATTTCCATCAGGAGGTACATAATTTCTTGTCGCTGCTTCATATTAGTAGCCACTGATGACCATTGCCTAGGTCCATTGATTCTTCAGGGGTGGCAAAAAGATGCCATTCTAATTCTGTCATTCCTTCTTCATTTATTAGCTGGAATAATTCTATAAAGAAAAGCTTTCCTTCATCTCTCATACTCTGAAATATAGTTTGTATAGAATAGTCAAGATAAATCTTGAGTCTTTCTCTTTATCAGTTCTCAAAATTATGAGAATTGGTTCTCTAACATCCCCCAAGGTGATTAATGAGGGTTGTTTCTAAATATCATTATGACCTAATGCATTTTATTATTTTTGAGGTATTTCAGTTTATTGTGGTCAGTATTCACTTTGGTGCTCAATTGTTCCATCTTTAGTCAGTAAGAGCTTATTTGAGTTGGATCAGTCCTTTGGTCACAATCCTAGTATTTTCTGACAGCTTCCTTGCTATCAGGTATGATAAGAATGTTTCAAGATTATCTTGCACATTTCTTGTTCCACACCCAGAATTTGACATTTTCCAAAGATGCTGGATCCTTTATAGTGGGAGAGGACTTTTGGTTTTTACTTTAAACATAATTCCTTCTTAAGAGGAGAGTTAATATCAAAATTTAACTTTTTATATATTTTTAATCAAACTAATAGATGCATATGTATTAAAAATTAAAATTCTAATACTTCGGAAGGCTTCTAATATAAACATCAATACCCTGCTCCTTTGCAGGCCACTCTCTGTTCTCTTCATGGACAGCCATTTTTAACTGTTTTCTTTTGATAATTACCACTATCATGACTAATGATAAGTTGCTACTACTTGCTGTTACTTAATTTATATATTTCGCACATTATCTATAGATTTGCTATATGATAGATGATGATTTAGGTCATCTACATCACTTTCTCACTTTTTCTCCTTGCTCCTCTTCTCAATAGTTATAACAGTATTTTTTGTCAGAACATAATTGTAAAAGTCTGTTGTGGTGTTTCTAATATTTTCTGGAGTCTACTCATTTGGGGCTCTATCATTCCTGTCACCATTTTTGAAGATCATTCTACACTCTTATGTATATCATTGGTAATATGCCTTTTTTTTTCCTGCTTCATATTAAAAACAATCTGGTCTTAGCCATTCAGCTTAATAGTTGATGAAGTATTTGAAGAGCACAGAGTTATGTGCAGGATCCTGTGGCAGATTGCCAGAGACTTGCTTTCACCTTGACATCAATCCATTAGTCTATATTCTTCATCTACCATTATCAGAGCCCACATTCCTATTTTTCATCTAGTTCATGAGAATATCATGCAACTTTGTTAAATATCTCCCTAAAATTAAGATACATCAAGGTGTGATAATTCAATCAAAACTGGAAATGAATGATTACTTTTTTATTACAATTTCAAGGAAAAAGAAGTGTGTTACTTTTTAAACTAGGGAATTGACTACAGAGTTTAGTTCTCAAAAGCATAATAGCTCTAACATGTGGTTTATGAGCCTAATTGTGTAATTTACTTAATCCATAAACTGAAAAAAAGAATCTTCTATGATTTTGTATATTCCTCTTTAGTCTCAAAGATTCCATTTTTAGTATATTGACCATAAAGGCTGTTATTACAAGTGGAAGACACCTGGAATCCTTGTACTCCTCTAACCCTTGTAGTTTATATTTAAAATGGCTAAATTGGCTCCTTTTAAGGATATCTCTAGCCAATATTAGATTTTTGTTTTTCTTGCTGCTCTTGGCAATTTTTGATTCTGCTCAATTTAGAATCTGGTTTATTTATGTAGAAACTTTGACAGTAAACAAATATACTGACCTTTATATAAAAAAAATGAAGATACTGTTCAATTTGGTTGGGTTTGTATTTTAAAATGCTTTCACCAACAGTGTATCATTTTGTGCAGAGCTTACCCCACTTTTTGGCCTGATCCTCCTGGAGAAATCTGTGAGGTCATGAAGTTGTGAAGTGGATTGTGTGGGAGTTAAATTTTCATCCTGTGACTGGGGAGGGGAGCTTTCCTCTGTATAATGCTCATTCTAGAAGCCAAGGGCTAAAACCACTATTTTACCAGCTTCAAATAAGCAACCCAGAGGGCATGCTTTCTCTCTCTTTAGCAGAAAAATAACAATGAGTGACTTTGAATTAATTCTCTGGAAGGCTCAACTTCATTTTGTTTTTTCACACTGCTTAAAGCATGGCAGGCACTAGAGGAAGACAAGAGATGTTATGAGCTGTCATGTAGTAAATATGCTAATTATAGTCAGTGTTGTCTTATTCCTTTACACTTGGGCATTGTCACCTAACAACTTCATAATATTCAGTCTTTAGTATTTGGTCCTTTTCTGAGATAAGGCTGAGATGAGATGAGATGGATTATAGAATGATTAAATCTTAATCTAGAAAAAATAATGCTGCAAGTTGAAAGAGAAGCTACATAATAGTGATGACATCAATGACACTTTCAGTGGTTTTTAAAGGTCAAGTTCTGCAAATTCGATTGTTTATAAGACTTGATTCTGAACATAATCATACCATGGTTTTTAAGGAACTGTTATAGTAGCTGGAATTTGAACTGAAAGAGTTAAGTATAGTGGATATTTTATTATATTGCAAAGCAAGTTATTCAGGTTCCACAAAAACAAATTAAAAATTAAATATTCCTCCTTTTACTTTTTATATAAGAAATTATTGTTAAAAGAGAAAAAAGGTTAAGCAATTTTCTTTTAATTATTGTTCAAGGCTTGAAAGCATCTGAGATCATTTCTTTCAGCTCAAATTGTATACTAAACAAAAGTGTGAATCAAACCTAATGAACAATTCAGATCCTGTCTGTACCCTTAATACAAAAAGAGCATTAATGTCAAGAAGAAATGCTCTACACAAGTAATTCTAGAATTATCAAAGTGATTATTAGGTTGATACTAAAAATGATTTTTTCAGTAGTAGCACAGTGCTAATAACTATAGTCCCTCTATGAAACACTTCTATAATTCAAATCTGAAATAAATGAAGAATATGTGGAATCTTTGCCATTAAGATAGAATTATTCTAGAATCACAAAGCATGTTAAAGCATGCAGTAACTCATATCTTTCTCCTTTATGTATCAATTATAGTTATTTTTACATAATAGAATGGATTTTCTTATAATTTGTAGTAAAACTATTTTGAACTGTATAACCAAGGAAGTGCACGCATCTAAGTTAAATAATTTTTTTCTGATATCAAAAGTAATACATACCCATGAAAAGAAAATTTAGAGGAAAAAAAAACCCAAAAAAGTATTATAAAAAAGGAAATAGCTACAAATAGGCACTACTTAGAGATTACCACAATTAAATTAAGTTTTAAGGTAATATAATGTGGATGTTCCTTTTCTTTTCTTTTTTTTTTTTTTTGTGAGGAAGATTAGCCCTGAGCTAATATCCGTTCCCCATCTTCTCTTTGCTGAGGAAGACTGGCCCTGGGCTAACATCTGTGCCCATCATCCTCTACTTTATATGGGACGCCGCCACAGCATGGCTTGACAAGTAGTACATCGGTCTGCGCCTGGGATCTGAATCTGTGAATCCCGGGCTGCTGAAGTGGAGCACAAGAACTTAATCGCTACGCCACCTGGCTGGCCCCATGGATGATCCTTTTCTTGATTCTTAAAGCAAATGAAGTTTAACCTTACCTTCTTGTTTGGCAAATTAACAGACAAATTTCTTATTAAAACAGTTCATTGATATCAAGAAAAGAATGAGTCTTTCTAGTTCTGAATTTTTGCTTCCTAATGAGAATCAGGGAAATAAAAAGTACATAACTTTTCTACCTCCAGCTGGCATAGTACAATATCTTGTAGGACTTCTATGATTCTTTTTTGTTTGCTATTTCCTTAATTTCTGCTATTTTTACAAAGACTAATCCATTAATTAATAGTTCTCTTATTTGGAAGGTACAGATTCTTTGAAAATCAGTTCAATGGACTCTGTTCATAACTCTAATAGCTGTTGTTGCCCTTATCAGGATTTCCTTCAGTTTATTTGGATTTTTGCAAGATGAACCATTCAAGGTGCATGAAAAGAAACAATTAATGCTTCTTTTCTTCCATCCAGCTTCCCTTTATACATAGCCTGAAACTGCATTTTTCCCCCGCCTGCTCAATGCCACTTGATAATATGAATTTACATCTTTTTTGTTTCTCTTGGTTAATTCAGGTCTCTACTAGACCTCTAACACTCCAGCCTTCTCCCGTCTATTACATTTCAGTATTTCTGACTGTTCTTCCCTTTTTTCCTCCAGAGATAGGTGTCTTTATCCTCTTCATTCTCTATCTCTATCCCTCTCATTCTCTTTCACTATCATTCTTGGTATACTATATTTCCAGCTTCTTTAGTCATATTTCTGTTGCTATGTTGTCCTCACAGTTCCCAGCAATATTTCCTACCAGTTCAGGCAGGATTCCTGTATCAGGCTGCCTCAAACAGTCTGAGAAGAAAGGTGGTCACCTGGCCATCCCTATTAGAGAGCTGTGATCAATATGGCATGTGGCCAGCCTGGTCCTAGCAACCAGCCATCAAACTAAGCATTGTTAGTAGCATAGAGTCTCTTTAGCTGTTTTTTGTACAAGCAGATAAATTAACTGCAAGAGGACTGCTATTGGAAACAAATTTCCTGTAGTGGTGACAGGGATGATAGTCAAAATTTCAGAATCCATCAGAATAGAATCCAGCTGTAGTGCTGAAGCAGAGTCCTGTAGGCTCCCTGTTCATCGAGATGTTAACACTTTGGTTGCTAGATCATGGGGAGTTCAGAGGAGTAGGAGGGTCTGAGTGAGTAATAATGGTATCCAGGATGTCAGGAGGGACATAAGAGGAGCTTGGGGCAGAGACTTTTTGCCAACCAGTATTGCAGCAATTCAACGAACAGTGTGGCTGAATTTTGCATATCAGGTCAATGTCAGCTTTCCGGGTGATAAGTTTGTCCTCACCTTCGTTCTGTCTTCTTATCTTCCTGAGAACAAACACACACATTTGCTAGACAGATGTTATCCCCATTTTACAGATGAGGAAATTGAGACTCAGAGAGGGCAAATCAGAAGGGCCAGTGTTGGAGCTGAGATGTAAAGCCAGGACTGACTGATTCCAAAGACAAAGCTGTTGGGACTAAGATTGTTACACGACATTATTCATTCATGTTCTTTGACATTTGCTAAGGGATCTTACAGATATTATTTGGTTCTTACAGCAATCTTACAAAATAGTGTGGACCTTATTATCAATCCCGTTTTCAGGTTTGGGAAACCTGAGGTTTAGAGAAGTCACTTCTTCAGGGATACGGAAAGAATGAACAAAAGATGGAAGCTCATGGGGCTGGCCCAGTGGTGTAGTGCTTAAGTTCGCATGCTCCACTTGGGTGGCCCGGAGTTCACAGGTTCGGATCTTGGGCGCGGATCTGCACACTGCTTGTCGGGACATGCTGTGGCAGGCATCTCATGTGTAAAGTGGAGGAAGATGGGCACAGATATTGGCCCAAGGCCAATCTTCCTCAGCTAAAAGAGGAGGATTGGCAACAGATGTTAGCTCAGGTCTAATCTTCCTCACACACACACACAAAAGATGGAAGCTCATTGTGTTGTAGAATCTGGATTCACATACTGTCAAACTTTCTGATTCTGGACCCCCTTCTCTGCTACCACACCATGCCACCCCGAAGTCTGCTATTGTACATTTCCTGAAACACTGTCCCTACAATGCCTGCTCCTTCTACAAAGATGGCTATGATAACACATGGCCAATGGTCATACATTTACAGTTGCTCTTCTTGGCACTGGGTTAGCACCCAGCCAATTACATTCTCCTTCCTGATTCTCCTTAAAACCAATGGCAAGCAATTGATGGTCAGTTACTAGGATTAGAGGGCAGTCTGTGGACATGCAATAGAGTCACACTAACTAGAGGATGTGGAGTGAAACTCTGACTTCAGCTCTAAAATCCATGTGTTTTATGTACCATTTGTGTTGATTTGGAATGTCTTTTCTGGGAGTAGTATTTTGACCTTGTATCAAATACTTTATTTAAATGCAGACAAATAAATCTTTTATATTGCCTATATCCAATGTTCTAGACTGGGTGCAAATGTCACTCCTTCCTTGAAGCTTTTCTTACCTACCCCAGGCAGAATCACTCAGACCCTTTTCTGTACCTAAAGCACATATCTTAACTGTAGTCCATCTAAATTGTGTTGCAGTTATTTGTTTATATTTCAGATTAACCCATGAGGACTTTGACCTATTTTATGTTTGGCACATAGTAAGTGTCCAAGAAACAATTATTGACTTAATTAATTAAGACACCCACTGAAAAATAAGGCTCATATTCACTAGTTTGGAAAAAAATTATGTGATATCATTTCTAGTGGTGGACATGATGGTAACATTTGGTCTGTCTTGGAACTTTATAATTTTGATTAACCAAATATGGGAAATGAAGGCTTAACAACTCTATTTTTTAAAATTTTTTGTGAGAAAGACCAGCCCTGAGCTAACATCTGTTGCTAATCCTCTTTTCTTGCAGAGGAAGAGCAGCCCTGGGCTAACATCTGTGCCCATCTTTCTCTACTTTATATGGGACACTGCCACAGCATGGCTAACAAGCAGTGCATCGGCAGGCACCCAGGATCTGAACCCACAAACCTGGGGCTGGGAAAGTGTGAACTAAACCTCTGCACCACCGGGCCAGCCCCTCAACGACTTTAATTAATTAAAATTATACAGATATTTAAAATGGTATGTTGATCTGTATATATTTACATGGAAAGAAGTCTATGATATACTGTTAAGTGAATAAAAAGCAGATTAGGAAACAGCAATTAAAGTATGATGTCATTTTTCTAGAAAGAAATTTTACATAGTAATAGGAAAAATTCTAGAAGAATACTAGTGGGAGTAATAATAATATTTATACCCTTTTTTTATAATGAATGATTACAAAGTTTCAGGTATGGAATTAAGTGCCTTCACACATTATTTTAATCCTCACAAGAACTCCATTAATTCATTCATCATTAATTAATTCAGCATTTAACTTATATTTCTTGTCCCAGGCACTGTGCTAAATGTTAGAGATGCAACAGTGAATCAGACTGACACAGTACCCAGTGTTTTATCATTATCTTAACTCTACAGATGAAAATTAGAGAGCTTGCCCCACCCTTCAGGGGTCTTCTGGTCCAACTAAACATACAGACTCATAAGACTCCCATAGGCTACATTTGCTGCCAGTCTATTCAGGTGAATATGGCACAGGAACCACAGTTTGCAAGCAGGGCAGCATCAGGCCTTCCTTTCTATGGGAGTCCTTGCAGCAGTTCACACAGTGTTCCAGCAGTCATCATCTTTGGTTCCTCAGATAATGGCTCAGACTCAAGGAGATGAGATCCGTATTGGGTGGGTGCGGTAGCCACCCTGACATGAAAGCCTCATTCTCTGTGTAACACCTCCATAGGTATAGTGTCCAGGGTTCCATAAGAATCACTAACACCATCAGGTATTTATAGTTCATTATAGTTTCTCCCAGTCCAAAGGAAGTTTGCCAGTCAGAGGCCATTTCAATCATAAGCAATGCTACCTAGAAACACAGTTAACATTTTACTCCTATCAGATTACCAGGGAAACAGAACTAGAGTGTGAAGCAAAAATCAAATTCTCAAGTAGAAGAAGGGGAAAGGGTTTTGTTAAGTAGATATCCAATAAGCAAGTGGCAGAGTGGATTCTAACCTAAGTCTTTCTGACTCTGAAGCCTGGCTTCTGCACTTTACTGGATGGTAATAAAAATGATCTCCGGGAGAAAAGCATTTAGACAACTTTTATGCTGCTTCATGCTGTCTGAATTCTCAGGGTTTTTTTTTTTTTTTTGGTAAAGAGAATGAATTTCTTTTATAATCAAAAGGAAATGTTTTCATTAAAAAGACTAGCGGGGCCACCTGGTTGTGCAGCGGTTAAGTTCGCGCTTTGGCAGCCCAGGGTTCGCAGGTTCAGATCCTGGGCACCTGCTGATGCACTGCTTGTCAACCCTGCCATGGCGGCATCCCATATAAAGTAGAGGAAGATGGGCATGGATGTTAGCCCAGGGCCAGTCTTCCTCAGCAAAGAGGAGGAGGACCAGCAATGGATGTTAGCTCAGGGCTGGTCTTCCTCGCAAACAAAACTAGCAACATGAAAACATGTTTTGCTATAGCATTAAATGAAAGCAGCTAGAAACAAAATGGTATATGCATTTGCGTTGTGATTAGGATGATGTAAAAAGAGAGAAGCACAGAGGAAGAAGCTAAGCAAAAATACAAAGCAGTCCTAACAGTAGTTAAGTTAGGATAGTTTACTTTTGAAGGGCTTTTTTTTTTCTTTTCCAGATTTTCTATGAAACGCTTCTGTTATTCTTGGAATAAAATGAAATACATTTATTAAAATAGAAAGAAAACGTATTTAGCTTATAAAATATTTGAAATGTAAAAACCAGGCAAACATCATCCTAAGGTAATAGACTTAGATCTGTTTTTCTTTGAATAGGTGAATATATTTTATATAATATTTAACTATGTTAGGGGTTCAGAGTTCTCAAATTATTTTAAAACACACACATGGACATAGAAGACAGGAAGGTGGATTAGAGAGCAGTTCTGTTCCATTCCTGAAAGTCACCCATGTAGCTAAAGGAATTTACCCAGGGACCTTATGTCATCCCTGCCCTGACAACACTATTTCAGTGCACTACAGTAACTTCCCGAGGTCTGGGTTCACTCAGTAGAGTGGAAATACTATTGCTCAACCCCTTTCACATGTTATTTGTCTACGGTTATTTCAGGATGTAGCTATTTAAGGTTTAATTTTCCTTCAAAACTCACGTTTTGGGCTTTATATGATCCTTCTTTAGCCAAGGACTCATATAATTGGATAGCTGCTGTTATGTTTTGCATGCCAACATTTCCAAATAGCAAAGAATCAGCCATTTTCTCCATAGCTTTCAAATTTCCCATGTCAGCTGCTTTGGCAAAGAGTATGTAGGCTCTGTTTCAAGAATATGAAGTTAGGATTATCAAAAATGAAATTTTCTGCTCCCTACTTCATACTACTTCTCTCTAACAAAGAGGGCCCAATCGTCATTGCTACTAACAACACAGTTTAGCTGAAGTCCATTATCTCTCTAGACTGGTAGATTTTTTTCATCCCTAGATTAGTCTAAGATTATAATTTCAAATATATCTGACAAATAGCGAAGCTGCTAAAACGGAGAAATATATAGGATACATCATGCTTCAAGCTTATACACCAAGTGAAGTGAAAAATTGAGGCACTTGTCCTAACATAGCAAACACTCCCATGGCCACCACTTTATAGGAGTATTTCCTGTATAAAATGAACTCTGAAATATATAACAATGTAATCAAAATCAATAAAAAAATTCATCAAAACTGGAATGTCACTTCTAGGAAGTTACTATCCTGAGATCAAAGGTCCCTTTATATTCTGAAATGGTTTTCTAAATAGAACATATTCTTCAGCACAGCAAAGCCAGGCGGTGTGGAAAAACAATAACCAAACAAAACTTAATGGTTACTAGAGCTCTAGAATCTGACTGCCTGGGTTCAAATCCTGGCTCCACCATTTCTTAGTTTGAGAGCTTCAGGCGGGTTATTTAACTTCTCTGTGCCTCTCTCATCTATGGATGGGGAATAATAGTAGCACCTACTTCATATTGCTGCTGGTGGATTCAATGAGATAAGTCACACGAGGTGCATGGCATAGTGCCTGGTAGAGAGTAAGCATTCGATAAGTTTACCTACTACTATTATTATTATTATACTATTGCATAGATTCTAAAGTTTTCTAGCATGGTAATTGTTCTCCTGTGAAAGTTTAGTGGTTACAAATATAGATGCCATAGAATTGCCTTACACTGACTTTTCTGAGTCCCAATCGGAAGTCACCTGAATCTGATCCGTATAACAGTATTGATAGAGAGCCTTGCAAAGTCAAAATTTGTATCAGAGACAGAGGGTACTTTTGGGATTTTTTACTCTTATAACTTGCTTTTTGGTAGCAGTAAGACCAGAAAGCATTAACCTCTGCCTATGAACTTCACTCAAATATGGGAACAAACACACATATCTATCACTGCTACCAAGTCAGAAGGATCAGGAGACTCAGGTTTATGTATTGCCTATCCATGCTGATGCTAAAATAACCTGCTTTTGGTCAAAGGCTACAACAGAATAGAATGGGCAAAAAGGGAGGGACTGAGTGATGTTCAGGTCCCCCATCAGGGTCCTGGATGGCAAAACAGAGAATAGACTCCAGTGGAACAAAAGGAAGCTAGGAGGTCAAGCAAGAAATTAACCAGGGTCAGAGCTAGCTGAGATTCTGGGGACGAGAAGCCAAATAATAATGTCTCAAAGCTCAGTGAATGCAAATGTCTGGCATCCAGGGGTAGGCATGACATCAGGATACAGGATACTCCCTGAAGCCCTTCTGTCACATAGCTTGCTGCTACAATTACATAGCCTGCTGGGACTAGAAGGTCATCAACATGGACCAGGGCAAAGAAACCTGAGATGGGCTGCAAAAGCCAGCAGTATATCCATTCATGGTCCCAGTAGACAGCAAAAGTTTGCAAAACCAAACTCTGTAGCTGCCTTTGATTCCAAGGGAGGGCTGGGTACCTAGGTCGCCTGTCAGGAAAGTCCAAGTTGATATAAGGAATACTAGAAGCAGGACCCAGGGCTGGAGAAAGTTGTTGGTAAATTAGGTAGGATTAAGATCTGTGCAGCAATCCCCAAGAGGGGAAAAGTAGGAGAAACTGGGCAGCAAGGGCAGATCCCCAAAAGAAAGTTCAGTTAGGTATCTGGATCATCTCTAAAGGATCTGTCATTGGGTGATAAGTGGTATACTGGGGAAGAAGAGGCTAAATGTATCTCTAGGACACATCAGAAACATGGTATGGGGCAGCAGTTTATCTCCAAACTTCCTTTGCTAATGGGGAGTAATTCCTAATGACACCTATCTCTGGCTGTCACTGAGGCTTCTTGACTCCTTCAGACAAGTTTGTGTCTCCCTGACATATGCTTGCTTAATGTCTGTACTTCTAACAGCACTGACTTTTTCAACAATTTCCCCCCTCATACATACGAGGAGGCTGAATGAATGAATGAATGAGGCTAGGATATGGGTCTGGATGAGCCAAAAGGACTAGTAGCACCCCTATCTTATGCTACCCCCACCTGAGAAGTGGTGAAGTAAGAAGAGGGTAGGAGAGAGGAAAGAATCGGAGTGAAATATTTCCCCTTTGATCAGTAGGGTGTGCTTTCATTTTTCTCTCCCCTGACCAGAATCTTAGAGATGTCTATATAGGTATAACTGGCTTAAGGGGAGAGCCGACCATCCTGGTTAACTGAAGGAAATTCACTCAGCTTGCCCACAAACTCCTGGGGTTTCTTGATATGCGCAGATTTGGTTTCAGTTCTCCGTTGCCACCAACTTAGAAGGGTCAGGAAACTCAGCTTTACAAACCCTCTCACATCTATGCTGCTGCAAAAATAAGCTGCTCTTCTAGCTCTCTTGGGCAAGGACTGGAGCAGGATAGGCTGGGCAAAAATAGCCTGAGATTGAATGACATCTAGGTAGACATGACCGTTGCTGCACTGCTGGATGATCTGCTCCCAGGGCGGGGTTTTCTCCCCAGTCTTTAAGTCAAAGAGAAGGTGTCCTTCAAGGTTAAGTGGATAGTTACTTGGGAACTTCTAAGGGTGATTTTGTCCCATCAGCCTGATTCTAAGGTTTCCTTGGACCTCATCTTGTGTTCACCTGCTATAGGCAAAGCTAGCCTGAAATCTCAGGGACCAGCCCCTCCCCAGAACTCCATTTTTCTCTCATCTAGCTAGGTTGGGTTGAGAATTCCCTATTCTTACTCACCCACTCTTGGGCACCTGAGTGAGCTGACTTCCCTACCAGGCTGGATTGTATTTTGGGGTCTGATTTAACCCCATCCTCCTCATGACAGTTGCCAGGGATGCTCACCATGAGGCCCAGGTTTTAATGGGGATGATATCCTTTGCTTTTATAAAAAGCTTCTAATTTAACTTCCCTTAGAGAGAGGACCAACTCCCTTCCTTCCTTCTTCTTGTCACTTTGGAAGAATTACAGAATCTTTTTGACCTTCAGTTTCTTCCTCTGTAATTTGGGGATAATAATCAATGTCTCACAACACCATTGTGAGTAATGAATAGTATTCCACACGTAAGTGCCTAGAACAATATCTAGCACAAAGAAGGAGCTTGATAAATGGAAATTGTTGATATTGTTATAACCAGGTTCATAGTTGAGTGCTCCCTCATTCTCTACACTCTTACACTCTTCTCGAAGGCTTCGAGTTTTAAGAGAGAATTCATGAACCCTGCTGCTGCCCTGTCTCGGGCTGCCTGCCACAGCTCTGGGATGCTTCCCCCGGGCTGGTATGCCTAATATGTGTGAAAACAAAGATGTGTCTTTGCTGGGGGTTCAGAGCCCATTCTTCCTGTTATTGGTTCAAGATACACTTGCTTTCTTCTCTCCCACACCTTCCACTTACCAATTAGAAGACAAGAGATAAAAATAACAAATGATTATCTTGTAGTTACTATGTGTCAGGCATCATTCTAAGGGCTTGTCTATATTATCCAGGGTGCAGAGAGATTAAGTAACTTGCCCAGGATCACACAGCCAGTAAATGGCAGAGCTGGGATTTGATCCCAAGGTTTTAACTAGAAACTTGAGGAGTGACCTCAAGTTGTGTGCCACTAATGGGGGGAGAAGATATTTCTGCCTCCCTTTTAGACAAAGTAGACAAGTGAAAAGAGAAACAATCAGCATGGAGTGAGACCATGTGGCCACAGTTTAGTCACTTCCCCGCTGTGTACTTGTGACTACCTCACTTTAACATCCTTGAATTTCTGTTCCCAACTTTTTAAAAGGG
This sequence comes from Tapirus indicus, assembly GCA_031878705.1. NCBI lineage: Eukaryota > Metazoa > Chordata > Mammalia > Perissodactyla > Tapiridae > Tapirus > Tapirus indicus. The sequence continues at coordinate 80,692,025 of CM062929.1, forward strand.
AAAAATTAAGCTCTTCTTAACTCATAAGGCTGTTCTGGGGATAAAATGGAATCACATACATGAAAGTACTTTGACAATCATAATGTATTCAGGCAGAATAAAGCATTCTAAAACTGTAACTACTCTAATTCAAATAACACATATTTTATTGCATTTGAAATATCTAACAAATTAAAGCTAAAGCAGAACATTTTTGCCTAAATGCTCAGATCAGTGCCTTAATTCTGCTTTCACTTAATATGTAGGGACCAAAATTTCACATACAGTTCTTCTGTTTGTTTCAGCTGATCATTTATAGGCTTTTTAAAACATCATTTGATCCTTTTAAACACAAAAGCTTAAGGGCAAATAAGCTTATTTGTTATCCTAATAAGCTTTTAATGACAAACTAGATTTGGATTGTTCATTTTTTCTCAACCTAGAAATTTAACTTGGCTTAAGTAACTGAGTAATGACTTACTCTGCTTTTTGGTTTTGGCTTTTAGACTGCTGGAGAATCTTGATGCCCATCTTAAAAAGCTGGTCTCCTTCATCTGTGAAATTTTTCTTTGTTTGCTTTTTTGCTATATATGGACAAACAAGGAAAAATAACATTATTTTTGTGTTTTGTATTTGAAAAATAATGTGCTGGTATATTAGTTTGGGTTTGCACTCCTTATTTTTTAACCTCTGCATTTCAAGATCACTTTGCCTTTGGTCAGAAAGTAGAAGCTGCCTTCAAAAGTATCCTCTTCCTGTCTTTTGTGAAAGGGTCTGGAGGATGGAGGAGAGAGATGCTTCTGATGGTAGGAAGGTGAGAGATGTTTCCAATCTGTGAAAGGAATGCAAAGTCCTGCAAAGCAGAAGGCAGGAAGCAAGGCCTCCAAGGGAAGGGGTCCCCTGGTGTATCCTAGAGGCTGTATCTTAGACACTAGGCTCTCAGCTCTCAGACTCCCTTGTCTGAGGATGGCCCATAAATCTCAGAGCCGTAAAATTCCAAGAGAACATGAGGACACGAGCAATGGGCATCTCTAAGACAATCAGTGTACACTTAAAATTGGAGGAGAGAATCTCCCTAAAAATTTTTCTGTGCCCAAGTCTCCCTCATCCTCCCCCAGAATCTTTCAAAGACCTTTCTAGCCTGACTGAGAACTGTTGGGGATGAGCATCAGAAATAAAAGAGGGAGAGTAGGTGTGCCAGAACACACCCAAGACCTTGGGAAAGGCACACAGAGAGTATCAGTAGTAGCTTGCCTTGTAGGATGGGGGCTCAGAGTCAATTTTATAGGACTTAAGGAAAATAGAGGAATGGAATTTTACCTGCTACAATGATATTTCTCAAGTATTTATATAACACTACACAGTTTTCAAAACATTATCACCACTTTACAGATAGAGGAAGCTGGTTAGAGGGAGAATCAGCCTTATAGCCTCACCCCACCCCCAACACACACACACACAACCTTCCAAAACATCACAGTGCCTCTGAAAATCCATTGTGACATTCAGTGAACCTCTGATTAGGTGAACAATGCCTGAAGCCATTATCAAGGAGAGGCATTCCGGATTCGATGCCTCATTAATAAGACCACAAAGAACTTTAAGTGGTTCTTGTTTTTCTTCTCCCTGACAAGCTATCAGAGTTGTCCACTTTCTTCTTTAAATTTAAAAATTTTTTCAACTTAAAAGCCAATCTACAATTATTTTGAAAGCTTCAAATTATTCAATCAATTTAGTAACACCAGACACTTTCAGCATCTAATTTCTGCTTTGAGTTATATGTTATCTATACTCGTGATTAAAGAGGAAATAATGGGAAAAGCCTACTAATCTGTGTTTGGAATAGTAATTACTCCTATTAACATGCTTTCAAAGAGTGAGAATAAATTTTGAAAGGCTGACTCTGCATGCATACACATTTGAGAAATGATTTACCACTATAGATTTCTACCCATGGCTTTTACTTTTATTTGTAATTCTTTTTTGGCTTCCCAAAGGTATTCAAATACAAATTTCCTTTACTATAAGAGGGCTCAGTTATCAGATAAAATTACCTTGACAACATTTTAATTTCTTTTTTATAGTTCAACGATTTCCAAATTTGGGGGAAGCACGATCAGGAAATGATTTGAGGAGACCACTCTGAACTTGATATAAAGGAGCTTCATGAGTCTGGAGTTCTTAGAGTGGCCAAATAGTGGATGCCTTTTGTTCTGTCCTGATAGGGGCTCCAAGCTGACTGAGAAATGGTGGAGATGAGCATCAGGAAGAAAAGAGGGCAGAGTAGATGTGCCAGAGCACTATTTAAGACAGCAGCATGTGTGGAAAATGCTCCAACTAGATGAATTTATATTTCAGTGTTTGTCAGAGATATAATTTGTAGAGAGAGTTCTTGACATTTTACTACTTCTGCAGTCTTATTACCATTACTCCATATCTAACTTGGATGTTGTTATGAGCTGAACTGTGTCCTCCAAAATTCATATGTTGACGTCCCAACCCACAGTACCTCAAAATGTAATCTTATCTGGAGACAAGTTTCTTTAAAGATGTGATTAAGGTAAAACAAGGCCATTAGGGTGGGCCTAATCCAATGTGACTGGTGTCCTTAGAAGAAAAGGAAGAGACACCAAGGGCATGCAGGCACAGAGAAAAGATCATGTAAGGACATAGTGAGAAGGTGGCCATCTATAAGCCAAGGAGAGAAGCCTTAGAATGAAACCAACCCTGCTGACACCTTGATCATGGACTTCTAGCCTCCAGAACTGTGAGAAAATAAATTTCTGCTGTTTCAGCCACTTTGGCCGTGGTATTTTGTTATGGCAGCCCTAGCAAACTAATACAGATGCCAACTCCAGACTGCATGGAAAACAAGCTGCCTCTTCTCCCTGTGGGAAGGGATGCACCCAAACTCAGCTTCCCATCAGATCATTAGCTACCTTCTAAATGTAAGAGGGACTGTAATTTCCCATGGGCCCCCAAGGTCTCCAGGAGCTGGACATCTGACTTTCCCAAGTAGCCGGATGCCCAAGTAGTTCACCTCTGACAAGGCCACTTTCTCAGGACTGTACTTTAAGTAGCCAGTGTAGCAGGTAGACCTTCCAGTAATCCCTGGACCCAACGCACCTCTCTGTGGGATGATGGTAGAACCAGGAATCTGTGCCTTCTCTTGCTGACCCTTTAATTGTAAATTTCCTAATCAAGTCTATTCCTTAATCTCTATTACTCGTCCTTGTGGAGTTCATGCAGAATCCTCTTTTTTATATGACTAGAAGCAAATCTTTGGAACAGAAAGGGCCCATTTACTTGTTTCAGATATTAATGAGAAAGAGGAGATCTGGAGACAACTTATTGTCTGTCATCCAAACATTTAATTATCCATTTAGTATGAAGTGAACCCTTACCATGTGTTAGACACAGTGCTAGATATTGTGTTTACAAAGATGATTGAGACATTGTCTCAGCCTGGCACTGAAGACAGACGTGTTTACCAAAGATTACAATGCCATGTGGCAGGCACTATGTAATAAGGTACTGTAGGAGTACAAGAGCCTTCTTTGTTTGTAAGCAGCAGAAACCTAATCTGATCGACTCAAGCAAAAGAAATTTATTGGGAGGCTGTTGGAGGCTCGTAGAATCAATGGGTCAGTCAGGAATGAAAGTATCTCTGGAAGCAGAGAAGCAGTTGCTGCTACTGGGATGGATTGGAATCCGATCCTTTTAGGATCTTCCCCTCTCTGCTCCAGACTCCATGGAGGATGAATCTGATGGGTCTATTTAGGGAAGACAAGGTTCTCATTACATTCCTATAAGAATGTATCCATCGGGGAAGATTTACTTCCTCAAAAGGGAATTGGGATAGTAAGAAAGGTAAAATGAATATGGGAAGCCCCCACACAGCAAATGCCCACTTTAGGCACCTTATTCTGGCTAAGTGAAATTAAGAAATCTTCAGAGATGAAGTGACATTTTAGATAGTTCTTGAAAGGTGGGTAGGAGTTTGTCAGGCCAAGAAGATGAAACTGGCATTCTATTTGGAGGAAACAGTCTATGCAAATGAACCATGGATATGAAACAATGGGGGGGGGGTGGGCAATGCATCTTAAATGAAGAGTGAGGGCTTGAGTGTCATGGTTGGTCATGCCGTCCATGGTGGCTGTGGAAATAAGTGATACCGAGGGGAGTGGACAGAGGAGTGAAGAGGGAGTGGGAGGAGGGAACAGAGGTCATTGTGAAGGTGAAGGCAGGTTTGGTAGGAGAAAGAGAGAGCAGAAGTGGGAGGAAGGCAGCTCTGATCAGAGACAATTTTGGAGTTTGAAATCATATTGGTGAAACAGCTCTACACGTGGCTGGTAAATGAGGAGAAATGGAGACAAAGATGATTGGAATTGAGGAGGTCTAGGAAATAAGGCAAGGTCTTCAACACAGATATGTAACCCCTCAGGTGCTGGGAGCCTGTAGTCATTAACTGATTGATGTGGGGATATAACTCCCTTTCACGGAACGGGGGCAGTCCTCTAGTGGAATTCATTTTTCAAAGCTCTAAACTTCTTCTAAAACCTTCTCTTTGCTAAGCTCCTTCCCTCACCCTATCCTACATTCCTCACTTTCTTATATGTTTCACCACAAAATCTAAAACCTTAACATTTAAATAAATAAATATCATCTAAATCATCTAGAAAAATAAAAGGAAAAATTCATTATTTTGAATCTCAAGTTACATCATGAACCACTGATGAACCAATGATAAACCATGAACCAATGATCAAAGATTGTTGAAAGTTAAAGGAATTAACAACCGAACTAGGAGATGAGTATCTTTTAGTCTGACTAAAATCAGGTGCTTTCACCATTAAAATGATACAAAGAGATAAAAATAGGAAATTCTTTTCCCTGCAGAAAATCTTGCCTACACAGACATTGCATCCTTCTTATCTAATTTCAACTGTATTCCGTAGAAACCAACTTCAGCTTCTGATTTTCTGAATAATGCAACAGAAGAGCTCTTCACATTTGCCCTTAATGTGTGCCAGGAAGACACAATCACAGATAAGGAAGGAGAATAATGATCCATTACTAAAAATAGTGTTCCATCCAAGAAAGACTGACTCAGCAAAGAGTTTAGTCAGATAAAGATGCCATCAAGTCAAATACACTTGAATAAGAGCACAGATATTTACAACAATCAAGTTTATTCACACAGTCTCCAGACTGTTGTTGTCAAATATAAATACCTCCAGTGGTATTGCGAGGAAATGAGAGACAAATTGTATTATAAGTAGAAAAAAGATTTCCTCTTCAAACATCTACTAAAAGCAAAACTTGAAATAACAGGGATTCTGACATACAAAGATTTAATTCAGTATCTAAAATTCTTAATTTAGCAGAAAGAAATATGGTTTATAAAACAAGCGAAGAATCAAAAACAATATATATTATGTTATAATAGGAGCTAACATTTATAAAGCACTTAGGCACCAGGCACTTTTCCTACTGACTACAAGAGGAAAGAGCTATTATCATTCCCATTTTATAGATGAGGTAATGCAGGCGTAGAGAGATTAAGTAACCTGCCCAAGGTCATGCAGTTGGTACCCATATTCAAATCTAGGCAATCTGACTCCAGAGTCTGTGCTCATACTGCTTCTCAGAGCTACATTATATGCAGAATCATGTGATAAACACAAAGTTACTATCAGTTGATGAAAAATTTGGAAAATAGGTCTAAAATATATTTAAAAAATAAATTTATTGTAATTTGTTTTAAGTATTTTAAACAGGTTATTTATTTATAGTAATACTTCATTTATCTGACATTATTGAGAAATGTGTTTCATATAAATCATTTTGCCCATTAGACAAGTCATATCCTTTTTTATTTTGACTGTTTTCTGATGGAAATATGCACAAAAAGTATACTATATATTCCTCCACCTCCCCCAACAGAAGATAATGAGCATGATTTAACCTGTTTTGATGATTCAGAGCATCATTATGCCCACCTGACAGTACTCATTCTAGTTGGTTTGGACATGATTATATAAGAAGATAGTGCCTGTGAGAGGCCTTGGATAATGGGAAACCCTTCAGTGATGAGTGAGAGCAAGAACGGGCAAGAGAAACATGCTGACTGCTGAAAGAGAAAGACGGTGACTGCTGAAAGCATCTGGATTGATACTTAGCTGCACTTGCTAATTTATGCCACTTTAGGTTACTGCTCCCCAAATGGTATAAGATAATTTTAAGTGGTACACACACGAACTAATATTTTGATAGTTAACATATCTATTACATATTCATATGTAGATTCTATTTGTGACAAGTGATACTAACTTCCATTTTTTTCTTTAAAAAGTTAATCATGAACTATTTCAGACATTTTAAAAAATCCAGAAAATAAAGTATACCTCACCATAACCCTCCCCCGCCCCCCCCAATTTAGCACATGGTAACATTTTACTTTGTTTGTTTTAGGTATCTCTCTAAGGAAACAGACACATTCCAAACATTACAGACACACCCAAAGCCTTTTTCCAACTTCCTTTCTCTTTGCTCCCTCTTCAGAGGTAGCTATTGTCCTGAAGTTGCTATGTAGCTTGTTTACTACGTAAATGTATCCAATATTACTCCTATACTTTATGTAAATAGCATTATACTGTATATACTTTTGCAACTTGCTTTTTTCACTTTTTGAGATTTATCCATCTGGATATAAGTAGGCCTCATTCACTCATTTTAACCAGTGCCAATTGTCTAGTCAAAATTCTTTGGACGAATAGACCAGTTTATTTATTCATTCATCTATTATTTATCCTACCCATTCCATGAATATTAGGTTTGTCCACTTCTATGTTACCAAAACCAATTCTTCAATGAAAATCTTTGCACACATTTTCCTACACAGATGTGTGAGAATTTCTCTAGGATATATTTCTAAAAGTACATGTGCTGAATGTGGGGTATATGCATCTTTAACTTTACTAGATATTACCATATTGCTCTTCAAAGAAGTTGTACCAAACTTACACTCTCACCAGTGATGTATCAAGGTTCTCATTTCCTCAAATTCTGGATCACTCATGGGGTTATCTGATATTTTTGTTTTGCCATCTGTGTGAAATGATGAATCTTTGCTATCAGATTTACATTTCTGCAATTACTAGTGAAGTTAAGTATATTTATTGGCCTTTGGTTGTTTTCTTCTTTTAAGAAGTGACTATTTGTATCCTTTGTTCAGTTTTCTATTTGGTTTTCCTGTTGATTTGTAGGTGTCCTTTATATAATCAAATACTAATTCTTTGTTGGCTGTATTTCTTGCAATACCTTCTTCTAGTCTGTGGGGCTTTTTTCTCCCCACTTTATAATAAAAAGTACCTATTAAAATTTTTAATTTTAAGGTAGTCAAACATGAATTTTGCCATTATGGCTTTTACTTTTGTCTTTTCTAAGAATTCCTTTCTTATGCCAATATAATGTTTTTTTCTAAAATTACTAAGGCTTTGATATTTACATTTAGATCTTTAATCCACTTGGAATTCATTTTTGTGTATGAGGCAAGGATGGAATCTGATCTTATTCTTCTTCCAAATGAGAATCAATTGCCTGTGTACAATCTGTTTATTCTTTCCCAGCTGACTTGTAATTTCATATATCAAATTGCCCTGTATACATAGGGCAGATTCTAGACTCTTCTCTATTTTTCAATCTGTCAATACCATCCTGTTTACACAAATACCATTTTATAGTAAGAATCTAGTGGGGCAAATTCCATATCTCATTCTACTTCAAAAGAATCTTGGCTATCTTTAGACTTGTTTTAAAACTAATTTGTTAAATTCCATGAAAACCCCTTTGGGCAATTTTTAAACTAGTTTGACAGGAAAGGGCATCTTAGAATTTTGAGTCTTCCCATTCATAAACATAATAAGTCTTCATTTATTCAGGCCTTTTTTATATTCTTCAATAAAGTTTTATACTTTTCCTCTTCTTAAAGATCTTGTATGTCTTTTGTTAGATTTATTCTTAGGTACCTTTTACTTTTTATTGCTATTTTAGTAATTTCATTTTTATTCGTTTTTTTAAATCATACACAGAAATGCAATGGATTTTTATATTAATTTTTAAATCTAGCAACTTTGCCAAACTTTATTAATTCTCATGCTTTAACAGATTTTCCTGAATTTTTCAATACAGACATCACATTGTGCTGGTGAATTGTTTCCCTGAACACTATGGGGTGATGCTTCCTCCCTATTAATGCCTTTACCTTGAAGTCTATGTCTGAAACAAATATCAGCATTCTTTTACTTACTATTGCCTGGGATATCATTTCCATCAATTTACTTTCAGTCTTTTCGTGTCATGTGTTAAGTATATCTCTTGCAAACAGCATATATCTGAGTATAATATTTTTATTTTAATCTAAGAGTCTCTGTCCTTCAACTCATATTTTCTTTCTGGGTTGCATTCAAGGCAATTTCTTCTGATCTTTCTCTAGTTCACTAATATTCTTTTCCACAGTGTCTAATCTTCTATTCAATTCATCCACTCACTTAATTTAAATGAATATATGTTTCATTTTTTAAGTTCTATTTGCTTCTTTTACACAGCTGCCTATACCTTTTTATGATGCCTTGTCTTTTCTCTTACAGTTTCTTAACCATTTGAAAATATATTTAATCCATAGATTTTTTTCACATTGTTGTTCTACTGTATCAAGACTTGGGGGGTGCTATGCCTTATATTGTGTCTGTGTGTGTAAGGGGTGCATGTGTGTGCAAACTGACTCTCACTGAATAGGTTTTTTTTAACTTGGTGCATTTCATGAAACTTTCTTGTAAGCTCATGGCCAACAAGGCTTTTTATGGAGGAATTATAGAAATGTTTCTCCAAAGAGGTTTTGTGTTGCTCTGTCAGGTTTCCAGACTTATCTTACTGATGGAATGAAATTTTTATATGTTAACATATTGGCTTCAAAGTGTTCACCAAAAAATCAGGTTGCATAAATTCAAATTCAAATCTGTATAAGGTACAGGGCTGTGGTGCAGGTTTTTCCAGGGAGATGTTTTTCCCTGTGAGAGACTAACTGGAGGAAGAGGTTCTTTGATATTTGCCTATACTAGTGGGTGGTTTGTTTGTTTTTCCTAATCTCCCCTTTCACTGCATGCACAGCTCTATGAGATGCCTAGATTTATTCATAACTCTTCATCCCAATTCCCTTGTCAAAAATCCTAATGTCTTTTTGATTTTCCCAGCCTGGGATTTAAAACCCAAGGCTCATTCATTACTAGCTCTGATCACAGCTAGCCAAAACACCAACTCACATGCTTATTTTTCATCATTTCTAATACCTGGAGGTTTCAGTTTCTTGTGAACCCAGCTCTGTATTTTAAAAAAAGAGTTTTGGTATACCTTAGGCATCATTTTAAGGTATTTGTAGTAGCAGGATTTTCAAATTGGATTAGCCCATCATTTTGCTACAATGAGAGATCTTTAGTAATTAAAAAAAAATCAACTCATTTATATAAAATTTGTGTTGCTCTAAAGAAAAACTTTCAGTAAGTAATAGGAAAGATATTAAAAGGTATGCAGGTTGGGTTTCCTAATAAGCAGACTCTAAGAGTTCAGGGTGTTTATTAAGAAGTGCCCTTGGGAATCATACCTGAGGAAGAAGTTGGACTGCATGGAGACAGAAACTGTGATGGAAGCCCAGTGAAATCCTTTGCCTGACCCCACAGGGTGCTCTGGAGCTAAAATAGCTCTTCTAACTCATCCCAGGTTAGGCTGATATGGTCAGGCCTTTATGCTCCTGAATGGATTAGTCATTGGATGTAGGCTGCCCCACAGTGGAAGCATAAACTTGGGCTACGTAGCTCTCTGTACCTGAGACAGTCCCTGAAGGGACTGCTGCGAAGGCTGTCTGTAAACTGCACACCCAGCAATTGGGCAACAAGTCCTTCACTAAAGGGGAGATCTGAATGGCACTTCACAGTGTCCTCCACATATATCCAAAAGCCAATAAACTGAGATACAAGTGATAAACTTAGCTTAGCTAGTCACAGACCCCAGAAGCAAGAAAAAAGAATGCCAAGACTGGCTTAAACCGAGATTCCAAGACACCCCCTCCAACCAAGAACACGGTAGTGATCTGGTCTGATCACCAAAATTAATGATGATTAATTCCAAGAAATGCCAGGCAGGATCTGGTCAGGAAGGACACAGAAGGCAGTGTTCCAGTTGCCTGCAGGAATAGGCTCCATTTTCCCCAACACATGATTAATTATTGATTTGTCTTGCTAACACCTTAATAAAGACTCAATTAGACTCAATTCTGACTCAGAAAGAAGAATTGGTTGTTGAAGTTATAACGGTAAGATACCCTGAGGTGAAATGAACAGGCCATTTTAAAAAATGTAATGGGTGTGAAAGCATTGTATTCAACTATAAAACACTATTCAAATGTACCCTAAAAATGCAAGGCTTTATTATTTTTACGTAGCACCTGTACTGTAGTATATTAGAAAGAATGCTGAACTTGGAGTCAGAAGATCTAAGCTTACATCCTAGATCTATATAGGAAAAATTCAACTCAATTTAATTCCACAAAATATTTATTCACATTAATTATGTGACAGATACAATTCCAGGCACAGATCTTGCCTTGAAGTAATGGGAGTACAAATGCTATTGGTTATATTTGAGAAATTCTGGGTAAAGGGACAAGTGGTAGAGGACTGAAAATGGATAAATAGTTCCTCTGCTTTCAAGATGTGGAGAAATGTATTCATATTTTAGAATGAATGTTAATCTCTTTAATTTCTTGAACAGATTATTATACATGGTTTGTGAACCTTGAGGTAAGGAGATGTGATCATTAAGAATTAGGAAGGGTTTTTGAAAATGTTAGGTTAAATTTCTTTTCTCTTTTCCGAAGGACTAGTAAATCTGGGGAATAGTGTTTACATAGAACACCTATGTAATATCCTATCTTTTATGATATCCTGTGCACAAAATATTGAAATAGGAACTGAATGGGAATGGAGTTTAACAAGGTTTTTAGCCAGCTTGATAACCACATGTAACCCATATTCCTGATTCATTCCCCAGCTTGTGAAGTTCAAACCTTCCCTCGAGGGAAACTTACTCCTCCTTGGCTTCTTCTACTTCCTTAACTCTCGATTCCATCCACACAGTTCCTGGGCTGTCTCGTATCGACCCACAGTGAAACCCAGCATCTCTTCAAGTTGTCCCAAAAGAAGATTCACTCTTACAAAGCATTTTTGAGAAATGTAGATTTTTACCAAAGATTTCATAGAGCATAATGAGAAGACGATTAATTCCAAGAACAAAAACAACTTTAATGGTCATCTTAGGCATCACTGGTCTAAAAATATCAGTCGGGTTCCTCTAACTTGGGAGTTTTACTGGTTTCTCAAGTTAGCACAGCAAACACCACCTTTCTGGCTCCTTATATCCACTCTTTCCCCATTTCTTCTCCCATTCTCTTTTCTTCTCTCTCTTGCAAAAGTAAAACAACAAAATCCATCTCCTGGGCTCTGCAGTGCAATTTCTTTCCACCCTTGAATACTTAGAATCAGCTGACACCGGGCTCCTGTGGGGGTTGGAGGTGGGGTATCAGGAAGTGGTGTTGGCCTACCTTCTATCCACAAATGCTTATTAAGGCATCTTCCCAAACAAGGGCAGTGAACACTGTACAAGGCACTCTGGTAAATAACATTGCATTTTCTCAACTTCATCAAACGTAGATTTTTATCTAGTTGATCAGTGGGTAAATATAATTCTGGAGATTTATGGTGGATTATTGGGGGCTCTAGGCTCTAAACTTGGTCCTGTCTTCCTAACTTGTCTAACAAGAACATGGGTAAAAGATTAGAAGGCATGCTTGTCAAAATTTTTAATAATAGAAAACTAGGAGAGAGTAGCTGATGAATTGATGTTATCAATAGGTTGGAATAATAGTCCAAAATAAACACAATGAAATTGGATAAGCATAAATGTAAAATCTTATACTTAGATGCAAATATTTAGATGAACACATAAGGATTAGAAGATACTTGGTTGTGATGGTCAATTTTATGTGTCTACTTGACTAGGTTATAGTCCCCAGTTATTAAATCAAACACTAATCTAATTGTTGCTGTGAGGGTATTTTGTAGATGTGATTAAAACCATAAGTAGATGACTTCAAGTAAGTGAGTTTATCCTAGATAATCTGGGTTGGCCTGATTCAATCAACTGAAAGGCCTTAAGAATGGAACTGGGGTTTCCTTGAGGAGGAAAAAAATTCCACCTATGAACAGTAGCTTTGGCTTCTGCCCGAGAGTTCCAGCCTGCCTTTCCTCACAAACTATCCTCTGGATTTTGGACTTACCCAACCAGCTCTCACAATCATGTAAGCTAATCTCTTGCAATAAATCCTTTACTATATATTTCCTACTGGTTCTTTTTTTCTGGTTGAACCCTGACTGATATATTGGCTTAGTACTTTTAGATGAGGAAAGATTTCAATTTGCTCTAAATTTGTCCTGCATGATCACTGTGAATGAATGCCAAAACAACTAACAGGATCTTAGAAACAATATGCAGGAGCCACAGTATTCAGTGAGGTGAGGAAACAGCTCTATTATAGGAGTCTATAGTGGGATTGTTACGTCCAGGTCCAACTGCCATAATTTAACACAAACTAACACTAAGATCACTGTAGGGAAGTGATTTTGGTTTAATCTAAGTTAAGAACTTTATAAGAAAGAGATGTATTAAATAATGTCACAAGCTGCCTTATATGGTCTAGTGTGCTTAGGCACAGCTCTTTAAGTAGGAGCTGGTGTCATCTGCCAGGAATATCTGAAGAAAGATATTAGACTAGATGACCTCCAAATTTCCCCAATTAATTCCAAGATTCTGTATTTTACTTTTAATAACTATGCTTCTATTGCCACTAAAAGCCCTCATCCTTTTAAGTTCATACCATCTAATTTCCCTTGTCTGGAAAACCCAGCATGTTGGATGTCTTCTGAATGCATTTCTAGCGCCATTCCATCCTACTCTGTGCTCTGACGCACTAATCCATATGGACTGTATCAATGGATTCCCTTTGCCTCCAGCTTCTGGTTAGGTTTGACTGAAATGCACCAGCAGGAAGTATGAAGGGTAGGAAGAGAGTGAGGCAGGAGTAATTATTCTCTGGCTCTCCAATTTGGGTTGATGCAGGCTGGCTTTCTTCCTTGACCTAAGGTCATAGTTCTGTCAGAAAGCCCTCTCCACATACCTCAGCATTCTAGTAGCCACTACTGCTCTGTGACCCTTCAGGCCTACAGGTGGTAATGCCATTACTGTTACTACCCAGGGGGGTAATTTGTGATTTCCCAACATCCTGTCTACACTTATAGAAATAGGTCCTTTATTAAACTTTTCTCAAATGACTCAATTTAAATGCGCCAATTATTTCCTGTCAAAATTCGACCTGATACTTCAAGTAACACCCATGTCAACATTTTTATGTCTTATTTAGAGCCAACTCTTTAACTGAGCAGTAAACCTGAATTTGGGGGTAAACATGGGGAAAAATACTCTTAGAATATTAAGATTAAAAAATTTAAAAATTTAAAAATCTTTGTAAAAGCAAGACTCTTGTAAAAATACAAGTAGAGACCAGGATCAATAAGAGTCCTTCTAGCTCCAAAACTAACCTCTCTCTCTTCTGGAATCCCTTGGTTCTCAATTTCTATCTATTGCTCTTATTAGCAATAATCACTTTTCTATATTTACTTCTCTCAGAAGGAAACATTTTCTAATTTATGTAAATCTCAATGAATGGATATTATGGCTATTATAAGTCAGGGCTTCTCAAAAGTCCTTGGAACATTTATTTATTTATTTATTTTTAAAATTTTTATTGATGTCTTAATAGTTTACAACATTGTGGGGTTTTAGCTGTACATTATTATTTGTCCGTTACCATATGGATGCATCCCTTCACCCCTTGTTCTCTTTCTCTGTGTGTTCGTTTATATTCCACATATGAGTGAAATCATGCGGTGTTTGTCCTTCTCCTGTGGCTTATTTCACTTAACATAATACCCTCTATGTCCATCAACGTTGTTGCATATGGGACAATTCTGCCTTTTTTTTGGCTGAGTAGTATTCCATTGTATATATATACTGCATCTTCTTTATCCAATCATCAGTCAAGGGACGCTTGGGTTGTTTCCACTTCTTGGCTATAGTGAATAATGCTGCAATGAACATAGGGGTACATAAGCCTCTTTGGATCGTTGGTTTCAGGATCTTTGGATAAATACCCAGTCGTGGGATAACTGGATCATAAGGTATTTCTATTTTTAATTTTTTGAGGAATCTCCATACTGTTTTCCATAGAGGCTGCACCAGTTTGCATTCCCACCAGCAGTGAATTAAGGTTCCCGTTTCTCCACAACCTCTCCAACATTTGTTGTTTTTTTGTCTTGGTGATTATAGCTGTTCTAATGGGTGTAAGGTGATATCTTAGCATAGTTTTGATTTGCATTTCCCTGATGATTAGTGATGTTGAACATCTTTTCACATGTCTGTTGGCCATCTGTATATCTTCCTTGGAAAAATATCTGTTCATATCCTCTGCCCATTTTTTGATTGGGTTGTTTTTTTGTTGTTCACTTGTGTGAGTTCTTTATATATTACAGAGATTAATCCCTTGTCAGATATAGGACTTGCAAATATTTTCTCCCAGCTGGTGGGTTGTCTGTTCATTTTGATCCTGGTTTCATTTGCCTTGTAGAAGCTCTGTAGTCTGATGAAGCCCCACTTGTTTATTTTTTCTTTTGTTTCCCTTGTCCGAGTAGACATGGAATCAGAAAGAATCCCTTCCTGGAATGTCCTTGGAACATTTAGATAGGCAGAATGAATGCATGTATACTCCCTAGAGGTCTGGAGGACAGAAAGACATTTCTTTGAAGTCTTAGGTTTGACCATTCAAAATGTGAATTTTGAAATCTACTGCATACATTATAGCTGTTAGTTCTAAAACAAAAATATTTTAAATTATTTACCTTTATTACCCTTAAAACTGTCAAGTAAATTTGGTGCTCAGGAAATTGCAGCATCTTTATCAGATAGTTCAATATTTGCCCAAAACTGTTTTGAGAAGCATGGGATTAAAATTTCTCGATATTGTCAGCTTACCTATGTGAGAGGCATATGGCATAAAAGCTAAGAGGTAGAGGACTTTGGTGCCAGACTACCTAAGTTCAAATCCTAGTTTCCCAATGAAATATTAGCTTTGTGATGCTAAGCAAATTACTTTACTTTTCTGTGCTACAGGTTTCACATCTTATAAATTGGAGATAATATAACCTATCTTAAATTGGATAAAGCACTTAAAACAGTATGGAAAATGCTCAGTTAATCATTTATTATTATTAGGCATAATATAACTACCTCCATATAAGGGAAAAGAATCTCCTTTGAAAGGTGACATCATTTACTCTTTTAAACAGCAGAAGCTCTCTTAACCTCTACCTACCTTATTTGCCAAATTAATCAATGCTTTTCATTTCTTCTATCCAACTTACTTACTGATGTCCACAGCACACTGAATGCCTGCAGCTAGTGGGATTCTCAGAAGTACATGTGTGCACTTCTGTTTCCACCTCTTGTACACTTGCCAAAAATCAGAAGTGCTTGTTCCTGTTTGTACCAGTTGTACTGTTTGTACCAGTTGTACTGTTATTATAATTACAGAATTTAATTAAACAGTATGTAAGATTAAATATAAGTGCAGAAAGAAAATGTGCTTCTATGTAGAGTAACTGAAATACTCTGAAAAAACTTGATAAAGGAGAGCCACTAAAAATTATCCTAAATTGGATACATTAAATTATTGGATACAAATTAAATTATTGTAGGTGAAGCATCTATACATAATGGGGGAAAAGTCTGCAAATATCTGAAAGGATTCTGCCTACAGATTGCTCCATAAATGTGTTTAGTTCTTTGTTTCATTAAAAACCTGAGATAGTAAATCATAGATGATGCAGTTTGAGTGTGGTTTGTACTAGCAATGCGAATCAGGACATCAATGCTAAATAAAAAGCAGGCCAAGTTTCTATGTCAAAAAATGGCCAAATGAATGTTTCAATGTATACAATTTAGATTTAAAATAAATTTAAGATATGGGTACATATCATTTTTATAATGCCATTAAAAACTGATATTCTTAATTTTTATCTGCCAAAGAAGTTTTCCTCTCTTAAATAATGTTAATAAAAGTGAAATTCATATATATGTTAGAAAAGATAAAGCTTTCATGCATTAGACTGAAATCAAATGTTGACAATGATTTTTGAATTTTATAATTGAGCACCAGTTAACTCCTGCACACAGAAGCTATGTAGACATTGTATATATTTTCTAGACCCTTCTTGCATCCAGAGAAATCTATCAACTAATCAGGTGTGTCTTTACTAGGGAGAGTTTTAGATTGCCAGACTAGAAAAAAAAGTGGGCACTATGTTAATTTTGGTTTTAAGTGTGAGGGTTTCTATTAGCAGAATAGCTGATAAATGTTTTATCACAAATTTTGGAGATTTTTTTATCCATGAGTCCTAATTATCAACCTTGCTTATTATCATCAGCACAAATTCTGAATCTAAGAGAGGGGACAGAAGTTGACAAAATTTAAGGCTTTTGTGTATATAAATATTTATGACTATATCCTAAGACTTTTCAGAAAGTAGCTCTAAAATTTGATTTTAGATTACATGAAGTCATTTTTAATTTACATGTGAGAGAGAATTCTACTTACAATGATTTTTATTTCTTTTCAAGAAATCTTTCTTTTGAATTCCTTTTATTCTTAATTTATGTTGATTCTTCTTTTTTTCTAAGAGATTTTCTCTTTTATTCGTTACTTTATTCAATTTTCTTCGTTCCAACGTATGTGATAAAAATTGTTTGATTTCATTCACTGATACCTACAAAGAAAAAGATTTTTGCTCATTTTTTCATGTATAACTTTTTAAAATGAA